>CM069930.1:31401480-32001480 GCA_036172225.1 Cryptocoryne crispatula var. balansae | reverse complement strand
CTAAATTTGTCACAAAAATTCAATTCATCGTGCAACAAAAGCATCTCATATATAGATTCCGACGTGGGCTTGTGGTACTTCAAACTTCAAAGATCAGGAGCACACCAGTGAATAGCTTGAATGCAGTCGGCAGTTCTCTGCGCGGATTGACCCAGAAGATGTCTGCTTTCTGGGTCTTGTAGAGCCCGGGATCGATTATCAGCGGCTTCGCCCTCTGCCCCCTGCATCACCCAATCGCCGGGACCAAAACGTGTTAATCGGAGATCGATGTACGGTGAGAGCCGCCGCCGCCGCCGCCAACCATACACTTTTACCGGGAAAATAGAACAGAGATCGGGGATCGGTCGGGCGCTGGACTCACTCTTTCCATCCGAGACGGCTGCTGTGCTCCACGAAGTTCAGATTCCTGGGCAGCAACGAGAAGGCGTGGAGGATATCTGCACCATTCAGCCGCCGGCAGGATCAGGAATCGATCGGACGGAGGAGAATATCGAAGAGGACATATATAAATATATATATGGCAGGGAGAGAAATTCACCGTCTTGGGTGACGAGTGGATAATCGGAGGCGCTGAGGTTGATGAACCAGTCCCAGTTCTTGCTCTTCCTCAGCAGGATGGCGCAGGCGTGGAGGGTGTTCGCCACCATGGTCGGGCCCCGGTACGTGACCATGTTTGCCCTGGCGATCATGTGGACGTTCCCGACCTTGGCGAACATGGGGTCCGCCCCCACGCGCCTCGCCAGCTCCATCCTCTCCGCCAGCGGGGACTCCAGGTCGAGGTGCACGACGTACTGGTTCCTCGGGTGGTACAGCGCCCGGAGCGTCCTCCACAGCCTGTCCAGGTCGCCCTTGGATCCTGACACCAAGTAGGCCAGCCGGGGCACGTCGTCTCCCCGCGGCGGCGGCGGCGGCGGCGGCGATGACAATCGGGACTCCACGAAGATCCCGGCCTTGTGGCCCGCCGGGGACCTTGAGAAGAAGATGGAGTTGATGGTGTGGAGGGAGGAGAGAAGGCCCATGTTGAAGGAGGTCCCCAGGAGAAAGATGCAGACAAGGGAGCTCACCGCAAGGGGGAAGGCCCATTTCTTCTCCATTACCTGGTGCACGACGGCATTTCTGGGCTTCGTCGTCAGCTCCATGCCCGAGAACATGGAGCAGAGCGCGTGCGCTCCCATGAAGAAGAATAAGAAGAAAAATAAATCTCCCGCCTTTATTCCAAGAAGAAGAAGATGACGACGACAATGCGAATGGTAGCTCCCTCCTCCGTGTCCGGCGGCCTTTCGCCGCTGGTCCCGCTTCCCCTTCGTGGGGGACGTGCGACGTCATCACCCGAGAGAGAGAGAGAGCTGCTCTTTCGGGGAGGCCGTTGTCCGAGGGTGGGCCCCACGAGGGTCGTGGCGCGTGCGGGGCGCCCCCACAATCTCCCCGGCGTCCGCGGCCGTGGGGCGAGTTGGACTCGGACGGGCACCGGCCCGCGTGGCGGAATCCTGGTCTGTGCCGACCCGGTTAGGCCGTGAGCACCAAGACCCAACTACCGGTCTGACTCCGGAGTGGGCGGCGGATCGGTGCCGCGTCGACGTGCGGGCAAGTCGGTTGGAACGATTCACTGGCGCAACACATCCCTACTTATGATAAACAATGCTGCCTAGTATTAAAATAATTTTAATGTTAATTTTAAAAAGTAAAATATCAATTAAAAGTGATTACAAATAAATATCTTTATTATTGTTTATTATAAATTTAAAATTTTTATTAATAATTTAATATCATGTGATAATTCATATTAATATTAATTTAAAAATTAATACTGATAAAAATGTTTCACACTGTTACAGAGCAGGTCGTAAGATTGTCTTATTTGAATTAAGAGCATTTTCTTCGTCGCCATCAAGAGAGGGCCTCAAGTCAAAGAAGTTACTCTGGACCAACTCTTCACGCATGCAGAGGTCACCCGTCAGAGAAAATTTTATCTAATCCCAAATTTAAAATTTTAAAGCTCACATATATCGTATTTAATATAAAATATATATAGGTTGTCTTTTATTTTGGTCATCATCGTCGAACGGCCAACGAGGCATGCTGCCCCTGCACGTAACGAGAGATCGAGTCTCTGCTCTATCCTCGTAAGGAACCCCCCGAATGGGTGATGGTAGGATTGTAAATGGGTAGGATTCGATAGCAGATTCATCAGAAT
The DNA here is from genome assembly GCA_036172225.1 of Cryptocoryne crispatula var. balansae. Classification (NCBI taxonomy): domain Eukaryota; kingdom Viridiplantae; phylum Streptophyta; class Magnoliopsida; order Alismatales; family Araceae; genus Cryptocoryne; species Cryptocoryne crispatula. The sequence goes on along the minus strand of CM069930.1, from coordinate 31,999,286 downwards.
TCGATTCCAATTTTGATAAGAGTTAAGAGGTTTTAATTCCGATTCTGTTAATTTTGAAATTACTAGGTTTCGATTTCGATTCGATTCCGATTTTGTTATCGAAATCGGAACTGAATTCGATAAAATCTAAAATATATATTAAATATTAAATTTTATTCTAAAGTGAGTCAAGAATTTACATGTAGTTATTAAAATTTTATATAATATTTTTTAAAACTTTATTTTTATTATTTTTATCATTTTATATATTATATATTATAATTTATTTAATTTAATTTTAATTATACATAGTTATTTTTATTGAAATCGAATTAACAGAAATAAAATCAACTTATTCTAATTTCATTTTTGATAAGTTACCGAAATATCTGATTTCAATTTCAATAACTTATAGGATAAAAAACAAATTCCAAAATGAATCGAAATATCGAATCCACTTACACTCCTAGGTGGTGGACTCTGTCGGCCCTTGATCCCCCGCCTCTGCTCCCGTGGGCAGAGGTCGACTCTAATCGACCTAGGGTCGATTGGCTCATATATAGGTCGTCAACCGAGTCATACATACATAGGTACAGGGGGGTCCAATTATGAAAATCGGTTTAATTATGAAAATCGGCCAAACATTAGGCCCAATGACAAAAGTCTTTTTTTGAACAAACAACACCCACTATTGTTATAGATAACCAAACAGAGTACAAGGACACAAATAAACAGAAAGACTAACAGGACACAACTTGACTATCAAGATCACCGAAAGTCTGCCGAAAGTCATTGTCACCAAAGTAGGACAGAGCCATAAGGTAACCAGCACATTAATGTGCTGAGACTGTCGGTCGGCAGAGATAGATACTCCATTGTAGGAGTTTGAGCAAGTCCACGAGACCGGAATAACACACCCAAGAGGTGTGATTAACGCCCATCCTAACAGTCTCGTACTGGAGAGAAAAGCTAAGACAAAGACAGACGACACTGGGAAGACACACAAACACCCAAATAAGAACATCGAGTTACACACTTCCAGTGTACCAAACGAGACGACTTTGTTATACATATATAGACAAAACAAAAACACTGGAAAGTGGACAAACCTACTAGAACTGAACATAAGGGAGGGAGGGCCTCCCTCCCCCTCCCAAGATTACCTCAAAATAAAGATGCTATGCAACCGAAGGCGCTGAAGATCGGACGTCGAAGAGGCAACTGGAAACCACTAGAGTGCCGCTGAGGAGAGCAACCAGACACCGAACAAGGAGGAATCGAGTGAGGGAGCTGCCGGTGGAGAGTCGAGGGTACCGCCGATGGGGCGAGGGTGTCGCCTGTGAAGGGCGTCGGAGGCGAGGGTTCCGCCGGAAGAGGGGACTGGGGTTCCGCCGATGGAAGGGCGAGGGCGCCGCCGGAGGGCGAGGGTTCCACCGGTGAATGGCGTCGGAGGCGTGGGTTCCGCCGGTGAAGGGCGTCGGAGGCGAGGGTTTCGCCGGTGGAGGGGACTGGGGTTCCGCCGATGGAAGGGCGAGGGCAGGCGAGGGTTCCGCCGGTGGAGGGCGTGGGTTCCGCCGGTGAAGGGCGTCGGAGGCGAGGGTTTCGCCGGTGGAGGGGACTGGGGTTCCGCCGATAGAAGGGCGAGGGCGCCGCCGGAAGGCGAGGGTTCCGCCGGTGGAGGGCGTGGGTTCCGCCGGTGAAGGGCGCCGCCGGAAGGCCAACAAAAGTCTTTCAACGCCAGATCCATCCATCACATTCTTTTGGCACTATAAGTCTTTTCCGTCACTTTCTGTGAAGCTTTCGTTGATATATTTTTCTTATCTTTTCTTTACTCTCTTGCAAAGTCCTTCCCAGAAAAAAAATAACCGAAGCAGAAAAAACAAAACTTCGATTCAGTTTTAAAAAGATAATAAATTATTTAAAATTTGCTAACACATCATATAAATAAAATTATAAAAATGATCAAACTAGCTTTTTGTGTTCAATTTATGATTTCAACTACATTTTAATATATATTTTAAAAATAATATCATAATAAAATAAAATAAAATAAAAATTTTAAAATTATATGCTATAAAGTAATAAAAAATAAAATTAAATATTTAAATTCATTGTTTGAACAAATTTTATTAATTATATTTTATTTTTTTAACTTACGATGATTTGTAACTAGAAAAAATTATTATATTTATGACAAAAACTAGTATCTACATAAAAATTTAAATAAATTAAAAAATTAAATAAGTTTTATTTTTAATTTGAAATATATTAAAAATTATTATTTTTTAAAAAATGAATTTACAAGTATTTAAAATCTAACCATTACACAAGATTTGCTATATATTTTTAACGGCAAAATATCAATATATTTAAAGTAATATATTATTAAATTTGACTTATATAAATATTTAAATATAATATCAATAATAATATATAATTATCTATGCATTTATATTTATATCGACAAAAGAAGTTGTATTTCGTTTTATACAATAATCAATTTTTAATGTTCTTATATTTTTAAATATTTTATAAACTTAGTTTGACAATTTATTTAACTATATTATAATAGTTAACTTTTAAAAATTTTAAAATTTTCAATGTTTTATACATTTTATTGGTTCCCGAAGTAAAAGCAACGCCAGCTGATAAGAAAATAACTATTTTTGATCTCAGGGCCCAATTTATTTATCCTTTTGTCTCGGTATCTATTGCCGTCACTTTAGGAGAGAAAAATACAAAAAAAATGCGAAAATTTAGATCTTTCGTTAAACTCAACATTTGACCGAACATTTTGTTAGAGCGCAGCGGTTGAAGTTGAACGGGTCGTCATTAATTTGGCCAAGAAAAAGAAAGAAAAAAAAGAAAGAGAAACGGTTGGACGGTTAATCCTTTCTCTCCTTTCACCGGAGGTCCGTGGTCAGTTAAAGAGAACTTTATCTAATCTCAAATATAATTTTTTTCAAGTTCACATATATGGTATTTGATATATATATTTATACATGATTATAGGTCAACTGAAAGGGACCTCGGTCAGGTAGAGGTGGGCAAATGTTGCCTGCTGCTTGCTTTCAACGGTTGGACAGTTAATAGTTTTCTCAGTTTCCTCTAAAGAAGAGGTCCATGATCTAAGATGGGATTGACTTTAGGGCCTGTTTGGCACCATAAAATTTTGGTGATAAATCTGGTTTATCCCCTAAATTTTGGGGATAAACCAGGATTATCCCCAAATTATCTTCGTACCAAACATGGCCTAGGAGTTTTATTTGTTATCTGACTCGTAAGACGTCGACGAGATCGATGATTTGGATCGTTTTCTTCCCGCACACGTACTTTGTATATATGATGATCTGCTTCGTGATGTCGCTTTCTTTCTGTGCACATCTACTCTATACACAGGGTTTGTATAGAGGGGGCTAAGTCTATAAAAATAAGACTTTGACTCCTTTGTTTGAACCAAGAAAAGAGAATTTATTTGTTTAATTAGTCAAATTTGAACAGAATTCTACTCTACTCTACGTGATAAATTTACGAGTAACGCAATTACATATTTAATTAATTATTTGATTAAATAGTTATTAAAACATAAATCATAAATATTAATAGTACAATGTAACTTAAATATATAAAATAAGTTGCAATAAATTAAATGTATGTTTGAACTTGGATTGAGGTTCATAAGACGTCTTTAAGTTCGAGTTCACAAATGAGTTGATGTCAAACGTGAGTTTTATAAATATGTTCATATCGAGTGGATTAAACTTAAGTCAAATTACCATTGGATCTAAGTCAAGTTTCATTATAAAAAAATATATTATTAGGAATATATTAATGACAACGATTTGACAAAGTTATCCCTAATAATGAGTATTAGTGATGCCTTGTAGTAAACTTTTTCTAGCACACAAGTACCGGTGAGGACTGGATGAAGCTGATGCAACTGCACAATTACTAGTGATGGCTTGTGTACAGCCATAACAAGAAGAGTTAAAAGCAATGACTAACACCCTGTTTGGTAATACTATTAGGTACCTCTATCACTATCAATTTTAAAATTGATATTGATAGGAACGATTAAGAGGTGTTTGGTTAATTGTATCAATTTTAAAATTTGTATTGCAAACAAAGCATATCATGTAATACAAGTGTCAACTTGTATTAATTTTGGTATTGATACTCCTACATTTGAAAATATTAATATCAATATTGATACAGTACCAAAAATAAAACTCTAACCAAACAGGGCATAAAGTAGTTATGAAACCAGAAAAAAATATGAAAAGTCACCTTCCCTTTCCCTCCCTCTTGTTCTTCTTCCTTTGCTCTCTCTCTCTCTCTAATGTTTGCAAAAGCCTTCCCTACCTCTGTGGGACATGCAGCCATCACCGGTGTTGGTTGCTATCTCTGTTGACGGTCTCTGCCATGCACGCACACCCTAGGTTACTCTTCAACAACACTCTCAACCTAAATCTCCAATGCCACTGGAGTTCCTACCATCAGTCGCCACTGTTGTCATCGCCAGTCACTATTGTCGTCATTGGACTGAACCTTTCCTTTTCTAGGTATGTATAAACCATAGTTCCTTTTATGATTGTTTAAATATGTGTCTTGCATGATTTATTGGGTGTTTGCTCGTAAGATTTAGGGTTTATTTGAAAAGGAAGATTAGTGTCCTTTTAACATTTACTAGTCTTAGTTTACATAAATTGAGTTTGTTAAAATTTATTTAAATGCTAATCAACTATTTTAATATATGTGTTTAGTGTTTATTGATTGTATATTGAATTCGTTTAAATCTTAAGAATTTGTTTGTTTTTAGTTTAGGACTTTGTGTTTTCTAGTTTGGGATTTAAGAATATAACATTAAGAATTTAAAACATTAAAAATTTTAATATAATTTTGACATATTAATTTCTATGACTACATTTCAAGAGATGGTTAAAATACATATTTATAAATATGTTTAACTAATAAATATTTATTAAAGTGTTTAATTATTTTTTTAATCAAATACATAGGATAGTTAGGCCAATCCATGGCCGTGCTTACCGGTTTGAATTTGCCTAATGGCCATAAAACAAAAAAAAATGGTTAGAACCCAAATCGGCATCGGTTAGGCCAATATAAATCGATTTTCAATTAGGATTAGCTTAAAAGACCATAAAATAAAAAATAGAGATGTAATATAAAACATGACTGATTAGGTTAATTCAAACTAGTTTTCTAGTTTAAACTTGCCTAACGATCACAAAACCCAAAACCCAAAACATATAGTTAAAACCAAAATTGGTGTCAGTTTTTGGTTTGGATTGACTTAAATGACCATGACATGCAAAGGAAAGAGATAGAACCTAAAATATGGCTAGTTAAGCCGATACAAACCTGTTTCTAGTTTGGGGTTAGATTATATGGCCATGATATCAAAGAAGAAGAAGAAGATAGAACCCAAAACATGGTTGATTAGGCCAATTCAAACCGGTTACCAATTTGAACTTGCCTAACTACCATCAAACCCCTAAAAACGAATTGGAACCCAAACTAGTGCTAGTTTGATTTTGATGGCCATAAATGGCCATAAAACAAAAAAAAAGATATATAACCCAAGCATAGCTGGTTAGGTCTATCCAAACTAATTTCTAGTTTAGATTTGCCTAATAGCCGTGAAATTAAAAAAAGAGAGTTAGAAACCAAAGTGGCATTGGTTGGTCATTACACATTTGCTTAGATTAACTTAAATGGCCATAAAACTAAAAAAAGTGAGTTAGAACCTAAAACACAGCTAATTAGACCAATCTAGACTGATTATCAATTTGAATTATCTTGATGGCCATAAAACCCAAAAAAAAGAGTTTGAAGCCAAACTGATGGCAATTAGGCCAATTTAAACTAGTTTAAATGGCCATAAAACTTTAAAAATAGAAGCCAAAACATAGTTGATTTGGTCAATTCAAATTGGAAATTGATTTGAATTGACCTAACCATCAAAAAACTAAAAAAAATGGTTAGGACCCAAATCAGTGCCAGTTATGCTAATCTAAACTAGTTTCTAGTTTGGATTGGCCTAATGGCCATAAACACCCCCCTCCCCAAAAAAAGAGATAGAACCAAAATTGGTGCCAGTTAAGCCAATGCAAACTAGTTTCTAGATTTGATTGGCGTAAACAACCATCACATTGGAAAATAAAATAGAACCTAAAACATAGCTGTTTGGCCAATTCAAATCGGTTACCATTTTGTATTGGTTTATAAGCCTTATCAAAACAAACTAGATTGGTAAATCGAATAAAATAAGTGTTTTGATTGTTTAGGCCTTTCAATGTCAAACCAATCGAGTATTTATCTGATCTCGACTCTCTTTTTCTTATTTTTAGAAAGTTTCAAATGAGATCCTTATTTGAGACTTGCTTCATTGGGAAGAGGTTCAGTAAAAATTAATTATATATATTTTTTAGAAATCACCCTATAAAATTTGGTATAGCAGAAGTGATGATTCTTCTAGCTAGGTTCATGTTGATGTTGTCTCGATTGGAACCGAATGACAAAAGCTGAATATCGATTAAAATGTGAATGAATATAGCTGCTAAGGATTCATATAATCCATTAGAGAGCAAGAGAAAGAGTTTCTCAAGCTCTTTAAACCATTCAAGTGCTAGGTCTCTAACGGTATCCACACAAACTTCAACCATAGACAGGTTCTCCCTTGTGCCAAACTTGAGAACTCTTCCCAAATAGAGCTCCAAAGGGAGGAGGAGGTAGGGATAAGGCCGAGGATATCATTTTCACCTTTGGATTGATAAGGTTTGGCTAGAACTATTAATATTTATAAAGAAATTAAATTTTTTTATAAAAAGCTCATAGTCTACATAAATTATTGTCCCTATACTTATAAATAAGTTCTTATGTATGTGATCTACTAGGTCTAATAGTCTATTTAGTTGATATCTAATTAAAATAAAATAATTTTATTAATTTAAATTAAATTTATTATCTGATAATAGATTAATCAACCTACTGATTATGAAAGATACAAACCACATCTCATAATCTTAAACAACTATGAGGATAGTCTTATCTTCATTGATCCTTTCCATAATAAATAACCACATAGATATAAACTCTTATCTAATCAATAGCCTGGTCAGATAGGAGTACAGTATCGACTGTCAACTCTTTGATATACCAACTATATAGAATCTTGTACTCAGAATTAGATCAATTTGAAAAATCCTTTTCTAATTATCCTCTCAACCCTAGCTAGGGTATTCACTCTCACTTATCAAGAGTGGACGATCCCTTGTTGTCTGCTTAATTGTCACTATTTGATTTTCTTTGTACCCAATCTATCACTATATTGGACCATCAAATCTAGACCATTAAATCGGTGATCCACAAGTCAATAGTCAAAACACAAGACTTGCTCAACAAGACATCTTTGACGACTTAGGTCAAAGGTCTAACTGTGTAACCATGATGACAGAAAATCTTGAATGATAGTTAGATAAGATACCATATCATAATGAAGTTCTTAATTACATGCAATGTTGATAAAATCATGACGAGATCATGATAATGAGATCAATCTACTAAAAATATGTAATCTAAATATTTTTAATCATAAGATCCTTTATATGACACATTATTGATTTGGATAGACTAGTGTATGTAATGTCTTCTCACATGATAAGGATCATAGATCTCATTGGTCATTCATATGAAGACACTGAAACACATATGCAGATGCTCATTAGTGGAAGGAGTTCACTAAACTGACCAATTAGAAATTTTAAATGGTATCTTACAAACTATTAATCAAGATATTCTATCATCATGATTTCATAGTTAGAACTTTGACCTACATTGTCAAAGATGTCTTATTAGGCATATCTTATACTTTGACAATTGACTTATGGATCACCATTACGACGAGCTAGTATAATTATTACATTGGATACTAGAGAAACTCAATAAAGACAATTGAGAAGACAACATGGGATTATTCACTCAGTATGTGAGAGAAAATTTCATATAGGATAGTACTATAAATCCTTAACCAAGGTAGATAAAATGACTAAAAAAGAGATTTTCCAATTGATCAAATTTTAAGTATACGATCCCATAGAGTCAGAATAGTAAGTGTTAATGGTCATTGTCATACCCCTATTTGACCGAGTCATTGGATGAACAAGGATTTAAATATGTGCAATAAATGACGATAGGAAGGCTCAATGGAGATAAAAAATCTCTAAACTTTTTTGGGATCATGAGATGTGGTTTGTACCTTTCATGATTTGAAAATTGTTAAATATGTTATCAGATAATAAATTTAATTTATAATAAGATTTTTTTTAATTATATTTCAACTAAATAAACTATTAGGCCTAATAGGTCACACATAATAAAACTTATCCATAAGTATAAGGCATTGACATAATTTATAAACATTTTGAATTTTTATAAAACATTTTAATTTTTTTATAAATAGTGGTGCATTAAGCCAAACCATAACAATCCTAAAAGTTCTTCCTCCTCCCTCTTGATTCTGAGTATAGGATCTTAGAGTGTTGTTATATTAAGAGATTGACAATCGATGTTGTATCTCTATTCAACCAAGGTATTGAATGGATGAGGGTTTATATCCGTGTGGTAACTGATGATGAAAAGATTTAATGGAGATGAAATCATCCCCAAATTTATTTGGAAATATGGGATGTGACTTGTACCCTTCATGATTGAAAAATCGTTAAATTTGTTATTAGATAAGGAATTTAACTTAAAAATTGTTATGTTAATTAGGTTTCAACTAAATAGACTATTGGACCTAGTAGGTCACACAAATAGAACTTATCGATTAATATAGGAGCTGGATGTATTTTATAGAAAATTTGGGTTTTTCTAAACAACTTGAATTCCTTTAAAAATAGTAGTGGATTAAGCCAAGCCCTATCAAGCTAAGGGTTCCAAATTTCATGCTCAACCTCCACTTGATGTCTCGTTGTCCCTTCCTAGAGGTCGTCAACAACTAGTGGAGCTCCATTCAAGATGAGTTAGAAGCTCCATCATGTAGGAGAACCCATTTGTGAGGAAAGTTCATGTGGATGCTACTAGAGCCCGTGAACTTGGATGGCTTGTAGATCAAAGAAAATTTTCATCTTCATCAGGCAAGAGGGATTTATGAAATCCCAAGAAGGTATTTTTGATTTTGCTCAAGTCTCATTTTCAATTTTCATCATTTGGTTTTAATTGAGACTATGACCATGACATATGAGAAATTAAAAGTTTTTACTACTATTAAATGATTCCTCACATGTTGTGCTACCACAAGAGTAGTGTGAAGAATCCATTCCCATAATGTAACAAGTGGGTTTGATCTTACTAGAGTATTTGATTTGTTATTCTACCACAAGGTCATTATAATTTATAGGCTAAATATGACTAAGAGTTACAATAGTTGCAACTAACAAGAGTTGCCTTCCTATTATGTATGGGGTGATTTGTTAGGCTGTCATAAGGTCATCACCATAAGGTTAATAGGGTCTTAGCCTCCACTAGGACGTCATCTTAGTATCCCGTCTTTGTATGATGAGAGTTGTGCAAATTCGTTGAATATGAGTGGAAACATAAATTAGGATAAAAAACCAAATCTTAATTACAACTTGAATGACTACAATGCTATCTAGTAATAGTTATATCTCTTTGTAGATTTACATAGTGAACCACCTATTGCGTGGCATATTGGATGCCCATAGGCTCGTTGACCCTAGCTTCATTAATTGGCTCAAAAATTTGAGAATTGTTTTCACTAATTAGTGTATAGCCTATGTGCTTGAGATGCTAGTCCTAAATGAACCCTCTGATGATACTAGTGATGATGTGATCATCGTGCTTTTAAAGCATAAGGAGGATGCATCACTTGTCTAGTGCTACATGTTAGCCTCTATGAGCATTGTGTTGTAGAGATAACATGAGAAGATAGATGCTAGATCCATCTTAGATCACCTTGAAGAGTTGTTTGTATCACAAAGTAGAAAAAAGAGATATAAGACATCTTATAGTATATTCAAGGCAAGGATGGCTGAGGGAATATTTGTGCAAACTTATGTTCTTAAGATGATTGAGTGGATGGAGAGGTTGAATGAGCTTGGTTATCCATGAACAAGGAGCTAGCTGTTGACCTTATCCTCTAGTCTCGGCAATCTTCTTACTTCCAATTCATTATGAACTTCAACATAAACTAGCTAGAGTTCTCTCTAGCAAAGATACTCAACATGTTGAAGACTGTTGAAGGCATTATGAACAGTGGGAAGCCTCCAATCATTTTTATTAGTAAGACTGACAAGAAGAGGAAGGCTCATTGGGTGGGGAGGAAGGCCAAGGCTAAAGTGAGAAAGATAGCCAAGAAGGAAAAACCAAAGAAGGGCAAATAATGTCACGCCCCGGATTTAATCCTGCACAGCGGAACATAATCCGACGACGTAACCGGGGGAAATAACCCCTAAAAATAATTCGATTTGGAACAAATGAGACTAATATCACAATTCCCAAGATCCCTTCTAATATACCATGTTAATAATACAATCAAATAAAACATATACCAATCTATGACATAAAGATCATCTAATTGACTTCTCGAGAATCGATCCACCACGCCTGTTGCACCACTCTGATTACCTGAAAATTGATAAGAGGATTGGGATGAGTACGACGACTCAGTAGACACCCCATCATCCGCCAAATCGGATAGCTAAAAGGCCCTAGATGTTAATTAAACAAGTACCCAGACCTACACTCAGTTATATAAGTATAGACTAGTCAATATAATAAATATTTGACTTAATCCACGCATTTTAAACCGTCAACCAACACCTATAGACACACCAACCAGCACCTATAAACATCTTAAAATGACCTGAAATGGTGAGAAAAACACATGCGTAAACACCTACTATATGCCCCATAAAATGATATGCTATAAATGGGACCAACCATGCATACACCAAGCAACCGAACATGACAATTTAGATAAAAATGAAATACATATCTAGACCACCTATACCACACCATGCAATAAGTGCATCTATCCTCTAATGAAGACCACATTCACATAGATGCACCTATCCTCTAATAAGAACCACACCTTTTATTTTCTTATTAGCAAGGAATGCGTCGTCTTGCCACCTCAACCAGCTACCACCAGATCTATCATATATAGCGATTCATAGCTAAACGAAATCCCATAGTGCACCTAGGCAGTGGTGGCACAGGGACAAACCGTGGTATCCGGGATCGAAGGATGCACCGGACTGTTCTAACCTCCGCTGCCCTCGGGTCACGACTAACTAGTCTGGTGTAGGTATTTTCATCATAATTTCAATGCATCATGCATCCACCTCAATCATGCCATGCCATGATACACTTATGCAAGATCAAATGATATAAACTATACCATGCAATGAATAAACATACCACCAATGCAAATAGCATGATCAACCACACCTGAACCACCTATGCATGATCTAGAACCATAAAATGACAAGAATAAGTAAGGACTAACATGATAGGAACAGACCCAATCAGACCCTATCACCTAAATTAATGACAATAACATATCCGAAACAGATGTAATAAACTAAATAAATATTATCTAATCTTATTAACCTATCACCACACCTATATAACAAGTTAACTCAAACCGTATAACAAAAGGGTAGTTAAAAACATACCAACTAAAATAACTAAAATCAACTAACAATCTACTAAATTAATCATGATGAAGATGATATAATAATCTCCCTAACAAGAGCCCTATTATGCACAACATAGAACAAGTAGACTAACCATGCTAGTTAATCACGACGTACAACACTAAACCGGCTAATTAACTCAATAATAATCACTACAAGTCATGGAGGATTAAGTAGAAATTTAATGATAATTAATAGACACGTCAAGGATGCCTACCTGAATCGACGCGGGAAAAGTCGAGAACGTCGGCGACGTGATGCACAGATCGAACAAAATCCAAACCGGTTATCTCCCTCTATCAAACTTGCTTGAAAAGAAATATCAAATGACATCGGATCAAGAGAGAGGATAAGAGAGATACAAAGAATAATAGAGAGAGATAAAGAAGAGAGAAGGGGGAAGTACCGCACGGTGAAGAGGGGGAGGGTCCAATGGCGCAGACGATGGCGCACCGCGCTGCGAGCGAGGGAGGAAGCCGCTCGGGGGGGGGGGGGGGAGGTGTCGCCGAGGGCCATGGGGGCGGCATCGCGCTGGGAGGCGCGCGGCGGGCGGAGGCGGCCGGGCACGGGGGACGGGGCCGCGGCGGGGGGGGAGAGGGCGGGGGTGGGTCGACGGCTTGCGGCCGCGGGCTCGCGTGGACACGCGGGCGCGGCGTGCGGGCGGTCGCACGGGGGGGGGGGGCTCGCGGGTGCACGGCGGCGTCGGACGGGCGGCGGGGGCGGCGGTGCATGGATGGCGGCGGCGCCGGGCGCCGGCGAACGAGGGTGGCGATGGGGTGGGCGGCGGCGAGGCTGACGAGGGCGTACGGCGACCGGCTGGAGGGGGGGGCGGAGAGGTTGGCCGCGCACGGGGAGCAGCGGGCGGCGTGGGGCACGTTGGCGGCGATGACCTGGGTGGCGGCGCACTCGCGGGCGGCTGTGTAAGGGCTGTGTGGGCGACAACGCAGGTGGTGGCGGCGTGGTGGTGCGGGGCTCACGCGGGAGGAATAAGAGAGAGAGAGAAAATGGAAGGAGAGAGTGAATTAAGGAAACGGTGAGAGAAAGAAGGGGGAGGATAAATATAGTAATTAATATACATAAAATTTACACTGAATAATATATTAAATATTACCTAATCTTAAAAATATACCATATGTTACAATCTATCCACCTAATAAAAATTTTCGTCCTCGAAAATTCAACTGGACTCACCAAAAACAACTGTGCGTGAAGATGCCTCATCTCTTTTTTTACTAATACTATCCTCTCTATAAACTTTATTAGTTAAAAGTATTCTCTGCAATTCAAATCCATAATCCAAATATCACATAATAATGAAACCCAAATCCACAAAATTTGTAGACTATGACAAATATCTCATATATTAAAAGTATTTTCCCAAAATTCTACCTTGCTACCGAATCTTGATATATGTTGATCAAACTCTCTATCCACATATCTATCAATCTAAATTATCTATACATTATCTATATCATCCAATCACAATACCTCATGACCTTACTTCTAATGATCATTAACATGAATTTTCGATGTGTCAATTTGAAAGTTTTGCAGATCAATATGATATGGATCAAGTATCCTTCACAAAAGTATTCAATAATCCAATAGTCTTTACATTTCTCGAATTAATAACCTTGTCTAAGATTGATAACATTGATCAACTTCTATCTAACATTTCAATACATTAAATTTGAACAAAAATTTAACATCATAGCATACATCCATAGTGCTATCAACTACACAATCTACTTATCTAATTAATAATCCAATTATGATCCAATATCAAATTTAATTGATCCAACCAATATCTTATCTAAAGGCTGATATACCTCATCATCATCACTAAAGTGATTGGATTCACTAAATCTGAAGCTATATCATTATACGTATTGATCACATAATCTACAATAGAGAAGAAAAATTCCTTAGCCATTCCTCTTACAATCTTTTATCTAAAGATCTTTTCTAATGAATTTCGGTCTAACTAATTCATCTACTACATTTAATCACAATATGACAATCAATCTATCATCGTCAACTCAAGTCTAAATCTAAGTATACAAACTCTGCTCCTATCGAAGTTTGTAATTCAAGATTTGAAGAGAGAATGAGTTCTCAAATCGGATAAGTCAAACTCGGATCATGGTAGATAGAAATAACTCGTGAGTTCAAGGTTGATAGATAATAGATGATGATCTAGATAATATGATCATGCTCTAAATCAAATTGGCATAATCTTAAACTAATTACAACCCTATCTAGATAATCGCCTATGCTCTAAAGTTTATATATGATCTTCTATAAATCTCATCCTCAATATCAAAAAGATTATCAATGCTATGCTCATGCCTATGATTCCATTCAATCTCAAAGTCAAGTTTCACCAAAAATAATGATGCCAAGAAATGAAGTGTATCACCAGATTTATGCTATCCACTTATCCAATCAATGTAATTATTCTTAACCTCTATATAATTCATGCACATATGATCTCAAATATAATCACCTCATACCCTCTATATTATATAAGTCCTCAAGATGGCCAAATCTCTAACTTCCAAAGTAATTCTAATAAGTTTACTACTTTTAACAATATTAACATCACTTAACCCATAATGATTCAATAATCAAGTATATCATCATAATAAATTATCTCTAACCTTCATCATAAGAACAATATCTATTTGTAATCATATATAATCAGCAAAAGATTCTTACTCTTAATGAGTTCTCAAATCTCCTCTTCTACAAATCTATCTACTATATCTACCACTCTCACGATTCATTCTCACTTCTTCTTTAAAATAAGTTTATATTCATATTCTAACTACTTCCAAACAATTAGCAAGATATATCCCATCATCATGATATCTCTATCTAATCTAAAAGATCACCTCCAATAGACCAGGGTCCAAACTCCACATAAGATCAACCTATGAATGGTCACAACATACAATTTAATATGATCTAGAGTCAAGATTTGGCTAGATTGATCAAGTAAGATATAGCAAGATAAAGAGTTCAAAAGTTTGAGCATATAGATGAAAGATCATGATAGAGGAGTGTATAACTATAATATTAATCAACAGATAGCACCTGACCAACCCTTACTACAATCATACTCAAACCATCTTTTAATTCTCAAACTGATACTAGCACCTAAATATCACATCCTCATGCTTGCACGATCTGTATTTCATAATTAATAGCATAAAAAATACCACTTATTCAAAGCATGATAAAATTCTCTTGATCTTTACTATACCATTTCAAATTGATAATCTCATTTCTCTTCCACTGAAACCATATACTGCCAGTAATACATCAATCACCATTTCACCTCACATCTAGATAAATCCAATACCAAAATCACATGTCATCCTATCCTCATACCACTCATTGATATTCCATCAATTAACATACAATGATAAATCGGATTAATCCTAGATAGACAAAATAACTCATCATCATCATCCCATATAGATTATCCAACTAAATCAATTTGAAGATTCACTAATCTATCATTTATCTATTGATCATATAGTATCATCATGATTCTGACCATTGAATTTACCATCAATCCATATCACTAACCCTGTTAAATCTGAAAATTCAAACTTAAAGTACAAACCAACCGAACAATGATCATGCTTCATATATCAATCATTCGATAATCTAATATATAAATCAAGAATCTTACCTTAAGATTGATAAGAAGCAATTCTTCATCAAGCCAAACCACAATATCGAACAAACTTGAAAATTGATCATCATACATTAATCATCCCATCTAAGCCTCTAATGACTCGATCACCCTCTAATATTAAAATCCAACAAATCAAATTTGATAATCTTATCCTGTAAACATAAATCCAAACTCCAGATCCACTAAATCTGAAAATTAAATCATCATAAAATGATATCAGTATTTATCCAATGTAAACCTCTAATAATCCAACATCAAACTTCTATGTCATTCAATCTAATAGACAACCTAAATTATTCTGTCTGCCCAAGATCATTTTCTTCCAAACATCAATTCCATCTAATCCAAACCGATATCATAAACTCGGGCTAGTCAAAAATAGACCTTAAGGCCGAGTTAATGCTCTGATACCAAGTTGTCACGCCCCGGATTTAATCCTGCACAGCGGAACATAATCCGACGACGTAACCGGGGGAAATAACCCCTAAAAATAATTTGATTTGGAACAAATGAGACTAATATCACAATTCCCAAGATCCCTTCTAATATACCATGTTAATAATACAATCAAATAAAACATATACCAATCTATGACATAAAGATCATCTAATTGACTTCTCGAGAATCGATCCACCACGCTTCTGCTGCGCCACTCTGATTACCTGAAAATTGATAAGAGGATTGGGATGAGTACGACGACTCAGTAGACACCCCATCATCCGCCAAATCGGATAGCTAAAAGGCCCTAGATGTTAATTAAACAAGTACCCAGACCTACACTCAGTTATATAAGTATAGACTAGTCAATATAATAAATATTTGACTTAATCCACGCATTTTAAACCGTCAACCAACACCTATAGACACACCAACCAGCACCTATAAACATCTTAAAATGACCTGAAATGGTGAGAAAAACACATGCGTAAACACCTACTATATGCCCCATAAAATGATATGCTATAAATGGGACCAACCATGCATACACCAAGCAACCGAACATGACAATTTAGATAAAAATGAAATACATCTCTAGACCACCTATACCACACCATGCAATAAGTGCACCTATCCTCTAATGAAGACCACATTCACATAGATGCACCTATCCTCTAATAAGAACCACACCTTTTATTTTCTTATTAGCAAGGAATGCGTCGTCTTGCCACCTCAACCGGCTACCACC
This sequence comes from Cryptocoryne crispatula var. balansae, assembly GCA_036172225.1. Lineage (NCBI taxonomy): Eukaryota > Viridiplantae > Streptophyta > Magnoliopsida > Alismatales > Araceae > Cryptocoryne > Cryptocoryne crispatula. The sequence continues at coordinate 31,982,674 of CM069930.1, read as the reverse complement.
GAGATCTATCATATATAGCGATTACCATATAGCTAAACGAAATCCCATAGTGCACCTAGGCGGTGGTGGCACGGGGACAAACCGCGGTATCCGCCATCGAAGGATGCACCGGACTGTTCTAACCTCCGCTGCCCTCGGGTCACGACTAACTAGTCTGGTGTAGCTGTTTTCATCATAATTTCAATGCATCATGCATCCACCTCAATCATGCCATGCCATGATACACTTATGCAAGATCAAATGATATAAACTATACCATGCAATGAATAAACATACCACCAATGCAAATAGCATGATCAACCACACCTGAACCACCTATGCATGATCTAGAACCATAAAATGACAAGAATAAGTAAGGACTAACATGATAGAACAGACCCAATCGACCCTATCACCTAAATTAATGACAATAACATATCCGAAACAGATGTAATAAACTAAATAAATATTATCTAATCTTATTAACCTATCACCACACCTATATAACAAGTTAACTCAAACCGTATAACAAAAGGGTAGTTAAAAACATACCAACTAAAATAACTAAAATCAACTAACAATCTACTAAATTAATCATGATGAAGATGATATAATAATCTCCCTAACAAGAGCCCTATTATGCACAACATAGAACAAGTAGACTAACCATGCTAGTTAATCACGACGTACAACACTAAACCGGCTAATTAACTCAATAATAATCACTACAAGTCATGGAGGATTAAGTAGAAATTTAATGATAATTAATAGACACGTCAAGGATGCCTACGAATCGACGCGGAAAAGTCGAGAACGTCGGCGACGTGATGCACGAATCGAACAAAATCCAAACCGGTTATCTCCCTCTATCAAACTTGCTTGAAAAGAAATATCAAATGACATCGGATCAAGAGAGGATAAGAGAGATACAAAGAATAATAGAGAGATAAAGAAGAGAGAAGGGGGAAGTACCGCGCGGTGAGAAGAGGGGAGGGTCCAATGGCGCGGACGATGCGTTGCGGTACACGCCAGCTGCGAGCGAGGGAGGAAGCCGCTCGGGGGGGGGAGGTGTCGCCGAGGGCCATGGGGGCGGCATCGCGCCGGGAGGCGCGCGGCGGGCGGAGGCGGCCGGGCGCGAGGACGGGGCCGCGGCGGGGAGAGGGCGGGCTGGGTCGACGGCTGCGGCGGCGGGCTCGCGTGGACACGCGGGCGCAGCGTGCGGGCGGTCGCACGGGGGGGGGGGGCTTCCGCGGGTGCACGGCGGCGTCGACGGGCGGCGGGCGGCGGTGCATGGATAGCGAGCGGCGCCGGGCGCCGGCGAACGAGGGTGGCGATGGGGTGGGCGGCGGCGAGGCCGAGGGCGTGCGGCGGCCGAGGCCGGAGGGCGGAGAGGTTGGCCGCGCACGGGGAGCAGCGGGCGGCGTGGGGCACGTTGGCGGCGATGACCTGGGTGGCGGCGCACTCGCGGGCGGCTGTGTAAGGGCTGTGTGGGCGACAACGCAGGTGGTGGCGGCGTGGTGGTGCGGGGCTCACGCGGGAGGAATAAGAGAGAGAGAGAGAAAATGGAAGGAGAGAGTGAATTAAGGAAACGGTGAGAGAAAGAAGGGGGAGGATAAATATAGTAATTAATATACATAAAATTTACACTGACTAATATATTAAATATTACCTAATCTTAAAAATATACCATACGTTACAAATAATATTACTTCTATTGCCATAAGTTTGGCCACTAGAAGAGGAGCTACTTCTTAAGAAAGACAATGAGAACAAGGTATATATGGAAAATATTTTAGTCCAACAACCCAAAGACACTTCTATTAAGGTATTAGTTAATAATTATACATGGGAAATTCATAGATCTTTACTTGTGACCATTCAACCTAAAAGATATGTGATACATATCTTTAACGGAAGAAGTGAGGCATAAGACAATAAAGATTTTAATCATAAGACTTATATAGAAGCAATATGAGATATTGATTACACAAGTGGAATTGACAATAAATTTTGATATAAACTTGACCTATTCTAATCAAGTTTATAACTTGATAAATCTATCTTAGGATATGGTATTCATAAGATATAAATGGATCACTAAAAAATAGATTGGAGTGGATTGAAAGGTATAGACCTTCAATTCAAGGATAGTTGAAAAGATTATTATCTAAGTCAAATGATTGACTATGATGAGATCATTTTCCTATTCCCATGGTTTAATCTACTCAAATTTTGATTATTACACACTATGATTAAAAGATATATCAATTAAATGTTAATATAGTGTTCCTCATTAATGATTTTGAGGAATAGGTGTATATGATACAACCCAAGGGAATCAAGTCCCAATAACATCTAAATAAAGTGTGTATGTTATAAAGGTTCATCAATAGACTGAAATAAAACTTCTCATAAATAGTATATAAGGTTTAATGAGATTAAATCTTATAATGTCATTAAGAATGAAGAGAAGCCATGTGTGTATAAGTAGACAAGTAGGACTGCAATAATTTTCTTAACAAGATTATATGAATGGCATACTAGTCATTAAAAATGAAGTATGTTATCATTAGTGAGCCTAGCTATCAAACTAATCCTCCAAACATAATTTGGGTATTAAGATATATAGATATAGATCTAACATGATATTTGGCTTGACCCAATTAATGTACATAGACACCATAGTCAAAGAGTTTGACATGGTAAACTCCAAGATAAATTTTGTACCTATAAGATATGGAGTTAGTCTCTCTAAAGGGATGTCTTTATAGATTTATTGAGAGACAAAGAGAACATTTGAATAGAGCCCTTATGCTTTAGTGATAGGGCCTATGATTTATGTTATGCTATGTACATATTCTATGTTAATGCTTAAAGTGTTATGAGCATTCATTAAGCATATTTGAGTGAGAGTCACTGAATAGTTTAAAGATGCATCCTTTAGTACTTAGGAATCACTAAGGATATATCTTTAAATGATGGAGGATAAGACATGAAGCCTTGTACTTTTACAAGCACTAGCTTGTAGTCAAATAAGTATGATATCAAGCCAACACATTGGTGGTGTTGTGAGCTAGAAAGATTCCATGTAAAAGAACACTACAAATTTTACAACTGATGTAAAGTAGATTACATAATGGCTACACACTATTTTAGAAACACTAGATGAAAATGTTTATTTAAGATATGAGATTGTCCCATTTTCTTTGAAAGTGTACCATTATTTTATGAAAATAACGAGTAGAGTCGATGTCTCATTAGAAGTTTAAAACTTCTGCAAGAATACCATAGAATCAGAGAGATTGTATCTCATAGAGATATAATTGAAGTATATAGTATATTTCATTAATAACATTGTAGATTCACTAACTAAAGTGGTAACTCAAAAAGTGTTCGAGCTTCGTCTCAAGTTAATAGAGATTAGCAAGAAAGGTGATTGGCTTTAGTGCAAGTGGGAGATTAATAGAAATGTATGCCCTACAAGTAAATCATATATGATATGATTCGACATTTCTATAAATATCTCATTCAATTAAATAGGCAAACTTTTATTACTAGCTCTTATTAGATGTGTACATTGTAATAAAGTCATTGATCACATGTGATAATGATTGAACCATGATGATATCATAATAATAAGATCAATCATTTAAAGGTATGTGACTTAAATGATCCTAGTTATAAGATTCTTAAGACATGACATCAAGGATCCGGATAGACTAATATATATGATATCTTATCATGTTGAGGATAACTGATTTCATTGGTCATTAGTTTGGAGATATTGAAATACACATATAGGTGCTCATCAGTCGAATGAGTTCACCGAATTGACAGAACTAGAAATCCTAAATGGTATCTTACCTAACTATCAATCAGGATTTTTTATCATCATGGTTGCACTGTTGAACTTTTGATCTGAGTCACCAAAGATGCTTTATTGGGCAGATCTTGTGATTTAACCATTGACTTATGGATCACTGATTCAATGGCCCAATATAACAATAAATTGGGTACAAGAGAAACCCAATATAGGCAATTGAGCAGATGACAAGGGATCGTCCACTCTTAATAAGTGAGAGTGAATGTTCTATAGGATAGTACTATAATCCCTAGCAAAAAGATAGAGAAGATAATTGGAAAATGATTTTTCCAAGTGATATGATATTGAGTACAGGATCCTATATAGAGTAAGTATACTAAGGTGTTGACAATTGATGTAGTACTTTTATCTGACCAAGGCATTGAATGGACTAGAGCTTATATCTATGCAATAACTGATGATGGAAAGGCTCAATAAAGATAAAATTATTTTCATAGTCATTTGGGATCATGTGATGTGGCCCCTACTCTTCATGATTGGTAGGTCGATTATTTCGTTATTGAGTAATAAATTTAATTTAGTTAAATAAAATTATTATATTTTAATTAGACCTCAACCAAATAGGCTATGTGACATAGTGGGTCACACACATAAAGATTGATTTGTAAGTATGGGGGCATAGGGGTAATTTACAAAGATTTTTGGTTTATTAAAAATTTAATTTTACTATAAATATAAGTGAATTTGACCAAACCCTATCAAACCAAGAGAGCTAATTTTATGGTCATCCTCTTCCTACCTCCCCTATCTCTTTGGAGCATATTCTTTCAAGGTTGAGTGACTTTTGAGGTGAGTTAGAAGGTTTGACATGTAGGAGAACTCGTCTACAGAGGAAGTTTTCATGGATATTGCTAGAGACCAGGCACTTGAATGGTATGAAGAACTTAAGATTCAATTATGTTTCAATCAGTGTTAAGAATTTCATCATTTGGTTCTAATCGAGACAATATCCACATGAACTCATAAGAATCGTCATTTTTATTGCACCAAATTTTATAGAGCGATTCCCTACGGGGGGAGGGGATCAACGGGGGGTAGAGTTGACAACCAAGTGGAGGTGCATAGTCAACTAGGTGGGAAAGTCAAAGGGTGAGGCAAGGCGGCAATTGGCAAGCGTGGCATGAAGGCAACTGGTTAGTGATGAAGGTAGGTGTAGACACGCCAAATTGGCTTGATTCGGAGCCCTAGACTCTTATTTCATAGGCAATATCCTTTATTTGACCGTTATCTGATCCGGATTACCTCGTGGAGATGAGCTAAGGACAGTGGTGGAGCCCCCCTTGTTAGTTGAGAATGAACCAGTGATTTCCGGAATATTGCCGTAACCTTCAAGCGAGAGCCGCATGTGAACTGTAAATGGTCCATAATTGAAGGTCTCGGCTGTCCCGCATGTGTTCCGTAACATTCAGGGTTTCCGAGAAGTCATTTCGGTAGGCGTCGGTCAATGACGGCTTTCGTTACGGCTTTTTCGATCTGTGCTGACACGGCTATCCCGGACCACATGTTAAGCCTTTCCGGTCATCACCGGGTCTTTTCAGGTCATCCGGGTCGATTCTAGCCGTATATTTTATCAACCGGGGCTATAAGGCCGGTTCGGTCAATTTTAGGGTTTCGCGGCTTTTACGGCTTTTGATTCACGTTTACCGGGTTAACCTCAGATTTTTCGATGACTTCGGGTTGACCGATCGTACCGGACTTGTTCGGTCATCATTTCAAGTCATCCCGAGTTGACCCGAGATTTCTCGACCGGAACCGTGCTCTTTCGGACCTTCGCCCCGGGTTTCGGCTTTCCGCGAGAAGGTAAACCGGTAGAAAGCCCCGTACGAACATCTCGGGAGTCATGCGGCTGGTTTACCGACTTGAGGAGGTGCGGTTGAAGGCCCTCTTTCCAACGCGACAAACGGGAGCCGAATCGGACATCCGGTTTGCAAGATACGGCTCGCGGAACATGCGCGCCCTGCACGCCCTGCACGCCCTGCGCGCCCTCAACCCGGGGGCGCGCCCTGCACGCCCTCAAACTGGGGGCGCGCCCTGCGCGCCCCCGGTTCCTTTGAAAGGCGGGGGCGCGGTCAGTTGCTTTAAATCGGAAATTACCCCGATTAGCACCTTCTAAACCGAGTTTTCGGAAGGTTTCCGGGCGACGATTTTCACTTATTTGTACCGCGCCCCCGGTTCGGGGGCGCGTTATGTATATCAAGTCGATTTTTAGCAATTTCCGGAAGTTTCCGTCGATTTTTAGCAGTGAGACGCCGAACGCGCCCCCGCCCCCTTTGAAACGAGAGGGCGCGCAGACCGCGCCCCGGGCCCGGGGGCGCGCCTGCGCGCCCTTGGTTTGAGGGCGCGCCCGCGCGCCCTCGTCTCCTTTGAAACGCGGGGGCGCGGTACATCCGGTTCTAAATTTTGCACCGGCTCTCTTCCCCTATAAATTGAGGGCCATTCTCAACGACCCAAGGTTGAATCCCCCTTGCCTAGCTCGTCCAAAGGTCGTCCAAGCTCTTCTCCAAAGCCGTCCCGACGTCCAAAGGCGATCCGAAGTCAAGAAATCGATCCCGAGGTGAAGGAGAAGGCTCGATCTGGGCGTTCTGCATCCACCATCTTCATCGACTTCTGCAGAAAATCAGAGGCTTCTTCTGCAAACGTCTTCAACATAGAAGATGTTCATCTCTTCGTCCTCTTTCATCTCCAACTGACGGCACTCAATTCTGACTTGCCGTTTGTTCGTGGCGGTTGCTACACGCGAGGGCGCGCATCCAGGTTCTGCTTTTGATATCCGCCCACTTTCATAATTTTTACTGACTTATACAGGAGGATTTCGGAGAAGTCATCAACATAGAAACTCTTCCCCTCTGAGTCCTCCGTCTACTCATACCAACGGAACTTGATTCTGACATCGGGGTCGTCCGTAGCATCCTCTGCACCGAAGTCGCGCCAGAAGGGTGCAAAGCTACCCGAACCGGCCTTTTCTCAACCAATTCGGCTTCAACTCAAGCCGATCCATTCTATAAGCTTTCTCAACTCCATTAACTCTGTTTATTCATTGTTTTAAAGCATCTTTTAGTTTATTTACATCATTTTTACCTAATCAAAAATACAAAAAAAGGGGTTAGGACTCACCCCAATCCGGTGAGTTCGATTCCAATTGCTTCTCTCTCATATTCTCTCTACAGTTACTACACTTCACAAGTCTAACCAAACTCTTCACTTGGTTTATTGTTCTAGTTGCACAAGTTGATCAAGCTAGCATTGGATTGGAGACTCTTCTTCATCGGCCGGCCGAAGAAGAAGAAGGTTGAACTCACATCCCTTTCTCCCACGCTAAGGTACACACGGTCAACTTCTTTCTATTTCCATTACATAAAGCGGAGCCCGCGGCTCCTGGCGACCACACTTTATTTTTATTCATGTTTTAATTTCATCTCCTCCTCACTCTCCTCCCTCATGACCCGAACCATCTCCGGTGCTCGAGCGACGCCGTGAGATGAAAGTTCGGGGATCAATGTGAGTGTGGGACCGAGGTGAGGATCTTTTACAGCTTTCCGAGTGTCTTCCGATTCACTCCCCTTTTTCCCCAATTCCATCTTTCACCTTCTTATCTTGAGGTGCCGATCCGGAACCCGTTTTCGGAGTCGACAGTAGGCACATGGGCTACGGGCATGTGAGCAAGGCTACCACGTGGGCTTATGGGGCTGCACTTCTAGCCGATGACGCAGCTAGTGGGTAGCATTGGTCGCCTGGTTGGCTGACGAGGATGACAATTGGGCAAGGAGTCATTGTCGACTCTGAAAATGGGTTTGTCATTATCTAGATTGCCACCTTAAGGGGAATGAGAAAGATAGGAAGGAAAATACGGAAAACTCTCAACTCAGTCCCACACTCACAATGATCCCTGAACTTTCATCTCTCGACGTCACTTGAGCACCAGCAAGATGGTTCGGGTCATGTGGGAGGAGAGTGAGGACAGAATAAAGGAACTTAATGCATAAATAAAATTGGAGGATGTAATCGCCAGGAACCACGGGTTCCGATTTAAATAAAATAAAATGCAAATTGAGTAAAGAATGATCATGTGTACCTTAGCGCAGGAAAAGAGTGTTCGAGTTCAACTTTCTCCTTCTTCGGCCAGCTGATGAAAAAGAGTTTCCAACCACTGCTAGCTTGATAAACATGGGCAACTAGAATAATGAAAAAGTGAATAAATTTGATTAGAACTAGCTAAAGTGTAGAAAATGTAAGAAGAAAGATAGAAAAAGAGCAATTGGATTTGAACTCACCGGATTGGAGTGAGCCCCAACCCCTTTTTTGTATTTTTAGATGATAAAATGGTAAAAAAGTAAATTAAAATAACCTAAAAATGCTTTAAATGAAATAAAAAAGATTTAGAGAGTAGGATGGCTCGGATCGGAGCCAAAATGAGCAAAAGAAACCGGTTCGGATGGCCTGCTCTTGGGTGAGTGCAGTGTCCTGCTGACGCAACTTCGGTGCAGAGCTTGCCACGGGCATTCCCGATGCCAGAATTAAATGATTCTTATTGGAAATGAAATAGGACTCACATGGGAACAATTTCTATGAAGAATGTTTAGGCTGAATCAGCTGGTAAATGTAGTAAAATTGACTGATAAAATGATTACTTAGAAGAGAAGACTTCAGATCTATCTGTGCAGCACTGGTGTAGAAGCTACAATGAGCCAAGGCGATGTCAAAATTGATCTTCGCTTGTTGGAGATGAAAGACAGCTCGATGAAGAATACTTCTTCTGAATGAAGACTGACTAGAAAATGATCAGCAAAGTAGCACGTCAGATCATAGATTGGCTTCTCTTTCACTTCGGGATGATCTCCGGGCACTGGGATGAAGAGAGGACGATTTGGGGAGGTTGGGATGAGCCTTGGGTGGTTGGAAGATGAAGAGAAGAGTCCTGGATCGTACCCCAATGACCGAAATTTATAGATGATCAAAATTGGTGCAAAACATAGAAATAGACCGACTGCGCCCCCGAGTTGGGGGCGTGCAGGCCACACCCTCAATCCGAGGGCATGCAGGCCGCGCCCTTAGGTTGAGGGCGCGGTGAGTGCACCCCCACTTTGGGGGCGCATTCAGTGCGTTACTGCTAAAACCCTAAACTTTTGAAAACACCAAGAAATTACTAAAAATGGGGTTGACAAGATGAATGCACCCCTGACTCGGGGGCGCGATCAAAATAAATATTTTTTAGAGAAGGAAACTTCCCAAAATTCAGTTTGGAAAGCCCAAATCGGAGAAAATTTTCAGTTTCTGGAACCGACCTCACCCTCAGACCAAGGTGCACTGACTGCGCCCCAGTTCGGGGGCGCACATACCGCACCCTCAAAGTGAGAGCGCACAGACCGCACCCCCAATTCGGGGGTGCGCTCCACTCTCTCTTCTGCACACACTCCATTCATGAGCCTTAACTTACAAACGGGAGGTCCATTTCGACTCCCATTTGTTGTGTTACAAAGAGAACTTGCAAATGCATCTCCCCAAATTGGTAAACCAATCAGTACATATCCTGAGACTTCTGTGATGAACTGTAGCTTCTAGTTTATCCTTCTAGTGGCGCCAAAGGCCCGGACAGTGATCCGAAACTCGGAAAAGCCAAAGACAATGTGGAAACTTTGGAATGACCCAGAATGTCAGTGGCAACATGTACACCTCAGGTTGACGACCTGAAATGATAAGAAGAATCCAAAAAACTCAGACTGGTGCTAGGAGGAGCCGGGGATGACCTGGAACACTCAGAATTACTAGAAAAGTCGGCGGCAACCCGTACAACACGGGTTGACGACATAAAATGATGGGAGGATCCGAAAAATTCGGAAAGATACCTGGAAGAGCCGAGGAAGACCTGGAATACTCGAAATGACCGAAAAAGTTAACGAAAACTTGTACAACTTAGGTTGATGACCAAAAATGATGGGAGGATCCTGAAAAATTCGGAGAGATGCTCGAAAGAGTTGGGGACGACCCAAAATATTTGGAATGATCAGAAAAGTCAGAGGCAATCCGTACAACTTGGATTGACGATCGAAAATGATGAGAGGGCCCTGAAAAACTCGAAAAGATACTTGGAAGAGCTGGGATGACCCGGAATACTCGGAATGTCTGAAAAAGTTGGCGGCAACCCGTACAACATGGGTTGATGACGGAAAATAATGGGACAAATCCAGTATGCTCTATGCCACCCCGTTATTGATTGGAATGACCTAACGGCAACTGGAAAACCCTAACGGTAAGCAATAAAAATGTACAATGACTCGAAAAAAGGACGCAACACAATGAACCTTGCACGACACTCCCAGATTTGACCAGGGATCGACAACTCATCTTCATATTTCCAGTAAGCTCCTCGGGTCGTCCAAAAGAATGATTCAACTTAATTTTAATGGTACAAAAGGGATGCTGCCAATGGAATAAGGTTTTAAGCTCCAAATAAGGCTAAATTGGCATGTCCACAGTCACTCCTAGAGATTGATAGAGAAGAAAGAGAGGGGGCAGATGGCTAGGTGATAGAGAAAGAGAGAGGGGCGATGGTAACTAGGTGGCTGCTGTGGTAGCTTCTTCTTTAGCAAATGTGGGTGTGAGAGGGAGAGGAAGAGGAGGCTTTAAGGTGGGTTTCTATAAGAGGAGGGAGGGAGAGAGAGAGAGAGAGAGAGAGAGAGAGAGAGAGAGAGAGAGAGATGGGGATGGGAAGGGCAGAGGCAATGGCGTAACTATTTGGGAGGGTGATGGGTCATGGAAGAGTGAATTTTAAACTTTTAATTATCGTTTCTTCATAGTATTACAACCCACAGGTCAACTCTGTCTATTGAGGGTCTTACACAAACTCTATTACCATTAGGGTTTGCATTATAAATTTTTTCAATACATGTATCTTGTAGGTTATAAAATAGTTTATAAAATAAAAGTAAAAATAGTGATTTTTATAGGTGCAATGGTAATTAGTTAATTATATTTTATTATTTTATTTTGATAAAAATTAATGGATTTGAAACATGTTTTTATATCTTTTAAGCTATCAAACTTAGAATGGATATTCAATAGTTTATTAGAATCATAATAAAAATAGTCAATTATGTATTTGTTTATCTAATTTTAATAAAAAATATTATGTATGTAAAATTTATGATTATTATGATAAATATATATTTTTTAAAAATTATAATATAGCAAATACTAAAACAAGAAAAAAATTTAGACATATTTTGTAAAAATAAATTTAAAATAAAATTTATTTATTAATATTTTGATAAAATGGTAAATATCATTGATTTTGTACTCATCATGATAAAGTAATTACAATCAAAATAAAGTTGAAATGTTATAATTTTGATTTAATCAAAATTGCTTAACTTTATCGGAATTAGGATTGAAATTGATAGAAATGAATGTCCTATAATCTAATCATATATGATATGATTCGACATTTCTAGAAATATCTCATTCAATTAAATAGGCAAATTTTCATTACTAACTTTGATTAGATGCAACTATCTAATGTAGTCCTTTATCATATGCAATGATGATTGACTCATAATAAGATCATGTTAATGAGATCAGTCATCTAGAGTTATGTGATCTACATGTTCTTAATCATAGAATCTTTTAGATAGGATATCAAGGATAAGGATAGATTAGTGTGTGTAATGTCTTCTCATGTGATGAGGATGACCGATCTCATTGGTTATTAGTGTGGAGACACTGAGATACACATACAGGTGCTCATTAGTCAAATGTCTTCACTGAACTAATCGAATTAGAAATTCGGAATGGTATTTTACCTAATTGTCAATCAAAATTTTCTATCATCACAATTGCATGATTGAACCTTTGACTTGAGTCACCAAAGATGCCTTGTTGGGTATAGCATGTGCTTTTACCATTGACTTATGGATCATTGTTGAGATGGTTCAGTATAGTGATGGATTGGGTACAAGAGAAACCTGATGTTGGTAATTGAGCCAACAATATGGGATTATCCACTATCAATAAGTGAGAGTGAATGTCCTATGAGATAGTACTCTGAATCCCTGGTCAGGGTAAGGAGGACAATTTGAAAAAGAGATTTTAAGTTGATCTAATTTTGAGTATAAGATTTTATAGAGTCAGTACACTAAAGAGTTGATAGTCGATGTCGTACTTCTTTCTGATTGAAATATTGAATGGATGAGAGTTTACATCTATGCAGTAACAAAGGATGGAAAGATTCAATATATAAGATTATCACATTAGTCATTTGGGATCATGTGATATGACTTGTACCCTTCCTGATCGATAAGTTGATTAATTTGTTATTATATAACAAATTTATTTAATTTAAATAGAATTGTTTTATTTTAATTAGTCTTCAACTAAATTGGTTATTAGGCCTAGTGCGCCATACACAAATGGATTTATCCAAAGTACATGGGCAAGAATAAAATTTATGAAGATTTTGGGTTTTATGAAAAATTTTAAATTATATATAAATATCAATGGTTCCAGTCAAATCCTATCAAGAAAAAAGTGAGAACCATGTCCTCAATCTCCTCCCTACTTTCTCTCTCTAGAAGGCATCTATGGGTGATGGAGCTCTATTCCGGAAGAGTTCTCGAGCCCCGTTAGAAGAGAGAACCTGTTGTGGATGAAGTTCATGTGGATACCGCTAGAGGCCAAACATTTGAATGGTCTGAAAAGCTTAATAAGTTCTTGTTCTTTCTCTGCAGGGGATTAGATGAATCCCTCTCAGGTATATTTGAATATATTTTGATTTGTTTTTTATTTTCATCATTCGATTCTGATTGAGACAAGATTAATATAAACTCATAGAAATAGTCACTTCTACTCCACCAAATTTTATATAGTTTATTCCTTATAGTCATATCAAATCCAAGTTCAAGTATCAGTCGATACCAAAGTCGAATTAACATTATTTTATGTATTTTTTGTGTTCCCAAATATGTGCAAGCATCTATTTTGTCAAGGCTGTTATAATCTGTGTATGATGCATATTAGATATTTGTTGACACGGGTAGACTCACATGATATGTGCCTTTCTAATGCCACAAACCATTTGAATTTTGTACCTCTGTAGAGTCAAGGAGAAGTCCTACAATTTGGTGATTCTGTCATGTTCAAACAATCACCCGAATTTGGAAATTTTGTAAAATTTCCATCCATGGAAGGATCTGAGGTCTTGTGAATGATTTTAATGATGGATAATATGATCACCTAATATTTCCCTATGAGTTTGTGCTTCGAAACATGGAGGAAGGAGAGGATTTTCTATTTTTCCAATGATCTAGGGTTTTGTAGGGTTCCGTGACACAACAATATTTCTCCCTTATTTCTTGTAGATTTGAAATTTTTTATGATATACATACATGGAAACTTCATGTGATGATAATTCTAAATTGTATTTTTGGAGAATTTTTGGCATTTAGGATAAGGAATTATCCTCCCGGATAGTTGGCAGTTGTTATTTACTAATTGGGTGGCACTGCCCTGTTCTTCTCCAATTTTCTATTGATTGAAAATTTTTCATGGGATGAGACTAGCTGATTTAGAGTCCATATTGGACAAGAATTCTAACTAATATTTTGTAGATTTTTGTCACATCTGGAATGTCCATAATAGGCAAGGAAATCTAACAGTGTCCTGTTACAAACTCCAATGGCACCGCCCTTGTTCTCCCCTTACTTCCGATCGATTGGGATTTTTCTAGAGATAAGGTCGGCTATTTCAAAATCTTCATTTGTTTGGCAATTTTTTTGAGCCCTAGATAAAAGGATATACATCCCCGAACATTGGGTGCGGTTTCCACTTATGAGTGGACACCGTAAATCTTATCGAGCGAAGAAGATAGACCCAGACGCTACAGTGGCATATAGATTTGGTAGCTAGTACACACACCGATGAAAAACATGACATCGTAGGCTCGATTTGAAGCATGCACACATGGGGTGCATGTGAGTGCACGCCAGGATGCACCAACCATATTTTATTTGATTTTAAATTGTTAAAAATCATGGAAAGATCAAAACAATTGCCATAAAATTTCAAAAAAATCTAACAAATTCTACAATTGATAGGTTTTAAAATGTTTAATCACCTGTTATGTGATATTAAGTCTTATTAATCCAGATTCATTCATAGTTAAGTTTTAAAATTGTTTTTAAAATTTAACTTAATTAATTAATGTTTTAATTAATTATGCAAAATGGTATTTTAAAGAGTAGGAATTAGAACATTAATTTCTTACTTTGTACGGTATTAGAAATGCATAATATTCTAAACAGTTTAAATATACTTGTTATATCATATTAATATCATGTATTCACACTATGTACATGTGATGCTTGATTGTGTGAATGCATGAGATCGTAGACTTAGGATTTAATTAACATGTGATGGTAGCTAATTATGTGGATGTGTTTAATTGGGGCTACATGCCTCCTTCCCTCTCTTTTCAATTAGGATTGTACATTCTACATTCCTCCATTAATGTACTCCACTTGGTTAAAAAGAAGATTTCTTAATAAGTTTTGTACATTTGCCGGTCAGTGTACCCTTAAGTCACTTGTAATAGTTAGAAGTTAGTTCGTGGAGAGAGAGATTGAGACCACTTGGACAAGTGTTCTTCTAGAAGTGGAGTTACTCCTACATTAGCATAAAATACTAACTCTTATAGTTGCACACCATTTTGGCTCTGGTGTTGCATGTTTAGGGTTACGTCCATGGTCATTCATTTTATTTTTGGATATATGATATGTGGTTGTATGCTATGTGATATACCTTAGATATATAATATTCCAAAGATATTATATATATGTAGCACATATTATTGATGAGATTAAAATAAAATCTCTCTACTTTTAATTAGGTTGATAAATGTTAAACATTAAAATTGACTCACATAGCCTTCCATTGTTATGGCCTTGATGAGCAATCTTAGATTGAATGAGTTTGTTGTGTTTCTTATTAGACTCATTCAGTAAAGGATTGATGATCATGGACAAAGTATTTGTCAAACTTTGGGGTGTATCATTGGCATGGCCTAGTTGTGTTTCCCACAAGGGCTATGTTAAGCATCTATGCTCATAACATAACAAGTAGATTTGATCTAATTAAAGTATATACCTTTTGTGTTTCCCACAAGGTCATAATTAGTTGCATGGGTTGCAATTGGTAAAAGTTTACCTACCTTGTTCTTTTAATTAGGCTTCAACCAAATGGGCTCTTGTTTCTAGTAGATCACACATATAAGGACTAATCCATAAGTTTGGGAGCTTAGGTTAATTTATAGAATAAGAAGGGGTTTTGTGAAAAACTCTAAGTTCTATAAATAATAGCGATGAGAGCACAAACCCTATCAAGCCAAGGAGCTCTTTGCGCCCCAGCCACCCTCTTTCACCATCTCCCACCTTAGCAGCCACCATTTAATAGTGAATTTTCATTCAGGATGAGTGGTCAACATCGGCGCAGAGAACTCGACTTCAGAGGCAGTTCATGTGGATACAACTAGAGGCTGCACGCTTGAGCGGCTTAGAGAGAGTGAGAACTATTCGATTTTCTTCAATCAATAGGAATTATTTAAATCCCACAAGGGTACGTGTTTGAAATTGCTTTGAATACCGATTTTGGCGACATCGTTCAGTTCCAATCAAGACCATGACATTGATATACGAGGAATCAGAAATATTCCACTGTGCCAATCTGATTGGACTGATTCCTTACAATGAGATCTATTATGACTCATGATAATGAGATATTTAAGGGTAGGTTAGAACAACAATA
Organism: Cryptocoryne crispatula var. balansae; assembly: GCA_036172225.1. Classification (NCBI taxonomy): domain Eukaryota; kingdom Viridiplantae; phylum Streptophyta; class Magnoliopsida; order Alismatales; family Araceae; genus Cryptocoryne; species Cryptocoryne crispatula. The sequence continues at coordinate 31,967,022 of CM069930.1, read as the reverse complement.
CATCTTAAATACATCTTATTAGTGAGACCAATTGAAAGAAGTAAGATCATTAGATAGAAATAGGACGTAGTTAAAAATCAAAGAAGGCAATCAAGATAATAAAGTCCAAATAATACTTAAAAATCTTTTACTATCATGATAATGGTTAGTTGAAGAGGAAGTGTAAAGTGTATTGCACATAATACAAAGGTGGAGTTTGAGAAGCTTCATACATTTAAGTCATTGATATTTACTTGTATTAAATATGCACTTGATAGTATTAGACGCTATATGTGTATATCATAGTATTAGATAGTACATATGTATCTAATAATATGAGATACTATATATGCATTTGATAAGTACAATGAGTTGTAGATGATGATAAGTAAATGAAGGCTTAATAAATAAAATGTTGACCTACATATGAAATAGTGCAAAATTTGCATCATTACTAGTGGGAGATACATGTCTTTAATAGTCTTATGGAGATGCCTTAATTATTAAGATTGATATTATATTCTTCTACATGAACATTATCTTATTTCCTGCTTGAATAAATGATGATTTATTTTGAGCTATGAAAATGATACATGTTCTAAGATATTGAATTGCAAAGTGTTTACTAGTGGGAGCTTAATAAATTGTTTAATCATTTTAAATATGTTAGCTCCCATAATAATTGTGAATATGACCTCTTAAAAGAAAATGGGTTGATCTAGATCAATCTATTCTTTAGATTATTGTAGACATGGAGAATGGGTTAATGAGTTGTTAGAACTCACATATCTAGGTGTATGTTAGCCCATATCTATTAAGGTTAAAAGAGAATATTTCTACTTCATTATTTTCAAATATGATATCTTAGGTATGGATATATGTACTTAATGAAGTACAAATTTGAGACTTTTGAGAAATTATTATAGATTAAAAATGAAGTAGGGATAGTCAAGAAAAGAGCATAAGAACTCTGTGATAAGATTAAGGAGAGGAATACTTAAGTACATAATTCACACATTATTGAAAAATAATATAATCTAATTTTAATAGACTGCTCTTTACATATTTTACCTTAATTGGGTAGCTAAAATGAGAAGCTGTATTATATAAGATATAATTCAGATAATGATAACTTTTAAGAAATTCTTCTTTGTCTTTATATGGATAAGTACTGATATAACAACTTTATCTTATATCAGTACCTTCTAAGTCTATTATGACCATTCCATATAGATATGGAAAGAGGTTAAAGCTTGACCTTAAACAAGTTTTGAATATCTAGCCTAGTGAAAAAGTATAACCCTAACTAGTTGGAATACAAGACTATGAAGTGTTGGATTGTGGGATATACAAAGAAAACTTATGAATATTTAAATATATTACCCTTGTAGAGAAGGATATATGTTGCTCAGCTCACCATATTTAGAGGAACTCTTCCTTAAGAAATATAATGGGAGCTCACCATATTTAGAGGAACTCTTCCTTAAGAAATATAATGGGAGTAAGGTGTATATAGAAGATGTTCCAGTCCCACAACCCAAGGATAACACTTCTATTAAGGTATTAGTTAATAATTCACATGGGCAATGCATAGGCCCTTGTGTTCATTCAACCTAAAAAATATGTTGGACATATCTTTAATGAAAGAAATGAGACATAAGATAAAAAGGATATTGATCTTAAGATCTATATAGAAGCAATATGAGATATTGATTGTAAAATAGGAAGAGACAATAAAATCTGATATAAACTCTATCTATTCTTATCAAGATTAGAACTTGTAGATCCACATGAGGATATAGTATTCATAAGGTATAAATGAATCACTAAAGGATAGGTTGGAGTGGATTGGAAGGTAGAGACCTTCAAGGCTACAATAGTTGAAAAGGAGATCATCTAAGTCCAATAGTTGACTATGATGAGATCTTTTTTGTCTATGTCATGGATTTATCCATTTGAATTTTGACTGTTACACACTGACTATAAGATATGTCAATTGGATGTCTTGATAGTGTTCTTCTTGGTATTTTGAAGAACAGGTGTACATGATACAACCTCGGGGAATCAAGTCCTAAAAACATCCAAATAGAGTGTGTATGAAGTCTATTTATGGATTGAAATAAAACTTTCCATTGATGGTACAAAAGTTTTAATAAGATTAAATTTTATAACTTTGTTGAGAATGAGGAGGAGCCTTATGTTTTCAAGAAGATAAGTGAGAGTGCTATTATTTTCTTCACATTTTGTGTGGATGATGTACTACTCATTATGAATGAAGTAGGTATGTTATCATCAATGAGCCTAGCTATCAAATTAATTCTCCCAACATAATATGGGTTTTATGATCTATAAGATAGATCTAAAAGGTTGCTTAGCTTTACCTGATTAATTTACGTAGCCACCATAGTCAAAAAGTTTGACATGGTAAACTCCAAAATAGATTTTATACTTATGTAGTGTAGAGTTGATATCTCTAAAGAGATGTCTTTATAGATTTTTTGAATGGTAAAGAGATGATGGGAGCGAAGCCCTTATGCTTTTGCCATAGAGCCTATTATGTAAGTGATGCTACATGCATGATGTGATTAATGCTCTAAGTGTTATGAGCATAAATCAGATGGATCCAAATGAGAGACACTAAATAAATTAGAGATATATCATTTAGTACTTGAGAAACACTAATAATGTATCTATATACAATGAAAGATAAGATTTGAAGCCTTGTAGTTTTATGAGCATAAGCTTCTAGTTAGATAAGTTCGATAACAAGTCAAAATAATAGTGTAGTAAGTTAAAAAAGTTCCATGCAATAGAACACTACAAATACTACAACTAATGTAAAATAGAATATATATATATTGTTGAAAAATTCTCAAGAAGCAGTGTAGATGAAAATGTGCATCTAAGATGTGAGATTGTCCCAACTTTCTCTAAAAAAGTACCATTATTTTGAGAGAAAAAAAATCGGGTAGAATCGACATCTCATCAAAAGTTCAAAACTTTTTGGAGATACCATAAAATCAGAAAGATTGCAACTCAAAGAAAGATAATTTGAATTAGGCCTTAACTAAATAGGCTATTGGGCCTAGTGGGTCACACACATAAGGACTTATCCATAAGTATAAGGGCAAGGATGTAATTTATAAAGATTTAGATTTTTATAAAAAAAATACAATTTCTCTATAAATAATAATGAAAGCCAAGGGTGAGGACTATGTCCCTAGCCTTCTTTCTATCTTCTCATATGTTGAAGTCATTTATGAGTGATGGAGCTTTGTTCAGAAAGAGTTCTCGAGCTTGATGCGAAGGGAGAAAGCTGACGTTTGAATAGTTTGAAAAGCTTAAGAAGTTCTTTTTCTTTCTTTTAAGGGATTAGATGAATCCCTATCAAGTACATTCAAATCCGTTTTGATCGATTTTCATTTTTCATCGTTTGATTCTAATTGAGACAAGATCAACATGAATCTATAGGAATCATTGCTTCTAATATATCAAATTTTAGAGAATGATTCCTTACAGAAATGTCATAGTTTTGATTAAATTGGAATTGCCTAACAAAAATCAATTGTTCAACAAAATCCTATCTATTTATAGCCTTGCTCAATTTTAAATCTATTATTTAGTTTACCAAAAAATAACATATTATTATAAATAATAAATATATAAATTGTTAAAATTATTGTATATAAATAATAAAAAATAAAATAAATAATTTAAAGGTATTAAATCAAAAATATATGACATTTGTTTGCTCTTTTAAAATAAAATTTAATATATATTATAAGATTTTAAAATTTATAGAATTTGTTATGATTCTAATAATGGAATCAAAATCAAAATGGAATTGAAATACAATGATTCTAATTTAATAAACAAAATTGGAATGACTCATTGTTTATCCAAATTGAAACTAAAAACAATCAATACTACCACTGAATCCAATCAATTTAGCGTCAGTTTAAGAGTTCTTTTAACTATTTTATGCCTAACAATCCTCTACATGCATGTTGTCTTTTGCATGCAATCATACCATTTCATTCAAGTGTCATATATATATATATATATATATATATATATATATAAATACACAGCACACACGAGGCATTTTGACGGCAGAAACAACAACTCAAGTATGTTTGGTGAAATTTAAAATAAAATCAATCATTGAAAATATATAATGGGTCAATCGTGGAATCTAAGGGGCAGTTTGGCATGGGATTAACTTGGGGATAAACTTGGTTTATCCCCAAAATTTAGAAGAAAAACCAAGTTTATCCCTAAAAAATTTTGGTGCCAAACTGGCCCTAATATACCAATTTTTTTATACTTGCATGTGATAGGGATTTCATGAAAAATGACAGAGATAGATATAATACAAGAATCTTTGGAAAGTTAAAAGGAGCCAACTTATAAGGATGCATATAGAGATTTGAAAATAAAAAATTCATGTTTGTCATTTTCTTTTATTATTATTGCACAAACAAATGACTTTCTCTTGAATTTGTCAAAGATTCATAAATAAGGGTAAAATGATCATTGAGTTATATATAATAATATGGCATCTCTAATTAATATGATTTAAAACCAACAAGATTTTATAAAGAATTGGCGACCTTCTAGAGAAAATATATGAAGGAATTTTTACAAAATTCACAAGAGAAGAATCACAATCAAACATGCCCCTAACATAGATTGAGAGAATACCGTGGTGTTCTAAAAGTTTGATTTTATAGTTTTCTAATCATCTGAGACGATCTTAATTCACCCAAATTTTAGATTCAAACATTAGTTGTCATCGTCGTCCATTTATCAAACGATCATAGTTTTCGAATATTTGGATTATAAAACACCACCTTAGAACTGTAGGTTGCAAGCGGACCCAGAGAAATATGATCATCGCAATCGCAGCCACGAAATTTTCTGTATGAGATACCCAGGTATTGAAATTTGAAAGGTGCAAGCATATAAACTCCAACCTCAAGGTCGTGGCCGAAGGGATCATCTAAAATTCATTTGCTTGAACATGTTCTCATCTTTTAGCTCGCAAGCTATATATATAGCCCACTTCTTTTTAAAAATACTTTCAGGATCTCACCTCTTTGTATTACTATGGGTGTCAATGGCCAGGTCAACTCAGTCCAATCAAGGCATGCCCCAATACACAATGGGCTGACCTGGTCCAGTTCACTTTATGTCATTGATCTAATGCAGTCAAACCAATATAAAATATATAATAGGCCCAACCCAATTTTTAAATTTATATATACATCATATTTTTAGTTTTTGAGAAGTGGAATCCCCTCTTATCTAGTGGCTGAGACGTTCTATCCCGCCCCGCCCTTCGAAAATTCCCATAAAAAAGGATCGGAGGAAGAAGCAACAGAATCTTTTCGCCACTGAAGAAGTAACAACAGTAAAAGGTTGCAACTACTGCGTTGACCATGACCACCACCACACCGCTCAAATCCACCAAGGACCTTGCATCTTGCCTCGGCCTCGACCTTGCCATCGCCAGCCTCGAGCACCTATTCTCTTCCCCTTCTCACTCGTCCACTGTCGACAACTACTATCCCATGCCATCGACACCTAAGGACTCCTCGCCCCTAGCAATCCCCCTTCGGGTGGCTTATTGTTAGACAAATAGAGCAAATGGATACAGGGTGAGCAACAAAAGTTTTATTTCATTTGTATTTCATTTGTTGTAATTCCATGCTGGGCAAATGGACCCATGGTTGTACACGTGTACTAGTTTTGGGTATATATATATATGTACCTACAGTTAATGAAAAGAAGCAAAGAATTCTCTGGCACCTAATTTTTACCTATTTTGTTCTCCCACACTCGTCTACTTTCTTCTTCTTCTGGCATTTATAGATCAAGCTTGGATCTCTAGTTGTTGAAGCGAGATCTGAAGCATTTCAGGTTTGATATTGTCTTCCTCTCAACCTCAACTTGGTATCAGAGTGAGAAGTTTTTTTTTCTGAGCTTCATGGAGGATTCGTCAACATCATTGGTATCTAGATCTATGTTACCGTTTGCAACCTCATCTTCCTCTCTTTTCAACTTTGTTCCAAATGTTTCACACTATGTTTCGATGAAACTTAATAGTGATAATTTCATGATTTGGTGAGCACAAATTCTGTCATTCCTCAATACTTATGATCTAGTTGGTCTGGTGGATGAACAGTTCCATGTCCGCCTGGTTTGATAGTTGATCCTTCTGATACATCTAAGATGATTCCTAATCCAGATTGTAAAATCTGGAAGCTATTCGACAGTTTAGTAACAATTGTTTTAATTTCATCTATTTCGGAGAGTGTTTTACCACTAGTCGTTGGACACACCTCCTCAGCTGGTATTTGGAACGCTATTACCAGTACTTGTTCTTTAGCCTCAAGGGCAAGGATTCTTCAATTAAGACTTCAGTTGCAACAACTAAAGAAAGGCTCCATGAAAGTTGTTGAGTATTTATAAAAAATGAAATTGATAGCTAATTCGCTAGCTATGGTGTTTGAACCTATCTCTTCTGAAGATTTGTTGCTGCATATATTTAGTGGTTTGGGTCCAAAGTTTGAATCATTTATTACATCTATTACTACAAGGTCAAATGCATCTACTATCACTATTGATGATCTACCAGGTATGCTTATCAACCATGAGAATTTTCTGCTTAAACATCATCAGATGGTCACAAAACCCACTGTTAACTTAGCAAGGACTGGGTTAAACTCCATTTAGTAACAAAACATTGGTTTCAAAGGTAGAGGCATAGGCCGGGGCAGAAATTTCAGACGAAATAATTGAGGTGGTTTTAATAATTTTGATAGGAATCAGTCACAGTATAACTCACAGTTCAATTATAACAATTAGAATGTTAATTTTGATCAGGGGAAATCCAATCAAAATTATTTTCAGGATACTCCACCTGTATGTCAGTTATGTGACGAGAGAGGACACTTGTCATTCCATTGTTGAAAACGATATGATTTTGGCTTTAGGAATTCTGATAACAGTGGAAATACTGAGTTTGCTCAATCATCTAATATGCAACAACAACATACAGCTAATATTGCTTCAACAAACACTGGTTTTACTCATTATGATCCTAGCTGGTACCTAGATTTAGGTGCTATTTACCATATGACACCAGATTTTAATGCTCTTCATGCTATAGTTCCTTGTGCAGGTCACGAGAAAGTGCATGTTGAGAATAGAGAAAGTTTAAACACAGCACATATTGGTCAAGTAGGTCTTAAATCCCTTAAACTTGTTAATGCCTTACATGTTCCATTGCTTTCTAAAAATTTGCTAACAGTCTCTCAACTTACTCGTGACAATGATGTATATTTTGAGTTTTATTCTAATCATTGTCTTGTCATGGATATCAAGACCCAGAGAATTCTCACACAAGAACACAACACTAATGGGTTGTACTATTTGCCATCTGACTCTTTTGGACCATCAATTCTCTTCTCAGTAGAAACAAAGGACAAGGAACATCTATGACACCGACTACTTGAACATGCTACTTTTAGGACTATGAGCAAGGTGCTCAATTCTCTTGAGACACTTTTTAGTAACAATAAGCATTTCTTTTGTTCTCACTACACTATAGCAAAAAGTCATATACAAAGTTTTCCTTCTTCCAATTATGTTATTAAGAACCCTTTAGAACTTGTGGCATCTAACATTGGGGTCCTTCACCCCATGTGAGCACTACTGGTTTCAAGTATTATGTCACATTTATTGATCATTTTAGTCATTTTTGTTGGTTATATCCTATTTCTTGCAAGGGTGATGTCTTTCATGTGTTCTTACATTTCAAGAATCAAGTTGAAAATGTAGTCTCAAGAAAGATTAATTATTTTCAGAGTGACTGGGGAGGAGAGTTTATAAAATTAAATCAATTTTTCTTTCAATGTGGTATTGTTCACCGCATAGCATGTCCTTATAGTCATTATCATAATGGTCTACCGGAACTCAAGCACCTGCACATTATTGAAATATATTTGGCATTACTCAGTCATGTTCATTTACCTTATCATTTTTGGGACTACGTTGCTGAATGTGCAGTCTATTTAATTAATTGACTACCAACATCCATTCTGTAGAACATGTCACCTTTTGAGAAACTTTTTGGCCGACAGCCTGATTACATTTTTTTGAGGGTTTTTGGGTTGTGCTTGTTATCCACATTTGAGGCCATATAATAAGCACAAGTTTACCTATCAGTCTGAATGTTGTATTTTCCTTGGGTATAGTAAGGATCATAAGGGTTATAAGTGCCTTCTCCCTAGAAAAGGGCAAATATTCATTGTCTGTCATGTTGTTTTTGATGAATAGTCTTTTTCGTATGAGATACTGACCAAGTCCACCTATGTAGATACTCCCACTTATGTAATTTCTTTACCTATGTCTATCATTCCCTCATGATTAGCAGACAATGCACGCAAGATACAAGTTAATAATGATTTTGTGTGGGATACTTCACATGTTCAAGACAGTCTGATGCATACATCTCCTGCTCCATATTCTCAGTCACAACCACCAAGTGATACCCAGCTCCTCGAAAATTTAAATCCATCAATGAGATAATGAAGAACATTGGTCCATTCGGTTTGATCATGCAAAGCAAATATGCATTAATAATTGAACAATAGCCGATTTCAGAACCAACAAATTTCAAGACTGCCAGTCAATCTATGCACTGGAGACAAGCTATGTCTGAGGAGTTTTCAGCCCTTCAAATCAATGGCACTTGGTCACTTGTTCAACCTCTTATAAGGGTAAACATTATAGGATGTAAATGAATCTACAAATTAAAATGAAACTCAGACGGTAGTGTTACTCGGTATAAAGCAAGGTTGGTAGCTGAGGGATATACACAAGAATATGGGCTTGATTATGGTGAGACCTTTAGCCCGGTTATTAAGCCCTCCACCATATGGTTAGTGTTGTCTATTGCTATGTCTATTGTCCATATGGTAGTTGGATGTTAATAATGTCTTTTTGCATGGGACTTTAGAAGAAGATATTTTTATGATGCAGCCTCCTGGTTTTATTGACAGAAATAAACCTGATTTTGTTTATAAACTTCACAAGGCCCTCTATGGGGTTAAAGCAAGTTCCAAGAGCTTGGTTTTTTCAATTATACTCACACCTTACAACTAATGGTTTCTAAGGATCTATGTGTGATCAATCTATGTTATTATACAAGAAAGGCAACACAATTGTGTATATGCTAGTGTATGTGCATGATATCGTCATCACAGGCAATAATTCTAAAGTCATATCAGATCTCATTGCATGTTTAAATACAATTTTTTATTGAAGGATTTGGGACCCCATCATTTTTTTTCTGGGAGTTGAAGTTCATAGATCTGTTGAAGGTTTATAGTTGAGTCAACATAGATATGTTCTTGATTTACTTGAGTGTTCTCATTTAATAGATGCCAAACCATTTCATACACCTCTTGCTGCAAAACCCAATATATCTCAGTCTGATGGAGAGCTTCGGATGGATCCTACTGAGTATTGGATCCTTATTTATTCACTCCAATATGTGACAATAGCTAGGCCTGATGTTGCTTATGCGGTAAATAAAGTATGTCGATATCTTGCTGCCCCAACTCAAACTCATATGATTATGGTAAACGTATACTCAGATAATTGAAACACATATTAGTTTGGCTTCTTTTTAGACCTAGTAACTGCGAACTTCATGTATATACGGATGCGGACTAGGTAGGATGTTCGGATGATAGAAAGTCCACTAGTGGATTTGGGATCTTCATAGGTGCTAATTTGATTACATGGATTGCAAGGAAACAGAGTACTATAGCTCACTCACATACGGAAGCCGAAATGAGAGCTATGGCCGCTACTGTTACAGAATTGTTATGGTTATCTTAATTGATTCATGAGTTACAACTCAACATGAAAGGACTACCAATTGTGTGGTGTGATAATATCTCAACTATATATTTAACTGCTATTCCTATCTTCAAGTCTTGAACAAAACATGTGGAAGTTGATTTCTATTTTATATGCCAATTGGTTTTAGATAAAAAGATAGTAATCAAACATATAGAAAGTCGAGATCAGGTTGTAGATATTTTTACAAAACCCTTGTACAGGCCCAATTTGATTTGTTACGTAGCAAATTGAATGTGTTTCTTCCCTTCAATTTGAAGGGGCATGTTAGACTGATAGAGCAAATGGATACAGGGTGAGCAGTAAACATTTTATTTCATTTGTTGTAATTTCATGCTGGCCAAATGGGCCCATGGTTGTACACGTGTATTAGTTTTGAGTGTGTATATATATATATATACCTACAGTTAATGAAAAGGGGTAGAGAATTCTCTGGCACCCAATTTTCATCTGTTCTGTTCTCCCGCACTCATCTACTTTATTCTTTCTGTCGTCTGTAGATCAAACTTGGATCTCCAATTACTGAAGTGAGATCTGAAGCATTTCAGATTTGAGATTGTCTTCCTCTCAACCTCAACTCTTACTAGGGACCCTGCGGATCCTACTCTCAGGAGGCTGCCGCCGTTGCCTTATCCTCTCTCCCCCGTCCCCTCATCTCTGCCTTTGCCTGCCCCCTGATGGAGTCCATCTTCTCCACCTTACCCCAGCTCCGCCATGTTCCCCCTAAACCTCTGGAAGAACAGACGAGCAAGGGTGATCACGTCGGCCGAGGTCTTCATATGCGGCAGCTCCCCTACGCTATCGGCCAAGAGGGCCGACGCGAGGACCTTCCTGTCGTTGCTGCATAGCTGCAGTCGGATCACGATCACAAAATCGGACTCCATGTGACGTGCAGAGCTGATGCCCATGGCCCGCGTCATGAGCGACATGCTCCTCCTCTCCAATGACGAAGTTCTCCTCATCAACTGTGCATCCAAGGGTTTGGAAGAAGAGACGAGCTTGCTCCGTGGCCCGAGCATAACCCAAGATTGGCCCACGGACTTTTTCATCCCTCACCCAAATTAGGCCCGAGGCTGACCCAATTCATTGACGGCCCTATTTATTACTACCTTCTCATACCTATCCAAACAGCTAATGGGGTGTTTGGTTGCATGATAATTTTTAGTACACTTTCATGATAAAAAATTGTATTAAAATAAAAAGTAAACCAACTCATGACATAAAATTATCATGTTTGGAGGGATGTGATTACAAAAAAGAGTAACCACCGCACATGATCAAATAAAGTGGGGGATCACAAGAAAAAAGAAAGAGGTGAGACCCTCTTTTTTTGTTTAAGAAGAAAATCACTTTCAAAACATAAAATTGTCATGGTTGTCAAACACCTCTTTCAACAAGTTTTCTTACAATTTTTAAAAATTAAAATAAAAATCTCAATTATCATGCAACCAAACACCCCCATAAGGAGAAGGAAAACGATAGAGATAAAATAAAGATTCTATTATTCTATTGATAACGCAGGACCAACTTGCAGTTTTTTTATCACTACAAAAGGTAACGGTGCGGAAAAATAGAAGGCAGTAGCCGACAATAGGGGTCGATGTGTTTTGTCGTACATCCATATCCGGTGCGGATGGCCCAAACCGGTTGGTATCCATAGTCGTGATCCGAACCGAGATCAAGCCTTGTCCGTTAGCGAATCCTGGCGTCACGTCCACCTCACGGAACCGAAACTACTAGAACACGGTTGAACCTCTGCTACCGATGACTAGGCGCGTGAAGATGGCGTAGACTTCGGCACCACCAGCTTTCTGCGATCTTATGCACGCTCAGAGAAGCGGGCTCGTGTCATCTGCTTCACACAACCTCCACCGCCGTTCGATGCAAACCCGCCGGGAACATCTCCAGCAGGTCGACCGTCAGCATGGACGCCCGCAGCTTGCGCTGCCCGTCGGGGGACGTGCCGGACCCGGCCGCCGAGGGCGACGGCGGCGGCGGCGCCTGCGCCGGCACCCGCTCGCAGGGTGTGAGCCACTTGGCCTGCATGTACTTGTATTTCCGCCAGGGCCCCATGTGCATCTTGTTGTCTTTCATGCACTTCTTGGCGGCGGCGCAGACGATCTTGACCACGCCGCGCAGCTTCTCGGCCTTCCCCACGAACACCTCCGGGAGGCGGCGCACCAAGCCGGTATAGTCCTGGCTCGCCCGCGCCACCTCGAACTCCGCCCGGAAAAACGGCTCCACCACCACCCTGACGGCCCCCCTCTTCGCGTTGCTCGTGTCCACGACGTCGACGTAGGTGTGCTCCCCTGAGATGGGAGGGTAAAGGAAAAGGCAAGTGCATTAGGCCTTTGCATATATATTCGCTGCAACCTTCTAATTTTCGTTACGTAGCTGTTAGTAGAGCCATTTACTACCAAGGATTAGAGCCCGAGAATGCGCGCAGAGGAATTGCGGGGAGGGAAATGGGGGAAACTAGGACGACGATCGACTACCTTTGGGGATATCCGCCGAGCTCCTCCACTTGGACTTGCATATGGCGCTGTTGTGGCCGGCGGCCTGAAGCCTCTCCGACACCCCTCTCAGCAGGCACTCGCGGCACTCTCGGGCGGCGTTCCTCGTGCAAGAGCAAACGCCGCTGTCCGCCCGCAGCTGCCGCAGCGCCTGCTCCGTATCGCGACGTATCCGCGACTCCAGCGACCCACTCCTAGCGAGCGCCCCCTGATCAGCATTCCCGGCGAGAAGCCGCGAATCGGTCAGTCTCCACCAGCAGGGGCAATCGGAGATCGATTGATTACCAAAGAGAGAAAAGAAAAAAGTAAAGAAAGAAAGGCGGAACTTTTCGGCCGCACTCCACCGGCGCCGGCAATTACCTGAAGAACCTGATGCTGGGACTCCCAGAAGGCCTTGCGCTCTTCGATACTCTCGGACTCGCCCTCGCTACTGCCCTCCTCCTCGCCGTCGCCGCCGCCGCGGTAACCCTCGAAAGACCCTTCGGCCTCCTCAAAGAACCCCAAAACCATGTCGGAGAGGCTCATCACCCTCCCCAGCACGCACCCCTCCTCCCGCCGATCCTGCTCCCCAGCCATCGGAGAGACTTCAAAGAAAAGAACGCCGGCAACGGCGCCTGCGCCTGCGCCTGCGCCTGCGCCTGCGCCTGCCAGAACGGACCCCCGTTCGCGGTTCGCCGCCCTCTCACAAGCTCGCACTTGCAAAGCCGGATTGACCCCGTGGCGACCCGGCCGCTACCCGCCGCTATTTATAGGTCGTCGCCCCTCCCCCTCGTCATGAGCTGTATACTTACCCGTCTTCGCAGCGTCCGCTCTCCGCCTCCCCGGCTGTGGGCCCACCAAGAATGACGTGGACAGAGCAATCATCGCGAGGGTCACGACGCCACCTCTCCACGTGGCACGGCGACATTGGTGGGGCCTAACCCAAGACTTGTTAGTGTCGGAGGATGGAGATGAAGGCAAACGCGGATCCACGTCAGGCGCAGGCATCCTGATCAGAAATAATGCGCTTGCGACGCGACGCACCGCCAGCTTGTCCTTTCTTTCTTCCTCTCTCCCTCCTTCGTTGGAGATAAAAATATATATATTATTTACCTTTAGAGAATTTACCAAAAACTCATCCTATATAATTTAAAATCAATTTATAAATGTTTAGAATTATAGCCTTACGCATATCAATGTTATAAGTATAATAAAGATTATGCTTGTTGATAATCTTTAATTCGTCGTGCCTTTTTTATCATTGCTAGCCTTCTTCGAGTAAACTGTAAAGTTGAAACAGAATGAGCTGTATATCCGACCAGACTCCACAAGATTATCTTCTTATCTGCCGAGAAGCGCATCACGTGGCATCACCCACCCACCTCCTCCGGCGGCCCACGGCCACGCCGACTGAAGCGAGAGCGGTTGGACTGATACGTGCGGCGGTGTCGAATTATTACGCATGAGCAGTTCCAGATTGCAAGTTCATAACATGAAAATTGTTATTATTCACACCCTCTGTTTCAATTAATAATGTATCTACCCCTGGGCAAAAAAATAGTTGGCTCAGAATTCAGATGCCCAAAGTGGCATCGTGGAGCACTCCGGGGCGTCTGACGCCACGTCAAGCTGACGCTGGTCTACCTGTTGCAGTCCAACCTCCGGCCGAACTGGTGGGCGCCGGTGAGGACGTAGACGTCCACGTCACCGCCGGTGGGGCCCTCTTCGATCGGGCTGCTAGGATTGGGTTGGGTTCATATTTAAGTTTATTTTGTTCAAGCCAAATCCGAATTGATGACTGAATCCAATCAAATCAAAATCAACCGGGTTTTGGTAAAGCTTAAAATCATAAATGAGTCCAACCAAAATTCATTTAGTTCCGTTCAGGTTATTAATTTAGCACATAAAATTTATAAAACATTGAGTAAATTAAATTAAAACCTAAAGAAGATAACTAACTAATGTCATTCGTAGGCTTACGGGGTATTTGGTTGCAAATTAATTTTTATACGCTTCACTATAAAATTTTTATCTTAAAATAAAATCTAAAATAGCAAATCACATACAACTAACACTACAGGAAATTAGATTATTGACGACAGTTAAATTAAAATCGTCGCTAATAAATGGTATTAGCGGTTGAAGCCGTCGCAATACCCAGAAAACCGAAACATGCACGGTTTATTTTCGGGATAGTGGCGACGGCTTTAGATGCCATCGCTATTAATATTATTGACGACGGCTTACGCCGTCACCAAGGTAACTTATCATGTTATTGGTGACGGCCTCATTAGCCGTCGCCAATAAAATTACCTGCGGCAGCTTAACTATAGCCGTCGCTAATAATATTGGCGACGACGTTATTTGCGACGTGTTTGCGACGCCTTAGAAGCCGTCGTTAATACAAATTAGCGACGACTTTTGAGTTTTTTGGGACGGTTATAAGCTGTCCCCAATAACCTATATTCTTGTAGTAACATGTTTAGCGAGGAATGATGGCAAAAAGATAGGAGATCATGTATAATTTGATAAATGGGAGACCGAAGATCAACCTTTTGTCTAAGAAATAATTTCTTATAAAATATATTTTTATAATGATTGCCAAATATTCTTTTTACTTAGTGATGCGATAAAATACATTTTGTAATGATTGTTAAACATTGTTTGAACAAAGTATTGTTACATAAATATCACAAAACCTCACACTACAAGAAAACAATTTATTGCGACGGCTTATTGACAATGACTATTTAACCATCGCCAAGTCGTCACAAATAATCCCGTCGCCAATATTATTGGTGATGGCCAAACATAAGCCATCGCAAATAAATTTATTTGTGACGGTTAAAAAGGTCGTCACAAATAATTGTAAGATGGCAAATTTATCAGCCGTCTTCCATAAAGTTATTGGCAACATTTACAAAGTCATCGCAATTGGTAAGTAGAACCCACTCCGGTGGGGTTCCATGTGTTTTTTTTCTGGGTATTGCGATGGCTTAAGCCGTCGCAAATAACTTTATGCGTGACAGCTGAATCAACCATCGCCGATAAGCCGTCGCAAATGTTAAGCAGGCCCGGCCGACGCCTACATTGGACTTTTTTTTTCTGGGTATAGCAACGGCTGAAACCTCATTTGGGATGGCTTAGGTCATCGCAAATAAGCTTATTGGCGATGGCTATGGGAGCCATCGCCAATAATTTTTTCCTGCCAAAAAAAATAATTAGCTTTGTCGAATTGGACCGATTCTTGGATCGAATTAAGAAGATCAGTTATTCCTGATAACTTCCAGAATGATCCAGAATCGGATCGACCAATCTGAAAATGGGTTGAGATACACAAATTACACATTTACAATCCACATACACATACGATAGCATACATTTACATAACTTCCAAGATGATCTGATAATCATCATTCACAATCCACATACACAAATACACATTTACAAAATATACCAAATAATATATTTTATTCATATGCCAAAATATTTTGATACATAAAAATATTAACACATAGGAGAGTCCAAAATATACATATTTATTCATCTTCTTCATCTTCGTCTTCATCTTCACTCTCCTCACCATCCTCGTAGTTCTCGTCATCATCGTTTTCGCCATCTGTTTGATGAGGCGGAGGATGCCTCGATGTGGATGGCACATCAAAAGTCGGGAACCTTTGGGACAACCCTTCTATAATTTGATTGAGACGATTAAAATTATTTTGGAATGATTTTTGTTGATTGTCCAATTGTTGTTTCAATGAAGTAATTTTAGCTTCATAACAAACATTTAGTTCTCCTTGCCTTGCCCCCTGAGCTCTAAGGTCCCGAACTTCTTGAGTAGAGATAGAAGCACCTCCACTTGACTCACTATACCAAGTGTTGCGAGTTTCACCTCGCCCACCACATTGGATCCGTCCCAATCGATCTCTATCGAAGACGGATACAAAAACCTCCTCCACGGTGAGTGGAGGCTGCGATACCCTAACATCCGAGGATTTAGATGCTGGGGGATTCATCAATCTATGCATATTTTACTATATATTAAATATGAAAAAAAATAAATTAAAATGTTAAATTATAAATTATAAGAAAAAAATTATTTATAAATCAATCATTACCATTATGAGACAACTTTGGTCATTATCCCAAATGACCTCCATCAAGCTCCTCAGATGTTTGACTCATCTGAAATACTTTCAGACGAGTTGGAGGATAACCTTCTTTTTGTATCTGGCCAAAAAATAAAAAAATAATAAAGAATTTGGAAATAAGATTCAACTAATATGAAATTTTAAGTTTTTACTACTTACAAAATCTTTTTCTAACTGGTGTATGTTTGTTCTTCCTCTTCTATACGGCATTGTTAATAGCTGCCTATTATCATCATTGTTTTCACTCAGCACCTACAAATATACATAAAAAATTGAAATAATATTTCTCAACATTACTAAACTAATTATAAAAGGAAGAGATTTGTTCGATTTTACCCTGGCTTCATCTTGACTCCATAAATGACACATATGATGTCATTGTTCCTCGTTGCATTATAGAGGAACGTTGGCACAAGCTTCCTCCATTGATCGTCCTGCAAAGTACTGTACACAAATATTATTAGCCAGAAATTGGTCTAATAAAAATTTACATGAATACTAAATTATATTCTACATTTTTTTTCAAATGATTTCTTTGTTTCCTTTGCCTATCTCCCATATGCCTTAATATTTGTGCATCGGATTGGGGATTTTGCTTAAAGGTAAAATGTTGCTGCATCAATATAAGAATGATTATAAAGTTTACAAAAATTTAAATAACATGAATATTTATCATGTTACTTCTAAATCACGGAATATGGCATCCTTCTTCTCCTGTGCCAGAGCAATGTAATTATGTTCCCATAAATCACAATGTACTCTATTTGTAACTCCTAAGTTGGAGGTAAACTCCTGCCCGTGTGATCCAACGTCAGATCCTCCTACTATATCGACGTTGTATGACTCATCAAGCCCTAGTGTTCGCACACTGATGGCCTTTGTTAGACCTCTCTCCACGTCTAACTGATGTAGCTAGTTAAACATAAAGTAAAAAATTCAATTAGACAACGGATATTTTTAAGAAAATTTCATACTTATATATAGTCAAATATATACCTAAAGCATGGAAAGATTGACTATTACCATTTGTAGGTGACGACGTCAGAACCCAGTGAGAATGAGCTTGAGATGGACTAGGCTCACGGGGTGCCACCCGAGCTGGCTCAGAAGAAACACCCCTGGAGGTGGAAGGTTGATCCCTATATGAGTGAGATTGACCTCGTGATCCACCACCCTCAAAAGGTGTAGCTATCTGAGACGTCCTCTGACTCTTGCTGAAAACACTCTTCATCTGCCACATAAAAATAGTAGACTACGAGTTGAGTTTATTCAATTAGATACCAGATTGTCCAATTCAAATCCGGAACGGGCTTGGATAGGGCAATCCGACTTTTGGTTGGGGACTTTGGGATTTTTACCCAACTCGATGTCAGATTGTGCAATTCAAACTCAAAATGAACTTAGATTGGGTAATCTGGCTTCGACTTGGGGACTTGGGGATTTTTGCCCAACCCGATGCTGGATTACCCAATTCAATTCTAGAATGGGTTTGGATTGGGCAATCTGGCTTCAGCTTGGTGACTAGGGGATTTTTGCCCAACTCGATGCTAGATTGCCCGATTCAAACCGGGAACGGGCATGTATTGGGTAATCCAACTTCGGCTTGAGGACTTGGGGATTTTTTCCCAACTCGATGCCGGATTGCCCAATTCAAACCTAGAACGGACTTGGATTGGGCAATCCGGCTTTGACTTGGGGACTTGGGGATTTTTGCCTAACCCGATGCCGGATCGCCCATTCAAACTCGGAACAGGCTTGGATTGGGCAATCCGGCTTCGGCTTGGAGAGTTGGGGATTTTTGCCCAACTTAATGCCAGATTGCCCAATTCAAACCCGGAACGGGCTTGGAATGGGCAATTCGGCTTTGGCTTGAGGAATTGGGGATTTTTGCCCAACCCGATGCTGGATTGCCCAAATCAAACCCGGAACGAGCTTGGATTGGGCAATCCGACTTCGGGTTGGGGACTTGGGGATTTTTGCCCAACCCGATGACGGATTGCCCAATTCAAAGAACACCCTAGCTAGGGTTTATGTCCTAGCAATCTTGCACAGAGGTGGCGGCGACGGCAGAGGTAGCAGTAGCCACGGTGGTGGCGATGGCGGCTTTTGCTGCGGTGGCCTACGCGGTGGCGAGAATGGCGGCAGCGGTTACTGCGACGCCAGCGCCAGCCTTGGTGGTGGTGGTGGCAACCGCGGCGATGCCGGCGGTAGTTGGGGCAGTGTCGACAGCGAGAGAGAGAAAGAGAGAGAGTAAAGAGTGCGTGCAAGGGGGAGGGGAAAGGAGGAGCGGTTGAGGGATTTTAAGACCAAATTATTGGTGACGGCTCCTTAAAACCATCGCCAATAATGCCATAAGTCACATTGGCCGTCACTAATTCGATTCGACTGTTCAAAAAGGAGCTTTGGTCGTCAACTAAAAATATAATTTATTAAAAAGAAATAAAAATGATTTTTGTGAACCTTGGTTCAAATTAGGGCCCGCGAAGAAGGTGAAATTGGTAGTGGAAGAATTTATATATTATGATTTTGTTATATTATTTATTTTTTATTTGAAATGAAACCAAAATTGTTAATTTTTAAAATGTATTTCTAATTTTATTTATGAATAAGTTAATATATCACATATAATCACTAGAACTTGATAAAATCCTTTTAAAACCTTATATTGTGTTTGCTTGCATGATAAATTGAGTTTTTGCTATAATTTTATTTTTATTAATAAAACTTTTTAAAAGAGGTGTTTGACAATCATTACAAAATTATGTTTTTAAAATAATTTCTTTATTAGACAAAAAAGATGGTCTCACATTTTTTATCTTGTGGTCTCCCACTTTGTTTGGTCATATATGATATTCACACTTTTTTTTGGTTATCACATTGTATTTTAATACAAATATTTATCATGAAATTGTACAAAAGTTTATTGTGCAACCAAACACCATATCAGGGGGGTGTAAGGTTGCATGATGAATTAAATTTTTGTTACAATTTTATGTTTTTTTAACAAAACTGGTTAAAAGAGGTGTTTGACAACCATTACAATTTTATGTTTTTAAAGAGTTTTCTTCTTAAACAAAATTGAGAGTGTCACCTTTCTTTTGTTATCTTATGGTTCCCACCTTGTTTAGTCATATATGGTATCTATTCTTTTTTGTTATCATATCTTACCAAACATGATAATTTTATGTCATTGATTAGTTCACATTTTATTTTAATACAATATTTTAACATGAAAGTGCATAACGATTTATTGTGCAATCACACACCCTATTAATTTTCACTTTTAAAACACTTTACATATCATATTCAATTATTTTTATTTAATTATTTAACTTTTATTTAATCAAAAAAACCAAAATCGAAGCAATTGATTCATACTTTGATCCCAATCTAACCTAGTATATAGAAGTGGCGATCCCATTTTTTCGTCCCCCCGATTGTCACCGTCCGATCACCCGAATTTATTTTACCTCCGTCCGATAGAGTGTCACAGCGGACGCCGCCTCACCGCCCTCGATTTGCCATCGACGTTGCCGCCATCCACCGCCGCGGACGTCGCCGCCGCTCTCCCTCTCTCCTCCCGCCGTTGCCGTCGCCAACGCCGATGCCGACGCCTCCGGCGCTGCCGTTGCGGCCGGCGCCGCGCTTCCCCCTCCGCCGCGCTCCCTCTCTCGCGTTCTCCTGCTCTCTCTCCCTCCTCCGCCGCGTGCTCTCCCTCGAGCTCCCTCTCTCTCCCCTCTTCCCCCCCTCCGGCGGGTCGCCGCGCCTCCGGCGGGTGGCCGCGCACGCGCGGCCGCACGCGCGTCCGCGTGGAGGCCGGCGGCCGCTGTGCCACCGGCGCATGCGGCTGTGCCGCGGGGTGGGGCGGCGCAGTGCCGCCCTGCGGCCTCTCTCTCCTCCCCCCCCCCACGCACTCTCTCTCTCTCCCCGCCAGCGCTCTCTCTCTCTCACACTCTCTCTCTCTCCTCTCTGTCGCACTCTCTTTCTCCTCTCTCTCTTCTCTCTCTCTCTCTCTCGCACACTCTCGTTCTCTCTCCTGATTAACTCCCTCTCTCTCCTCCTAATTATTTCATTAATTAAATTAGGTGAGTTAATTAATCAATTTACCGTTTTTTAATGTCAATAGGATTGGAGGATACCTCGGTGCCGCAATCGACTCGGTCACCTCGTAATTGAACCGGTTTGGATTTCCAAAACTTGGGAATTTATCGATCGCCTTAAGGTAGGCATCCCAACTTATCCTTAGCATATCGATATACTAATTAACATGTTAAAATGTGTTTATTAGATAAATAGTTGGGAATTAGTGATAAATGGTAGTTTAACTATTTAATTATCTGCATGTGATTATTTAAATGTCAATCATGTCATTCATACGTGGTTGCATTCATTTTTATGAATTGGTTTAGTTAGTCATAACGTGATTAATTATTGTTTAGTAATCATAGAATTTAGTTAAATATTGTGGTGATCAAATATATTGGTTATATTAATTTATAGAAATAGAAATATTTTTTTATGAACATAGTTATATTCGATCTATGTTATGAATGATCTTGATTTATTTAAGTTAATTGAGATAACTTTGAAATTACTTGATAACGAAAGAATATGATTGATTAATATTAATAACTTCATGATCATGTAATATGCATCATTTTATGAATTGATATCGAATTGTAATTAATTGAGTTTAATCTGTTTAATTATGTTGCATATTTCTGATTGGGTCAATTGCATGAATTGCAGTATAATTGAATTATTGTTCCTGATTGGGTCTTTTGCTTGAATATATGCATGAATTGGATGGTCTGCATGACTTGGTACTGTGTAAATCTGGTTTGGTAAATTTGCATATTGAATTCAATAATTGTGTGTATTGGCATATTGAATTGAAATGAAATTGCCTGAGTAATTGTATGGCTTGCTTGTGAAATGTTATTGATGCTGTGATGCATGTGATGTAATGTTTGCTCCTCCAGCCTATGATAGAATTGCCCGTGGGCAGTGGTGGAAATAGATTGATCCGGTGCATCCTTCGATCCCGGATACCGCGGTTTATCCTAAGTACGCCCCTGCCTAGACGTACTTTGGGATTTAGTTTACTATATGGTACTTCTTATATATATTTAGAGCTGGAGTGACGATCGCCAAGTATAGCATATGATTTACTCAGACATATGGAACTGAAATAGTATTGAGGCATGCATAGTAGGCTCATGTAAGTCCGGATGGCATGGCATATAGAATAGATCAGTTGGTTAAGTGATAAATAGTTTGGTTCATGTAGAGTCAGGCTCATTCGGTTAATCGATTTTGGAAAGGACCTAGAATAAATAATTGAATCTTGATAATTAGTTTAGTGATTATGATATAATCTGATTTGTGTTGATTTTATCATTTATTGCTACCATTTAGGTTGATTAATATAATAGGAAAGTTGGGTATAAGTCCTATTGAGTCCGTGTGACTCATTCCTATTCCATTAACATTTTTCAGGTAATCAGGTAGCGCGACGAAGCGTAGTGGATCAGGTTTAGTGCAGAAGAGGCTTAGAGAATTTGGTTTATGAATGGTTTATATTGAAATCAATGTATGATTTATTTTTGGATTGAATTATTTATTTTAATGAAATGGGACCTGTGATTCATTACTTTTCCCAAACCGACGCGAGTTTAGGGGTTAATTCCCCCGTCTCGTACCCGGATTTATTCCTCTGCGCAGGTTAGGAAATCCGGGGCGTGACACCGGCGCCAACATCTCCGGCGCCCTCCCCGTCTAAGCCGTTGCCATCGCCTACACCGGCATCGGTGTCACCCTACATCACTTCGTCTCCTTCCTCCACTCCAGCCTTGCCGTCTGAGCCATTGCCATCCCCTGCACTGGCACCGCATCTAACACACATCAGTTCATCAATGTCCTACCCCGAACCGGCACCACAGCTGGCGCCTCGCCTCCTTCATTCGCAGGCCGCTGCTCCGTCCACCGCAACAACCACTCTTTCTCCCGCATACAATCCACCACCCCGCAGCTTCGACCTGACGCCCGCCTTGCCCCGTGAAATGCCCGGTACGTCTCTTTCCCCAGTGTCGCCTGCCTTCGACGATCCTCTGGAGACAACCTCATCGGATGTGCCCGCCCTCTCCCCAAGCGCCGTCGGCGCCTCCCGTTGTCTGGCGGTTACTTCGGCCGTCTTGGCTGATCTGGTGTTGTTCTCGACGACGGAGGCTCCGGTCTAACGTGCGATTTTAATATCTCTTTTGTTCGAGTGTTCATGATCATCTCATATCAATATCATCAATGTCTTTAGCTTATATCGATTTTTTAGCCAATCTATTATGCATTTCTTGGGTGGTCGGTCAATGCTCTTCTTCTTCAACGCAAACTGGAGCCATGCATTTGAATGAATATGTTGACAAATATGTATCAATCTGTGTACATATATACGTATGTTTGTTCGCACGTATGGTGAAGCTACAATCAGTCTAAAAATATGTCGTCTTGTGATACTAGCAAATGCACTTTAGAGCGTCGTTGAGTCATAGCTTGTCATCCTAATAAAGCTTACTTGTTCCAAGAACTTACAAATGAATTTACAAGTATCAATTTTAGAAAGTGTTTCAATTTCTTTGAATCTTACAACTTTTAGATTATAGATTTGTCTGGGTTCTTCCTAATTTGTATTTGATTGATTTGGGGAATTTGATTCAAGTTAATTTCATTTGATCTGAGTTAAAAGTTATTTTGTGAATTTGAATTTGTTTTAGAGTTGGAATTCAAACTCGATTTGAGAATTGATTTTGATTTTGGTTATGAATTAACAATCTTAAAATTTGGTTTTAGATGCATGCTTCTGTGAATTTGGCTTTTCCAGTTTGAAACCAAACAGGTTTATGATAAAACTTTATTTTTTTACTTGAGGCTATCCTACTTCTTTTGAAAGTTCTATATGAAAGGGTGCAGAATCAGAACTATATTTTAGTTTCCAATTGTGTAAGGGGAAGAAATTTGTGTTGCTCTTCGGACACGCATAAATGATGTAATGCTCCGTAGATACTCAAAAGCATGATCTGGTGCTAATGGATCGCTTAATGGAGACTATGCACAATCTGTCAAGCCCCGAAATCTTGATGTATACGAGAAACATGCACAGGAGTTATCTAAGGCATATGAGGAGTCTAAAAAGAATGATGATCAGGTAAGTACATTAGAGTTTAGACCACTATTTCTCACTTTGTTTCTCGCTTCAATTCTTACATTTATTCTTTAGTTATTATGCTTTAGTATGTAACGAATTCAATACTTGTCTACATCATTTGAAATCTTGACCTGTTCCATCTTGTGCTTCAACATCTTGTGCTTCATTGCCATTTCTGAACTTATTTGTATTCGTATTTTTATTTGATTCTAACCTTATGCAATGTTAATGCAGTATTTAGTGCAGTCAGCAGTAGATGGGTATAATGTGTGTATTTTTACATATGGGCAACTGGCTCTGGAAAAACATTTACAATATATGGTTCGAAGGGTAATCTTGGACTCACCCCAACCATGACGTGCACACAGTCAAGAGATAGACTGGCTAATTTTACACTCAAATGACTCTCACAATTGAAATTCTGATTATGTTTACAGATACGACAAGGTACTTTGTCTATACTGAGGATTGTCTTGAGAGGAAAGGATGAGTACTATTGGAGGCATAAATGTTTCAATTTTCAAGTGATGCACTCTACATGAAATTTTGTTGCATGATTTTGTCTTGTGTGTGTTCAACTCTTTATATTTCTATCTTTTTCCATTTTTGTGCATTTAATTTTTAAACAATAAATATATGCAGTTGGGTATCATAAGTGTGTAGTTGACACTTGACACCAATTTACAAAGTGAGCAATTAGACTATGAAGTAGAAGAGTTCGAGCTCCTTTAGAGGTTGGTAGTTATTCACACTACTTAACAATAACGTATGATAACATACAGGTCTGCCGAAGAGGGGTCAAGACGACATTTTGCCAGAGCATACATGTGACTGGTAGTCATTATGTGTTTGTAATCTTAGGAGCGTTGGGACTAATTTTCCAAAATCATAAACATAGAATATCTACATTTCTTATGCATGATCAATGCAAGCATCTTACTTTACCTACAGTGATCGGAAGAATTACGAAGCTGAAGTTAATTCGTAAATTTAAGATGCCAAATTCACCTTTGCTTGAAGTTAGAAATGATCAATTTAAAGGTTAATGAATGACTAAATTTACCTTATTATTATTTTTAATATTGATTCACTTGTGATAATTGTTATATGTATCTTAATGTTGCATGGTTTTCGGACTGGTAGTTTTTGCATAACTATACATCGAGCTGATGGTGCAAATGAGCCTCATACGTGGTGGTTGAACGATTGCCCAAGTTATCTTGTAAACTTTTGCCAAATATGATGTATGGTGTCATGTGTATCAGTCTGATACGAGATTTTGTTTGACATACCAGCCTTCTATTCAAAGGATCAGGGAATTCTCTGCTTAACATGGTATTTGCTTAACTTGGGAATACTGGAGAATTCTATTTTTGTCTTTATTTTTGTACCAGCATCAACTTTGGTTGAATGTCGATTTGCTATGCAGTGTTTGAAGGAATGAATGGGTTCTGCTCACCAGTTGCGAAGAGTATACGCTTAGCGAAGTGGACTGGGTTGTGAGCTCTCTCCCACATGTGGTCTTAGTGATCTGATTCTCTTTCCAGTGATACTTTCATTCCATCTTTGTACCCACGATGTGTAATTTATCTTGTAGTTTACACTTAGAATTTTAAGATGCTAGATAGTCTGGTTTTTGTCCATGTATAATTCTGCAAGTTTGGTTCTAGAGATTTTCGGAAAGAAATGTTTAAACTTAAATCATCATGTGCACCTTGTTAATTTAATACAAATTTTCTTTGTGCGTGACCTGAAGAAAATGTTTCTCAAGACCAAACAAAGCTGAATTTTCAGGAATGCATATTAGTAAAATGCACCTTCTCAGGACAACTGTTGTCTGGACCTTATCCATGATTTAAATTGTGATGTTCATTTTCTAAACAAACTTATGCATCGACGATTCTATTCATTGCTTATTTTTCTTCACTATGACAGCGTTTAAAGAGTAATTTTCTTTTAAAGAATTCTTCGTATCCTCTCAGTTGAAGTTTATTTGATTTTTTTATTTATATTCAACCTTTATTCATATTATAATCTTTGTTCTTTTCTTTCTTTATCAGACCCTCAAGTTTATGAACTTCCAACGTTCGTAGTTTCAATTTTTTAAGGTTTTATGGTTTAAATGTCCCTGGTTGACTGATTTTTACAGATTTTTTGTTTTACATGTTTTCAGATTCTTGGATTCTCATATCACGTACTAACTTTCTGATTTTTAAAGGATTGCCAGATTCCCGTACTTCCCAGATGCCTCGTCTTTTGGAGTCTTGGATTTTGTCGATCTTCAATACTTCGAGTTTAGACAATCTTGAAGGATTTCCATATCTCATGAAACGCCATTTACATACTACCGAACCTCACTCTTCTCTTCCATATACCCCTTAGCATTCCTGACTGTATTCTTTTTTACACCCGTTTCTTCTATTTTCAAGTGATGGTCTTTCATAGATCTGTTCTTAGTCTTCTCGTGTCAACGAACACTGCCCTTCTATGTAACACGTTTGCTTCCAATTGAATGGGACCATTGTCTACCTACCTACCAACTCCCTTCCGTTCTGCTGCATTCACTAGTCACACCTTCACCATTTTGTTTGTTTTTTTCAGTTTCTCTTCTCTGCTAGCATTAACTGTTGTATGTTTTTCATGAAATTACTTAGCTGAATACTAGAATTTTGAGCCATAATCGATCTCACTTTGACGCTTTTGATATGTCATATGTGGCAGGCACTTGGAGCACTAGGCGCTTTGGTGATTGTGGAGTCCATGCCCCCTTAAGCAAACATATGATAGGGCCATCTGTGAAGGTTGATCGCTGCACACGGCAGCCATCACCGAGGGTGAGGTATTTTATCATGATGTCAGATATAAAATATTTTCACTTTCTCTTTTGATGAAATCAATGTCTACATCTATCATCTCGCTCTTTCTGATGGTGGAATTAATCATGCACTTTGTAACCCTATATGTTATCCCCAGCCCCTTGGTTTTAGTTTTTGGAATTGATGGTGTTTGGCTTTTTTTTCGTTTGGAACTTTGAGATCTGAGATCTTGAATCGGCCCACACGCAGCATATGTGTATCTTAGTGTATGGATCACCTGTTGCAACCCACACACAAATGTATAGAAACTCTATCTTGTAAAAGAAAAAACAACGAATTATTAGAGAGTTGTCGTTAAAACAAGTAAGTAAATGAACTTAATCACGATCTTTTAATTTTACATTAAAAATAAAATATTTTTTATATCAACACGTATATTTATATTTTTCTAAAAATATTGATGTTATGGTCTATCGAAGTAAATTTTTTAAATTTATTTTCCAAGTGATTATATTAAAATGATAAGATGAATTTTAATTTAATGTTAAATCGCATAAATTTTTTCATGTACATTTTTTAACAATAAAAAGTAACTTAAAATTTATCAACTATTAGTTCATACTAAAATTAATTATAAATATTGTTTTTTACAAAAAATATTATTTTATAAATATCAAAATTTCGTGCGCACACGTGCGAAGCACGTAATTTTAACTAGTAAGTTATTGAAATATCAAACTCGGATTCTAACACCTTCTTGAATATTTATATTTATATGCTCTAAATCTATTAATTTATAACTGAATTGAACAGAAATTTTGAGATGACGAATTATGTTTACGCCCCTAATTCGGAAGTAACTCATTGGTGTGCACTGTGCATTTTCCTCATTATTTACGTTACACATGTCAAAAAACTGAACATAAAAATGTTAATTAGTTATCTGCTGAAAGTCTAGTAAGATATTTAGTCACACAATAATTTGTTATAAAATTTTATGATAAAAATTTATATTAAAATAAAATCTAAGATATCGAAAGATAAATTTCTAAGAAATATTTATAAAATACATAGATTTATAACGATCACGGAACATCTCATAGTGGTCCGTCTGATCGGTAGCATTTACTCCAATATTTGCGCTCGCCGGAGCCGGATCCGTCCTAGCGACGTGTCACCGCAGGCGGTAACTTTCCGGTTGGGCTACGGTCAGCTACCGACCGATTGGAGATTTGGAATTTGGATCATTGGATGTGCCTGCTCTAGGAATCCAGTATTTATTACATCAGGTGCCATCCTTCGTACTTATCCGGAACAGCGGAAAACTGCACGTAGCCACGAGCGGCACTAGTAGAAGAACAGCGCCTGTCCCGATACATCAAACGCCACCGTACGCTGACGGAGCCGCAACCAGGGTGGTGAACGGGTCGAGTTGATCCGTCTACGACTAAGTCCAAACTACGTCGAGTGGACCCGACTCAACTTGTATCGTATTGTTGATCTCACTCAACTTGACTCACGTAAAATATTAACTTGATTCAACTCGACTCAATTCTACCAACATTTTTATTTTATAAATATATAATTATTTAATATAATAAATATAATTATTTATGTAATTTATGAAATTAATAGTAAATTAATTTAAAAATATTTTTAATAAATAAATATGATATTTGAGCGAAGTTGCGAGATGAATGTGAGGTTTAGTTAATTCATTTTCAACTCATTTTGATCTGTTTTGACTTATATGTCTATTTAGTTAGGATTCTAAGTCAAAATCTTTGTTCCGCGTAATGTCCCTGATTAACTCGACTCACGAACCTGTGGGCCAGTCCAATTCGTTGTCACCCTTAGCCGCATCCTGTTCATCGTAAGCTGATCATCAGCATCAGGGTCCAAAAAAAGAAAAGAAAGAAATGATCATCAGCATCAGCGTCGTCACTCGCTCCGCGGGGATCACAGGATGACGACGCCCGATGACTATGGTTCGGGATAAGAGCACTTTGGTCGATCCGTATAGCGAGCTTTGTTTATGCCGGCGACGGGGAGCGTCTTCGTGCTGATCCACATCTTGGAGGAGCAGATGCCGAGACGGACCCACGTCGGAATAGAGAATGTGTCTCCTGGCCCGCTCCGGTCCGGCCGGGCGATCGAGCTCGACGTACGGCTACCTGCATGATTCGCCTCGTTGTCGGGCACTGGACCACGGGAAGGTTGTGCTTCCTGGTCTGATGATTTGGCATTAAAGTAAACATTTCTAGAATCTATAGTCTATTGAACATCTTTATCTATGACCGATCGACGTGCATGGGAAGATACTTACGGCGCTTCCACACTCTTCCAGACTGTTAAAATATAAATTAAAATAATTAAATATTATAACAAAATCAACACCCTGGTATGATACGGATCGCCAGAGGTGCAAACAAATCTGTACACTCAACATATAAGTAGTTCACAACTCAAAATGATAAAAACTTGATTAGACTTGTTTTGTTACGTTAAATGAACCCATTTTGAATAAAAAATAGAACTTGACGTTTGAACAGTCTCATAGATAAGTTTTGATTAATTTTTATTTTATTAACAATACTTTTACTAAGTTGTAATTCAAATGCGAACAAAACTCGTCTCGATTCATTGTTTGAACTGAAGTTCAAAGTTGATTTGATGAAGTAACAAGTCTGCACGAACTCAACTTTGTATAAAATAGATTAATTGAGCTTAAACACCAAAGTATGGAAAGCCTAAAATCTATAATGGGGTGTTTGGTTGCATGATAATAAGAGTTTTTGTTTTAATTTTTAAAAATTATAAGAAAATTTGTTAAAAAAGGTGTTTGGTAACTATGGCAATTTTATGTTTTAAAAGTGATTTTCTTCTTAAACAAAAAAGAGGATCTCACCTCTTTCTTTTTTCTTGTGGTTCCCCACTTTGTTTGGTAATGTGTGATAGTTACTCTTTTTTGTAATCACATTCCTCCAAACATGATAATTTTATGTCATGAGTTGGTTCATTTTTTATTTTAATACAATTTTTTATCATGAAAATGTACCAAAAAATTATCATGCAACCAAACACCTCATAAACTATGATTAAATCTTTTTATATATATCTACTGTACCAACAACACATGGCAGAGGCCACAGGGCCTTATCTAGATCTGATGGAGGGTTCATTTCACGCATGATTAAGCGATCCCCGTCAATCAGGGAGAGGGGCTCGTCGCGGCGAGACAAAGCCGGAGGCATCAGAAACAGGTGGCGGAGTTGGCGCCGTTCCCCTGTTTTGTCCAGAATGAGGGTAAGACAGACGTCTGCGACATGCTTGGCGCAATCGAGCGGCCCTCGAAAGCCGCCGGTTTCGTGGACGGGGAGCGGTGCACCGGCCGTCCCTCCGGCGGTAGCCCTGCCGAGCTGGTGTGGGGTCCGCACCTCCGCCCACGTGGAGGTGCAGTAGCGTCGGATGAAGCTGACAGGCTGGCACTGACCGTAGGTTGGTTTCTTAAAGTATAAGATAGGTGCGGCGGTACAGCGAAGATCGTGGTTAGCTCTCATCTTCGCACAAAAATATAATATAGTAATATTAATATTAATATTTGTAATGACCAGTGCATTTTATTTAATTAAAAATAGTTACTATATTTATTATGAGATTTAATATTATTAATGGTGCTCTCCTCTTATCCTTTCCATTTTATTCTCCTTTCGTTTTTGTCTCCTCCCGATTACCTTAGCGAACTGCTCCTTTCTCCCTCGCGTCTGCCGATTTTCCTCTTTTTGCGCCATTTTTTTTCTCCTCTCCGTTGCTCTCCTTTTTCTCCCTCGGATAACCCATCTCCCTATGCATGCACTGACCGGCGATGCCCGGCCGCGCAACCGCCGCCGCCACCTGCACCCTCGCCCACCCGCCTTGCCACCGTCGGCCGCGCAGGCCACCACCGCCTGCCCGCGCGCACGCGGCCGCCCCCTGTCAGCCGCCCGCCGCTTTGTCCCCCCCTCCCCCCGTCGTCCACACTTGCGCCGCGCGCGCACACTTGGCCGCGCAACGCCGCCCTGCTCAGCCCACCGTGCGCCCGCGCGTCGCCGCGTCGCCCCGCCCCCTTGGCCGCCGAGCGTCGCCCGCCGCCCCCCCCGCACCCCCATCACCTGCGTCAATCGCCGCTCCGCGGCAGCCTCTCCTCTTTGTCGCCACTTTCACCGCGGCCGCCCCCTCGGAGACGGCCTTACGCCGACCTCGCCCTCGTCCGCGTGAACGTCGCCATTGCCACCGCATGGCTGCCCCTCGCCGCGTGGCCAACCTCGCCCGGTCACCGTCGACCTCCTGCCTCCCACTCGGCCTCCCGACGATGACTTCCCCGACGCCTCACCCTGCTCGGTCGCCGCCTCCCTCCGCGTGGACAACCGCGCGAGCCGCCACCCACCCCGTCGTCAGCCACCGTCCGTGCGCCGCCCCCTATCCGTCGTGAGACCTCTTCTCTCTCTTATCTTCTTCTGATAATGATACTATTTTTATCTAAATTTACTCTTTCAATTTCCCTTGATCCGATGGCATACCCTCTGTTCTATATCTTTTATTTTTTTTCCAGCAATCCTGTTAGAGGGAGATAACTTGTTTGAGTTATTTCGGATTATGCACCGCGTCGTCGACGTTTGGTAGCGCTTTCGGTTGTTGATTCTCGATTTTTCTTGTGCCGTTCATGTAGGCATCCTTGACGTGTCTATTAATTATCATTAAATTCTTATTTAATCCTCCATACCTTGTAGTGATTATTATTGAGTTAATTAGCCGATTTAGCATGTTATTAGACCAATCTTTGTTGCCTTTTTGAGTTAATCCCTTTGCATATGGGTAGAGGATAGGTTAACAAGATTAATTAATGTTTTAGCTAGCATTATTAAATCTGTTTTGGCTATGTTATTGTCATTAATTTAGGTGATAGGGTCTGATTGGGTCTGTTCTTATCATGTTAGTCTTTACTTATTCTTGTCATTTTATGGTTCTAGATCATGCATAGGTTGTTTAGGTGTGGTTGATCATGCTATTTGCATTGGTGGTATATTTGTTCATTGCATGGTATAGTTTATATCATTTAATCTTGCATAAATGTGATCATGGCATGGCATGATCGAGGTGGATGCATGATGCATTGAAATTATAATGAAAACAGCTACATCAGACTAGTTAGTCGTGACCCGAGGGCAGCAGAGGTTAGAACAGTCCGGTGCATCCTTCGATCCCGGATACCGTGGTTTGTCCCTGTGCCACCACTGCCTAGGTGCACTATGGGATTTCGTTTAGCTATATGGTACTGCTATATATGATAGATCTGGTGGTAGCTGGTTGAGGTGGTAAGACGACGCATTCCTTGCTAATAAGAAAAAGGTGTGGTTCTTATTAGAGGATAGGTGCATTTGTGAATGTGGTCCTTTATTAAAGGATAGGTGCATTATTGCATGGTATTGTATAGGTGGTCTAGTGATGTATTTTATTTTGTCAATTATCATATTGTGTTGCACGGTGTATGCATAGTTTGTCTCATTTATAGTGATATCATCATATGGAGCATATAGTAGGTGTCTATGCATATGTTCATACCATCTTTTTACGTCATGTTATGGTGCATATAGGTGCTGGTCGGTGTGATTATAGGCTTTGGTGGGTGGTGTAAAACACATGGATTAAGTCATATATCTAATGTATTGACTAGCCTATATTTACATATAATTGGTGTAGGTCTCGGGTACCTATTTAATTAACATCTAGGGCCTTCTGGCTATCCGATTTGGCGGGTGATGAGTTGTCTACTGTGTCGTTGTACTCATCCCAATCCTCTTATCAATTTTCAGGTAATCGGAGTTTAGCGCGGCGAAGCGTGATGGATCGATTCTCGAGAAGACAATTAGATGATATTTATGACTAGATGGCATTTAGTTTTGTTTAGATTGTAGTGATTAGTGATGTATTGAATTTGAATTTGTGAAATTATGAACTTGGATCTAGTTGTTTTCATTCGTTCCAAATCGATATATTCTAGGGGTTATTTTCCCCGGTTACGTCGTCGGATTATGTTCCGCTGTGCAGGATTAAATCCGGGGCGTGACAGCTTGGTATCAGAGCCTTAACTCGGCCTTAAGGTCTATTTTTGACTAGCCCGAGTTTATGATATCGGTTTGGATTAGATGGAATTGATGTATGTTTGGAAGAAAATGATCTTGGGTAGACAGAATAATTTGGATTATCTATTAGATTGAATGACATAGAAGTTGGAGGTTGGATTATTAGATGTTTACATCGGATAAATACTGATATCATTTTATGATGATTTAATTTTCAGATTTAGTGGATCTGGGAGTTTGGATATATGTTTACAGGATAAGATTATCAAATTTGATTTGTTGGATTTTAATATTAGAGAGTGATCGAGTCATTAGAGGTTTAGATTGAATAATTAATTTGTGATGACCAATTTTCAAGTTTGTTCGATATTATGGTTTGGCTTGATGAAGAATTGCTTCTTATCAATCTTAAGGCAAGATTCTTGGGTTATATATATATCAGATTATCGAGTGCTTGATATATGATGCTCGATCATTATTAGGTTGGTCTATACTTTAAGTTTGAACTTTCAGATTTAACATGATTAGTATTTTGGATGGATGGTGAATTAAATGGTTCGAATCATGATTATATCACATGATTAATGATAGATTGGGGAATATTTAAATTGATTTAATTTAATGGTCTATGTGAGATGATATGTGATTTTGGTATTGAATTTATCTAGATGTGAGGTGAAATGGTGATTGATGTATTACTGGCAGTATATGGTTTCAATGGAAAAGAAATGAGACACAGGAATGTGATTATCAATTTGAAATTTTAAAGTAAGATTAAGAGAATTTTATCTTGCTTTGAATAAGTGGTATTTTTGTGCAATCAAGTATGAAATACAGATTGTGCAAGCATGAGGATGTGATATTCAGGTGCTAGTATCAGTTTGAGAATGAGAAGATGATTTGAGTATGATCATAGTAAGGGTTGGTCAGGTGCTATCTACTCATTAATATTATAGTTATACACTCCTCTATAATGATCTTTCATCTTTATGCTCAAATTTTGAACTCTTTATTCTGTTATATCTTATTTGATCAATCTAGCCAAATCTTGATTCTGGATCATTTTAATTATATGTTGTGACCATTCATAGGTTGATTTTATGTGGAGTTTGGACCTTGGTCTATTGGAGGTGACCTTTTAAATTAGATAGAGATAACATGATGATGGGATATATCTTGCTAATTGTTTGGGAGCAGTTAGAATATGAATATAAACTTATTTTAAGGAAGAAATGAGAATGAATCGTGTGAGAGTGGTAGATACGAGAGATAGATTTGTCGAAGAGGAGATTTGAGAACTCATTAAGAGTGAGAATCATTTGCTATTTATATGTGATTACAATTAGATATTATTCATATTATGGAGTTTAGAGATAAATTTCTTGGATGATAATTTGATAGCAAGCACTTTAGACAAAGAGATAATGTGATTAATGTGATTGATTAAAGTTTGAATGAAAGTGATAATAAGAGAATGATTATTGTTTAAGTGATTTTAATAATGTTAGGAGTAGTTGACTCATTAGAAATATTTTGTTGGAAGTTAGAGATTTGATCATGTTGTGAACTTACATAATAGAGATGGTACGAGGTGATTATATTTTGAAATCATATGTATATGAATGATATAGAGGTTAAGAATAATTACATTGTTTGGATAAGTGGATTAAAAAAAAAATTGGAGATATATTTCATCTTAAGGCATCATTCTTTTGTGAAGCTTAGCTATGAGATTTAATGGAAACAAAGTATTGATATCAAACTATTTTGAGTTAATTGAATCTATGAGAAAGATGAGAAGATATTGGATTTAGAGAATGAATTACCAATATGAATTTTGGAATAGGTTTATGAAAAATATAGACATTATTGTAAAGTTGTAATCTTTTTGATATTGAAGATGAGATATTTAGAAGATTAGATATTAATCTTAGAGGTTAGACAATCATCTAGACAAGCCTATCATTAGTTTATATTTTTGGCAATCCGATTTAGATTATGATCATATCATCCAGATTATTCTCCATTATCTATCGATCTAGAACTTTAGTATTATTATTTCTATCCGATCTGAAATTGTCTTATCCGTTTGATGGTTCTTTCTCTCTTCAAATCGTGATTTGCAAATTTAATTAAGACTAGACTTTGTATGCTTGGATTTGTACTTCAGTAGATGGTGATGGGTTAATTTTTTGGTTTGTGATTTGATCTCAACTTATTAGAAGTGGTCTTTAGATAGAGGAATAGTTAAAGAATTTTCGACCTTTATTGGTGGATAAGATCAATACCTATAATCCTATAATGATATGCATTTAGATTTTTGTGGATCAAGTCATTCGGAGTGATGATCTTTAGATAATGTATTGATCAATTAAATTCGATATTTATATTATGATTAGATCATCAATTAGATGATTATGTTGAGTCATTGATGGCATTTAGTATGCTATGATGTTAAAATTTCAGATTAGTATATTTGAAATTTTAGATAGTTGATGATCAAGTTTATCAAACTTAGACATGATTATTAAGTTCGTATCATGTAGGGACTATTGGATTATTGAATACTTTTGTGAAAGATATTTGATCCATATCATATTGACCTACAAAAAAAATAGATTTGGTATATTGATAATTTGGAATAAGGATCATTAGAGTTAAAGTTGAGAGGTTATTTGGTTGGATGGCATAGATGTTATATAAATAATTCAGATTGTCTATTACATTGAGAATCTTAGATAGCATTGAATTTCATTATTAGATAGATAGATTAGAAAGAGATAGATGGATAGATAATAGGTAGGTAGATTGATGAATGAGTGGTTAGTTTTTAGTTAGTTAGATAGAAAGAAGATAGATAGATATGTAGATAGATAGAAGGATAGATGTGTTTAGGTAGAGTGGTAGATGGTTGGATAGCTTAGATAGAAAAGAATAGTTAGATAGATTGAAGGATACAATTGTTCGATGAGTCTGGTTGAATTTTCGAGGACGAAAATTTTTGTTAGGAGAATAGATTGTAATGACCAGGGCATTTTATTTAATTAAAAATAGTTACTATATTTATTATGAGATTTAATATTATTAATGGTGCTCTCCTCTTATCCTTTCCATTTTATTCTCCTTTCGTTTTTGTCTCCTCCCGATTACCTTAGCGAACTGCTCCTTCTTTCTCCCTCGCGTCCGCCGATTTTCCTCTTTTTGCGCCATTTTTTTTGACCTCTCCATTGCTCTCCTTTTTCTCCCTCGGATAACCCATCTCCCTGTGCATGCAATGACCGGCGATGCCCGGCCGCGCAACCGCCGCCGCCGCCTGCACTCTCGCCCACCCGCCTTGCCACCGTCGGCCGCGCAGGCCACCGCCGCCTGCCCGCGCGCACGCGGCCGCCGCCCCTGTCGGCTGCCCGCCGCTTTGACCCCCCTCCCCCCGTCGTCCGCACTTGCGCGCGCGCGCGCACGCGCGCGCAACGCTGCCCGCTCGGCCCACCGTGCGCCCGCGCGTCGCGCGTCGCCCCGCCCCTTGGCCGCCGGCGTCGCCGGCCGCCCTCCCCGCACCCTTTGTCACCTGCGTCAATCGCTGCTCCCGCGGTAGCCTCTCCCTCTTTGTCGCCACTTTCACCGCGGCCGCCCCTGGAGACGGCCGCCTTACGGCGACCTGCCCCCTCGTCCGCGTGAACGTCGCCATTGCCACTGCATGGCTGCCCCTCGCCGCGTGGCCAACCTCGCCTGGTCACCGTCGACCTCCTGCCTCCCGCTCGGCCTCCCGACGATGACTTCCCCGACGCCTCACCCTGCTCGGTCGCCGCCTCCCTCCGCGTGGACAACCGTGCGAGCCGCCACCCACCCCGTCGTCAGCCACCGTCCGTGCGCCGCCCCCTATCCGTCGTGAGACCTCTTCTCTCTCTTATCTTCTTCTGATAATGATACTATTTTTCTCTAAATTTACTCTTTCAATTTCCCTTGATCCGATGGCATACCCTCTGTTCTATATCTTTTATTTTTTTTCCAGCAATCCTGTTAGAGGGAGATAACTTGTTTGAGTTATTTCGGATTATGCACCGCGTCGTCGACGTTTGGTAGCGCTTTCGGTTGCTGATTCTCGATTTTTCTTGTGCCGTTCATGTAGGCATCCTTGACGTGTCTATTAATTATCATTAAATTCTTATTTAATCCTCCATGCCTTGTAGCGATTATTATTGAGTTAATTAGCCGATTTAGCATGTTATTAGGCCAATCTTTGTTGCCTTTTTGAGTTAATCCCTTTGCATATGGGTAGAGGATAGGTTAACAAGATTAATTAATGTTTTAGCTAGCATTATTAAATCATGTTTTGGCTATGTTATTGTCATTAATTTAGGTGATAGGGTCCGATTGAATCTGTTCTTATCATGTTAGTCTTTACTTATTCTTGTCATTTTATGGTTCTAGATCATACATAGGTTGTTTAGGTGTGGTTGATCATGCTATTTGCATTGGTGGTATATTTGTTCATTGCATGGTATAGTTTATATCATTTAATCTTGCATAAATGTGATCATGGCATGGCATGATCGAGGTGGATGCATGATGCATTGAAATTATAATGAAAACAGCTACATCAGACTAGTTAGTCGTGACCCGAGGGCAGCAGAGGTTAGAACAGTCCGGTGCATCCTTCGATCCCGGATACCGCGGTTTGTCCCTGTGCCACCCTTGCCTAGGTGCACTATGGGATTTCGTTTAGCTATATGGTACTTCTATATATGATAGATCTGGTGGTAGCTGGTTGAGGTGGCAAGACGACGCATTCCTTGCTAATAAGAAAAATGTGTGGTTCTTATTAGAGGATAGGTGCATTTGTGAATGTGGTCCTTTATTAAAGGATAGGTGCATTATTGCATGGTATTGTATAGGTGATCTAGTGATGTATTTTATTTTGTCAATTATCATATTGTGTTGCACGGTGTATGCATAGTTTGTCTCATTTATAGTGATATCATCATATGGAGCATATAGTAGGTGTCTATGCATATGTTCATACCATCTTTTTACGTCATGTTATGGTGCATATAGGTGCTGGTCGGTGTGATTATAGGCTTTGGTGGGTGGTGTAAAACACATGGATTAAGTCATATATCTAATGTATTGACTAGCCTATATTTACATATAATTGGTGTAGGTCTGGGTACCTATTTAATTAACATCTAGGGCCTTCTAGCTATCCGATTTGGCGGATGATGGGGTGTCTACTGAGTCGTTGTACTCATCCCAATCCTCTTATCAATTTTCAGGTAA
Source organism: Cryptocoryne crispatula var. balansae (assembly GCA_036172225.1). Taxonomy (NCBI): domain Eukaryota; kingdom Viridiplantae; phylum Streptophyta; class Magnoliopsida; order Alismatales; family Araceae; genus Cryptocoryne; species Cryptocoryne crispatula. The sequence goes on along the minus strand of CM069930.1, from coordinate 31,929,054 downwards.
TCAGGTTTAGCGCAGCGGAAGCGTGATGGATCGATTCTCGAGAAGACAATTAGATGATATTTATGACTAGATGGCATTTAGTTTTGTTTAGATTGTAGTGATTAGTGATGTATTGAATTTGAATTTGTGAAATTATGAACTTGGATCTAGTTGTTTTTATTCGTTCCAAATCGATATATTCTAGGGGTTATTTTCCCCGGTTACGTCGTCGGATTATGTTCCGCTGTGCAGGATTAAATCCGGGGCGTGACAATATTGATAAAAAAATTATTTAAAAAAATAAATAGAGATAGAAGTATAGTTTATCGGGTTGAAATGTGTAGTTGCTAGAACTAAGAATTTTATTGTCAACTAACGTGCAGTTCTCGCGACTCTTATAGATACGATGATCCTCGAGTAGGCAAAACTTTCTCTCTCATTAGCACGTCCTTCAGAAGAGCTTTGTGAATCGATTTTACGTTGAGTACTTCTAGTCAAGAAGAAGAAGGAGAAAGCAGAGGAGCGATCCAGCATTGGGAGAGAACCACTGTGGAGAAAGAGAGAGAGAGCACACAATCTTCGTTCGTCCGAGAGCAGAAGAAAAAAAGACACTGGAATGATCCTCATAAGGAAAAAAATAAGAGTGAGAAAAGATGACATTTTTACCTTACATAGGATACCCTCCAACGGTAAGGACGAATAAAAGAGAAATGCTTGTGTGATTCTCACGCGTGAGTGATGGCCACCCGACGCGTTCGTCGGGTAGCAAGTCATTTTAATTTTTATTTATTTCTTTTTAATAAAACATCTTAACAATCTTCCAATTATTTTTTTAAAACTCACAAAAATATATCAAATCAAAAGAAAATAATATTAACAAACAAATACTAGTAAACACTCTTATACTATGTAATAGATGAAGATACCTTTCGATTTGAACCCGACTCAATTATATTTGATATCACCTGTACAACACTCGATGAATGTTTCACCTTGAATTAGGTTTCATGATTCAAATTCTCCCAAATCCACACAGTATATCAAGATCAAATTCATGCGAGTTGTGCTATTAATGGCTTTGCGCAAGTATCTCATGTGTGTTTTAGAAGATGACTCACATCTCATTATCATGGCCTCAAGACTCCACACATGTTGGTGAATCCTCTAAGGGTGAGAGCAAGGAACCACTCTACCATTTGGGTATTGAATTCATTAAGAGTTTAAAACTCATCATACTACTTGCTTCTACATGAACATTATCGCTATAGGGATGAGAGCATAATATATAAGTGCTCCATACATAGTTACACATCAGCTTGTGTCTACCCATTGAACCTCATTGAGGTTGGGTGTCCACCGCGGTAACTTTTCATTAATGGGCTCAATCCCATCCCTCTCAACGCTTCTAGAACCACCATTCTACGCAAGCCTTTTGTGAAAATATCTGCAATATTTCTTTCTGATTTCACAAAATTTAAGGCTATCAACTGTTACTTCATTTTGTCTCTTATAGACGTGTGCCTCACTTTCATATGCCTGTTCTAATTAAAGTAGTGATGTGCAAGATGATTTGTCCTTCCACATACATAGCAGCACCTCTCTTCTCTATTCTCATTTGGCTTCCTTTTGTGAGGGCTAGAGTTTTGAGACTTGTTCTTAAATTGCCATTGATTTTTCTTGAAATTTCTATTCTTAGGATGAAAGGATTTTCTATGAGACCTAAAAGGCTTATTTTTAAGCCTTTGGTTTATAAGTTTGAGTTGAACTCTCCCTTTACTATATGTTGTTCTTCAATTTTAAATGCACCAAAGAGTTAGGTCAAAGTAAGTGTGTCTTGAGTGTGACTCATTGTTCTAGTAAAGTTAGACCAAGATGGGAGTACTTTATCTAGAATACATGCAATCTGGAATGACTCATCAAGTTGGGATCTTGTGGTTCTCAACTCATGGACTAGGTTCTCAAACTCATGTATTTGATCATTCATTGACTTGCTTTCAACAAATTTAAATTTGTTAAAATCTGATGTCTTGAACTTTTTAATTCCAACATCATCAAATCCATATTTGGCTTCTAATAAATTTCACAACTCACTAGCACTCCTTAAATTGTAGTAAAGATCATAGAGTCTATCAGAAAGGGATCCTAAAATTCTATGAAGACAATGATAATCAATTTCTTTAGTTGTTGTGGAAGAAGAAGGTCTAGGTTCATTTTGGGGACGAGATAATCTTGTTTGAACTCTACGGGTGATGGTTTGTGAAGTATCATATTTCCTATTTTCAATTATACTATTGCTAATGGCTGAAATAAGACCAAGGGTGGTCTGTCAAAAACTCATTTGGTTCTGCCATCTCCTAAATTTTTTTCCATCAAAATTTTCTGGTTTAGCACTAAATGTTTCTCTATTTATTAAATTAGTCACGAGGAAATAGAGAGAATGACGATTTGTAAATGAATATATCAAGATTTTTGTTAATATTTTAAACCAACAAAGAATATAATTAATTAAGATGGCTAAACAAGAACGTCTAAATATGTCGAAATTTGAACATCTAAGCATGTTTGAATAAAAACGTCTAAGTACATCTTAGTAAAAACGTTGAAGCACATTTAAATAAGAGCATTCAAATAAGAGCATCCAAATGTCAACATTCAACCAAGAACGTCTAAATACGTTTAAAAAAAAGTTCAAATATGTCTAAATAAGAATGTTCAAACAATAGCATTCAAATAAGAACGTTTAAATACCAACATTCAAGTAAAAATGTTTAAATAATAGTGTTTAAATATGAACGTTTAAATAATAGTGTTCAAATAAGAATGTTTAAATGTCAATGTTCAAGCAAAAATATCTAAATAAGAATGTTCAAATAACAATATTAAAACAAAAGTGTTTAAGCAAGAACGTACGTAAGCATACATATGAATGACTATGGTTTTTTTTCTTTCTTATATATGAATGCTTCTAACATAAAAAATATGCCAATAGAATAAAACTCTTAGATTGTTGGATCTTCTTTCTAAAAATTGACAAAAAGCGCAATGATACGAACTAATTAAAATCAAGAAAATCGAGTTATAATTTACATGACCCAATCTAGAATGCCAAATAGAAGATGATTCAACATTTAATACAATAGATTTCTCATTAATAGAAGATGAACATACATTCAATTTAAAAAGTTCATCATACATAAATCTTTTTCCAACAAAAGATAGAATTTTCTTTATTACAACTTTATTTGACTCAAATACTAATCTATAACCTTGCTGAACTAAAAGAGATCCACTAATTAAATTTCTCCTAATGTCAGGAACATGATGAATATTGTGCAAGGTCAATGTCTTCTCAGAAGTTAAAATAAGATGCACTCTTTTGATCCCATTCACATTTGCCTTAGGATTATTTTCCATTATCATAGTTTTTGAACTTGAGTTCTGATATGTCGAATACCAAGAACGATCAGTACATATATAAATGTTAGCTCCAGTGTCAATCCACTAATTAAAAATTGAATTTGATTCAAGGTTTAAAAGAACTAGCCTAAGTCCAGAAGTGGATGCTCCACTATTTGCAGAAACCATATTGACTTGGTGGCCATTGTTTGAAGAATCTTGTCTTTTCCCTTTTCGTGGTTAGAAATAATAATATATTAATATTAATATTAATATTGATAAAAAATAAATTATTAATATCAAAATTCATAGTACATATAACACTCTATTTATATTATGTTAACCCCGCCCAAGAAAAGAAAAAATAAGACACAGGACGATGGTCATGCCATGTCATGAACCCAACAAATCAGTGGGAGCACCAAATTTGACCAAAGTACTCTCCTTTTATAATGTAGAAAATCACAATGGATGCTAAATGAAGCAAATCCAATCAGCATAAACTAGCATGGTATTACAATAAGGAAAAGTGAAAAATTCATGCATGAGACAGGAACCAAGGGGAAGTCGATTAGGAATAGCACATTTCCTATGCAAAGAAAAATGGAAACATGCTCAGAAGACAGTAACTGTTGGCAGAAATAAACGATCAACACATGTGCATGGGCCTTAAAAGAAAATGAAATAACAATAAAACCATGTTTTATTCAAGGGCATCACGGCAGCTTGACCCTGTTAAACAAGGCAAATCATGTACATAGGGTGATTAGCAGTTATTATTGGTTTATTAAACTAACGAACCACGACCCCGAAGGGAATGGTCACCGGCATATGTCATCTTCATTCAAGCCGAACGCCAACGGTCCTCCAATGGAGGGGTCAACGACTGCCCTTTTTCAATCATTATCTATTCATTTACTTATTTTAAGTCAACCGGCCATGGTTCCCCGGAAGGGTGGTCGGTGACAAATGTCGTCTTCATTTAAGCTGAACGCCAGCGATCCTCCATTGGAGGGGTCAATGACGGCCTTTACCTATTTGTTAAGCTGGAGAGCAATAACCCTCCTTCGGAGGAACCGATAATGGTAATGTCAAATAAATTTAAATTAGACAACAATAGTCCTTGATTGGAGAGGTCGTCAACAGCCATCTTGTGAACCCTTTTATCTGGTCCAAACAGCCCCAATACATTGATAGTCACATCATTTACACATTCCGAATAACTAAAGTCAGTTACACTTTCAACAATCCTCCTCCAACAGGTTAGTGTCTATCTGATGGTGCATACCGGTTGCACAAAAGGAAAAAAGAACAAGGGAGGAGCAGACAGGAGGACATACAGTGGTGGGCACAGATACCCTAGAGGAAGACACTCCCCTGATTCCAGCAGTCCGTCACAATCTGAGAAGGGTGGTCAGTCCCCGGTGGTAGAACGTTGCCGCCTCACTCGACGTCCGGGACGAGGGGTGTCTGCGCGATTAGGGCCGCCAAATGGAACCTAACATGGCGACGAAATCAGAATAGGGAAGAGGGCAATGAACAAAAAAAGGGGTGAAGAAAGGATCTCACCGAGTAGAACTCCCCATCTGTGGACGAAGTGGCTACCACCGAGAGCTGGCACCGTCGTGGTAGAACCGCTGCCGTTGGAACCCCTAAATGACTTGGAACGTTGTTACAGTCGCACAAAAGGGGAGACAGCACCACGGGTTCACGTAGCCATCGCCTCCGACCGGTGCTACAATGTCGGACGAGAGCTGGCGCAAGCCACCAGTGAAAGGAACTGTCGGAAGGAGAGAGCCGCAAGAGGATTCCTGCAAAAGCTAGTCGGCGGGGAGGCCGGAGCCGTCTGGTAAGGAGGAGAGAAAAAGGGGGAAGACGAAAAGAACAAGGGGAGAAAGGGTAGGAGGGTGAACACCTCGGAAGAAGACCTCCACGAATCAATAGGGAGTAGGCACGGTAAGGCTGGTACCCCGACGTTGCCGCTCGACCATAATCACCAAGGCGAGGCCGTGTTCCCCTCTCCGGTGCCGTGACAGTCCGCCTACCGCCTGACGGATCGAGAAGAGGTAGCAGACGGCTGGCGCGGCCTACCCCCAGGAAGGCACGGGGAAGCCGATGAGCTCGCACAAAGCTAGGGATGCGGTAGCAAGCAGGTCAGAAGTCTGCAAGAGAGACGGCCGAAAAAGAAAGCTCTGAGGGAGGGAGTTCCCGCGAGGCCTGACCTGAGGGATGGTCCTCGTCGCTATTGCCACGGAAGAACCAGAAGCCGGCGGTGCTCGGCGGCTGCGAGGACGGCCGCTAAGAGAAAGAACCCTGCTGGTGGGCACTGCGGAAGAGCCGAAGGCCGGGAACGTCGAGCAAGGAAGAAGCCTCCTCTACGATCGACAGATGGCAGGAGGGGCGTCCCGAAGCTTGAACGCGCTGGTCAGAAGCTTGCTGGGGGAGCTCCGAGGAAGGGAGTCACCGCAAGATCACCGGAGGCGGAGAGCCCTTGACGTCTTCGATCGACGGTGTATCGCACTCGCTGGCCCCCGTCGCCGGCTGCCCTCGCGCCTACCAGCCTGCGGCAGAAAGCTCGATGGCGGAGGACCTGCAGGAGGTCGACGGAATCGAAGATGATGAGGAGGGAGGCGCCGGGCGGAGAGGAGAGAGGCCGCTGCCCTCGATGGCTCCCGTACCTCCGCCGCGCCTGCAAGCCGCCCGTAGGACAGGGGGCGAGCGCCAGAGGGGCGAAAGGTCCAGACTACCCTCTTCGCGAAGCTTCCTCCACCGAGAACCCTATCGCACCCTCCGCCGCGCTCTTTCGGGACGTGGGAGTTTGGCCAGCTAGACAATTTTGACTTCGGTCAAAATCAGATATGTTCGCGGGCCAAGGCAAGGCTGTGCCCCTCTTATTGATCTAAAAGATGCATGAAATAACCCCCCCCCCCCCCCCCCGGCGGTGTACACCCGAGAGGTCTATGCTATTTTGACTTGGTCAAAATTACATACACACATCAACTCAGCGAAGAATATGTACGCAGCCCATGCTAATGTTGACCATTGTCAAGATTAAAGGGGAGCGTGACGTGCTGACACGACTCCTTATTGGCAAAAGAAAATATATATATATATAAACAAATGGAAAGAAAAGAAGTGAGGATATCGTTCAATAAAAAAAGAGAGAAAAAAAAGAAAAAAAGAGAGAATGGGATGATATCTGTTTGACGAAAAAAATATGTATATAGAAAAGAGAAAAAAAAGGGGGGAGAAAGGATGATAATTACAATACGTAGAGGAGGAGAAAGCATTGCTAAAAAAAGATGGATAAAGTTAAAAAAAGAAGAAGAAGGAAGAGAAAAGAAGAAGAAAAAGAGATGATTTCGTTAGCTAAAAAAAAGAGAGAAAGAGAAAAGGAAAAATTGAGAGAAAGAAAGAAAATAAAATCGGTGAAAAAAGGAGGGGAGGAAAAAAAAAAGAAGATTAAAAATGTAGAATGAGGAAATTGTCAGCAAAGAAGAAGAAGTAGAAAAAAATAGAAAAAAGAAAACATTGAGTTATGTCATGTGTCAAAAAAAAGGGAGAAACTTTTGTTCTATCTTATTCTTTGCATGAAATGGGCCACTAACTTGAATCTCATTGGGCCGAACAAGAAGTTTCTTAACAAATCCCGATTTTTTGAATTTTTAAGAGAGATTAGGATCCCTCTAATGATCCCCAAATGGGCTTAACTAATGTTGATTTATTCATTAGACACATGTACAAGTATATGGGCCTTTATTTCAGCCATTTGGGCCTCAAATTTTCAAGAGGGGAAGGCCCAAAAGCTGTCCCAAATAGGCCATGCGAAAATCCTCTTGCAAGATGATTTGGGGGACATTTTGTGTAATTGGCCACCCCAACCCTTCACAAAAGTGACCAATGTCCAAAACACCCTCACCTTTTTCCCTCACACCCACCATAAAGCAAAAAGCATGGTAAAATAATTCCAAAGTTACCCTCACCTCACCTCACACCATCAAAAACAAGGAAAAGTTGGGGCATTTTGTGGACCAAAATGCCCCTCTCTTTTGGCATATAAAAAACCAAGAAATCCTCTTGTAGAGGAGAGAGAGGCAACATTCCCTAGGCATTCTCCATACGTAAAACATCAAAGGTTCAAGAGCTCCCCCCTTTCCCCATCGTCCAAGAGAGTGCAAGGAGGGAAGAGAAGTCCAAATTCCATTTTTCATGGAATTGGCTAAGTCCCAAGGTATACCATGGGTTCAATTACATCCTCTTACACCATGATAGCATGTTGAAGCATCAAGCAATCAATGGCCTATTAGGCAAGGAGAAATATCACTCATCTCATCAAAGCCCAATAAGGCTCTCAAAGCCCAATTGGCCATCATCAATGGGGATCAAGACCATGTGACCTTACCTCAAATGAAACAAGTCCAATCAACTAAGGCCCAATTGGGCCTTAACCAACATGAACAAGAGACCGATCCAAGGCCCATTAAGGTGGGACTTAGGCCCATTAAGGCTCTCAAAGCACAATTGGTCATCATCAAAGGAAGATCAAGACCATGTGACTCCGTTCCAAGTGCATCAAACTCGGTCAATTACGGACCAATCCGGTTTCGACCGAGATGAGCATGAGATCGACTCAAGGCCCATTAACATGGAAAGTGGGCCCATTAAGTCCATGATGGCCAAAACTCCAATTAAGCCCACATAAACAAAAATCCAACTCCACTATGATAGATAAAACCTCCCAACGGTTCAAGAAAGACCACCCAACGGTTGGTGGAGGAAAGAGAAAACCCCCAACGGACCATCAAGGCCCGTCAACTCGGTTAACACCCGATCGGGAAATACCGATTGGCGGATGAGAGAGAAACCCCCAACGGTTGGCGAAGGAAAGAGAAAACCCCCAACGGACCATGAAGACCCAATGATTCGGTCAATCCCCGATCGGGAAGCACCAATTAGTGGTTGAAGGAGAAAGTTCCCAACAGCTCACCCAAAAAAAAAATCCAAATTTCATCAACTCGGCTTGCTCTCAAACGGGCAATGCCGAGAAAAAAATCTCAAGGCCCATTAATCCGGTTAATCCCCGATCGGGAAATACCGGGTAATGGACGGACAAAATCTCAAGCCCCATTAATCTGGTTAATCCCCGATCGGGAAATACCGAGTAATGGATGAAAATCCCAAATTCCATCAACTCGGCTCACCCCCAAAACGGGCAATGCCGATGAAAAAATTCCAAGGCCCATTAATCTGGTTAATCCCCGATCGGGAAATACCAGGTAATGGATGAAAAATCCCAAATTCCATCAACTCGGCTCACCCCCAAAACGGGCAATGCCGATGAACAAATTTCAAGGCCCATTAATCCGGTTAATTCCCGATCGGGAAATACCGGGTAATGGATGAAAACTCCAAGCCCCATTAATCCGGTTAATCCCCGATCAGGAAATACCGGATAATGGATGGAAATCTCCAACGCCCATCGATCCGGCCAATCCCTAAAAGGAAATGTCGGGTCGTGGGTATCAATGTCCAAGGCCTAGCAAGTTGGTTAATCCCTGATCAGGAAAATACCGCTTGTTGGATGTGGAACCAAAGAATAGTGGATCAAAAAAAAAGGAGAAAAAGCCGTGAGACTAGACCCAAGGCAGATGCCGTCTTCTAGTCCCCGGATCTAGTCCCCCCAAAAAAAGAAGTAGAAGGAAGTAGAAAGGAGACATGAAAAAGAGATAATGGGAAAGGAGAGGCAGTGCTGATACTCCTACTTGTTATTTCATTATTTATATTCAAAGAAAATACATTTTTTCCTTGCAATTTGTCCCGTCTTGAATGTGTTATCATGGCAGTTAATCAGGGGTTACTCAGCCGCTGCTCAGTGTAATTAACATCGAATCCATTCGTGGATTGATGGAGAGAGGTCAAACCATAATTCAAAGAACCCACACTATAACCTCGCTATGTTATTTATAATAACTCTAATAATCAACAAATTACTTTTCTTTAATACCGAAAGAGGTGGAGCGAGAATCTTGTCATCATCATTATTGAGGATTTTCACGCCAAAATGATAAACGAGGGAAAAGGTTGTCGCACCCGCACAACATAATATTTTATTTTATCCCTCAAATAATTTTCACCAAAGATTAACCACAATTTTTCACAAAAGATTTTTAAAAAAATGAAGTAGTAAAAATCGCGAGGTTCGTACATATTATAAATTTCAAAATTAATAGTATTGATCATACATCTTGAGATATTTGCTATCGATAATCTTGTTACCTAACGAGGCATAAATGATTTATGGTCGATTTGTTTGTCAGTAAAATAAAATATATGTTTATCGATAAAATAATTTTAAATAAGAAATGTTTTGAAAAATTTAAATATTTATTTATTATATCATATAATTTTATAGTTTATTAAAGTAAAAATAAAATTAGTCAAATCCATGTGCTTATTTAATTTTGATAAAATTTGTATATATAAAAACAATACTATAATAATTAAAAATATATAAATAATTAAATTTAAAATATGTAAATAAGTATTTTAGTTTTTTAAAATTAAAATAAAATTTGTCAAATCCATATGTTTATTTTATTTTGATAAAAATTAGTATATATAAAAATAATACTGTAATAAGAAAAAGTGTATAAATAATTAAAATTAAAAAAGTAAATATATAAAAATTTGAATGTATTAAATAAACATTATAGTAAAAATTATTTATTAATTAATTTTTGAATTAAAATTAATACATATAATAGATTTCAAAAGTTATCAAATTATTTGATTTGGATAATAGAATCTAAACCAAAATGAATCAAAATGTTATAGTTCTGATTTAATTGAGAACAAAATCAAAATGGTTTAACACTTGAGGAAATCAAAGTTGGAAATAAATAATATCATTGTCTAATTGAATGCATTTGCCGTCAAAGAAGAATGAAGAGGACATGAGTTATATATTTGCTTAGCAAAGTACTCAACTAGATGGCGAGGTTGCAAAAAACATAGGGTGTATTTGGCAACCTATAAGAAGTATTTATTTTTAGCTTTTGCTTCGAAGAGATGTCCTTTTCTCAACTAACTTGTTTATATACTTAACCATGAATCACTTCTCCTCTCTATTGGAGGTAGAAGGAAAATTGATTTTTGTTCTCCTTTGTACTCCATGAAATCTCCTACTGATGTTTGTTTGTCTAGAATGTTGACATCAACCTTCTATCTCCTCCAGATAACATGTGCCACCTACCATTTGAAATAGGGCGGCCTCTGCACCCTTGAGACACTTGTCTACTACTTACAACACCATCACCTCAAGTGCATTGACTACCTCTAATCAACCCGCCTCCACCATGTCCCTCTACTCTTTCCCCGCCATTATCGAGGAGTACTACCTAGATGAGTCGTCCATTGTCACCACAGCAGTTTGAGATGATACTGCCTTAGTCGCTGATGGTGGGGAGATGGAGGTGGAGGAATTGATAGACTGGAAAAATATGGAAAGCAATTATAGATTATAGGCACTTGAATGTCCACTCAAAGACCAGGAGACCCTTCTAGGAGTGCCGTAATAGAGATTTCTATAGTGTGTTGGTGGCATCGACGCGGCGGAAGGAGGAGCGCCAATGGTTGACCATCATAAAGAGGTAGCCATTGTATATATTGGTGGGGCTGCGGCCTTGGCGGAGAAGTAGACCACCACCATGATGGAGTTGCATAGTTCAAGTTGCTACTAAAGGGAGGCAAGATCAGGGAAGAAGTGCCGATCATATTGGCCCTTCAAAGACCATGTGGAAATCTTAAATAGAAGTGGCCACTTCCATGAATTTCTTCTTGAAGTAGTAAGTGTTAGGAATCATCCATAAAATATTAATGCAGCGAAAATGATGATTGCTTTGGGTTCTTTTATAATTTGTCTCATTTAGAACCAAATGACGAAAATCGAAAATTAATCAAGTCAAGTTCTAATACACCTGATAGGGATTCATATAATCCCATGGAGAGAAAGGAGATGAGCTTATCAAGCTCTTCAAACTGTTCAAATATCTGGTCTTCAACAGTATCCACACGAACTTCATTCATAACAGGTTCTCTCTTCGTGCTGGCCTTGAGAACTATTCTCAAATGGAGCTCCATCGCCCATGGATGCCTTCTAGAGAGAGGAGGTAGGGAGAAGACTGAGAACGTGATTTTCACCCTTGGCTTGATAGGGTTTGACTGAAAACATTAGTATTTAAAAAGAATTTTAATTTTTTTTTGTAAAAATCTAAAATCTCTGTAAATTACGCCCTTACCTCTGTACTTATGGATAAGTCATTATGTATGTGACCCATTATGCCCAATAGCCTATTTGGTTGAGACCTAATTAAAATAGAACAATTCAATTTAATTCAATTAAATTTGTTATCTGATAACAGATTAATCGACCTACCGATCATGAAGGGTACAAGTCATATCCCATGATCCCAAATGGCTATGGGGATAATCTTATCTTTATTGAGTCTTTCTATCATCCGTTACCGCATGGATATAAACCCTCGTCCATCCAATGTCCCGGTCGGATAGGAGTACAACATCGGCTATCAACTCTTTAGTATACTGACTCTATAAGATCATGTACTCAAAATTTAATCAATTGAAAAACTCAATTTTCAATTATCCTATCTACTATGGTCAGGGATTTAGAGTACTATTCCAAAGGATATTCACTATCACTTATCGAGACTGGATGATCTCTTGTTGTCCGCTCAATTGCCTCTATCAGGTTTTCCTTGTACCTAATTCATCGCTATACTAGACCATCTAAATGGTGATCCATAAGTCAATGGTTAAAACACAAGTTCCACCCAACAAGGCATCTTTGACAACTCAGGTCAAATGTCCAACCATGCAACCGTGATGATAGAAAACCCTGATTGACAGTTCGGTAAGATACCATTCAGGGTTCTAATTTGGTCAGTTCACTGAACTCATTCAACTAATGAGCACATGTAAGTGTATCTCAGTGTCTTCGCACTAATGACTATTGAGATCAGTTATTCTCATCACATGAGAAGACATCAAATACACTAGTCTATTTGGATCATTGATGTCCCTTCTCAAGTATCCTTTGACTAGGAACATTTAAATCAAATACTTCTAAATAATTAATCTTATTATCATGATCTCATCATGATTTAATCATTATTGCATTTGATCATGGACTTCATTATGATATTCACATCTAATAAGAGCTTGTAATGAAAATTTTATCTAATTATTTGAATGAGATATTTCTAGAAATGTCGAATCATATCATATATGATTGGTTTATAGGGCATACATTTCTATCAGTAAGCGTGTCTACTTATTTCCCTCAAATTAGCATCTTTTTGGGTAAATGTTATCCTAACATGATTAATTTTATTTTCAAAACTAACACGTAAAAAATGTTTCCGAAACTAACATGCTTTCACCTTGGGAGCTAGTTTGGTATCGTAGATGACAAAGTTTCTACCGGTGGTAGAGATTTTCAAGCAAAAGTCACTAGGTCATTAGGAGGGTCATAGTGACTCCTCATGAATGACCCCCCAGCTGCCCGTGACCCTCCCACCCATGACTCTCCCTCTCACCCTATGGATGAGGCTTTCTATGACCCTCCCATTTGATAGAAATATATACTTTACAAGTCAATTATATATGATATGATTTAACATTTCTAAAAATATCTCATTCAATTAATTAGACAAAATTTTCATCACTAGCTCTTATTAAAAGCATACATCGCAATGAAACCTTTGATGAGATATAATGATGATGAAATCATAATGAGATCATAATAATAATATCAATCATCAAGAGATATGTGTTCTAAATATTATTAGTCATAGGATCTTTGAGATGGGATATCAAGGATCTGGATAGACTAGTGTATGTAATGCCTTTTTGTGTGATGAAGATGACCGATCTCATTAATCATTATTGTGAAGACACTGAGATACATATACAAATGCTAATTAGTTGATTAAGTTCACTCAATTGACTGAATTAAAAATCCTGAATGGTATCTTACTAAATTGTCAATCAGGTTTATCTATCATCATGTTGCACAGTTTGAACTTTGATTTGAGTTACCAAAAATACCTTGTTGGGCAGAACTTGTGCTTTGACCATTGACTTATCGACCACAATTTAGATGGTCCAGTACAACAATGGATTTGGTACAAAGTAAACCCAGTGAAGGCAATTAAGTAGATAACAAGGCATCAACCACTCTTGGTAAGTGAGAATGTACGTCTTATGGGATAATACTCTAAATCTATAACCAGGGTAGAGAGGATAATTAAGAAAAGAGTTTTCAATTGATCCAATTCTGAGTATAGGATCTCATATAATTAGTATACTGAGGAGTTGACAATTGATGACATACTCCTTTTCGATCAAAATTTTGAATAGATAAGGGTTTATATTCATATGAAAACTGATAATGGAAAGGCTAAATAGAGATAAGATTATCCCCATAATTGTTTGAGAACATGGGATGTGACATTTACCTTTCATGATCAAGAGGCTGATTATTCTATTATTAGACAAGGAATTTAGTTCAATTAAATAGAATTGTTATATTTTAATTAGGCCTCAATAGGCTATTGCATCTAATACATAAGAACTTATCCATAAGTACAGGAATTATAGAGATTTTAAGTTTTTATAAAAAATTTCAGATTCTTTATAAATACTAATGATTTTAACCAAACCCTATCAAGATAAGGGTGAGAACCACGTCCTCATCCTCCTCCCTATCTCCTTATCTCTCTAGAAGATGTCTATAGGTGTTGAAGCTCTATTTGGGAAGAGTTCTTGAGCCAGGTGTGAAAGGAGAACCTGTTATGGATGAAATTCATGTGGATACATAACATTTGAATGATTTGAGGAGCATGATAAGTTTTTCTTTTCCTTTACAAGATATTATATGAATCCCTATCAGATATATTCGAACTTATTTTGATGGTTTTCAATTTTCATCGTTTAGTTTTGATTGAAACAAGATCAACATGAATCCATAGGAATCATCTCTTCTGTTATACCAAATTTTATAGGATGATTTCTTACAATGGTATCAAAGCCATGTTCAAGTCTCGGTTGAAACCAACATCGAATCAATATTATTTTATGTTTTCTAGAATCCATCCAAACGTTTATGTTGTTGAGGCCATCATAATTCTTATAAGATACAGATTTGAGATTGGTTGGTAGTGGTAGAATCTTCTAACAAAGAGATTTCAATACTGCAAATTGTTCAAATTTTGGACCTCTATAAAGTCCATAAAAGGCCTCGAAACAAGGTGATTTTGTCATGCCAGAACAATCACCTGATTTTAAGGATTTCGTGAAATCTCGATTCTTGAAAAAAATTAAAGCCTAGTGAAGGTTTTAGATGTCATGTAATATTATTACCTAACATTTTATCATGATTTCGTGCTTCAAACAATGGCATAGGAAGAGGATTTGGATTTTTTTGGCGGTAGGAGCCCTAGCTACAATGGTGCATTCCTCTTACGGTTGTTATCTTTTGGTGAGGATTTAGAAGATAAGGTTAGAATATTTGGAATCCTTATTGAACAAGTATTCTAACTAGTATTTTTTGGGATTTTTACCAAGTCTATAAAGTCCAGAATTGGTAAAGAGATCCCACAGTATCCTTATCCTAATCCAATGGCACTACCCCTGTTCTTCTCTAATTTTTCCCTGTTCTTCTCTAATTTTTTGTCTATCTCAAATTTTCCATGAAGAAAGGCTAATTTATTCAAAATCCTCACTCTATTATGATTTCAACGCATATTTTTTTGGATTTTTTAAAACCCTGTATAAGAAGATATGGCCCCCAAAAGTTACAACAATAGTACCCCTCTGTGGCCCCTTATCGGGTCTAGAAGACAATCCTCTTGGATCTGTTAGGATCCGTTAAGATTAGATCCAAAGTAGGCATAGTTGCATGTGCATGCATTGGTGACACAAGGTTAGCGCATGTGACTGGGCATGGCAGCACAGTCGGATGGCACTCACGAGCGGTGTAATGTGCCGATAATTTTTTTATAATTTTAAAATAGTTTTAAAATCTTAAAACATTGTCATAAATTTTTTTTAAAATAATAATAAATTAAATAATATTATTTGATAGGTTTTAAAGTGTTTAATAGTATCTTAGATAATATTATGCTCTATTGACATAGATTCATTCATAGTTAAGTTTTAAAATTATTTTGAAGGCCTAAATTAATTGATGTCTTAATTAATTTTTTAAAATAATATTTTGTATAATAACAATTAGGTCATTAATTTCTAACTTTTCATAGTGTTGTAAATTGCCATACAATTTTTAAAAATTATAAAAAATTCAATATTAATATTTGACAGGTTTTAAAGTGTTCAATAGTATGTTAGATGATATTATGCTCTATTAAAATAACTTCATTCATAGTTAAGTTTTAAAATTATTTTAAAGGCTTAACTTAATTAATTGGTGTATTAATTAATTCTAGAAAATGGGATTTTGTAGAATAACAATTAGGTCATTAATTTCTCACTTTACACAACATTATAAATACATAAATGTTTTAAATAGTTTACATGTGCTTGCTTATTTCGTATAAATTGTTTATATACATTATTCATGTTATTTATTTCATGAAAATTGTGACAAGCTTGAAATTTAGAATTTAAAAGTTGTAAATTATATTTTATGATATAAATGTCATATCATATTAATATCAGGTATTCGCACTATGTACATGTGATGTTTGATGGTGTGAATGTATGATGTATGGAGATCATGGACTTAGATTTAATTATCATATGCTAGTAGTTAATCATGTGAATGTGTTTAATTGGGGCCTGTGTGCCTCATTCCCTCTCTTCTCAATTCTAATTGTAAATTCTACGTCCCTCCATGAATGTACTCCCCTTGGTTAAAACCGAGGTTCCTTATTAAATTATGTACATTTACAGATCTACGTACCTTAAGCCATTTGTAATAGTTAGAAGCTTGTTCATGGAGAAGAAAAGATCAAGACCACTTGGAGAAACATTCTTTTGGAAGTGGAGACACACCTGTATCAGCATCATATGCTAACTCCTTTAGTTGCACACCATTTTGGCTCCGATGTTGCATGTTGAGAGTTAAGTCTATGATCATTCAATTAATTGCTTGTATATATGAGATATGTGGTTATATGTTATGCGATATACCTTAAATATATGATATTCCAAAGGTATTATGTATATGTAGAACACATTATTAATAGATTAAAGTAAAATCTCTTCTTGTTTTAATTAGGTCAATAAATGTGAGACATTTAGAGTGAATCATGTAGCCTTTTGTTGTTATAGTCTTGATGACTCAATATTAGATTAGATGGGTTTGTTGTGCTACCACAAGGTCCATTCAATAAAGAATTGGTGATCATAGCCAAAGTATTTGTTGAACTTTGGGGTGGACTATTTGCATGGCATTATTGTGTTACCACAAGGACAATGTGAATAATCCTTTCTCATAACATAACAAGTGGATTTAACCTAAATAGAGCATATGATTTGTTGTGCTACCATAAAGTCATGACTCTAGAGGCTAAATGACTAAGAGTTACAAGAGTTGTAACTAGCAATAATTGTCTACCTATTAAGTATGGAGTGATTGATTGTGCTACTACAAGGTCATTACCATAAGGTTAATAGAGTCTTAGTCCCCACTAAGATTTAATTATGATATCTCATCTTTGCATAATGAAGGTTATACAAATTCGTTGAAAATTATGAGAGTATAAATTAGGATAAAATATCATATCATAATTTAAAATGAGTGTTTGTAATGTTGTATTAATGAAATTATATCTTCATTATAGAATAAGGTGATAAACCACCCAGTATGGTATATTAGATGCCAAGTAACTTAATGGCTCACACTTCTTAGACCAGTTTAGAACTAAGAGAATTGTTCTCATGGTTAACAAATTAACTAACCTACTTTAGAAGTAGGTGTCTCCTAAATTATCTAATGATGTGAGAGAAGATAAGATCTTATCTCATAATATAGTATAGAAAAGATTTATTGTTTACCTTGTACTAAATGTTAGCCTTTATAAGATATGAGATCTATCATGACTTATGGTGATGAGTTGATTAAGGACAAGTTATGTAATATTTTGTATTTTAAGTAGAATATTAATATTTGTAATACTAAAATAATTAAATAAAATATTTAAGTTATTTTACTTCTCTCTCTTCCCCTATTTATATTCTTCCTTCATCGAGATCACCTTCTCTATCTTGTATCCTAGCCACCATCCTCCCTCTAATTCTCTTTTGCCGCTGTCCTCTTTTTGCTTTTCTCCTTGTTGTGTGCTGCCCCTCCCTTTCTCTTTCTTCATCTTAGTAGCCACACTAGCTACATCAATTGCCTTGTCACCAACGACTGCCAGCAATGTCTGCAGCCTCTCTCCTTTGTCGATCTCCTCCCCCTTGGTCAGTTGACCGCCTGCACTATGTTGCCATGTGGCCTCCCATAGCCATGAGCCCATCAACTGCTTCATCATGTGCCTACACACGATCGACCACACCCACATCATCCACCGGCGTGCTCTAACAACCTGTGTGGTCACTAACATCATATTGCCATTCGACCTCATACCTGACTGCTGCCCTCAACTATTGACCCCCCTCCCATGTGCTCCCACATGTTGTCACCTCCTTGCCGTGCACTTGCCAACCTCACCTGGCTGCCCTCCCCAATCCTTGTCACACACCTATTGACCACGTGCAGTCGACTGATTGACCACCACAATAAATCTCTCTCTCTCTCTCTCTCTCTCTCTCTCGCTCTCTCCATATCATTCTCTCTCATATCCTATCTTTTGGTCTCCTCCATTTTGGCAGCTTGTTTAAGAAAATGATGTTGATCCCAATTTTGCTAATGTCACTACTGCTTTGTGCTCGTTGTCCATCTGGGTTTCTTTGGACTTCGTTTAGTCATTTACTTTGTTGAGGTAGGCATCTCGGCTATCCTTGTCACCATAAATATATTAATCAAGGTATTAAAATATAATTAATTAACTTTGGTTAGAAAAACATGATTAATGAGTAGAATGGGTTTAATCAAATTGCATGGTGTTAGTTAAAGTTTATTTTAGATATCTATGCTTAGTATTTAATTATATATGTTATAGCATGTTTAGATAGAGTTGAATGCATATAATTATGTAAAACATGTTGTAGTATATTATGATCTTATAGAAATCCTGATTTATGCTATAAACCAACCTTAAATACAAGAGTTAATTATGGGAGAATTTAGACTGGTTTAATTTATGTAGGTTGTAATTATTTGGTGCCAATGATTGTATGGCATGTTAGTTTGGCAGATTGAATGATTTTAGAATAGGTGCATCATCTTGTTATTGATTTTAGAATGTGGTTAATTGTGGTTCAACATGTGTGTATGTGGCACATGTAGTATTTTATTTAAGCAATGCATTATGTTGTCTTTAGTTTTGTTTCATATTTAGATTGTTCTTTGCATGTCTGGTTTGACTAGTTGGTGTATGTCGGAGTATTATATGCTTTCAACTTGTGAGACATAGTTGATGTAGTGTGCTGCATTCTATAATAAAATTGCACTACACCAGACTATGGTTAGTGGCCTATGGGCATCAGATGAAATAAAATATTCTGGAGCATTCTTGATCCTAGATTCTAGGGTTTATCCCAAGTATACCCCTGCCTAATTGTACTATGGGATTTAACTTCCTACATGTTACTTCTATATATATTTATATCTGGCACTAGTTCTATAACATAGCTACAATATCCAAGTGAAGCATGTATTCTACTCAGACAAATAGTTTAGTTTTTGCACTATAGCATATAGAGTAGTGAGTGGTTAGATAATGTTTTATTCATGTTATGTTAGGTCTTTGTGGCATGTGCATATAGGGTTTTGCTAGCAATGTCATGTTATAGTTAAAATAGTTTGCATTTAGAATTATGCTAATCTACTAGTTGGTTGATAAAGCATCTAATCTAAGTAATTGAACCATGATAATTAGCTTTAATTATGCTTATTATAATCCGAATTTTTTCAGGATTACTACCTTTATTATTAGTAGGACTTTGCTAGTAAAGTGGGATAGTTTGGGTGTAAATCTTACTAAGTCATTATAACTCATCCCTTTCCAATCTTTAATATTTTCAAAATTACAAATTTAACGTAGTAAATGCATAGTGGTGATTTAGAATCTGAGAAGTTAGTTAATTACTTATTCAATGTTGGTATTTTAAATTGTTTAGATTGTAACTTCATAATGATATTTTGGATAGAATTATTGGAATTATCAATTTGTATTTTTATATTGATCTTATCTTGTTCCAAACCAATGTATTTAGGGTGTTATTTCTCCAGTTACATCACCAGATTGTATTCCACTGTGCATTTTGGCATTTGGGTCATGACAAGTTAAAAGAATAATACATCTTCAATACTTCTTGTTGGTAAGACCAATGGAAAGAAGTAATATCATTAGATAGAAATAGAAGGTCATAGTTATAGTTAAAGAAGATGATCAAGATAATAAAGTCCAAATAAGACACATGATTATTCTTCCACTATCATGATGATGGTAAGTGGAAGAGGAAGTCAAAGTGTATTGTATATAATGCAAAGGTTGAGCTTGAGAAGCTTAATGCATCTAAGTCAATGATATTTACTTGTCTTACATATACACTTAATAGAGAATTTAAATAAATCTCAATACAATTTAAATAAATATTAATACATCTCAATTTAAATAAATCTTAATACAATTTTTTGTTATAGGATAATATGCAACAACTAATAAATGTCCAACAGTCAAAGGAATTGGACGATGGAATATCTCAACAACCACTCACTGTTGAGGACATGCTCACCACCATCTTCAACAGAGGTAGGCTGGGATGGATTTGATGTAGAGGGAGAGGACATACTTACAACACTTGATATGGTGTAGGTGACAGAGGTACTAGTACTTCCACGAATCTGCTAGCTCAGGTGTTGATGGACAAAGTGGAGAAGTAATTCACCAAGTTAGAGAGAAAAAAATATGATGATTGATTCTCTCTAACAACAAATGTCCAACCAACAAAGGAGCTTTACGAAGATAATAGAACAACTAACACAACAAATATTAGTCAATATTGATCAAAGATTCCTCCCACCCATTGTTCTATCCAATTTGAGACCACTTCTGATACAAAGAGAAGAATAAAATGGAGTGGACAAGGATGAGGAGGATGATGGGAACGAGACATTTTTTTGGAGAGGAAAATTGACATACTTGTATCTTTATTTTTTGCACATGAGTATTATTTTTTCTATTCATATGCGATGTATATTGATCATAGACTGTTTGTACTTTTCATTTACCGATTTGTATAAAACTATTATAGAATAAGTTGTGATTTGATGAATAAGTTGCATTTTTGTTATGAGTTGTGTTTATAAAATTTTATAATTGTGTATCAAATTATGGATGAATAAAATTATGGGTTTCTTTGTCGAATTGTGGTTGAAAGAAATTGTGGAAGTGTGTGGATGGTTGTATACAAGTTGATTATGTGTAATTGAACATGGAATTGTGGGTTTGTATACCATTTGATTATATGTAATTACGTGGAATTGTGGGTTTCTATACATGTTGATTGCATTGGAATTGTGGGTTTCTATACAAGTTGATTGTATGTGGAATTGTATGTTTTACATATATGTTGATTGTATATCCATGTATGAGTGTAATTCTACATAGATTTTTATTTGTCTATTATTAAAATTATTTTTTTATTTACAAGAATTATTAGCAGTGGCTAAAAGTCATTGCTAATAACTTTATTAGAGATGGACATTAGCTATTGGTGATGGATCTATTGGCGACGGCTTCCATCGATTGCAAAACCAATCCTTGGAGCTTAAGCCATCACCAAACCAGTCCCAAGAGCTAGGGTGATTGGTTTGGTGATGGCTGGAAGCCGTCGCCAATAGGTTAATTAGCGATAGCTCCTAGTCGACACTAGTAATTGTACTAGTGACAACATTTGAGCCGTTGCTAGTAATGCCTTACTAGCAATGGCTATGTAGTCGTCGCCAATAACATTTACCAGTGATGACTTTGGATAAGCAATTACCAATATTATTGGTGACTGGGTTATTTGTGACAAAGTTGCGACAACGTTTGACTTGTTGATGACGTCTTGAAACCGTCGCCATTAAACTTTTTTCTTGTGGTATCTATTATCATCTACTACAACAAAAATGAAGTGTTTAGTTAAAGACTATTAGAGGAAGAGCAAAATTAGACTTTTCTCTTTCACATCATTGGAGTTGGTGGTGTTATTTAGGAATAGGGGTGGTAACTGAAATATAGCTATGTTTGGGACTAAACGATAATTAAAATGGTCAATGAAACTAAAAAACTAAACATGAAAAGATAAGAAAGGAAGTTAAAATTTCACTAGAATACATATAGAGAACCCAATAATTAATAATCTTGGGGACAAAGAAAACCACTAGCACTAGCCCTCTGGATATTGATCCACCATCTTCACCACCTATCCCCATTCAATTCTTCTTCTTCTTCTTCTTTTAGTAATCTTTGTAACAATCAAATTAGTTGATCGAGGAAACAACACTCGTTAGTAATCTTTCTAGGAGATCACCTATCTTGACACTACTCTCAACAAAACTTAACCTTGAAATTCTTTCAACTCAGTATCTTAAAAATAATTAACTTGAATGGTTAGTAATACACTAATTCAATCTCTTAACATATTCATAAACCGAAACATTATAATCTACCATTATTAAAGGTTTGATGTGGTAGTTAAGATCATACACATCGCATATCAAAATCCCATATGAGTTATAACAAAAGTTTCAATTGGGTCATACTTTAATATCATATATAGCAATTAAGTCAACAAAATAACTTTACAATCATACTAATTAGTAGTCGAGCTCAACTATCTCGAGACTATTTCCAACAAAATACAACTAGATTTAGAATTGTTTTCATTTAACCTTGATAAAATATTTAATTAAAATGGTTGGTAGCACATTGATTTAATCTTAATTTAACAAAATATCTCAACTAATTTGTTGGCAGTTAGGGGTGTTCATTCAAAACCGATAAATCAGCAAATCGAAACAAACCAAACCAAATCAACTAATTCGGTTTAGTTCGAAAGATTATCCACTCAGTTCATTGAACCGAACCGATCGAATTGATAGCTTTTTAATAGTTTGGTTCAGTTCAACACCTCCCAAACCGAATTGAACCGATAAACCGGTTTGACCCAATTTATTTATGCATTATATTAATTTTAAATATATATTATATTAATTTTAAATATATATTGTTATGAATTTAGGTTAATTAGTATAAATATATAATTATATACTATAAACAAAGTATTAACCTTCGTGTTAATCTTAATTAATTATTATAACTTAAATTTTATTTTATTTTTAATTTAATTTATTTAAATATACATTAAACTGATAAATCAAATCAAACCGAACGTCGGTTCAGAGGGTTCAAAGAAACTGCTTCGGTTGGATTTCAATTCATTTTTTTAATTTGATTTCGATTTAGAATAAAAAAAACTCAAAACTAAGTGGAACCTAACCGTACGTCCACACCCATAAGTCAAACGAGAGGGTTCAATGAGGTTTGGACGGACCCTGATAAGAGAGAAGGTCTGACCGGCGGTCCGAAGCTGCGGCGCGCGCATGGCTGTCCGTTCGCCGCGGACGGAGAAGGAGAACTTGTGTGTCACGTCGGAGACGCCGGCGGCGCCGTCGCCGGCGGCAATTAACACACCGGTCTGCCAGCCTTCGCCTCTTGTCTTGCTGTCGCGGCGCGCGCAGCCGATCAAGTTGGACTGGCATTCGTTTGGAGGCTGCTGAATCCCGTGGGAAGCAGACGGAACTGCGAAAGATACGTAACATTTTTATATTTTTGTGATAAGATTTTACATGAGAATAAATTTTAAAATAGTGTTTAGCTGCACAGTAATTTTTAACTTACAAGTTAAAGCATACCAGTTTTGACTTTTGAGGCCCCCGTAAGATCGTTTTGACATTGGGAAAATTGACTGGCGGTCCACTTGAATAATCTACTTTGATTGGAGATCTGCTGACTAAAAGATATTTTTGCGAATATTTTTAACAGTAGATCCATTCCGCTAACCACCATCAAGTGCCTATTAAGTTTTTATATTACAAGCCAGTACGTCCAACTGCTATTCGTTTGGTAAGTGAGGTGGCTAATATTATAAATAGAAAATAAAGATAATATAACCAAAATATAAAATTATTATATTTGATTGTCGTCAAATATAAATAAAAAATTATAAATATAAAATTACCTTATTTATTTTTGTGTATGAGAAAATGTCTATAAATACATGTTATACCATAATCGTCAAATGTTTATCAAACTATATTTCCATAGTAAAAATATGTTTCTTCACGTAATCAAATAATGTATAAGCCAGTTAGTTTTATATGTTGAAAGGGTGTTTGATTGCCGGATAAGTAATTTCTACGGTGAAAATCTATTTTTAAGAATACTTGTTAGAAGTATTTGATAATCATAATAAACCATATTTCGCAACCAAATACTTCATAAACACACAAAACATTACAGAAAATTGGGTTACTGGCGACGGCTGAAAGCCATCGCAAATAACCATAAAATCGTCGCCATTTGATATTAGTGACAACTTAGAAGCTGTCGCAAACTTGTCCCAAATAAGTCTGTCACCAATTATATTTGCGACGGCTACGTTGAAGCCGTCGCTACAAAAGTTATTAGCGACAGCTGTAGGCCATCACCAATAACTTAACAGCGACAACACATAGCCATCACAAAAATTTTATTGGTGACGGCTCAAAGCCATCGTTAAAGGTTTCGAAAGAAAACCGAATATTAGCGACGGCTTTGGAGCCGTCACCAAACTAGAAATTTGCACCCTGGTTGGGATTTCGCGGGGTGCAATTTCTGGTTTAGCGATGGCTCCAAAGTTGTCGCTAAAAAAATTTAGCCGTTGCCAACCAAAAATTCGTCTCCCGAACATGGTCCCGTGGGTGCAAATTCTGGTTTGGTGATGGTTCCTCGGCCATCGCTAAAAATAATTAGCCGTCTCTAATAAACATATTAGCGATGGCTTGGGGAAGTCGTTGCTAATAAGTTATAGTTTTTAAAAAATACAACGCACACAAATTAAAAATTCATGTAAGAACACATCCGTACATGAATATACACCATTTACAGTCACCAAATTCATACATAATACATGATTTACGTCACTATATTTAATTACACCACATATACCACCACCATATTGAAATAAAACATTCCTACATCAACACATTCCAGTTCATTCATTCATAAACAAGCACATTCATTCATTCATAAACAACTACATTCATTCAATCATAAACCATTCATAAACAACATAGTTAATATATTCATTTATAAATATCAACATTCATTTATAGAAACTAAAATTTGTTCAATACACAATGATAACATGTTCCATGTACAAATAGCATAATAGAGAGATAACTATCTCACTCATCCTCCCCAAATGAACCCTCATCATCGTCGTCGTCGTACTCCTCCTCCTCCTCCTCCTTGTCTCTTCATGCGGCTCTCTGTGATGGAGGTGGCCTCAAACTCGATGGACCCACAGGTGGAGGGACTCTTCTATCTAATCGAGCTAACATTTCTTGTGTTAGCCGTTCCATCGACTCCTGACAGTGTTGTTGTTTGGCATTCAGTTGTTGTTGGAGCGATTAAATAAGAGTGTTTTGCTTCTTTATTTGACTAACTAAGTGTTAAGCAACTCATTTTGCTTATCCACTCTATCCGCCAACTCCTGATAGCTCGGAGTCATAAGGTACTCGCACCTCCATCGCTTACACCATATTAGGTGTTGTGGGTCTGTCCTGTAAGGAATCAATACATGACAGCGGAAAAATTTTGATTCCATAAAACCACGATCTTTGCCTTGATCGATGTCGAACGAGTAAAACCGGGAACCGAATATGAAGTAGAACGAGAGTACCTCATGGGATTTCTCAAATCCCTCACCATGGATGAAGAGAGGACGTTCCTCCTTGCTGAAAACCGTTCAAGTGTCCGGTCTCTAGCGGTATCCACACGATCTGCTTCAATAGACGAGTTCTCTCTTCCTTCGGGCCTCCAGAAACCTTCCAGATCCAAGCTTGACCATGGGAGATCGCCTTCTAGAGGAGAGAGGAGGGAGAGAGGAGGCTTGGGACGTGCTCCAGCCCTATGGCTTGTTAGGGTTTGGCTTCATAAGCCATTTATTTATAGAAGATGGAATTTTTCACAAAAACCCAAAACTTCTATAAAATTGCGTCCATGCCCTCATCTTATTGACCAGATCTATTGTGTGTGACCCACTAGGCCCAATAGTCAATTTGGTTGAAGCCTTAATTAATTTAAAAGAACAATTCCTTTAAATTAAATCAAAACCGTTATCCGATAACAGTTTTTACGGCTTTCTGATCATAAAGGGTACAAGCCACATCCTATGATCCCAAATGACTTTGGGGAGTTAAATAACATCCATTGAGCCTTTCCATCATCAATTACCACACGGATTTAAATCCTCGTTCATACAATGTCCCGGTCGGTCAGGGGTTCGGCACTGACTGTCAACCCCTTTAATAATCCGACTCTATGAAATCTTGTACTCAGGAATGGATCAACTGGAAAACTCTTTTTCCAATTATCCTATCTACCTTGGCCAAGGATTTAGAGTACTATCCATAGGACATTCTCTCTCTCCTACCGAGAGTGAACGATCCCCTATTGTCCGCTCAATTGCCTCTACCAGGTTTCCCATATACCCAATCCATTAACTATATAGGACCACAATACTAAGTGATCCATCAGTCAATAGTCAAAGTACATAGTACGCCTGGCAAGACATCTTTGGCGACTCAGGTCAAAGATCCAACCGTGCTATTGAGATGTAAGAATAACCCGATAGACAGTTCGGTAAGATACCGATCAGGTTTTCCTAAATTGGTCGATTCGGTGAACTCATTCCACCAATGAGCACATGTGTGTGTATCTCAGTGTCCCCACACTGATGACCAATGAGATCGGTCATTCTCATCATATGAGAAGACATCACACACACTAGTCTATCCGGATTCTTGATGTCCTGTCTCAAGGATCCTATGACTAGGAACATTTAGATCACATACCTCTAGATGATCGATCTCATTATCATGATCTCATCATGATTCAATCATCATTGCATGTGATTAAGGACTTCATTACGATATACGCTTCTAATAAAAGCTAGTAACGAAGTTTTGCCTATTTAATTGAATGAGATATTCCTAGAAATGTCGAATCATATCATATATGATTGGCTTGTAGGGCATACATTTCTATCATGTCCTCCCCGCTCACATTAGATCTGTCCTAGCCTGTATGGATGCTCGAAATTCCTGGCATCCGATTCCTCTGACTGGGGGGCATTCATCAGCTGGCGTATATCGTCCTACATAATGTAAATATAAAGTCAATTGATATATGGAATCAAAATTGTTCTAATGATACAAATAAATTAAATATTTACCATCATTTGACGACTTTCCTCGTTTTTCCATACGAGGGATCCATCCTCCACCTCATGTGTTTGGGTCATCTCAAAAATCTATGGACAAATAGGACGACATCTTTCTTTTCGTGTCTATTCAAAGAAAAAATTATTTTAATATATGTATGCAATATGAGACAATACGAGGTACTCAATATTAAATAAGAAAGATTTTAAAAACTTATGAAATATATCACAAGCTGATGAATGTTGGTTCTTCCTCGCTTATAAGGCAAGCTCAGATAAATCATGTTTGTTTTATTTCTTTGACTAAGTGATTGCAAACAAGTAAAAATAATTTAGTAATTTTTTAGAAAAAAATTAATTTGTCAGATTTGAATAACTTTTAAATTAAACTAATTCTTTATCTTATTATCATCCCTTGACTATATCTCGCACATATGACACCACTGGTTGGGGTCGCATTGTGGAGGCACAATGACAAGTGCCTCCTCCAGTGAGCGTCCTGTAACATACTGTATGCCAAAATTGCATTAGTTATATTACACAACAATGAAAGAAAAATTAAAATTTTTACCTTCTTCTTTAGATGGCCTCTTTGTTTTCTTTGCATCTCCCCCATATGCCTTAAAATTTCTGCATCTATGGATGGAGATCGCTCAAATGTATAATGTTGTTGCAAGCATGAAAAATATATAGATTAGTATTTTAAAAGTAAAAAAAAATATGCGCCGAACCTCTTTTATTTACCTTGAGATCTCTATAGATGCCCTCTTTCTTCTCATCTAAAAGGGTGATGTAGACCTGTTGCTATAAATTGCAATACACCTTGCTGTAGATTCCAATATACGAGGTGAACTCCTGGCCATTCGGGCCTACACCTGATCCTCCTATGATCCGCACGTTCAAGATCTCCCCAGGCGCTAATGTTCACACATTATACGCCTTGGCAGGATCTCTCTCACATCTAGCAACTGTAGTTGCATGCCAAAATTTTGAACAATTCTAGAACTTGATATTTACAAATCAACAAAAGACTCAATTAAATATTTACCTGAGATGAAGGAAGATGAACTGTCTGCAGGAGATGTCACTAAATTAGGATGAGTGCCAACCACCCGAGATGGTCCAACAGATGTCACCAAGTCCCTAGTAGGCTAAGACGGGCCCAGAGATCTAGCGGACTGATCGGTGTATCCACCGACTGTCTCACTCCTAGATGTACGGTGGCTTTTGCTAAATTTCTTCATCGACAACATAATAAATTTGATAAAACAACAACCATTAGCACTTATATGGCCGGTTTGGCCAATCCAAATTGAATTTTGGCTTGGATTGTCAAACTGGCCTTAGGATGGGGTTATTTTGATTTTGACTTATAAGGCCAGTTTGGTCGATCCAAGCTGAATTCTACCTTGTATCAGCCAAACTGGCCTTAGGATGGGGTAATTTGTCAATTTCCAACTTACAAGGCTGGTTTGGCCGATCCAAGATGAATGCATCGGGCAAACCAGCCTTAAGATGAGGTTATTTGTTGATTTCTGACTTTTAAGGCCGGTTTGACCAACCCAAGCTAACCCATCTTGGATTGGCCAAACCGGCCTTAAGATGAGGTTATTTGTTGATTTCCAACTCATATGAATAATTTGGCCGAATCCCACCTTGGATTGGCCAAATCGAACTTAAGATGGGGTTATTTGTCAATTTTTGACTTATAAGGCAAGTTTGACTGATCCAAGCCAGATCCCATCTTGTATCTACCAAACTGGCCGTAGGATGGGAGTATTTGTCAATTTTGGACTTATATGGCCGATTTCGCCGAAGCAAGCCGAATGCCACCTTGGATTGGCTAAACCGGCTTTAGGATGGGGTTATTTGTCGATTTCTGACTTATAAGGCCAGTTTGGCCATTCCAAGCCGAATCCCACCTTAGATCGGCCAAATCGGCCCTAAGATGGGGTTATTTGTCGATTTCTAACTTATAAGGCCAGTTTGGCTGATCCAAGCCGAATTCTACCTTGGATCAGGCAAACTGGCCTTAGGATGGGGTTATTTGTCGATTTCTGACTTACAAGGCCGGTTTAGCCAATCCAAGTCGACTTTTGCCAATTCAAGCCGAATCCCATCTTGGATCGGCCAAACTGGCTTTAGGATGGGGGTGTTTGCTGATTGGATGTGTTGCCAATTCAAACCGATTTCCGACTTCATAGTTCCACTTCTATTGGATGTGTTGCTTGGAATTGTACATATTCATCGGTTACACTAAATGCAATGGGTACGCTTACAAATTCGTCTTCATATGGTTGTACCTCATCATTGATAGAAATGTATGCCCTACAAGCCAATCATATATGATATGATTCGACATTTCTAGAAATATCTTATTCAATTAATTAGACAAATCTTCATTATAAGCTCTTATTAGATGCGAATATAATAATGAAGTCCTTGATCAAATACAATGATGATTAAATCATGATGAGATCATGATAATGAGATTGATCATCTAGAGGTATTTGATCTAAATGTCCTAGTCATAGGATACTTGAGACGGGACATCAAGGATCCGGATAGACTAGTGTATGTGATGTCTTCTCATGTGATGATGACGACCGATCTCATTGGTCATTAGTGTGGAGACACTGAGATACACATACAGGTGCTCATTAGTTGAATGAGTTCACTGAACTGACCGAATTAGAAACCCTGGATGGTATCTTACCGAACTGTCTATCAGGGTTTTCTATCATCATGGTTGCATGGTTGGACCTTTGACCTGAGTCGCCAAATATGCCTTGTTGGGTGGAACTTGTGCTTTGACCATTGACTTATGGATCACAATTTAGATGGTCCTATATAGCGATGGATCGGGTACAAGGAAAATCCAATGGAAGCAATTGAGTGGACAACAAGGGATCATCCACTCTCGGTAAGTGAGAGTGAATGTCCTATGGGATAGTACTCTAAATCCCTGGCCAGGGTAGATAGGATAATTGGAAAAGGAGTTTTCCAATTGATCCAATTTCGAGTACAGTATCATATAGAGTCGGTACACTAAGGAGTTGACAGTCGATGCCGTACTCCTTTCCGACCGGGACATTGGATGGATGAGGGTTTATATCCATGTGGTAACTGATGATGGAAAGGCTCAATGGAGATGAGATTATCCCCATAGCCATTTGGGATCATGGGATGTGGCTTGTACCCTTCATGATCGGTAGGTCGATTAATCTGTTATCGAATAACGGATTTAATTAAATTAAATAGAATTGTTCTAATTTATTTAGGCCTTAACCAAATAGGTTATTGGGCCTAGTGGGTCACACACAAAAGGACTTATCCACAAGTACAGGGGCAAGGACGTAATTTATAGAGATTTTGGGTTTTTATGAAAAATTCCATAATTCTCTATAAATACTAATGGTTTCAGCCAAACCCCAAAAAGCCAAGGGTGAAAACCACGTCCCAAGCCTCCTCCCTACCTCCTCCTTTCTTTAGAAGGTGTTCATGGTCGATGGAGCTCGGTTCGGGAAGAGTTCTCGAGGCCGGCGCGAAGGGAGAACCTGCTGTGGATGAAGTTCGTGTGGATACTGCTGGAGACCGGACGCTTGAACGGTTTGTAGAGCTTGAGAAGCTCATCTCCTTCCTCTCCATGGGATTATATGAATCCCTATCAGGTATATTCGTACCCGATTTGATCGGTTTTCGGTTTTCGTCGTTCGGTTTTGATTGAGACGGATTCTAAAGGAACCCATAGGAATCGTCGCTTCCGCTGCTCCAAATTTTAATGGACGATTCCTTACAATCATCGCTTCCTTTTGATAAGTTATAGTAGTTATAAGATAGTGATTTCACCGCTATCATCCATCCCTTACTCGTGTTATCTTCCACATAGAAAACCTGTTCCACTTGACTTGTAAGTGCAAATGGTTCATCGGTCCCTAATTGACTTTGTGTATTCAATGAAATAAATCCATAATTGTTAACCTTAAATCCCCTGTCCTTATTATATACATCCCACCATCGACATTTAAATAATACTAAACGACTATTCCTATCAAACGATATCTCAACTATATCCAAAATTTGTCCATAATATCCATCACAACCTGATTGAAGTTCTGCATTCACAATGACATTACACAATTTAGTTGATTTGGTCAAATCTAAATCTATTGTACAGAATCTAAAACAAATGCAAATGTATCTAGATAATGAAGGTGCAAATCTTGATGGGCCAAGGGACAAAATCTCAAGGTCCTTAGTGTACTTGAAAAACCCTATGTTCCCTAATTCTCTCCTTTGTGCTCTAAACCAAATCAAAAAACTTTGCTCGCAACTTCCTCCGTCAATAAGAGCATCACTATACTTCTGACAAAAATAATCGATATCATCAATTTGATTTAACACATATGAGTGGATTAAATCTTGTTCTCTTTCTGTCAACATTCTAGGGACACGGGTGCATCTTAATGGATGGCCAACTGGCTTAAACATTGAACTATCTTCGTGATCATTTTCATAGGGACCACCATCAAAGTTCTGTTCCCTACTATGTTCGATGTCATGTCACATGTACGAAGAAATAATTTGTGTGCACTCCTCTACCAAATAACTCTAGGCAATGGATCCTTCGACTCTCACCTTGTTGCTAACATAATATTTCAATCTCTTCAAATTTCAATCGGTTACATCCATCAGTATTGAACTGGTTCGGACATTCTAGCTTCATAAGCTAGATGCACAACAAGGAGGACCGTAACATAGAAAAATGATGGTGGAAAGATTTGTTTCAACTTACACATTGTGATTGTAATCTTAGATTCCCAATTTCTTAAAATACTAGTATCTAAAAACTTAGCACATATGACTTTAAAATATTGTCATAACTCTACAATGGGGTGGAGTACATCCTTTGGTACAATCCCTTGAAACGTTAAAGGAATAATCATCTGCATCATGACATGACAATCATGACTTTTTAATCCACTAATGATCCTACTACTTATATCTACACACTTACTCAAATTGGATGAATACCGATCCAACACTCGAATGTTCTTCACCAAATTGAGGATATGCAATTTTTATGCTTTGCTAATCTTGTAAATAGCATCTAGAAACCTAAATGAACTATCTTGTGGATGCAGCTCTAGACGGATTCCTAACTCTACCAAGTCTTTTCTTAAGTTCAGGTTGTTTTTATTCAATGTTGAGAGGTTGAACATGTCTAGAATATTGTCACACACATTCTTCTCAATATGCATGATGTCCAAATGATGACTGACAATCAGAGACGCTCAATATGGTAGTTGCTTAAAGAAGATACTTCTTTTCTTCCAATTCTTGTTTTTTGCCAAATTCTTTCTCAAGTTCTCTAAATCTTTCTTAAACAGTTTTTCAAATCTTAATGAGTCCATCTCCTCTTGTTGTCTCCAAATCTCATGTCCGGTTAGCACCTTTGGTGTGTCCCTCTCACACTATCGGCCATCAAATAAATGTCTATAATGATTCTTTCTCCACTGATGTGCTATCGGTAAAAATCGACGATGTCCCAGATAACATTGTTTTCAACTATGAACTAATCGAACCGAATATGTTTTCTTATTACAAATTGGACATACTGATTTTCCTTTAGTACTCCATCCGGATAGGTTGGCATAACCCATAAAAACGTTTATAGTGCCTAGCAAGATGGCTCTCATGAGAAAATTCTCCTTTGTTAAAATATTGTATGTGTCCAATTCGATCTCCCACAAGGACCTTAACTCATCCACCAACGGCTTCAAGTAGACAACAATATCATTTTTGGGGGCTTTGGGTCCCGGTATTAAACACGAAATCATCGTGTGCAACGCATTCATACACATTCACGGTGGTAAATTGTAAACCACTGTAATGATAGGTCACACACTGTACTTTGAGGACATGTTGTCGAATGGGTTAAAATCGTCGGTGGCCAATCCAAGGCGAACATTAGGTTTTTTTGACGCAAAATTTGGATAAAGTTCATCCAATCTTTTCCATGAGGGAGTATCGATAGGATGACGCATTTCACTTCTTGATGTATATGACTGTGGCTCGCTATGTCATAATATTCACTTAGTAGTGTTCGTTGATATATACAAACGCTGCAACTTATCTCTTAAGGAAAAATAATGTAATATCTTCCATGCCACATTCTTACTCGTATATTTATGATCATCCTTAAATCTGGGACTCTCACATTGTTAACACGTAATTCTATGTGCATTTTCTTTCCAAAAAGAGAACACAATCATTCTTACATGCATCTATCTTTTTGTAACTAAGTCATGTTCTGTAATTGGTCTTTTAATGTTATAAACAAATATATACTCAAAAGTGAAGAATTATATTACAAAAAGTTAAAAGTAAACCGAACCTCCTCCAAACAAAGTAAGCCTTGAACAAGAATGTCGTTTGAAACTACATAAAAATAAGATGTAGAGCCGACATAAGATAAAAATTGATAACATTGTGTTTGAAAGCCCTAAATTGGTTTCTATTACCACTGTGGGACAAATAAAACCGGAAACCCGTTTTGAGTTGGTGTCCATGGGATACACAACAATTGAAACTAGTTTGAGAGTTTAAGTGGGTTCTATCGCCACCTTGGAACAAAGCAAACCAAAAAATTGGGTTGAGTTGGTTTCCATGACATTTTGACCAATTGAAACCAATTTTGAAATTTAAACCATCTCTACACCTCTTTGGTTGGATTCGGTTTAGGACAATGAACTTGATTACTTTTTTTAAGTTGGTTATTAATGCTAGTTTGGCCAATCCAAGCCGAATTCCAATTTGGATTGGCCAAATTGTCTACGGGAAGGTCGATTCTCCAAATTCTAAGTTAAAGGTTGATTTCAAATTTTCATATCATGATATGCATTTAAATTTATTTATTTATTATAGTTGATATGAAATTAGTCTAATTAGATATTAATTTAGATATTTTTTAATTTAGATATTTTTTCAAATAAAATTCTTTAACTTGTATGTTAATCAAATTAAATATTTTTTACCACCAACTAAGAGATTAGAGGTGACATTAAGACTTTATATTTTTAGATTAAGCCAAAACTAATATGCCTAACCACCTTAATGACAAATTATAAATAAATATGATTAACTATAAATTAATATGCTTAACCCTATAATTAATATGTTTAACCTCATTTAAATAATGTTATGATACTTAGCACATTCTTTAACATGGTTAACATGAATAGTGATAACCCTAAATTCATAAACAATAACCATAATCTCATAAATTAACAATATTAATCTTTTTTAACTAAAAGAATAAACCCTAAATTCGTTTAAATGAGTTGTTAGGAGTAGAAATTACCTTGAGGAGGAGGAAATTGATGGTGCGGCGACGTCATAGGAAGCTTGGTGCTGCAGGCGGCGGCGGCGGCGGCTGTGCGGCAGCGACAAGAGGTATGGTAGCGGCGATAGCTTCAGCCGTCGCCAATGGTACATTAAAGTACAATGGCGGCAGCTAAAGTCGTCGCTAAATAGTTCCAACCGTTGAACAGTCGGTAGACAAAATTAGCGATAACTTAGTGAAGTTGTCGCTAATTACCGCCGCATAAAGATATCGCAAAATCATTTCTGGTTCGGCGACGATTTAAGCCGTCACTAGTAAGTTTAATGGCAATGACTTTCCGTAGCCATGGCATATAACTATGTAATGGCAATGATTTTATTGGCGACGACTTAAGCCGTCGCTAATACCGCTATTGGGGACAGCTTTCGGAAGCCATCGCCATTAATCCGTTCCCAATAACCTAAATTTTTGTAGTGAAAAAATAAGGTTATATTCAGATATTTGCATTTATTAATATATTTTAGAAATATCTAATTAAGTTAATATCAACTTTGTAAACAAAATGTAAAGCAACTTTGTCCACACTAAAGTGTTAAGCAACTCTTATAGGGTGTTTGGTTGCATTTTTTCCCCTCTTTTTGATCTAAATTTTAAAAATAAAAGAGATAAGATGTTTGGTTGTAACTTTTAACTACTGTCTTATTTTTAAAAGTGAGACACGCTATGTACATAATCTCTTCTAAAATAAAAACAAGTCCGGAGTTGTTTTATTTTTGAGATAGACGCGGAGGAAGGACGTGGGAGGCGAGACGTGCGCGGGGAGGGGGGGGGCTTCGTTGCGGGGAGCACCGCGGAGGGGGGCCCGCCGTCGCGCGGGGAGGGCCGCTGGCGGGGGAGACCCGCGGAGGGGAGGGCCGCCGGCCACCGGCGGGCGGCGGGGGGGGGGGGCGCCGGCCGCCGGCGGCGTGGCCGCCGGCGGGGAGCGGACAGCGCGAGGGGGGGGGGGGCTTCGCTGGCCGAGGGGAGCATCGCGGCGGGGGCGCCGCCGTGGGGGGAGGGCCGGCCGGCGGGGGGGGGGGAGACCCGCGGAGGGGAGGGCCGCCGGCCGCCGGTGGAGGGAGCGGGGGGGCTTCGGCCGAGGGGAGCACCGCGGAGGGGAGGGCCGCCGGCCGCCGGTGGAGGGAGCGGGGGGCTTCGCCGCGAGGGGAGCACCGCGGAGGGAGGGCCGCCGGCCGCCGGCGGAGGGAGCGGGGGGGCGCTGGCCGGCGGCGGCGTGGGGGCGGCTTTGCCGGCGGGGGCGCCGTCGCGCGGGGGGAGGGCCGCCGGCGGGGGGGGGGAGCGCCGCGGAGGGAGGGGCCGGCGGCCGGCGGCGGAGGGAGCGCCGGGGGGGGCGCCGGCGGGGGGAGCGGACAGCACAAGGGGGGTGCTTCGCTGGCCGAGGAGCATCGCGGCGGGGGCGCCGCCGTGGGGGGGGAGGGCCGGCGGTGGGGGCCACCGCCGCGGGGGGGAGGGATGGGGACGTCGAGGCCGCTGTGGGGGTTCGCTGGCCGACGACGACGCGACCTCTTGCCCGCCGCCGCCGCCACCGCCGGAGGAGCGCCGCTGCCGCAGAGGGGAGGGAGACGGACGACACTACGGGGGAGCCTTCGCGGAGCTGCAGATTCTCTCTACGAAGGGAGTCCGAGAAAGTTTTACAGAGTCGCTGATCATAACCAAACACTACTGTTTAATTTTTAAAAATTATGATGATTTTGCCAAACACCAAATAATTAGTTTGTTTTGATTTTAAAAATAAAATAGAAAAATCGAATAATTTTGATTTTAAAAACGAAGTTATCTTAAAATTAAAAAAGTTACCAAACACCCTATTATACACTTGAATTTAAGCAACTCTATTTATCATCTATTACACCACCTACACACCGTATGCATGACATTAAAACACCTCTAATTAAACATACTTTAACAAACATCAACTTGATGCTAATAAACACATGATATGACAAGACAAAGCGTCACGTAATTAAGACCTTATAAATTTGATTTTTTTAATGATAAAATAACCAAAAATCAGATTTAACAATATATCTAATAACATCTAATCTTGCTTACCTATCAAAAATTATATAGGTAACATGATAACATAACTAGACAAACCAATATCAAATTAGATATGAGATAAATAATTAAGATAACATTGTCGACTTCCTGCTAAATAGGAGAGAAGAGAGTGATAAGAAAAAGAGAGAATATACGCTGGAGAGAGAGGGAATATGGGAGAGAAATAGAGAAGAATTAATAGGATAATGGGGTGTTTGGTTGCATGATAATTTTTTGTACACTTTCATGGTAAAAAATGTATTAAAATAAAAAGTGAACCAACTCATGACATAAAATTATCATGTTTGGAGAGATGTGATTACAAAAAAGAGTAACTACCACACATGACCAAACAAAGTGGGGGACCACAAGAAAAAAGAAAGAGGTGAGACCCTCTTTTGTTGTTTAAGAAGAAAATCACTTTTAAAACATAAAATTGTCATGATTACCAAACACCTCTTTTAACAAGTTTTCTTGCAATTTTTAAAAATTAAAATAAAAACTTTCGTTATCATGTAACCAAACACCCCGATTATGTTGTTTTCGCTAGCATGGGTTGTGACGATAAGCATCTGATGCTACGCGATGACAACTCCACGGAGGCTAATTGTCGACTTCCTCTAGCAAGATACAGAGGAGAGAGAATCTTGGAGGGCGGCCGGCGCACGGCGGCACACCGTGGACCGTGAGGCAGCCCACGGAGGAGGCCACGGCGAGGCGGGGTCCGGGTGGCGAAGGGGCGGTGCCTGGCGGCGGGGCCCGGCGGTGGCATGGACGCGGCGGCCGGTGGCTGGGCGCGGGTCCGGTGGCTGCGGCGGTCGGCGCCTGCACGGTCTCGCGCCGAGAGGGAGAGGTATAGAGAAGGCTGACGGTGGAGGGAGAAAAGGAGGGAGAAGAAGAGGGGAAAAAAGAAAAGAAAAGAGGAGGGAGAAGGAGAAACCGATGGGGGAAGAGAGAGCGGGGCGCTTGGGATCTGAGGGAGGGGAGAGAAAGAATATTAGTAAGATTTGGGGAAGGTTAACCAGAGTAATAATAGTCCCTGCACTCTACTAGAGTGGATATTTTTCCCCTCGGGGCAGCCCCTCCCAGATTCGATCTCTCGGAAGTGGCCAGCCTTAGACGTGGGTAGTCACTTTGTGCGCAGCCCTTGCGCCGTCCACCAAAAATACTAGAGTAATAATAGGTCAATCAAAGAAAAATTAAAATATATTAAATAATAAATTTTAAAACATCAATTCACACATAATTAGACATCTAATACAAATAAAATACAACATCTATTTAAATTAACAAGACACTCTAAAATTAATTAAAAACACCTAATTACTTACATAGACACCAAAAATAATTTAAACACACCATGTAAATAATTAAAATACCACTATAATAATTTAAATAGTGTTATAAAAATACAGGATAATACAGCTAAGACAAGGGCTCCATATTAATTATTATTAATTATTCTCAGTTATAATTACATCTTGTTTGCTATAGTACATTTCTTATAATGGCCACAAAGGGCTCGGAGTACTAATGGACCCAGCAAAGCTACTTGGTGGATTATAGGGTCCATTACTGCGGCCCTATAACAACAGTCATTCTGAAAGGTTTGTCATAGGAAATTTAGGTGCATTCTGAAGCCCACAAAAACTCAACCAGGCGTCATATTACCGCCCAAGAAGACATTCGGTGCCAACGTTAGGAGTTTTGTAGACATTGTTAAGTTACTATTTAACACCCTGTTTGATAACACTATTAGGTACTCTACCACTATCAATTTTAAAATTGATATTGATAGAAATCATTAAGAGGTGTTTGGTTAATTATATCAATTTTAAAATTTGTAGTGTAACACAAAGCATATTATGTAATACAAGTGTCAACTTGTATTAATTTTGATATTAATACTCCAACTATTAATATCAATATTGATATAGTACCAAAAATGAAACTCTAACCAAACAGGACATAATATATCGAGTAATCGATAGCGAGCTTGTCAATATCTTTTATTCCCTGTTTGGTAACACTATTAGGTACCTTTATCACTATCAATTTTAAAATTGATATTGACAAGAACCATTAAGAGGTGTTGGTTAGAGTTTCATTTTTAGCACTATATCAATATTGATATTAATATTTTCAAATGTTGGAGTATCAATATCAAAAGTAATACAAGTTGACACTTGTATTACATAATATGCTTTGTTTAGACTACAAATTTTAAAATTGATGAATTAACCAAACACCTCTTAATGGTTCTTATCAATATCAATTTTAAAATTGATAGTGATAGAGGTACCTAATAGTGTTACCAAACAGGGCATTACGTAGTGACAGATGTTGCATGTGTTTATCTTATATAATGTTACAACTAAGCACCTACCACTACAGGAAACTGGGTTACTAGCGATGGCTAAAAGCCGTCGCAAATAATCATAAAGTCGTCACCATTTAATATTAGCGACGGCTTCTAAGCCGTTGCAAACTCGTCCCAAATATGTCCGTCGCCAATATAAATGGCGATGGCTATGTTGAAACCGTCGCTAAAAAACATTATTAGCGATGGCTGACAGTCGTCGCCAATAATTTAATAGTGACGGCTTAGCTCCGTCACAATAATTGTATTGGCGACGGCTTTAGGCCGTCGCTAAAGGTTTCAAAAAAGAATATTAGCGACCACTATAGAGCTGTCGCCAAACTAGAAATTCGCATCTCAGATTAACTCCCGTAAAGTGTAATTTCTGGTTTGGCGACGACTCTACAGTCGTCGCTAATAATTTATAGCTGTCTCCAATAAAAGAGTTTTGCTTCTCTATTTGATTAGCTTGAGTGTTAAGCAACTTATTTTGCTTATCCACTATATCCGCAAACTCCTGATAGCCCAGAGTCGTGGAGGTACTCGCACCTCCTCCGATTACACCATATCAGGAGTTGCGGGTCTGTCTCCTCCCACCACATTGGATCCATCCCGGCCTGTCCCTGCTAAAAATGGTGATGAATGTATCCTTAGGAGAGAATGGATGCTCGGAATTCCGAGCAACCAATTCCTCTGACTGGGGGGCATTCATCAACTGGCGCATATCGTCCTACATAATGTAAAATATAAAGTCAAAATTATTCTAATGATACAAATAAATTAAATTATTTATCATCATTTGACGACTTTTCTCGTTGCTCTATATGAGGGATCCATCATCCGCCTCATGCGTCTAGGTCATCTCAAAAACCTTTGGAAGGGTAGGACGGCGCCCTTCTTCTCGTGTCTGTTCAAAGAAAAAAATATTTTAATATATGAACGCAATAGTAAAAAAGAAAGATTTTAGAAACTTAAGAAATCTATCTCAAGTTGATGAATGTTGGTTCTTTCTCACCTATAAGGCATGCTCAGATGAATCTTATTTGTTTTATTTCTTTGACTAAGTGACTACAAAGAAGTAAAAATAATTTGTTAGTTTTTTTTAGAAAAAAATTAATTTTTTAGATTTAAATAAGTTTTAAATTAAATAAATTCTTTACCTTATTGTCCCTCGACTATATCTTACACATGCTTCCACTGTTTGGGGTCGCATTGTGGAGGCACAACGGCAAGTGCCTCCTCCAGTGAGTGTCATGTAAAATACTGTATGCCAAAATTGTATTAGTTATTACACAACAATGAAAGAAACATTAACATTTTTACCTTCTTCTTTAGATGACCTCTTTGTTTTCTCTGCATCTCCCCCATATATCTTAAAATCTCTGCATCTATGGATGGGGATCGCTCAAATGTAAAATGTTACTGCAAGCATGAAAAATATACAGATTGATATTTTAAAAGTAAAAATAAATAAATTAGAGCGAAAATTTTTTATTTATCTCAAGATCTCTAAATATGTCCTCTTTCTTCTCATTTAGAAGGGTGATGTAGTATATTTGCCATAAATTGCAATGTACCCTATTGCAGACTCCAAGGTACGATGTGAACTCCTGGCCATTCAGGTCTATACCCGATCCTCCCACAATCCGAACATTCAAGGTTTGCCCATGCGCTAATGTCCGCACATTATACACCTTGGTAGGACCTCTCCCACGTCTAGCAACTGTAGCTGCATGCCAAAATTTTGAACAATTTTAGTAGATGATATTTACAAATCAACAAAAGAAGTAATTAAATATTTACCTGAGGTAGAGGAAGATGAATCTTCTGTAGGAGGCATCACCGAAGTAGTGCAAGTGCCAACCACCTGAGATGGTCCAACTGATGTCACTGCATCATAAGTAGGCTGAAACAGGCCCTGAGATCTAGCGGATTGATCGATGGATCCACCGACTGTCTCACTCTTAGATGTATGATGGCTCTTGCTAAATTTCTTCATCTACAACATAATAAATTTGATAAAACAACTTGATTTCTGACTTATAAGGCTGGTTTGGCTGATCCAAGCCAAATTTTGCTTTGGATTGGCCAAATTGGCCATTAGATGTGGTTATTTGCCGAT
The DNA here is from genome assembly GCA_036172225.1 of Cryptocoryne crispatula var. balansae. Taxonomy (NCBI): domain Eukaryota; kingdom Viridiplantae; phylum Streptophyta; class Magnoliopsida; order Alismatales; family Araceae; genus Cryptocoryne; species Cryptocoryne crispatula. Next base: position 31,888,074 of record CM069930.1, on the reverse strand, counting down.
TTTTGACTTATATGGTAGGTTTGGCCGATCCAAGATGAATTCCACCTTGAATCGGCCAAACTGACCTTCGGTTAGGGTTACTTGCCGATTTCTGACTTATAAGGCCGATTTGGCTGAACCAAACTAAACTCTGCCTTATATAAGCCAAACTGGCCTTTGGATGGGGTTATTTGCCAATTTCTGACTTATACGACCGATTTGGCCGATCCAAGCCGAATTTAGCCTTGGATCAACCAAACCAGCCTTCAGTTGGGGTTATTTGCCAATTTATGAGTTATATCACCAGTTTGGCCAATCCAAGGCGAGTTTTGACTGATCGAAGCCGAATTTCACCTTGGATCGGCCAAACCAGACTAAGGATGGGGTTATTTGCTGATTTCTTACTTATATAGTCAGTTTAGCGATCCAAGTCGAATTACGCCTCGGATCAGTCAAACCGGCCTTCAATTAGGGTTATTTGCCAATTTCTGACTTATATGGCTCGTTGGGCTGATCCAAGATGAATTTTACCTTAGATCGGCCAAACTGGCCTTCAGATGAGGTTATTTGCTGATTTTTGACTTATACGGCCAGTTAACCGAATTCCATCTTGGATCGGCCAAACCAGCCTACGGTTGGAGTAATTTATCAATTTCCGTCTTATATGCCCAGTTTGGCCGATCCAAGCCGAATTCCACCTTGGATTGGCCAAACTGGCCTTCAATTGGGGTTATTCACTAATTTCCAGCTTATATGGTCGGTTTGGCCGAACCAAGATGAATTCTGCTTTGGATTGGCCAAACTAGCCTTCGATTGGGGCCACTTGCCGATTTCTAACTTATACGGCTGGTTTGGCCGATCCTAGCTGAATTTCACCTTGGATCAGCCAAACTAGCCTTTGGATTAGGGGTGGGCACAAAACGGTTCAAACCGAGAAACCAAACCGAACCAGCTCATTCGGTTTGGTTCGGTTTGGAAAACCTCTAAACCGATTTAAACCAAACCAAACCGTTTAAACCGACTTAATCAAAAAATATAAAAAAACTATTATAGTATTAATAAAAATGTTATTTTTATAAATTTTATAATAAAATAATATTTATTTTCATTATTTTTAACTTAAAAATTAGTGTATATGCGTAAAAAATAATTAATTTAAATTTTTTATTTATTTTTGGTTTAAATCGAACCAAACCGAATTGATTTGGTTTGGTTCAGTTTGGTTTGAGAGGGTGATTCGGTTTGGTTCGGTTTGGAAAAAAAATGATCCAAACCGGACCAAACCGAACCATGCCCACCCCTACTTTGGATGGGGTTATTCGCCGATTTCTGACTTATACGGCCGGCTTAGCCGAATCCTACCGTGGATCGGCCAAATAGGCCTTCGGTTGGGGTTATTTACCGATTTCTGACTAATACGGCTAGTTGGGTTGATTCAAGCTGCATTCTGCCTTGGATCGGCCAAACCAACCTTCGGATGCGGTTATTTTATGATTTCTGACTTATACGGCCTGTTTGGCCGATCCAAGATGAATTACACCTTGGATCGGCCAAACCAGCCTTCAATTAGGGTTATTTGCTGATTTCCTACTTATAAGGCTGATTTGGCCGATCGAAACCAAATTCTGCCTTAGATAAGCCAAACCGGCCTTTGGATGGGGTTATTTGCCGATTTCCAACTTATATAGTTGGTTTGGCAATCCAAGCCGAATTTTGCCTTGGATCGGCCAAACCGACCTTCGGTTGGGGTTATTTGCCGATTTCTAACTTATACCGCCAGTTTGGCCGATCCAAGCTAAATTTCGCCTTGAATCAGCCAAACCAACTTTTAGATGGGGTTAATTGTTGATTTCTTACTTATATAGCCAGTTTAGCCGATCCAAGCCGAATTTCATCTTGGATCAGCCAAACCAGCCCACAGTTGGGGTTATTTGCCAATTTCCATCTTATATGCCCGGTTTGGCCGATCCAAGCCGAATTCTTACTTGGATCAGCCAAACCGGCCTTCAGTTGGGGTTATTCACCGATTTCCAACATATATGGCCAGTTTTTCTGGACCAAGCTGAATTCCACCTTGGATCAGCCAAACCGGCCTTCAATTGGGGTTATTTTCCTATTTCTGACTTATACGACCAGTTTGGCTAATCTAGGCTGAATTTTGCCCTGGATCGGCCAAACCAGCCTTCAAATCGGGTTATTTGCTGATTTCTGACTTATACGGTCGGTTTAGTCGATCCAAGCCAAATTCCACCTTGGATTGGCTAAACAGGCCTTTGGTTCGGGTTATTTACCAATTTTTGACTATTACGGTTGGTTGGGCTGATTCAAGCCGAATTCTGCCTTGGATCGGCCAAATCGGCCTTGGGATGGGGTTATTTTCCAATTTCTGACTTATATTGCTAGTTTGGCCGATCCAAGTTGAATCTTCCTTGGATCGGGCAAACTATCCTTCTGATGGATTTATTTGTCGATTTCTGACTTATAAGGCCAGCTTGGCTGATCCAAGCCGAATTTTGCTTTGGATCAGCCAAACTGACCTTCGGATGGGGTTATTTGTCGATTTCTGACTTATACGGCTGGTTTGGCCAATCCAAGTTGAATTCCACCTTAGATCAGCCAAATCGGCCTTTGGATGGGGTTATTTGTCGATTTCTGACTTATATGGCCAGTTTGGTCGATCCAAGCCGAATTTTGCCTTCGATTGGCCAAACCGGCCTTCGTTTGGGGTTATTTGCTGATTTCCAACTTATGTCGCCAGTTTGGCTGATCCAAGACGAATTTTGCCTTAGATCAGCCAAACTAGCCTTCAGTCAGGGTTATTTGCCGATTTTTGACTTATATGGCTGGTTTCACCTATCCAAGCCAAATTCTGCCTTTGAATAGGCCAAATCAGCTTTCAGATGGGGTTATTTGCCGATTTTTGACTTATATGGATGGTTTGGCCGATCCAAGCCGAATTTCGCCTTGGATCGGCCAAATCGGCCTTCGGATGGGGTTATTTGTTGAATTACGACTAATATGGTTGGTTTGGCTAATCCAAGCCAAATTTTGCCTTGGAGCAGCCAAACTGGCCTTCGATTAGGGTTATTTGCTGATTTCTAACTTATAAGAATGGTTGGGCGGATTCAACCTAAATTCTACCTTGGATCGGCCAAATCGACCTTCGTTTGGGGTTATACGTCGATTTTCGACTTATATGGCCGGTTAAGGTGATCCCAGCTAAATTCTGCCTTGGATTGGCCAAACCAGTCTTCGGTTGGGGTAATTTGCCGATTTCCAACTTATATGGCTTGTTTGGCTGATCCAAGCCGAATTCTGCCTTGGATTGGCCAAACTGGCCTTCGATTGGGGTTATTTGGCAATTTGTGACTTATATTTCCACTTCTGTTGGATGTCTTGCTTGAAGTTGTATATCTTCATTGGTCACACCAAATGCAATGGGTATGCTTACAAGTTCGTCTTAATATGGCTCTACCTCATCATCTCTCCCTTCCGATAAGTTATAGTAATTACGGGGTAGCGATTTCATCAATATCACCCAACACTTACTCGTGTTATCTTCTACATAGAAAACCAGTTCTACATTCACAATGACACCACACAGCTAAGTCAATTTGGTCGAATCTAAATCCATTGTATGGAATCTAAAACCATTGCAAATACATCCAGATAACGAAGATATAAATCTTGAAGAACTAAGGGGCAAAATTTCAAGGTCCTTAGTGTACCTAGAAGACCCTATGTTTCTTAATTCTCTCATGTGTGCTCTAAACTAAACTGAAAAACTTTGTTGGCAACTTTCTCCATGAATAAGAGCATCACTATACTTTTGACGAAAATAATCGATATCATCAATTTGATTTAACACATATGAGTGGATTAAATCTTGTTCTCCTTCTGTCAACATTCTAGGGACACGAGTGCATCTTAGTGAATGGCCGACTGGCTTAGACATTAAACTCTCTTTGTGATCATCTTCATAGGGATCACCATCATAGTTCTGATCCCTACTATGATCGTTGTCATGTCACATGTACAATGAAATAAACTGTGTGCACTCCTCTACCAAATAACCCTGGGCAATAGATCCTTCGACTTTCGCCTTGTTGCCTACATAATCTTTCAACCTCTTCAAATATCTTTCAATCAGATACATCCACCGATATTGAACTGGTCTGGACATTGTAGCTTCATAAGCTAGATGCACAACAAGGTGGACCATAATATCGAAAAATAATTGTGGAAAGATTTGTTTCAACTTACACATTGTAGTTGCAATCTTAGATTCCCAATTCCTTAAAATACTAGTGTCTAAAACCTTAGCACATATGACCTTAAAATATTGACATAACTCTCTAATGGGGTGGAGTACGTCCTTCGGTACGATCCCTTGAAAAGTTAGAGGAATAATCATCTACTTCATGACATGACAATCATGACTTTTAATCCACTAATGATCCTACTACTTAGATCTACACTCCTACTCAAATTGAATGAATACACATTCGGCACTCAAATGTTCTTCACAAAATTGAGGATATGAGATTTTTGTGTGTTGCTAAGCCTGTAAAGAGCATTTGGAAACCTAGATGAACTCTCTTAAGAATGCAGCTTTGCACGGATTCCTAACTCTACCAAATCTTTTGTCGAGTTCAGGTTGTCTTTATCCAATCCTGAGAGGTTGAACATATCTAAAATATTGTCACATACATTCTTTTCAATATGCATGACGTCCAAATGATGATGAACAATTAGAGATTCCCAATATGGTAGTTGACCATCAAATAAATGTCTATAATGATGCTTTCTAATTGAATTGGGCAATCCGGTATCTAATTGAATAAACTCAACCCGTAGCCTACTATTTTTATGTGGCAGATGAAGAGTGTTTTCAGCAAGAGTTTGAGGACGTCTCAGATGTCTACACCTTCTAAGGGTGATGGATCACTGGGTCGATCTCACTCATCCAGGGATCGACCTTCCACCTCCAGAGGTGTTGCTTCCGAGCCAGCTCGGGAGGCACCCCGTGAGCCTAGTCCATCTTAGGCTCGTTCTCACCGGGTTTTGACGGCGTCACCTACAGATGGTAGTAGGCCATCTTCCCATACTTCAGGTATATATTTGACTATATATAAGTATAAAATTTTATTTAAAATATACATTGTCTAATTAATTTTTTTAGTTTATGTTTAACTAGCTACCTCAGTTAGACATGGGAGAGGTTCAGTAAAGGTCATCAGTGTGCGAACATTAGGGCCTGATGAGTCATACAACGTCGATATAGTAGGAGGATCTGACGTTGGATCACATGGGTAGGAGTTTACCTTCTACTTAGGAGTTATAAACAAAGTACATTGTGATTTATGAGAACACAATTACATTTCTTTGGCGTAGGAGAAGAAGATGCCATATTCCGTGATTTAAAGGTAACGTGATAAATATTCATGTTGTTTATTTTTTTTGAACTTTGTAATCATTCTTATATTGATGCAGCCACATTTTACCCTTGAGCGGAATCCCCAAATTGATGCACAAATATTAAGGCAAATGGGAGATATGCAAAGGAAACAAAGAAATCATTTGAAAAGATAGATAGAATATAATTTATTAATCATGTAAATTTTTATTAGACCAATTTCTTGCTAATAATATTTGTGTACAGTACTTTACAACACAATCAGTGGAGGAAGCTTGTGTAAACGTTCCTCCATAATGCAACGAGGAACAATGGCAACATATGTGTCATTTATGGAGTCAAGATGAAGCCATGGTAAAATCAAACAAATCTCTTCTTTTTATAATTAGTTTAGTAAATTTGAGAAATATTATTTCAATTTTTAATATATATTTGTAGACGCTGAGTGAAAAGAATGCTAGTAATAGGTTCCAATTAACAATGCCGTACATAAGAGGAAGAACAAATATATACCAGTTAGAAAGAGTTTTTTAAGTAGTAAAAACTTAAATTTCCATATTAGTTGAACCTTATTTTCAATTTTTTTATTATTTTCTTAATTTTTTTGGCCGAGTACAAAAAGAAGATCATCCTTTAACTCGTCCAAAAGTATTTCAGATGAGTCAAACACATGAGAAGCTTGATGAAGCGGTCATTTGGAATAATGATCAAAGTCATCTCATGATGGTAATGATTGGTTTATAAATGATTTTTTCCTAATAATTTATAATTCAACATTTTAATTTTATTTTTTTATATTTAATATATAAAAAATATGCATGGATTGATGAATCCCCCAACATCTGAATCCTCTGATGCTGGGGTATCGCCGCCTCCACTCACCACGGATGAGGCTTTTGTATCCATCTTTGGTAAAGATCGACCGGGATGGATCTGATGTGGTGGGCGAGGTGAAACTCACAACATTTGGTATGGTGAGTCAAGTGAAGATGCTTCTACCTCTATTCAAGAAGTTCAAGACCTTAGAGCTCAGGTGGCGAGGCAAAGAGAACTAAATATTCATTATGAAGCTGAAATTACTTCACTGAAACAATAATTGGACAATCAACAAAAAATGTTCCAAAATAATTTCGATCGCCCCAATCAAATTATAGCAGGGTTGTATCAAAGGTTCCCGGCTTTTGATGTGCCATCCATATCGGAGCATCCTCTGTCTCATCAAACAGACGACGGAAATGACGATAATGATGAGGACTACGAGGATGGCGAGGAGAGTGAAGATGAAGACGAAGATGAAGACGATGAATAAATATGTATATTTTGGACTCTCTTATGAGTTAATGTTTTTATGTATCATAACATTTTGGCTTATGAATAAAATGTATTATTTGGTATGTTTGGTAAATGTGTATTTGTGTATGTGGATTGTGAATGATGATTATCGGATCATCCTGGAAGTTATGTAAATGTATACTTGTGTATGTGTATGTAGATTGTAAATGTGTAATTTGTGTATCCCAACTCGTTTCCAGATTAGTTGATCCGATTCTGGATCATTCTGGAAGTTATTGGGAATGACCGGTCTTCCTAATTCAATCTAAGAATTGGTCCAATCTGGCAAAGCCAATTAATTTTTTTTGGCAGGAAAAAATTATCGATGATGGCCCCATAGCCGTCGCCAATAAGCTTATTTGCGATGGCCGAAGCCATCACAAATGAGGTTTCAGCCGTCGCTATACCTATAAATAAAGCGTCCAATGTAGGTGCCGGCCAGGCCTGCTTAACATTTGCGACAGCTTATCGACGACAGCTGATTGAACCATCACCCATAAATTTATTTGCAACAGCTTAAGCTGTCGTAATACCCAAAAAAAACACCCGGAACCCCACCGGAGTTGGTTCTACTTACCAATTACGACGACTTTGTAGCCGTCGCCAATAACTTTATGGGTGACGGCTGAATCAATCGTCGCCAATAAGTTTGCCGTTTTACAATTATTTGCGACGGTCTTTTTAGCCGATGGCTTATGTTTGGCAGTCGCCAATAACATTGGCGATACAATTATTTGCAACAACTTTTTGGTTATTTGGGACGGTGTCAAGCCGTCCCCGATAACCTGTTTTCTTGTAGTATCATATGAAGTTCTTATGGTTTGTGAGCAATATGCACATATATGACTGCTCCAGGCCAGGGCATTGCCGCAATAGACATCCGCTGTTAGTCTCAATGAAGACCTTCAACGGAGAGGCCACAAGTTCGAACCCACATTGCATGTCTCTCCTTGACGTTCTAACTGTTGAGGTATCCTTAAAAAACAACAACATGCATATGACCAAGCAATTTCTTTACCTTCAAGACTAACCATCAGTTTGAATATAATTCTGAAGGCATTAATAACATCATACAGTAAGCTGATCTCAGTCACAGGATCATCTCCTTTTAAGTAATACATGGTATTTGACTCACTAATTATGCATAACTTGGCATCCAAAATTTATTAACTTCTAGTTATGTTTATAAGAGCCTTCAATACCGGCCCATATGCTTCTTCTCAAGTATTTGACTTCCCCGGCCGATAGTTTACAACCAAGTTCTCGTACATGTTTGCAAGAAGCTGCACTAATCACTATATACTATCTCATCTTGATTAAATCTTCTTCATTGACGTAACGATGAACTTCTTTAGTCCATGTCTAGTTATTGTATTGAACATCTCTATTAATTAGTATCATGTTTGAAATTGATATCGATATATAAATCAAGTAGAGACATTTTGTTAATGCCATCAATTTTTAAATTTGTAGTACAAACGAAAAATGTTATATCATGTGATTGTCCATTAAACTCAATTTTGATATTGATGCTTTATCGGTTAAAAATATCAAAATAAAAATTGATATAGTACCATATATTTTTGATATTCTGACCAAATGGTCTTAAACATAATAAAATTTGGAAATGAATTCAATAATCTTCAAATATACATATTAGATATTAATTTTTATTAATGCATAAATTAATAAATTATATATGATTACTAAATTTTGGTATTGTCTCTTTAAAAGTTTGTTTTATGCAAAATATAGCACGTTTTTATAATTTAATTGATATTCTTTAATGATATATTGACATTTTTGTCAAAATCAGAAAAATAAAACCTAAATCAACTAAATCTAATTTTTATTCTTATAATCTGTTAGGATATTCCATCCTGATCTTGTTAGCTTTACGTTATACACTGAAAAGTTTCTAAATCTATTGATCTTTATGAAAATAGAATCAAAAATTTTAAATATTGAATTTCACTTACACCCTTATTAAAAATATTTATTCTAAATTGACACTTAAGAAAATCTCAATGGAAGCTAATTATAAAGTTGAAAATATAATCTTATAAAGGATTATATGGAGATTAGCTAACAAATAGACGACATATGATGAGCTATTGACAATATGTTATACAATTAACTAAAAATCAAGTAGTCCAAGTATAAGGTTAGGTTGGGTCAACCTTGTGTTGAATCTGCCTAACGAAGTCCAACTTTGCTATGTTGTTGAATCTAATTGATTGATCTTGTCTAGACCATAGTTGTTAAGTACGTAAATAAAATGCATATTAAACATGTCAGAAACAATGAACATTTTTTAATGTTTTTGTTTGTCTATTATTTCATGTGAAATTTTAATAGAGTCAAAAAAGATTGTTCTGTTTGATTCTCCGATTTAAACGGATTGTATAATATGTGCACGTAACATTTGTAACGACACCATTGATGTTTTATTTTATCACGGTGGCACAGTGGCCAACTAGCGCGCAGCGCTCGCGCGAGGCGAGGGATCGAGTGACGCTCGATCCCCACATGAAACCACCCCCAGGGGGCGGCCGGGCTCATGGCCCTTTGAACTCTCACCCCTGCTCCCCGTGAGCAAGAGTCACGCCAAACAACCCACGGTCGATCAAGGACACCATTGATGTTGTTGGCATTGTAACGTGACGTGAGTCCCTGGGCAGCTATGCCATGATAAGATTGACCATGGATAATTTTCTCTTATGAGATGTTTGGTTGCACGATAAATTTTTATACACTTTCATTATAAAAAGTTGTTTTAAAATAAAATGTGAGCTAACCCATGAAATATAATTGTCATGTTTGGGAAAGATGTAACAAAAAAAAAATGTGTGCAATATATAACCAAACAAAATGGGGGATCACAAGATAAAAAAAAGAGATAAGACCCTCTCTTTTTTGTTCAAGAAAGGAATCTATTTCAAAACAAAAAATTATCATGATTGTCAAACACTTCTTTTAACAAGTTTTATCACATAAACATAAAATTATAATAAGAATCTAATTTATCATGCAACCAAACACCTTATTAAGATATCATTTTTTAAAGCAAGGAAGGCTACCACAAAGTCTCCCAAAGGAGTCAAAGCTACAGAGATGCTTTTGAAGGTTTCTTCCATCTTCAAAGTTTGGACGACAATACATATAAGAAAGGTGCCATTGTTCCAGATCCTAACTTTTTTCTTTTTATTGTCGAAAAGTTTTCGGTGACATCTGCTACATTGTTACCAAATTATCTTATTTGTTAACTTGGTGCTCTTCCAGTTTGAGGTAAATTTTCCTTATAATCTTTCAAAGGATATATTGCGCTGCACTCATGTAACATGCACATGAGTTTATTCATTCATTAAAGAAATCATACTTAGAAATAATGATTTTTTTTTGAGAAGTTGTGGTTCACAGAAGACTCCAAAAAAATCTAAAGTCTAGATTAAACACATGAAGATAAATTATATTAATAGTTTTAGTTATTTTATCTTCGCGAAGTTAACGTGTAAGAGACAATATTTTGAAGTTAAACATTTATACTATGTCAAACAAATTAATGACACCTTCGTTATTACATTTGTACTTCCTTTTTGAACATGATTTATTTAAAAAAATATAGCAAGTAATTATCTTATTATACTATCTGCATGATTAACTCAAATGTAAAAATATTGTTGGTGTCGAATTATAATGATATATTAATTTTGTCTTGCTCTTATATGTGTTAAATTTTGGCAAACAAGGTCATGTGTGACATTGTTATCCTTTTAAAGGATTGTGAATGTATAAGTTTTGATCACCTAAATGTAGACATACAAATTTGGCATAATCAAGGGAGTTAAAATTCATGTCTTCTTAAATGATGTCTAAATTTTCTAATGAAAAAATCGATTTCCTATAAAAACAAGTAAAATAGCTCACTAAAAGAGCTAACATCCCAATAGCTTGGATGTTCAACATCCCAGTAAGTAGGTAATTAGATGTCTCTCATAGTAAAACATTACCTATTCCCTGCCAAAATTTAGCAGATCTGAACCTAGTCAACGTGGAGTTGACCCACATTTATCGATGAATAGAATAAAAACATCCCATCACTTGAGACATTAGGTAATGTAGCGGTGGGGGTCAACTTCCATGCCAACTTTCAACATGGCAGATATAAAGACATTAAATGATTGGAAGATGTCTCGCTAATCAGGATGTCAGTAGTCATCTAGCAATGTCAATTGATACCTAAAATGCCCTTGCCTTGTGTCAATAAAAAAGACCTTTTAACAACATTTTCAAGGTTCCAAAGAGGCTTCTCCAAGATCCCAAATAGCAAAATTCATTGTCAAGAGAATTTTCAAGAGTCCATTAAACCACTTTCCTTCAAGAACACCCTAAGGCCAACACCAAGACAACCATCCTCTTCATTGCCCATTCATACCACCATCCTTAAGCTCTTGAGGGTCTCTACATTCAATAAATTTTTGGAGATCCTATACCAGCAAGATCTTCTAGAAGGCCTTGCACATCAGTCATCAATCGAGGATCTTGTTGAAGAAGTGGAAGGCATTATCTGAGTGGAGTTAGCCTTAGGATAGCAGTTGTCGCCACAATCAGGACATCAAATGTCCTCAGCTTCTAGACTTTAGACATGCATACTTTCGGGACGTCGAGACCTCCAAAGCATCGGATCTTGCCACTAGATCCTCTTTCCCTTGCTTTCTTCTTTAGCTTCAGAACATTATCTCTTCTCCATCCTCATTATGGTTTACATTGGCATGCATGCCATATTTACTTTCCAATTTGCATCATAAAAGTATCTAGTAGGGGTTAGGAGATATTTCTAAGTCGGTCAGTTGTTCTCCTTTTATGGTTTCATGTTCCATTTGAAGAAGATGCTACACTCCATTTAGTTTTAACTTTTCTTTACGTTTCTTTGTGTTTTCACTTGGTTTTGTAGGAGCAAACAAGTTGTTTCTCAAGCACCTTCTCAATCAACTGAAGAGAGGGAAGTTGGAACACCACAAACCTTCTGCTACCAAGGTACACATGGTCAACCTCTACCCCCCCTTTCATATCTCTTTCCTTCACCCTTTTGAAGTCTTCAGCTCCTAGTGACCACATCCTCCAAATATTTCACATCAAAAGAGAGAACTCCACGTCAAAACAAGAAGCGTCTTGCAAGTTATATGCTCACATTAAGTACTTTTAATATATAAAATCATATTGTTATTTATGTTTTGTTTTTAATATAGGTTGTTATATCTTATATTTATATATACATACATGAATTGAAGATGGTTAGACCAAATAAAAATTTTAGGATTATGGTGAAAATCTTAATGGCCATTTCAATTGGTAAATTTTGTCAAAAAGAGTTTGTTTGTGGTATATTTTGGTTAAATCTCACCTGTCAAGAATAGCTAGGTGGGATGTTCAAGTTTACCTTAGTGTATCATATGAAATTCAAGTAGAATATTTTCTTGTTGTTGGTGGATCATCCAAAAGAAGTAAAATTGAGTGATTTTATTGATATTACTAGAACAACAAGAGATTCATCTTTTACTTTACCATCATTGAATATTGTAGATGCAACCTTTTGCCAAGAGGCTATTCCTAGAATATGAGATAAAAAGGATAAGAAAAATTTAAAGAGAAAGATTGCAAATTTTTTGACGAACAATATTTCTTTTAATGTTATACAATCTAAATATTTTTTTGAGATGGTGAAAGCTTAAGGTGAATATGAAAGTGGATTTGTTATTCCAAGTTATCAAACGCTATGTAGAAATTTATATCCAAATTCTTAAAAGGACGTTGAAGAGTATGTTGCAAATGTTAAAAGGTCATGGATTGACATTGGATGAACATTGATGTCAAATTCATGGACTGACATATAGAAGATATCTTGGGTTAATGTTATTGCATATTCTCCATCAAGTGTTGAATTCTAAAATCTTTTGAATGTTCACAACTCATAAGAGAATTTTTATGTGACATTTTTTGGGAGTCATTGATGAAATTGGTGCTTAGAATATTGTTCAACTTAATAAAGTTCGTTGTGCAACTCATGGAAGCAATCTACTTTTAAAAGACTTATAAAAATGTTTCTTGGTTCATCGATATAGAAGATGACGGAAAAATAATTGAGAATTATATATATACATGGATTGGTTTTACAATTGATGAGAAAATACACTAAAAAAATAATTAAAATGGCCATGCAAGACAATATTTGCCACAAATTTCTTAATGGTCTAATCAATCCTTGATGTTGAGAACAATTTTAAAATTTTGGTTGCATCTTTTTAATGGTGAGGATTAAACTACACGAGGTCAAGTCATGGAATAAAAGTTACGAGCATAATTAAAAAAGAGTTACTTTGGAGTCAAGTTGAAGACTTTGTTGCTACATTTGAACTAATAATATTGGTACTTCGTTTAGTTGATGGTGAAGGTTACACATCTCCATATTTGTATGACTCTATGCAAAGAGCAAGAGAAACATTAAGAAGATGAAAAGAGAAGAATCAAACAAAATATCGAAAGATGTTGAAGTTATTTGATAGTAGATGCCAAAGGAACATTATACATTCCATTCATGATGCTAATGTAATCTTAAATCGAGCTTATGTGTTCTTCCACTTTCAAAGAAAATGAAGATATCAAAGAAGGAATTGATTATGCGTTGGCAAATATGGTAAAAGAGAGTGAAAATCACAAATTTATGACACAATTTGTAGCTTATTGCAACAAGTCTCCAAAATTATTCACTTGTTTTAGAATCACATTAATAGAGACAAATCATCCTCATAAGTATTCCATCTATTGTCTATATTATTTTATGCTTATTTTTTGTTCACAATTAACTAGCTTTTTTTCTTGTAGGTGCTTGGTGGGATTATGTTTCAAATGACACTTAATTCTTGCTTTTACAAAAAAATAGCAATTCAAATTTTAAGTCAACCATGTAGTTCATCACCTTGTGAGTGCAACTAGAGCGCTTGGGAGGTAGCTCAAACAAAGAAAAAGAAACAAGTTGGCTCTAGAAATGATGGGAGATCTTGTGTATGTATGGATGAACTCAATGTTGACGTCAAAGTTCAAAGATTGTGAAAGAAAATTTGAAACCAATTTGTCTTGATAAAATCAACAAGTTAACTGAAGAGGAGCTTACAAAAGATCATGAAAATGATTTAAATGAAGATGAGGAGGATACTCAAGATACAAATCTAACCAATATTATAGTTGCTCATTATCCTATTGACTCTTCTATTTAGCATTTTGAGATGTAATTTTAAATAATAGATAAAAGTTGTTAAAGTTTGTTTAGGTAATAATGAATCCATTAAACTTCCTTGTATTTAATGTTTTCTGTGCTTATATTTTTATTTTGTTATTATTATTTTTTATTTTTTATTTTTATCAACTAATATACATTTTTGTTTGTAATAATAAATTTATATTTTTTATTTTCATCCGTGGTTATTGTTCTATTTTCATTTGTAACCAAGAATTTAATTTCCACACGCTATCCAGTTGCTCATCGTATAAATAAGTTTTTGTAAGTTTGGTTTTATACACACATTTTGCTGGGTCTTGCATCATAGTCATCAAGGGCTTGAATTGTGCCTCTTGATCATCTCAGAAACATTAACATGGGCATTATTTTGAGCCTTGTGCATGTTTTCTCAAGTGAAGGGTGATTGAGCCATCTTGATGCATCAAATAGTTGCAATTTCTACACTGCACTAGTGGTAGATTCTGGATTATTATTATTAGTATCAACCTAGTATGTAAAAATATTTTGATAGCTTTTATGCAACATATCTGGTTAAGAACACATTACTTGATTTGCAAGATAATAGATATTTTCATAAAAAAATTTCAATCTACATATTTGTATATTCGCAAATAAATATTCATATTTTATCATGAATTTTTGAAACTTAACATATTATGCTCTGTTAATTTTCCAGTCCGACCTTCTGGCAAATACAAATATTTGACTATATTTATAAAATCAAATTAGTTTTAAACTAGTACTTATCATAAATTGAATTTTTGTAAAACTATATTTTACTAAATATGATCCAGACATAGGGATCATTGTTAGTCTTAGATGGCATTGACAAACACAACCTACTTCATACATTCTAAATTGCCTCTACTAAACAAATATATGCTTTTGAATACTTATATTTCTTGCTACTTTACTAGCTACATAATAAATTATTTTAAGAAAACTTGAAATACTTTCTTATGCCCTCTTTGCTTAGAGTATAAAATTAATACTTTATCATTTTTTATATTGATATTTGTGACTACCAATCTCAAAAATAATACAATATTACACTTGTATTACATACCTGGTTTTATGTGTACTATAAATTTCAAAATTGATACTATTGGTCAAACTCTTGATGAGTGGCATCAATATCAATTTGAATATTAACAATGATAGTAACATCTAATAATGTTACCAAATAGGGCCTTAGACAATTTTCATGACAACATTATAAAGATCTCAAGAGAAAATTATACATTATAGCAATTCACTCTTTTTTAGTTGTCATTGATTAATTTGATTATGACCAAGCTGGCAAACACAAGTCAAACAATATAATAAATGTGCATTTTTTTTGAAATTGCACCCTTTTTTTAGAACGAGCACCCTAACTTTTGTTTTTACAACAATAGCACCATGTGACCAAAGTTGTGGTAAAAACGACTTTGGTGCAGAATTTTAAAGTCATACATGAAAGTAACGACTTTACAAATTAGTCACAAAAAATTACACTGACTAATTAAAAAAATATCATTATTGCCAATTAAATGTCTTAATGATAGTGAAAGTCTGTTAAACATACCCTGACTTTATAGCCAATAGAATATTAAGCGACTTTGGGTATAAATGGGTGCATGTTTTTTGGAAAAAAATTGGTCCACATAAGTTAGGCTTTCAGACAACAACTTGAAGATAGAGCATTTGAAAATGTGTTAGACTTTTACCACTCGACTTTAAAGTTGCGTTCAAAGAACCCGACATGAACAATTTTTCAAATGGTTTGTGCTCAAGTCATTGTATGGAAACCCAACTTTATTGTTTTAAGGTCAGAATTTTTAAACTCAACTCTCAGAAAGATCATTTGAAATTATTATCAAGTCATTGTTTTATTGCATGACTTTAAACTCGTATTACATAAACTTGACTTTGAAAGGTTTTCAAGCACTTTGTCTACAAGTTATGGTGCATTTTTCCAACTTTAAAATGATAATGTCAGGGTTTAGAAACCCAATTTTAAAAAATGATTCATTCAAGTTGGTATATTTGATAATGACTTTAACATTTAAAAAAATATTTAAAAACTTGAATGTGATCCTAAAGTAACACCTGTCAACATACATATATATAAATCATAGAGATGTTAATAAACTAAGTTCGAGCAAATAGCTATTTTAAGTTGATAAAACTACATATTAAATGATTTCAAATTGATTAATCCCAACTTCATAAACAATTTTAAATTCAAATTCTACAAAAGGGCTCACAACAAACTAACTCAAGCCTAGACTGCTCTATTCAAACCAACAAAATCTTCCATCCGAAGCTCCTAATAAGTGTAAGGAATCGTCCATTAAAATTTGGTGCAGCGGAAGCGACGATTCCTATGGGTTCCTTTAGAATCCGTCTCAATCAGAACCGAACGACGAAAACCGAAAACCGATCAAATCGGGTTCGAATATACCTGATAGGGATTCATATAATCCCATGGAGAGGAAGGAGATGAGCTTCTCAAGCTCTCCAAACCGTTCAAGTGTCCGGTCTCCAGCAGTATCCGCACGAACTTCATCCACAGCAGATTCTCCCTTCGCGCCGGCCTCGAGAACTCTTCCCTAACGGAGCTCCATCGACCATGGACACCTTCTTAAGAGAGGAGGAGGTAGGGAGGAGGCTTGGGACGTGGTTTTCACCCTTGGCTTGATAGGGTTTGGCTGAAACCATTAGTATTTATAGAGAATTATGGAATTTTTCATAAAAACCCAAAATCTCTATAAATTACGTCCTTGCCCCTGTACTTGTGGATAAGTCCTTTTGTGTGTGACCCACTAGGCCCAATAACCTATTTGGTTGAGGCCTAAATAAAATAGAACAATTCTATTTAATTAATTAAATCCATTATCCGATAACAGATTAATCGGCCTACCGATCATGAAGGGTACAAGCCACATCCCATGATCCCAAATGGCTATGGGGATAATCTCATCCCCATTGAGCCTTTCCATCATCAGTTACCACATGGATATAAACCCCCATCCATCCAATGTCCCGATCGGAAAGGAGTACGGCATCGACTGTCAACTCCTTAGTGTACCGACTCTATAGGATCCTGTACTCGAAATTGGATCAATTGGAAAACTCCTTTTCCAATTATCCTATCTACCCTGGCCAGGGATTTAGAGTACTATCCCATAGGACATTCACTCTCACTTACCGAGAGTGGACGATCCCTTGTTGTCCGCTCAATTGCCTCCATCGGATTTTCCTTGTACCCGATCCATCGCTATATAGGACCATCTAAATTGTGATCCATAAGTCAATGGTCAAAGCACAAGTTCCACCCAACAAGACATCTTTGGCGACTCAGGTCAAAGGTCCAACCATGCAACCGTGATGATAGAAAACCCTGATAGACAGTTCGGTAAGATACCATTCAGGGTTTCTAATTTA
Source organism: Cryptocoryne crispatula var. balansae (assembly GCA_036172225.1). Classification (NCBI taxonomy): domain Eukaryota; kingdom Viridiplantae; phylum Streptophyta; class Magnoliopsida; order Alismatales; family Araceae; genus Cryptocoryne; species Cryptocoryne crispatula. The sequence goes on along the minus strand of CM069930.1, from coordinate 31,870,621 downwards.
GTCAGTTCAGTGAACTCATTCAACTAATGAGCACCTGTATGTGTATCTCAGTGTCTCCACACTAATGACCAATGAGATCGGTCGTCCTCATCACATGAGAAGACATCACATACACTAGTCTATCCGGATCCTTAATGTCCCGTCTCAAGTATCCTATGACTAGGAACATTTAGATCAAATACCTCTAGATGATCAATCTCATTATCATGATCTCATCATGATTTAATCATCATTGTATTTGATCAAGGACTTCATTATGATATTCGCTTCTAATAAGAGCTTATAATGAAGATTTGCCTAATTAATTGAATGAGATATTTCTAGAAATGTCGTATCATATCATATATGATTGGCTTGTAGGGCATACATTTCTATCAATCTTTTACTTGCACTAAATCCATTCACCCATCTGTCTGATCTGTATCAGCTCGAGGTGAAGCTCAAACACTCTTTCAGTAATCGCTTCGATTAGTGGATCCGCAATGTTATTAACGGTACATACTTTATCTTTATTTATATCTATATAAGTTGCAATCTCTCTGATTGTATGGTATCGCCCCAGAAATTCTAAACTTCTGATGAGACATCGGCTCTACTCCATTGTTTTCTCAAAACAATGATACACTTTCAGAGAAAATTGAGACAATCCCATATCAAATATGTAGATGAAAAAAAAAACTTCATCTAGACTACTTCTCAAGTAGTGTGCAACCACTATGTAAACTTATTTACATATGTTGTAGAACTTACAGTGTTTTATCACATAGAACTCTTTCAACTCACTGCACCACCATAATTCTGACTTAATATCAAACTTATTTGATTAGAAGCTTGTGTTTGTAAAACTACAAGACTTCAAGTCTTATCCTCCAGTGTATAGAGATACATTCTCAGTGCTTCTCAAGTACCAAATGATATATCTCTAAACTATCCAGTGACTCTCACCTGGATCTTCTTGATGAATGCTCTTAACACTTAGAGCATTAATCACATCATGTACGTAGTATCATATAAATAATAGACCTTATGACAAAGGCATAAGGGCTCTATTTATGTGATCTCTTTATTTGTCAAGAAGTCTACAAAGACAACACTTTACAGAGATCAACTCCACACCACATAGGTAAGAAACCTATCTTGGAGTTTATCATGTCAAACCCTTTGACTATGGTGACTACGTACATTAACTGGGCATTGATTTTAGATCTATCTCCATAGATCTCAAAACCCAAATTGTGTTTGGAGGATCAATTTGATAGCTAGGTTCACTTATGATAACACACCTACTTCATTCTTAATGAGTAGTATGTCATCAACATAAAATGTCAAGAAAGTAACAACACTCCCACTTATCTTGTTGAATACACAAGGCTCCTCTTCATTCTTAACGAAGTCATAAGATTTAATCTCATTAAACCTTATATATGATCTATGGGAAGTTTTACTTCAGTCCATAAATGAACTTAATACACACTCTTCTTGGATGTTATTGGGACTTGATTCCCTATAGTTGTATCACATACACCTGTTCCTCAAAATACCTTAGAGGAACACTATCTTAACATCCAATTAGCTTATCTCATAATCATAGAGTGTAACAATCAAAATCTGAATGGATTAATCCATGGAATAGGTAAAAGATCTCATCATAGTCAACCATTTGACTTCAATGATATCCTTTTCAACTATTCTCACCTTTGAAGGTATCTACCTTCTAATCCACTCCAATCTATTCTTTAGTGATCCATTTATTCCTTATGGATACAATATCCTTAGGTGGATCTATCAAGTTCTAAACTTGATTAGAATAGATAAAGTTTATATCGGATTTTATTGTCTCTTCCCATTAATGAATCAATATCTCATATTGGTTCTATATAGATCCTAGGATCAATATCCTTATTATCTTATGCCTCATTTCATCTATCGTAGATATGTCTCACATATCTCTTAGGTAGAATGGACACAAGTAAAGACCTATCATTAGTCCATGTGTAATTATTAACTTGCACCTAAATACAAGACTTATAGGGTTGTGGGACTGGAACATCTTCCATATATATCTTGCTCCCACTATCTTTCTTAAGAAGGAACTTTTCCTTTAGAAATATAGTGAGCTGAGCAACACATACCCTTATACATAAGGGTCGTATATTTAATATTCAAAAGTTTCCTTTGGATATCCCACAAGCAACACTTCATAGTCTTATATTCCAACTTGTTAGAGTTATACTTCTTCACCAGGTCGGACATTCCGAAACCTTAACTTGCTTAAGGTCAAGTTTTAACCTTTTTTCCATATCCTATATGGAATAATCAGAACAGACTTAGAAGGTACCTATTAAGAACAAGTGGTTATAACGAGTACTTAACCAAAATTAGACAAAGATAAAATTTGCAAAGCTTGTCATTGTTCATATTATGTCTTACATAATATGACTTCTCATTTTAGCTACTTCATTAAGCTAAAATGTGTAAAGATGTCCATTAGATTCTATTATCCTTCAATTATATGTGAATTATGTACTTAAGTATTCCCCTCCTTGATCTCATCAAAGAGTTCTAATACTCTTTCCATTAGTATCTCTACTTCATTCTTAATCTCAGATAATTTCTCAAAGGTCTTAGATTTGTACTTCATAAAGTACATGTATCCATACCTAGAGATATCATCTTTAAAATAATGAAGTAGAAATATTCTTCTTTAGCCTTACTAGATATGGGCTAACATACATCTAAATGTACAAGTTCTAATAACTCATTAACCCATTCTCCATGTCTATATAAAGCTAAAGTGTAGATTGATCTAAATCAACCCATTTCCTCTTAAAATGAATATTCACATATAACATGAGAGCTAACATATCAAATATGATTACACAATTCATTAAGCTCTCACTGGCAAACACTTTGCCATTCAATCTATTAGAACATCTATCAATTCCATAACTTAGAATAAATCAATATTTATTCAAGTAGGAAATCATATAATGTTCTTGTAGAAGGATATAATAGCAATATTAATTATTAAGACATCTCCGTAAGGCTATTAACGAATTGCACCTCCCACTAATAATGATGCAACTTTTGCACCATTTCATATGTAGGTCAATATCTTCTTTATTAAGCCTTCATTTACTTGTCATCATCTACAACTCCTTGTAGATATAAGATGCATATCTGGTATCTCATACCATTAGATGCATCCATAGTATCTAATATTATGATATACACATATAGTATCTAATACTATTAAGTGTATATTTAAAACAAGTAAGTGCCAATGACTTGGATACATGAAGCTTCTCAAGCTCCACCTTTGCATTATATACAAAACACTTTGTACTTCCTCTTCCACTTATCATCATCATGACAAATGTAAGAATCATGTCTTATTCTGGCTTTATTATCTTGACCACCTTCTTTTACTATTAACTCTCTCCTATTTTTATCTAATGATTTTACTTCTTACTATTGGTCTCACCAACAAGAAGTAATTAAGATGTATTGTTGATATAAGTTGCCCTTTAGTTAGCTCATCACTATGAGCCATGATGGATCTCATATCCATCTATCCATGTTGTCTCTATAATTATGTCTCATAGAGACTAACATCTAGTTTAAGGTAAACAATGCATCTTGTCTATGAGATAAGATCTTATCTTTCTTTCATATCACTAGTCACTAGATAATTTAGGAGACACCTACTTCTCAAGTAGAATAGTTAATTGGTCAACTATGAGAACAATTCTCTTAGTTCTAAACCAGTCTAAGAGGTGTGAGCCATTAAGCTATATGGCATCTAATATGCCATACTAATGGTGGTTTATTATCGTATTCTACAACTGAGATATAATTTTATCAATATAACATTGCAAACATTCATTAAAATTAAGATATGGTCTTTGATCCTAATTTATGCTCCCACTAATTATCGACGAATTTGCATAACCCTCATTATGCAAAGACGGGATATCACGATGAAATCCTAGTGGGGACTAAGACCCTATTAACTTTATGGTGATGACCTTGTGGTAGCACAACAAATCACCCCATACTTAATAGGTAGGCAACTATTGCCAGTTGCACCTCTTGCAACTCTTAGTCATTTAGCCTCTAGAGTTATGACCTTGTGGTAGCACAACAAGCCATATACTCTAGTTAGGTCAAATCCGCTTGTTACGTTATGAGAATGGATTCTTCACACAGCCCTTGTGGTAGCACAACAAAGCCATGCAAATGGTCCACCCCAAAGTTCGGCAAATGCCTTAGCCATGATCACCAATCCCTTGCTGAATGAGTCTTGTGGTAGCACAACAAACCCATCCAATCTAAGATTGGCTCATCAAGACCATAACAACGGAAGGCTACGTGAGTCATTCTTAATGTCACACGTTTATCAACCTAATTTTGACAAGGAGGGATTTTATTTTAGTCTCATCAATAATATGTGCTAAGTATATATAATACCTTTGGAATATCATATATCTAAGGTATAACCTGTAGCACACATCCACATATCAAATATGCACAAAATCAGGTGATCATGGACTTAACCCTAAGCATGCACCTAAAGCACCCCTATAGGTGCAAATCCTTGCTTCAGATGCTTGAGTTGGCATGCTCCCACTTCAGAAGGGTGCTTCTCCAAGTGGTCCCACTCTCCAACCTTCCACGAACCAGCTTCTAACTCTTACAAGCGGCTTAAGGGTATGCAGACCCCACAAATGTACATAACTCAATAAGAAACCTTGGTTTTAACCAAGGGGAGTACATTAATGGAGGGAGGTAGAATGTACAATCAGATTGTATAGAGAGAGAGGAGGCACACACAGGCCCCATTTAATAACATAACCAACATAATTAAAAGTAATCACAAGCCAAGCACAATTAAGTCCATGATCACCTCCATACACACACTAACATTCATCACATGAACATAAAGCGCATACGTGATAATTATATGAGATATATCATATATATCAGCATAAAATTATATAATTTATTTTGAAATTCTCAATTTCATGCATGTCGAATTTTCATGAAATAAATAACATGAAAATAACATGACAACAACATATAAACAATTTATATGAAATGAACATATAAAACTAAACTATTTAGAACATTCATGCATTCCCAATACTGTGCAAGGTCAGAAATTAATGTCCCAATTTATATTCTGTAAAATCTCATTTTACAGAATTAATTAAGACACTAATAATTTAAGTTAAACCTTTAAAACAATTTTAAAGTTTAACCATGAGTGAATCTATGTAAATAGAACTAAACATCATCTAACATGTCATTAAACACTTTAAAACATGTTAAATAATATTATAGAATTTTTCAGAATTTTTATGGATTTTCTGGCATTTTTTCGGATTTTTCTATGATTTTAAACAATTTAAAATTATTTAATAAATAATGTGGCGCATTGCGCCGCGTGCGGCAGCGCACTGCGCCGCCGGTGCGCCGGCACCTTGCCCCCGAGCGGGCACTGTTCATCCGGAGGAGATCGTCCAAATATATCAGGTCCTTATCTCCCTATACCGGACTCCGAAAAATCTGAAAAAATATGCGTTGGAATCCTTATCGAATAAGGAATCCAAAACAGTCGGCCTCATATCCAGTAAAAATCTAAATCGTCAGGAAAATGAGGAAGAAGAGGCGGCGGTCACCCAAATTCCGTAGCAGAAATCTCTATTTTGCAACGAGGATAACTCCTTATCCAGGAAGCCAAATATTCTCCAAAAATACAATTTAGAATACTCATCATATGACGTTTCCAAATATGTATATATCCCTTCAGATAAAAATTCTATATCAACGGGAAATCAGGAAGAAACAAGTCGGCGCCGCCAGATTCCGCAGAACCCTAATTCGTCGGAAAACTCAAAAATTCTCATCCTCCGCCATCGTTCAAAGCTGGATATCAAAGGTAAAGGCTAGGTAATCATATTACCCATCTCCTAAACCCTTTCCAAGCATCAATTTATTATATGGACGGGGATTTCACAAAATCCCCAAATCCGGGTGTTGGTTCGCGCATGACAGAAACACCAACTTTTAGGCTTCTCCCGAACACTACAGAGATCCAAACTTCAAAAGGTTTATGGCGTTGGAAATACCTATATCACGAGATTCTACCAACGCCAACCAATATATTATCTGACTCATACACAGAATATGGTGGCCTCGTCAAAACAGACATTTGCACAAATTCGGGAACACATAAATAACATGAAATAATGTCGATTCGACGTCGGTTTCGACCGAGACTTGAACCGGGCTCTGATACCACTGTAAGGAATCGTCCATTATTATTTATATCAGCGGAAGCGACGATTCCTATGGGTTCCTTTAGAATCCGTCTCAATCAGAACCGAACGACGAAAACCGAAAACCGATCAAATCGGGTTCGAATATACCTGATAGGGATTCATATAATCCCATGGAGAGGAAGGAGATGAGCTTCTCAAGCTCTCCAAACCGTTCAAGTGTCCGGTCTCCAGCAGTATCCAAACGAACTTCATCCACAGCAAGTTCTCCCTTCGCGCCGGCCTCGAGAACTCTTCCCGAACGGAGCTCCATCGACCATGGACACCTTCTTAAGAGAGGAGGAGGTAGGGAGGAGGCTTGGGACGTGGTTTTCACCCTTGGCTTGATAGGGTTTGGCTGAAACCATTAGTATTTATAGAGAATTATGGAATTTTTCATAAAAACCCAAAATCTCTATAAATTACGTCCTTGCCCATGTACTTGTGGATAAGTCCTTTTGTGTGTGACCCACTAGGCCCAATAACCTATTTGGTTGAGGCCTAAATAAAATAGAACAATTCTATTTAATTAATTAAATCTATTATCCGATAACAGATTAATCGGCCTACCGATCATGAAGGGTACAAGCCACATCCCATGATCCCAAATGGCTATGGGGATAATCTCATCCCCATTGAGCCTTTCCATCATCAGTTACCACATGGATATAAACCCTCATCCATCCAATGTCCCGGTCGGAAAGGAGTACGGCATCGACTGTCAACTCCTTAGTGTACCGACTCTATAGGATCCTGTACTCGAAATTGGATCAATTGGAAAACTCCTTTTCCAATTATCCTATCTACCCTGGCCAGGGATTTAGAGTACTATCCCATAGGACATTCACTCTCACTTACCGAGAGTGGACGATCCCTTGTTGTCCGCTCAATTGCCTCCATCGGATTTTCCTTGTACCCGATCCATCGCTATATAGGACCATCTAAATTGTGATCCATAAGTCAATGGTCAAAGCACAAGTTCCACCCAACAAGGCATCTTTGGCGACTCAGGTCAAAGGTCTAACCATGCAACCGTGATGATAGAAAACCCTGATAGACAGTTCGGTAAGATACCATTCAAGGTTTCTAATTCAGTCAGTTCAGTGAACTCATTCAGCTAATGAGCACCTGTATGTGTATCTCAGTGTCTCCACACTAATGACCAATGAGATCGGTCATCCTCATCACATGAGAAGACATCACATACACTAGTCTATCCGGATCCTTAATGTCCCGTCTCAAGTATCCTATGACTAGGAACATTTAGATCAAATACCTCTAGATGATCAATCTCATCATCATGATCTCATCATGATTTAATCATCATTGTATTTGATCAAGGACTTCATTATGATATTCGCTTCTAATAAGAGCTTATAATGAAGATTTGCCTAATTAATTGAATGAGATATTTCTAGAAATGTCGTATCATATCATATATGATTGGCTTGTAGGGCATACATTTCTATCAATAAGTTGAGCAATAAGCCAAGGTCGTTCGATGAACCAACCTCAAGAAGTCACTTGACATACATTAAATGAAGAAAAAAAAACAAAGAGGCTTCTTAACAAGAAAGAACAAGACAGAATAATCACTTAAACAACATGCACATCTCCATTCGGCAAACTGTTGTGGGTGAAATGTTCCATCTAGAAATGTCACTCTTAACATTACATGAATTGGAAAAAAAATGCACAACCCTGAAGACGTTCACATAATGCTTGCAGCTATTACATTTTATGTATCATAACATCAATATTGCCCAAGCAAATCTTCTCAACCTACATAGAATGCCATTACACAAAGATTGTGGACAAAAAAGATTAGAATGTAATATGTCATCATTAAATACAATAGAGAAATGCCATCATATACAAAGCTTAAATTAATACTCAAAATTAAAGATGATTGCACACAAGGCCAAAGTTCATATGCAAGAAGAGTAGTTCATACACAAGCATAGTAGTTCATAATGCCATTACACAAAGCCAAACCCGTTGGTTTTCCATACAAAAAGAAAAGATACATTTTTTTTCTACTTGGGCCACATTTTGTTCTAGCATTTCTCCCATCTTGATCATCGGAATGGGGGCATGTCATTTAGGATGAAGAGGAGCCGGTGGAGTTGGATCATCAATCACACCAAATTGTTGTGTCAAGAATACATTATCTCTCGTATGATTATTTCCTCTTCACATGGTTTTCTATTTGCAATTGTTGGTCTTGAAGAAATCTCACCTGGTCCACTCCGCCAATATGGAGGTTGGAGCCTTGCTCCAATTGGAGATTGCATGGGATCAAGAGGTGGTGTGAAAGTCGGCATGTTAAGTCGTAGTTTGTTGTGCAAATCTCATTCAAGCTCAATAATGTCCAATTTTGTATGTTGAAATTGATAATCACTCCATGTAACTAGCAACTCCAAAAGATGGTGATGTGCATCAAGCTATATAAAAACAAAGAAAACTTATGAGTTCACGGTACAACACAACCCATTCATATACAAAAATAATTTAAATTGTAAATTTTATCATTTCTCGCTTCACATCTTTTTGTATAGCATTGTCGTGGGGCAACTTGACTATTTCTTACAAGGTATAGAACTGTATGTTCCATATACCAATCATTATATCTTTGTGTAAGATCTTCCCCCTCCAAGTCATTAGGTACTCTGTGCACATGCTCCATTCTTGCATTCCACCATAGTATGTAATGGCCATATTGTTGGGTCCAATCTTTCGCCCAATGTCCACGTCCATCCCTTCGGTCATATTGTTTTTGGTCGATTGGCTCGGTTTGTATGTGCCCAAATTGTCTTAATACTCTTTTTAGAGCATGGATTTCCATAACCAAGCAGCAGAGCAAGGGAACTAAAGCTAACTGTAGTTCTTTATTTTATAAACATACTAGGGGCACATAATTCATTATTTCATCGGTATAAGGTTACCATGTAATTTGTCATGATTCAATTGGAATGATTTAAGTTATATGTATCAATATTATGTAAAAACGATTTTATAAATTTACCACTCCTCGGTATCCAACTCATTACAATAAAAAATAGAGTAAATTTGTGTTGTGGCCGTCAGTGAATTAAATTCCACCTGCAACATTAAATTGTATTGCAAAAATTAAAATGTATACTTCGTATTAAACAAAGAAGTAGTGAAAGTGGCAAATATTTTATCTACACCCCACCAGTTTGGGACTTTACAAATGACTAACGGATGGTGCAGTGTATAGCTAGCCAACATGTATGTGTTCCTAAGACCGTATTTGGCACAAATTGTACTCAATTATGGTAATATTGTGTAAAAATAATTAACTAAATAACATATTAAAGTCACATACTTGTAACATATGGAGGCATCCACCAATCTAGTTGCGATCAAACACTGAAGCTGCATAAAACTGGTGGTATAAAAACCCTAGTACTGCACTACCTCAAGACATTCTCCCACACACGTCTATGTCCTCCATAAATGATAAGTACTACATGTGCACCTCATTGCTAGAAGTATTTGACATTAAAAGACATCTTATCAACATTAACATTAATGCCCCTGCATGCCGAAGACATATTAACTGGTTCTCCTCTTTGTCCTCAATTGGCAATTCACCTACCTTATCGCCAAAGTGTGCTCCCAACCACTTTAACTTGATGATCATTTAGCTCGGCCCCATATCCGCCAATGTTGGCCAAACCCCCAAAAACGTTCCGATACATCTTCTCAATAGTGAAAATCAACAAAAAGAATATGTTTGGGTAAGATAATGGGATGTCCATCTATGCGTAGTCCTAAAATCATGGTCCTAAAATCATGGACACATCCTGTAGAGTCACCGTCATCTCACCCCATAGAAAATGGAAGGTAAATGTCTCTAGTCGCCACCTCTCAGTAAAAGCGGTGATCATCTGACAGACCAATAGGATCCAATGTAGATACGTCAAATAAAGAAATTTGGCCCTCTATAAATAATCTAGCACAATATTATTTGTTACCTTCCAACTAGGCATGTACCTAAAATGACTAACTAATGCCAAAAGACTACATTCCTACAAAGAAGAAACACATTTATTACATCTAACATGCCAACTTCTTAAGAAATGTTTTTTTACCTTCTATAAGAACTTGTGTTTACCTTAGGATTTAAAGAGCGATGACTCCTACGTGCATGTAAATAGTGAGGAATCACGAGGTCCTGGCTCCATCCCTACAAGTGAACATAAAAAAATAAATTATCATACTAACAATGAATGAACCAACTATTAATAGAAAAGAATACAAATGATAAACATACTAATTATGCCTATGAGTACATGTTGAATGGTTGTGACCTCTTTGTTTACAAACACTGCATTGATTTCGTTGTCTATTTAGATTATGATTTATTGCCACCATTGGCAATCTTTTATTTCATGGTCTCCCAGTTTTCCGAACATAAGATGGCAGCATTAAGGGAATCAAGTACATAGATGGATCAAAGGAAAGTCAATAACATGCATCTCACACAATGTGAAATTCCTATTGCCAATGTGAGACATAAGCATATGGATCCTAGTTGATTGAACCAATGGCACAAATAACATGTTTACCAGAAAAATGTCTCAATTGAGACTTGCAACAAGTACATGAGAGTGAGTTTTGTTGGACATTAACTCGAAACATATTGCCCTTGCAATCATTTACATCTCATTCACCTCTATTGACTCAGGCTCCAATAACGATCTCTCTGCTCTTTTCTTTCATTTCTATCATTTTCTTTTCAAATATAGGTGTAAGATATGTTTCAACATTAGAACCTATTGTACATCACTGAAAAAAAAAGTCTAAGATAATAATTTGTCATGTGTACAAGGGCATGAATAAGTGACTCTCTCACAATTTTCAAAACACTGTTAAAACATTCCAAGTAGTTAGTGGTCACGATTCCATATCTCCCACCTTCAATGTCACATACCAAAACCCAATACTCTGAGTTAACTTGCAATAACCAATCATATGCTTCCGAATAGTGTAACTTGATATCGTTCATTCAATTGTTAAAATCTCTCATGTTACAACTTACTTCGGCATTATACATTCGTTTATACAAATCGGCCCAACAAGCTATTTTTGAAAATTTTGTCGATAAGGATGTAGGCAGTACCATTGGGAAGCAAAAGAAAACTACCACTCTATTACATTCTTTATACTGATATGTCTATCTAGAATGAAACAAATTTCATGATGTCATTCTTGTAGACACGCAAATTTGGCCTAGTTGTAGAGCTCAAAAACCTTGTTTCTATAAAGTATATTTAAGTATCGCATCGAAGAAACTAAGTTTTTTAAAAAAATGGCTCTTTTGGCACATTTTTTGGATTCTGGGATTTGATGCAATTTTCGCTCATCAATACACGTATGACCATCGGTTGGAACAATAACCCCAATGCTATCTTCACTAGGGCATTACGTGTCTAGACATCCAATCTAACTGCATGAACGGCGCTATGTCAGGCACACACGTGGTGCATTCATGATGTTGACCGATCAACGGGGTGTCATCGGCAAGATATACACACATCATTAATACCAGTTTGGGCACCCAGTCTATCGGGACATTTTGCATATGCACATCTTTTTCAATATTCCAAATTTGCCTTCCAAGTAGCTATAAGAAGAGACACATCTCCAAGTTTTTCACCTCATCACCTTTACTTCTTTTATAATTTCATTCTTTTAACTTTTTACATTTTCCACCTTGTCACCTTTACTTCCTCCATAAGTTTCACTTTTTTAACTTCTCACCTTTATCACTTTTGACCTTATCACCTTACTTGTCACCTTTTTCACCTTGACACCATACTTTTAATCTAATCACCTTTTTTACCTTATCACCCTACCACCTTACTTTTGACCTTGTCACCTTTTTCACCTTACCACCTTACTTTTGTCCTTGTCACCTTTTTCACCTTACCACCTTTACTTCTTCCACAAGCTTTTTCTCTTTATTCTCTAAGTAAGATGCATCCCCTTTGAAAGGACACTCACACCTACATGAAAGAAGGTTGGTCCCAAGCTTCTAAGAGACTCTAAGCCCTCCTACCTCTTTCTTTCTTTTCAATCCTTGGAGGTTCTCCACCTTCTTTCCTAGCTAATACATCCTCCTTCATCTCTCATTCCCTCAACATCCTTAGCACGTCCCAAAGCTTCTTCAATCCTCCTTTCCTTGCCCTAGTGCAAAGAAATCAGTCCAAGGAGACGAAAAAGTCCGATTTGCGCTCTACAGTGATGTCTTTTATTCTTCAGCTTCCATAGACTTCTCCAAGTAGATTTCGGCAAGTTTGTCTTCAAAGAAATTCTTCCTTGGGATGTCCTCCATCTTCTCCAACAAACAGAGCTTAATTATGACATCTTCTTGGCTTGTGGTGGTTCCTACACCGACATCACACCAGTAGATCCAAGATTCCACCATCTACTGTTCTATGTTCTCAGCAAATCTCCTACCTCTTCTTGGAGAATTCAACCAACCTACTCTTCACATAAAATCACCCACAGTGAGTCTATTTTTATTTGAAACAAGGGTCTATTATGACCTCTCCTCTGTCAGCAACGGCTTCTACAACAAGATTGCACTAACAGAATCCAATTTCTACAACTTTCCACCATTGTGTTCTCAGAAAGTTTAAAACATCTTAGCGGTAGATTCAAGCTGACCTATCTTCACAAAATTCCTCCTGTTGTGAGTTATCTTTCATTTTCAACAAACAACAGTCAATTCTAACTTTGTAGCGTCCGTGGCAAGCTCCAGAGTGAAATTGCGCTTCGGGCTTCTAGTTTCAGATCAGACACCTACATTGGTACTGAGCTTCATCGATCCTTCACCAAATCAGCCACGATTTTCTTTCTTTTTTCTAAAAATTCATACTTTAACCATCCTTCATCATGTTTGCATCATCTTACGTGAATTTAAGCATCTATTTTATATATTAAGCATTTTAAACACACCTAAAAGGGATTGGGATCTAGTCCTAATCCAAATAGTAATCTTCCTTTTGTCATTTTAAGCATATTTCTCTTATGGATACTACACTTATTTAGGCTCTAAACCTATTTCAACTTGTTTGTTTTATTGTGTAGTGACAAAGCACATCATCTAGCATAAAAAGTAAGCTTAGGCTTCTTCTTCTCGGCTAGCTGAAGAGAAGGAAGTTGGAACCCACGATCCCTCAAGCACAATCTCTCTACTAAAGTATGCTAGGTCAACTTTCAAACAATTTACACTTCCTCTTGTTTACTTTCGAAGCTCATGGCTTCTAGCGACCACACGAACCACTCACAAAATTTTGGAGACCACAACCCCACAACACCGACAAAATCGAAAGAGGAGTGGCATTCTAGACAGGAGACCAACGAGGGCGTCCACAATTCTATAATTGATGGAATATGTGTTATCATTTGATGAAAAAAACCATGACTATGAATAATTGTTCTCACTATTTACTATTGTGAATGTAATTAAAAATAAGTTCTGATTGGCATCAACATCATAAACAACTAATAATGTTCTATGATACTTTTGATGAAGAAATGTGTTGTCCACATTAATAACTGGTTGACAAAATCACCATCCTTCAATGTAAGGCATAAAACTCTAAAAAATTATTTTAAGTTTGAACTATCACTCTCACATAAATAACTACATATTGTGCTTGGCTTAGTCAACTTGACAGCTTCTATGTACCTCAAGAGATGGGTGTATGAACTTTCCTAATCACCAAAAAGTTTTTTAAAAGCTTTTCTTCTAACATTCCAAGCCTTCTAGTATGAAGGTCATATGAAATATTTAACTTGGACCATATCCATAATATCTCTTGGTTGATTGTTCAAACAACATCAAATGATAGGTAAAATTAACTATGATATCGTGGTTGATGTCAGCAATTTATGAAAATGTTGTATTGGAGTACAACGAGTATGATTACTTATTATATTTTTGAATTTTTCATAAACCACCAATATGTTTGCTAACACAAGCATGTAACCTTCACTTACACCTTTCATGTTTAGCATAACATATTAAGGTGAGTTTGGACTTTGATGACCCTTCAGTTCAGTATTGCACATTGCATTTCAAAGACTAAGTAGTAACAACAATTATAAGATCTTTTTTAGATGTGAACACATCTTGTTCAACAATTTTGTTAAAATCTAAACCATCACCTATACATATAACTGAGTCATCTTGCCCTATAGCATCTACATCATCACTCTCTATGAAGGCATTATTCACTATGGCACTATTAAACAAACTTACATCTTCAATTTCATCGAACTCGTCAAAAAGGATGATACTATTTAGCATTTAATTTGGTATTTCTTCATTATAACTTGTAGAGTCTTCGTATGAACTTTCTGAGTCAAATTCTTCATTTACTTCCATCTCATTGTGAGAAGATGTATCAATATGACTTGGTTTGGCTTCTTTGTTTGACAGAGTTATATTACAATGATATTATGACAGTAACTCCATCTTACTTAGTCAACTATACGGGCCACATTTAAAATAGTTCAACTCGAACTAAATTGATTTCAATTGGTACTATTCTGGTTTGATTTGGTTAGAACCATTGAAGCTCATACAATCCACAATCAAATCATCTTCTAGCTACACAATTTACAATTCAGTTATACAGAAGTTGATGGCCCTGTGGCTACATAAGTGTGGTTTGGGACACTCTTGTACCATACAAATATTTGAATTTGAATGTAATTGTTATTTCTTGTAACAATTATAGGGAGCAACAATTGCTCCTTGTAGTGTTTAGATATTGCAAGGTCCACAATAACTTTGTTATGCCATGGGGATGTCTAATATAAGCATGACACTATTGTTTTGTCGCAAGCACATAGTGGTTATTTATTGCTACATTAATTACACTTCTTTATTCAACACAGATCTAGGAATTATTTGAGAAGCAGTATAATCGACACATGGAGTTTCTTTGAGAAACCCTTAATTAGTAGCTTGATATCTATCGTCAACACAAGGATATTGATTGTCTTCTATTTTATATATATATATAAACTCTTGGGTTATCACTTTAGCCACAAACACGGATGTGATTCATTCCCTTGCTTCATTTGATGGCCGGATAGGAGAGAAATACTAATTGATTGACCAAGTTTTCAATTGTTGTCTTGGACATTAATCTTATTCTCACTCATCCATGCACATATATAGTTAATTGGGCTTCTATCATGCGCAACAGCCATTCAAAGTGCTTTGTTTTTCTCATTATATGCATTCATGACCAAGATATGAATTATTTGTTTATGCTAAATATCCTTTATATTTGGCATATTAGTCATTCATTTTAGACTTAGGTTTGGGTATGGTGGTGCGAAACTAAACAAGAGTCAAGACAACTAGTGGCTGGTTTCCTTTCCCAATGAATGTTGGTGCACGGTTATCACTTCTAATGGGTAAGGCTCACCATGAGAGATACAAGCTAATAGTACAGACTAATGTTGTAGTGTTGTAGACTTCAGTCCACCTGAAGTTTGTACAACAAACCTTGATTTTTTTGGCCAAATCAACTTTGGCCTTTATTTTAGTTGTCCTATTTATTTTCTAGTCCCATGTGTTTGCGACGTTATTTCCTAGTCCCAAATTTTAATGTTTATTGACTCATGACCTTATTTTCCTTGGACTTTATTAATTGTACGAGATTGCACCTTATTTTCCATTTTTACCCCTAAACTCCTTTTGACTTCCTTGCCTCAATCATACTCATCATTGCATGGTTGTTTAACTTTAAAATAACTAAACTAAAAAGGTAACCAAAACAAACAATCAACCTAAACAAAGATTCATACAAACATTCAACCTAAACACAAACATTTTACACAAATATTCAACTTAAGAAATGTACCATAAATATTAATTTATACACATCCAAATCTAAGGGTTAATTTGACTAAACGTAAATCGGTTCAAACTTTGTTCATTTAACGTAAACATAGACGATTACATAGAAACTTATTCAAATATATGTTTGAAAAAATTTGACTAGTAACTCAACATAGATCAATTCAAAATTTGTTCAAACAGATCAACAAGGTTGACAATAATTGGGCAAACATCTTCATAGGCAAAGAAAGATAAATTTAGATCATAAGGTCCACACACATCAAACATTAAAAAACACTATGGACCAAGTTGTATGTTCAGCAAGGCTGGCAATGCACGTCCAACCAACTTAAGAAAACTCAAATTGAACATTCTCTCTGATATGTTCATGATGAATTTCATTCACGCTACTTTCACCACATATACACATCTTAATGACACATTGGTAGGAATATTAAACACACCAATCACCGTTAGATTTAAATTGGAATTCAATATATATATATATCAATTAAACATGACAATTGTTTGATTATTCATGTCAATTTGGAATTTACAATACAAACAACACATGGAACAAACTACCAATCTCTCACAAGTAAAATAAAATGTTTACTTTTGAATCTTTTTTTGACTCAAGATGATCAATCTCTATCCGCCGTTGAAGATCCCCTTGCCCAAGCCGTGCACTGAAGATCCCTTTTGCCCTAGCCATCGTTGAGGATGCTGCCATCTACTATGTTGTCGCTGTCGTAGTTCTCCCTCACCCCACCAAAGATCCCCCTCGCCCTAGCTATTGCCGCTGCAACCCCCTTGCCACCGCCACCTTGTGACACCGTAGCCCCCTTTCCGCCACCACTACTTCGCCACCGCTGTAAAACATAAGGGTGAAATTGCTCGGGTGTGGGTAACTCGATGCTAGCGGGGTGGAAAAGGGACCGCAAGACACAGTAAAAGTCAACTATAAAGTCATTATAAAATGACCCAACTAACAAGTCATACATTTGATAAATGACTTTAAAAAAATTTCAAGCATTTTGTTTTAAAGTTGTGTTATGAAAGCCCGACTTATGTGATAGTTTAAAGTCAGGTAGTAAAAGCTCAACTTTAATTCAAGTTATTGTCTGGAAGCCTGACTTATGTGGATCAAATTTTTTTCAAAAATTATGCACCTATTTATGCCAAAAGTCACTTAATATTATACCGACTATAAAGTTGAGATATAGTTAACCGACTTTCACCGTCATTAGGGTATCTAATTAGTGATAAGAAAATTTTCTTAATTAGTCGATGTTATTTTCTAAGACTAACACGTAAAGTCGTTACTTTCATACACTACTTTAAAATTTCATGCCAAAGTCATTGTTCTTGACCATGACTTTGGTCAAATAGTGTTATTCTTACAAAAACAAAAGTTAGGGTGCAAGCTCTTTTTAAGAAAAGGATGCTAATTCAAAAAAAATTCTAAATTTGGTGGCATTAGTCTTTTCCATTCTCAAATAATTCCTATCCCAACTTTCAAATGAATTTTAACATTCTTGGCAAATATATTAGTAAGATTTTTGGAGACACAAGGGCCACTATATCAGTACTTTGGGGTTCAAGAATTGCATTGTACCCATTAGACAAGAAAGAATAACATAGTGTTGTATGTGATAGAAACATATGCTCTACAAGTCAATCATATATTATATGACTAGACATTTCTAGAAATATCTCATTCAATTAACTAGGAAAATCTTCATTACTAGCTCTTATTAGATATGAATATCGTAATGAAGCCCTTGATCATATCAATGATGATTAAATCATGATGAGATCATGATAATGAGATTGATCATTTAGAGGTATGTGATCTAAATGTTCATAGTTAGAGGATCCTTGAGATGGAACATCAAGGATATGAGTAGACTATTATATGTGATGTCTTCTTAGGTGATGAGGATGACCGATCATATTGGTTATTAGTGTGGAGACAATGAGATACACATACAGGTGCTCATTAGTTGAATGAGTTCACTTAAGGTATCTTACCTAACTGTCGATCAGAGTTTTCTATCATTATAGTTGCATGGTTGGACCTTTAACTTAAGTCACGAAAGATGCCTTGTTGGGTGGAACTTGTACTTTAACCATTGACTTATGGATCACCATACAGATGGTCCAAAATAACAATGGATCGGGTACAAGAAAAACCTGATAGAGACAATTAAGCAGACAATAAGAGATCATCCACTCTCAATAAGTGAGAGTGAATTTCATATGAAATAGTACTATAAATCCCTGGCCAGGGTTGAAAGGATTATTGGAAAATGAGTTTTTCAGTTGATTCAATTTTGAGTACATGATCTTATATAGCCAGCATACTAAGGAGTTGATAGTCGATGTCGTACTCCTTTCCGATTGGGACATTGAATGGACGAGGGTTTATATCTATTCGATAACTAATGATGGAAAGGCTCAATGGAGATAAGATTATCTCCATAACCATTTGAGATCATGAGATGTGGTTTCTACCTTTCATGATCGATAAACTAATTAATTTGTTATCGAATAATAAATTTAACTAAATTAAATAGAATTGTTATTTTTAAATTAGACCTCAACCAAATAAGTTATTAGTTCTAGTGGGTCACACATATAAGGACTTATCCATAAGTACAGAGGCATGTGCATATTTTATAAAGGTTTTTGGTTTTTATGAAAAATTTTAAATTTTTTTATAAATATCAATGATTTCAGCAAAACTCTATCAAACCAAAGGTGAAAATCACGTCCTCAATCTCCTCCCTACCTTCTTCTATCTCTAGAAGATGTTCATGGGTGATGGAGCTCAGTTCGAGAACAATTCTCGAGACTGGCACAAAGGGAGAACCTGTTGTGGATAAAGTTCGTGATACCGCTAGAGTTCGGACAGTTGAACAGTTTTTAGAACTTGAGAAGCTCATCTTCTTTCTCTCCATGAGATTATATGAATCCCTATTAGGTATATTCGAACTCATTTGATCTATTTTTGATTTTCACCGTTCGGTTTCGATTGAGACAGGTTCTAAATGAACTCATAGGAATCGTCGCTTCTGCTACACCAAATTTTGTAGGACGATTCTTTACTGTATGTTGACAAATGGGATTTGTAATGGATCTAGCTTTTCTTATGGTGTGATTGGTTAATATTATTTAGAAGATTCTAATCACTAAAATTTTTTAACATCACTTAATTTCACTTGAGCGCAACGGCTCCCTTTTAGACCTTTAGATCCTAATGACTAAGATTAAATCTTTAAGAAAATGAGATATAGACTAAATTCTTATATTCTCTATCAACATTTAGAAGTTATTTAGAGATAGATTTTGAAAATTATAAATTAATAAAAAATGTTATATTTTAAAAAAAATGTTAGAGGTAAAAATTAGTTTACAATTTCTTTCCCCATAATCTCAAGATTCTTAACTAAAGACAGATGTAACAAGATGACGTAATATTTGGCCTCAAAGTGCTACAAAAAAAAATGTCTTAGTAGGGCTATAAATGAATTCAGATATTTAGAACCAATTCAAATTCAAATTCAACTAGTTAGATATTATTTGATTAACATGATCCATCGAATAGTTATTTTAGGTACGGATAATGTCTGAATATTAAATGGAACATATTCGGAAAGGGGTGATTTGGTCCATTTAAGATCCACTCTAAAATGAATTGGTGGATCTCCATAAAAAAACCCTACACATCTATACCCAATGCTGCATTGCCCTCTAGTAGCCTTTGTGATAGGAGGCTTCTTTTTCATCTTACTTCTTTTATCGCTACACGGATCAAGTGCCTAGGACTACCTAAGAAATTCACTCTCTTCTTGAATGATTCCACCTCTCCTTACACATGGCAATTCCTATGCAACCAGAAGCATTACCATTTTGTGATTGTCGGGTACAGACCTTATTTGTTCCATCTCCAATGGCGTGCTTGGCAATTTGGCAGGTCTTGCATGATTAGTTTTTGCTTCAACACGCACCCTAGTCCGTTGCTTATGCTTGGGGACTTTTGTCTAGAAGGAGCTACACAAGTTTTATGTTTCTCCAGAGAGATACTGAGGCCCATTTCCTCTTTGGAGAACCTAGTCCAACTTCTCTATGTCGTTTTTGTTTGGCAGACTTCTTTGTTCATCTTTCTATAAATTGTTGTGTTATGCATATGATTTTATTCAATTCTGTTGTTGTATGTTTAATATTTTTGAGTAAAGTGGATAGAGATTTTGGACAAAGCAAATATTATTTGTATTGGCTTTAGAGAGATTTTTGAGATTTAAAATCTACTCCAGTAGACCTCTGTTTACCACTCTACCTCAAGAATTATGTTTGTAATAAAATGGAATATTTTACAAATAACTTTTAAGAGCTTCTTTTTTGAACAACACCACCACAGATATATTCATAACATATCAAATGAGTACATTAAGTAGACTATGACACCACTAAAGACACATGTATACCTGTCACGTCCCGGATTTTAACATGCACAATAGAATAATCCGATGACATGATCGGGAAAAATTAACCTCGTAAGAACATCGATTTGGGAAAAATGAAGACAAACTAGGTCCCAGTTCATAAATTACACATTCTAAATAAATACATCGCTAATGGTACAATCTAAACAAAGCTAAATACCATCTAGGCACAATGATCGTCCAATTGCTTCTCGAAAATTAATCCAACACGCTTCTACTGTACTAAACCTGATTACCTGAAAATTGATAAGAGGATTGGAATGAGTACGATGAATCAGTAGACACCACATCATCTGCCAAATCGGATAGCCAAATGGCCCTAGATGTTAATTAAATAGGTACTCAAACCTACACCTTTTTATAAAAAATATAGAACTAGTCAATATATTAAGTATTTGACTTAAATCACACATTTTAAACCTTCAACCAACACCTAGGGTAACCCCGATTAGCACCTATATGCACCATAAAATGATCTAAAAGGACGGGATAAACATGTATAGACACCTGCTATATGCTCTATAAAATGATGGACTATGACTGAGACATTTAATTCATACTATGCAACATAATATGATAAAAAAACAAAGTAAAATGCATCATTTGAACACCTATATCATGCTATGAAGTAAATGCACCTATCCTCTAATAAGAACCACACCTTTTTCTTATTAACAAGGAATGTGTCGTCTTGCCACCTCAACTAGCTAACACCAAATCTACCATATATAATAGTACCATATAGCTAAACGAAATCCTATAGTGCACCTAGATAGTGATGACACAGGGACAAATTGTGGTATCTAAGATCGAATGATGCACCGGACTGTTTTAACTTCCACTGCCCTCGGGTCACAACTAACTAGTCTAGTGTAGCTGTTTCATTTACATTTTTAATGCATCATGTATCCACCTAATTATGTCATGCCATAACCAAAATATGCAAGAGATGACAAACCATACCATGCTACGACCAACATGCCACTAATGCAATTACCATGTCCAACCACACCTAAACAATATGTTCATGATGCTAGAACCATAAAATGACAATAATACATATGAGCTAGTATGATACCATCACAGTCATTCAACAAAACATGATATGAATAGACCCAATCAGATCATATCTCTTGGTTTAATGACATAAACATGGCTGAAAATTAAGATAAATAAGCTACTTAATCAATATCTAGTTAGTTATCTATCACCCTACATATACAATGATATTAACTCAAAAAAATAACCATAAACTAACTAGATATAGGTTATAAAAGAGGGACTAAAATAAGCTAAGAGCATGATGATTAACATGCTGTAGACAATCTAAAATAACTCTAATACAACTTTCATTACATGCGAAAGAAACAACACCGCCAATCACGCTAACCACAACATACAATGCTAACCCGGCTAATTAAATCAATAATAATCACTACACGTCATAGAGGATTAAATAGGAATTTTAATGATAATAGACACGTCAAGGATGCCTACCAGATCGATGTTGGAGGAATCGGGAACTGGCGACCGAATAGGATAGGAGAGACCTGAATGGTTTGATCCACACCACCAACAGTGCTGGAAAGAGAGACCTGTAATTGTGGAGGATGCCATCGGATCAAGAGAAAATTTAAGAGAAAATATATCATCGATAAATAGGAGAGAGAGAAGAAGAGGATAGGAGAGAGAAAGAGAGGCTCACGGTGGATAGGGGGTGCCCAAGAGTATGGCGGCGCAAGGTGGAGCGGCGCACGGCAGGGAGGCCAGCTGGCACACAACGGCAGCATGGCTGGCTGCCCGAGCGGCTGACATTGGTGGCGAGGGCGACGTCGGCTACTGGTTGCGGGCACAGCATCGCGCTGGGAGGCGTGCGGTGGGCAGAGGTGGCTTCTTCTGCAGGACACAAGACGGTGGGCGGGACAGCGCGGGTAGGTGCTGGCGGTGGCGCACGGGGGCAATCAACGACGACCGCAGGCACGATGACTGACCGACCGAAAGGGGGGCTTCACGCGGATGCACGGTGGCATCAACCAGGCGGCGACAGCTTGGCTGGCAGCGCACTCTCGCTTGGGCGTATGTTGATGAGGCGGAAAGTGTTGGGCCACGATGAGGAGAGCGAGACGAGGCCAAAGACAGAGGACAAAGAGATGCTGACAGTGAGACCAAGGCGGCGAGGGTGAAAACAAAGACTCTCGCGGCGCTCGGAGGAGATAAAAAAAAGGAGTGGCAGCTATTTCTGCAGGAGGAAATGGTGGAGGCGTAACGAGGAGGAGGAAAAAGTGACAACGGTGGAAGGTAATTAGGAAGAGGTTGATTAGGATAGTAACACTTAAATTTAATTTGAAAAAACAATTAACCTAAATAAAAAAATGATACATTACAATACCCAATGAATAAGAAAATAAACAGAAGATTGATCATGATCATGTTGTCCAGCGAGTGAGGACGTAGCCACAGAACAACCACAAGTCACATAGCATAAGTAAGGGCTCCTCTCAAAAAGTTTAACAACTCGAGACTGGATAATCACATCATGAGAGTGTGAATGTTGCCCAGATTAACAGTCTCGAAGGAGAGATCGTTACTATGAAAAGAACATATAAGAACAAAAAGATAAGATCCGACCACAAGACACTAACTAAGAGCAATAGAAAACAAGGGAAACATAAGTATAGATAAACCAAGCTCCATGAAAGTAGTGCACAAGGGTGAATCAAAATGCTTAAATAGACATTTAGATGATACACTACAATAGGAGTCACACTACATGATCTAAACATTTTTTAGAGGAAGAAAGTCCTCCCGACCCAAAAACTAACTCAAAATAGCAAAAAATAAATAAATAATTTACCGACGAAGATTTCCCAGCGACAATGAGTGGCTAGAGGGACGAAGGCTGCCGTTCTACGCACAGATCCACGTATAGAGGGCTGGAGGGTGAGGGGGTTATTTGAGCAGGAGCCCAGAGTAATAGGGGTGGTGGTGTAGCCGGAAGGGTGATGGGCTAGGAGACGGGCACAGGCAGGTTGGAGAGTCGAGCCTGTGGTTAGGGGCTAAGAGCACTAGAAATCGGTGAGGTAGAAATCTGGAGTGTAAACAAGGAGACGGCAGTGGAGGATAGAAGAACAGAGAGACTCAAAAATGGGATCGTGACCTGCTGCTTCATGTATCCCACGTACTCTATTTATAGGAGGATGCCAGTACAACAGCCATCGTGATAAGCACCGATGGTAGAGGATTGTTACAACCGTATGGTGATAAGGATAAACATGAAGACTGTTACATGGATAAACATCATGTGGATAAGTGTTTATCTGTTACACACCCCCTCAAGCTGATCAGGGGTTGCCAAGGACAGCTTGTCACAGAGAGATAAAAATCGACTTGTTGACAATGGCTTTGTGAATATGTTAGTCAATTGATCAATTGACGCTAAGTATTTGACTATAAGAGCTTTTTGCTGTACCAACTCTCAGACAAAATGAAAATCAACCTCTATATGTTATGTGCAAGCCTTAAATGCTGGATTGGCAGCCAAATATAAACCGCTTAGTCCATATGATTTCAGTGGATGCCGTAGCAATTGCACGAAGTTCTGCTTCAGTGCTAGATCGTGCTATGGTGTGTTGCTTTTTAGCTGTCCAAGTGATGAGATTAGCTCCAAGGAATAAGGCCAACCCAGTTGTGGATTTGCGATCGTCTTGATCGCCAGCCCAATCAACATCAGAGTATGCTTGGAGCAAGAGACTGGATGGCCGAAGCAACAAGCCAGAAGTTATGGTGCCTTTGAGATATCTTAATATGCGCTTGACTGCCGCCCATTGATTAACCGTGGGTTGAGCAAGAAATTGACAAACCTTATTCACTGAGAAAGAGATATCCGGTCGGGTGATAGTAACATATTGGAGAGAGCCAACAATACTGCGGTATAATGAAACATCCTTGAAAGGATCACTATCCTTTGTAGATAGGCGACATGAGGCAGCCATAGGAAATGATATAGGCTTAGCGTCCAACATGTTAGCACGAACTAAGATATCCTTGATATATTGGGATTGAGACAAATGCATATTCCTTGAGCGTTGCACATTGACTCCCAAAAGGAAATTAAGATCTCCAAGATCTTTGACAGCAAACGCCTTAGAGAGGTTGGTGATGACAGATTGTATTACCTGGTTGTCGTTTCCGGTGATGATGATATCATTAACATATATAAGCAAATAAAGAGTGACTTTATTCTTCATAAGAAGAAACAATGATGGATCACACGTAGAAGCAGTGAAACCAAGCTGCAAGAGGTAATGAAATAGCTTAAGAAACCATACCCGAGGTGCTTGCTTAAAACCATAGAGTGCTTTGTGTAGTTTGCAGACATAGCTTGGTGTTGTTGGATTCAAAAAGCCAGGTGGTTGCATCATATAAACATCTTCCTGTAATGTTCCATGAAGAAATACATTGCTAATATCTAATTGTTTAACATGCCAGTTCTTGGATATAGCAATTGTTAATACCACCCGAATAGTTGTTGGTTTGATTACTGGACTAAATGTGTCAGTATAATCAAAACCATGTTGTTGATGATAGCCCTTAGCGACCAACCGAGCTTTATAGCGAACAATGGAGCCATCAGAGTGCCGTTTGATCTTAAAAATACACTTGTAACCAATAACATTGGAGTTTGGTGGCAGCGGTACAAGGGTCCAGGTGCCCTGGTGCTGGAGCGCATTGAACTCTTCTTGCATAGCCATTCGTCACTTTGGATCCTTATTAGCAGTGGAGAAGCAGATTGGTTCTACTTGGGACTGCTCTGTATGGAGAGCTTAAGGCAATGGGTAACGAGGAGTCACAGGATGTGCACGATTTAGGATATCCACTAATGGGAGCATTTTGCGTGGAGGGGTAGAAGAAGACGATGATGAAGATGCTTCATTATGGGATAATGACGGTGATGGAGTAGAAATAGGAAGAGGAGTAGTTGGTGGGGATGAGACATGAGACATGTGCTTAAGTGGACTAGAAAGTTGTATGGATGTAGTATGTAGACTCGCAATTTTGGCCCAGTTGGAGAGTTTAAATTCTTGTTTTCATGGAGAATATTTAAAGCAGATCATGTTTTCCGGACGGATCAAGTTTATGGCACGTTCCGAAGGGGATCAATAGAGCAATCAGCAGAGCCAAACACCCTGTGTATAGGGCACATGGCGCCCTGTATACAGGGCACCAGGCACCCTATATACAGGGTGCCTGGCACCAAATTAAATCGATTCGACCGGCTGATTTGACCCCCCGCAGTGACCCGTCTTGTCGACCTGACAGACCTCATGATGCTGGTGCCCCATATACAGGACGCTATGCCGCGTGGCACTATTTTTCGAAAATGGCCAATGTACCCTCTTTTGAGCTATAAATAGACCTCCATTTGGAGCTTGGAGGAGGTTCCAACTTCGCGCCACCCTAGAGCTCATCCAACACCACGTTTCTAAGCCATTTTCACCCCCCATAAGCCTCCAAACTGATCCAAAATCGTCCACCAAAAAACCAAAAAATCTTCTATTTCTGTCACCTAGAAACATGTTTTTTCTCCAACTTTGAGAGCTTCTATCCGTCTCTCCTCTTTTATCCAGCATCCAAACCACCTCCCATTGGCTTCATTTGAGTATTGTCTACAAGGAAGAGTCCCTACTTCGTCCCAAAAGCAGCCCAACACTCCGAAGCGGCGTCACGAAGAGGGGAAGAAAATATGTTCGAGCCAGACTTAGTGCCCCGTATACAGGGCGCTTTGACCCTGGTCAACGCGCCCTATAAGGGGGGCGCCTGCAACTAGCGCCCTATATACAGGGCACCAGGAGGGGCAGAAGCTCGTTTTGTCATTTTCGGAGTCCAATCGCCCGTTTAATCAAGTTTTTGTCTTCCTTTTTCGTCTTAGCACTGTTCATCATGTTATTTGGCATGTCTTAGATTATTTTGCATCTCATATATGTTTAAAAACATACCAAAAATAGGGGTTGGGATTCTGTCCCGATCCGGTTAGTTCATCCCCTTTTGCAGGATTCAGAGTCGTTCTCAAGCATGATGCTATACTAGCACCAGAGCTAATGATCTTCATTTGTCTTTCTTCATGTTTTGTGCAGGACATTCTTAGGTAGATCGACCGGAGTGAAGCTTCAATCCGATCGTAGGTGAAAGAACTCTCTAAAGCTCTCCCTTCTCGGTCGGCCGAGAAAGGAGAAGTTAGAACCTAACAATCTCCCCCTGTTTACATCCCCAAGGTGCGACGGTCAAACTCTCTCTTCTTCTAGTTCATTTGCTTAATACTAAATCACACTTTGGAGCCTTCGGCTCCTAGCGACCACACACTTCATTCACACATACACACTCTCTTTCTCCTCTTCTTCTCTCTCCCTCGCTGACGCACGCGCGAGCCAAGCCGGCTCATCTGGGTGCCTACATAGTAATAAAAGGATAACTGAGAGTGGTGCCATTTTGCAGTTGAGAAGAAGTAGGAGTTGGACATAGTTGCAGGTAAGGAAATGTCCTTTCGTCAAAAACAACATTTCGTGAAATATATACACGACCCTTGATGGGTGGAGACAACGATATCCCTTGTGTGAAAGACTATAACCTAAGAAGATACAACAAGCTGACCTAAAACTAAACTTGCGATGGTTATAGGGTCGAAGAAGTGGATAGCAGGCACACCCAAATGTCCGTAAGAGACTGTAATCAGGTGGTTTATGAAATAGTTTGTCAAATGGAGACTTATTACAAAGGACAGTCGTGGGAAGACGGTTAATGAGATAAACAGCGCAAGTGACAGCATCTTCCCAAAATGAGAGTGGAAGACAAGCTTGATGTAGGAGTGAAAGAGCAGTTTCAGAAATATGACGGTGTTTGCTTTCAACAAGACCATTTTTTGATGCGTATGAGGACATGAAATGCGATGGGTGATGCCATGAGTTTGAAGAAAATTTGAAAGTACGCGATACTCTCCACCCCAATCGCTTTGAAACATTTTTATACGACTGGAAAACAAATTTTCAGCATGTGCTTTGAAATGTTGAAATGCCGTATAAACACCACTTTTGGACACAAGAGGATATAACCAAGTAAATCGACTAAAATGATCAATAAAAATGACATAATACTTAGAACCATTGGAGGAGAAAGTGGGGGCAGGTCCCCAAACATCAAACAAGATAAGTTCTAAGGGAGCGACAGAGTGATATTCCAACTGTGAAAAAGGAAGTTGCCGACTCTTTGCATGTTGACAAGATGAACACAAATAGTGGACTGACTCATGTTTATTTATGCCAATAGACGAAAGGACTTGACGAACAAGACGAAAGGCTGGATGTCCAAGGCGACCATGCCAAAAGGTTGCAGAAGTTTGTAGATCTTGTGGATGACGACCCGGGTTGACATGATTAGCAAGAGAGATGCTATACAAGTCATTAGTATGGGGTCCTCGAAGAACCTCCTTCCCGGTTTTGAGATCCTTCACCGAAAAATGAGATGGGTGAAATTCAAGAAAAACATCATTGTCGCGGGTGAATTGGGAGACAGAAATGAGATTTTTGGTAAGAGAGGGTACATGAAGAAGGTTAGAAAGAAGAAAAGAACGAGTTGGAGTGGATATAGATGTATTACCAGTGTGATGAATGGCTAGTCCAGCACCATTGCCAACTTGAACTTGTTCCGCGCCATCAAAGGGAACCAGTGTTGGAAGAAGACCAATGTCTGAAGTCATGTGATGTGTGGCTCCAGTGTCTGGGTACCAATTTGGATCAAGTGACGTGCTGGAGACGTTAACCTGGTGAGCTTGTGGCTGCCTTGGAGCTTGTCATCCAGTGAAGTTGATATCAAATCGACAGTAGCATTGAAGTGCCACATGACCTGTACGACTTCATATTTGACAAAAATCATCAGAACGAGAGGAAGAGGAATTGAAGAAAGAGCGACCTCTAAAACTTCCTCTTCCACGTCCTTGTCCCCCTCGACAGCCGCCGCGAGTGTCAATGCGCTGATTGGGGGAAGACTCATTGGTGGTAGCCAAGTTGGCAATGGGATTTGCAGGTTCTGAGATTGTAGAAGAGGTATGTTGTTGAAGCCAAATTTCATGACTGAGGAGCATGCCATGAACATCATCAACTGTTGGCAATGTGTCATCCTTTCTAGTTGTAATTGAGGTAACAAATGACTCATATTCAGGGCCAAGCCCATCAAGGATATATAGAAGCATATCCATAGGAGTTATCGGCTCGGCGACAGCAGCAAGCGAGTTACCAATATACTTAGCCTTCTGTATATATTCAGTAATGGATGAGGAGCCTTTCTTGAGGGTCTGAAGTTGAAGGCAAAGTTGTAGAATACGTGCCCGGGAGGGAGAGCCATATATTTGTAAGGAATCAATACATGACAGCGGAAAAATTTTGATTCAATAAAACCACGATCTTTGCCTTGATCAATGCCGAACGAGTAAAACCGGGAACCGAATATGAAGTAGAACGAGAGTACCTCATGGGATTTCTCAAATCCCTCACCATGGATGAAGAGAGGACGTTCCTCCTTGCTGAAAACCGTTCAAGTGTCCGGTCTCTAGCGGTATCCACACGATCTGCTTCAATAGACGAGTTCTCTCTTCCTTCGGGCCTCCAGAAACCTCCCAGATCCAAGCTTGACCATGGGAGATCGCCTTCTAGAGGAGAGAGGAGGGAGAGAGGAGGCTTGGGACGTGCTCCAGCCCTATGGCTTGTTAGGGTTTGGCTTCATAAGCCATTTATTTATAGAAGATGGAATTTTTCACAAAAACCCAAAACTTCTATAAAATTGCATCCATGCCCTCATCTCATTGACCAGATCTATTGTGTGTGACCCACTAGGCCCAATAGTCAATTTGGTTGAAGCCTTAATTAATTTAAAAGAACAATTCCTTTAAATTAAATCAAAGCGTTATACGATAACGGTTTTACGGCTTTCTGATCATAAAGGGTACAAGCCACATCCTATGATCCCAAATGACTTTGGGGAGTTAAATAACATCCATTGAGCCTTTCCATCATCAATTACCACACGGATTTAAATCCTCGTTCATACAATGTCCCGGTCGGTCAGGGGTTCGGCTGTGACTGTCAACCCCTAAATATTCCAACTCTATGAAATCTTGTACTCAGGAATGGATCAACTGGAAAACTCCTTTTCCAATTATCCTATCTACCTTGGCCAAGGATTTAGAGTACTATCCATAGGACATTCTCTCTCTCCTACCGAGAGTGAACGATCCCCTATTGTCCGCTCAATTGCCTCCACCAGGTTTC
Source organism: Cryptocoryne crispatula var. balansae (assembly GCA_036172225.1). Lineage (NCBI taxonomy): Eukaryota > Viridiplantae > Streptophyta > Magnoliopsida > Alismatales > Araceae > Cryptocoryne > Cryptocoryne crispatula. Next base: position 31,840,581 of record CM069930.1, on the reverse strand, counting down.
CCATATACCCAATCCATTAACTATATAGCACCACAATACTAAGTGATCCATCGATCAATAGTCAAAGTACATAGTACGCCCGGCAAGACATCTTTGGTGACTCGGGTCAAAGATCCAACCGTGCTATTGAGATGTAAGAATAACTTTGATAGACGGTTCGGTAAGATACCGATCGGGTTTTCTAAATTGGTCGATTCGGTGAACTCATTCCACTAATGAGCACTATGTGTGTATCTCAGTGTCCCCACACTGATGACCAATGAGATCGGTCATTCTCATCATATGAGAAGACATCACACACACTAGTCTATCCGGATTCTTGATGTCCTGTCTCAAGGATCCTATGACTAGGAACATTTAGATCACATACCTCTAGATGATCGATCTCATTATCATGATCTCATCATGATTCAATCATCATTGCATGTGATTAAGGACTTCATTACGATATACGCTTCTAATAAAAGCTAGTAACGAAGTTTTGCCTATTTAACTGAATGAGATATTCCTAGAAATGTCGAATCATATCATATATGATTGGCTTGTAGGGCATACGTTTCTATCAATCTCCCACTTGCACTAAAGCCAATCACCCATCTGGCTGATCTCTATCAGCTCAAGGTGAAGCTCAAACACTCTTTGAGTATCTGCTTCAGTTAGTGGATCTGTAATGTTATTAACGGAAGATACTCTATCTTTAATTATATCTCTATCAACTGCATTCTCTCTGATTCTATGGTATTGCCATAGAAGTTTAAAACTTCCAATGAGACTTTGGTTCTACCCCATTGTTTTCTCAAAACAATATACTTTCAGAGAAAATTGGGACAATCCCATAAGCTAGATGAACAACTTCATCTACTCAGCTTCTCAAACAATATACAGTCATTATTCAATCTACTTTAGATTAGTTGTAGAATTAGCAGTGTTCTCTTGCATGGAACTCTTCCAGCTCACTGCACCAACATTAGCTTGTCTTATTATCAGACTTATTTGATTAGAAGCTTGCGTTCATAAAACTACAAGACTTCAAGTCTTATCCTCCATACATTAGAAATATATCCAAAGTGCTTCTCAAGTACTCAAGGACACATCTCTAATTATCCTGTGACTTTCACAAGGATTTACTTGATGAATGCTCATAACACTTAGAGCATTAATGAAGTCATGTGCATAGCATCACAAATGTGATAGGTCCTATTGCAAAAGCATAAGGGCTATACTAATGTGATCTATTTATCTCTTAAGAAGTCTACAAAGACATCTCTTTAAAGATATCAACTCCACACTTCATAGGTAAGAAACCTATCTTGGAGTTAGCCATGTCAAACTCTTTGACTATGGTTTTTATGCACATGAATTGGGTAAAGCCAAGAAACCTTTTAGATCTATCTCCATAGATCTTAAAACCCATATTAAGTTTGGAGGATGAATTGATAACTATGTTCACTTATGATAACATACGTACTTCATTCTCAATGAGTAGTATATCATACATATATGATGTCAAGAAGATAATAGCACTCCCACTTATCTTATATGAAAACACAAGGCATATCTTCATTCTCAATGAAGTCATAAGATTTAATCTCATTAAACCTTATCTACCATTTATGGGAAGTTTTACTTGAGTCCATAAATGGACCTTATACACACACTATTTGGATGTTTTGGAACTTGATTCCCAAAGGTTGTATCATATACACCTGTTTCTCAAAATTAACATAGAGAAACACTATCTTAACATCCATTTGACATATCCTATAGTCAAAATGTGTAACAATCAAATCCGAATGGATTAATTCCATGGCATAGGTAAAAGGTCTTATCATAGTCAACTATTTGATATAAATGATATCCCTTTTAACTATCCTTACTTTAAAGGTCTCTACCTTCTAATATACTTCAATCTATTCTTTAGTGATCCATTTATACCCTATAGATACTAAATCCTTAGGTGGATCAATCAAGTTCTGAACTTGATTAGAATAGATAAAGTTTATATCGGATTTTATTGTTTCTTCCCATTTTGAATCAATATCTCATATTGCTTCAATATAGATCTTAGGATCATTATCCTTTTATCTTATGTCTCATTTCTTCCATCAAAGATATGTCTCACATATCGCTTAGGTTGATTGGACATAAGAAAAGATCTATGATTTATCCTTGTGTAAATATAAACTAGTACCTTAATAAAAGTGTCCATGGATTGTGGGACTGGAACACCTTCCATTTATGCCTTGCTGCCAGTGTCTTTCTAAAGGAGGGACTCTTCCTCTAGAAATATGGAGAGATGAGCAACTCATACCCTTCTCCCTAAGGGAGGCATTAATATCCTTAAGTTTCCTTAGGATATCCCACAAGCCAACACTTTGTAGTCTTATATTCCAACTTGATAGGGTTATACTTCTTTACCAAGCCAGACATTCTGAAACCTTAACTTGCTTAAGGTCAAGCTTTAATCCCTTTTCATATCTAATATGAAATAATTGGAATAGACTTGAAAGGTACCGATTTAAGATCAAATGTCTATATTGAGTGCTAACCCCTAAACAGACAAAGAAGAATTTTGCAAAGGTTGTCAATGTCCATATTATGTCCTACACAATATGGCTTCTCATTTTAGCTGCTCAATTAAGCTAAAATGTATAAGAGGTGTCCATCAAAATTAGATTATACTATCCTTCCTTTATGTGTGAATTATTACTTAAGTATCCCCTCTTTGATCTCATCAAAGAGTTCTAATACTCTTTTCATTGATATTTCCTCTTCATTATTAATCTCAAATAATTTCTCAAAGGTTTTGGATTTGTACTTCATAAAGTACATATGTCCATACCTAGAGAAGTCATCTTTGAAAATTAATGAAGTTGAAATATTATCCTCTATCTTTAATAGATATGGGCTAACATGCATCTAGATGCATGAGTTCTATAAACTCTTTAGTCCTCTCTCCATGTCTAACAAATGAAGAGTTGGTCATTTTGCTTAATAAGATAAGACTTACATATAGTTAATGATTCTAAATCATTTACCTATATGTTACTATCCGAATAGTACTCCTTAAGTCTTTTCTTATAAATATGACCGTACTATTAAACAATAGATTGATCAATATCAATCTACTTCGCCTAATGAGGATTTTTCACACATATTATAAGAGCATACATATCTTATATGAATAAACTCTTTATTATGCTCCTACTGGTAAACACTTTACCAGTTATCATTTTCATACCATAGAACAAATCTCCATTTATTCAACTAGGAAATGAAAATAATATTCTTATGGAAGGATAATTAAGACAACTCTAGAAGGCTATAGAAAATTTGTATCTCCCACTAGTAATGATGCAACATTTTGTACCATTTCATTTGTAGGTCAACAATCTTCTTTAAGCCTTCATTTACTTGCTATTATCTACAACTAATTGTAGATATATGATGCATATCTAGTATCTCATACTATTATATGCACCCTTAGTATCTTATACTAGAATACACATACATAGTATCTTATACTATCAAATGTGTATATAAGACAAGTAAATATAATGACATAGTTACATGGAGCTTCTCAAGTTCCACCTTTGCATTATGTGCAATACACTTTGCACTTCTTCTTCTACTTACCATCATCATGATAGTAGAGGAATGCTATGTCAAATTTGGGTTGTAATATCTTGACTTACTTCTTTGACTTTTAACTATCACCATTTATCTATATCTAATGATCTTACTTCTTTCTATTGGTCTTACCAATAAGAAATATTCAAGATGTATCATTCTTCATCGCCTTTAATTAGCTCATCACTATGAGCCATGATGGATATCAAATCCATCTATCCATGTTGCCACTACTAATTTTATTTGATAGAGGCTAACATCTGATATAAGGTAATTAAAACATCTTTTCAATGAGATAAGATCTTATCTTCTCTCACTTCATTAGATAGTGTAGGAGATACCTACTTCTCAAGTAGGATAGTCAATAGGTCAACTATGAGAACTATTCTCTTAGTTCTAAACCAATATAAGAAGTGTGAGCCATTAAAATACTTAGCATCTAGCATGCTAGATTAATGGTGGTTTATAATATTCTACAACAGAGATATAATTATATTAACATTACAGACATTCATTAAAATTAAGATATGGTCTTTCATCCTAATTTATACTCCCACTAACTTTCGACGAATTTGCATAACCCTCATTATGCAAAGACGGGATATCACGATAACATCCTAGTGGGGACCAAGACCCTACTAACTTTATGGTGATAACCTTGTGGGAAACACAACAAGTCATCCCATACTTAATAGGTAGGTAACTTTTACCAATTGCAACTCATGCAATTCTTAGTCATTCAGCCTCTAGAGTTATAACCTTGTGGGAAACACAACAAGCTATATACTCTAGTTAGGTCAAATCCGCTTGTTACGTTATGAGAATGGATTCTTAACATAGCCCTTGTGGGAAACACAACAAGGCCATGCAATGGTCCACCCCAAAGTTCGGCAAATGCCTTAGCCATGATCACCAATCCCTTGCTGAATAGGCCTTGTGGGAAACACAACAAACCCATCCAATCTAAGATTGGCTCATCAAGACCATAACAACGGAAGGCTACGTGAGTCATTCTTAATGTCTCACGTTTATCGACCTAATTAGAACGAGGAGGGATTTTATTTTAGTCTCATCAACATAGGTGCTACATATAAATATTAATATACCTTTGGAATATCATATATTTAAGGTATAATCTGTAGCACACACCACATATCAAATATGCATTAAAACATAGGTGATCATGGACTTAACCCTAAGCATACACCTAAGACACCCCTATAGGTGCAATTTCTTGCTTCATAAGCTTGAGTTGGCATGCTCCCACTTCAGAAGGGTGCTTCTCCAAGTGGTCCCGCTCTCCATTCTACCACGAGCCGGCTTCTAACCATTACAAGCAGCTAAAGGGTACACAGACTCACCAATGTACAACTCATAATAAGAAACCTTGGTTTCAACCAAGGGGAGTACACAAATGGAGGGAGGTAGAATATACAATCAGATTGTATAGAGAGAGAGGAGGCACATGTAGGCCTCATTTAATAACATAACCAACTTAATTAACCAAGCAATCAAAAGCAAAGTATATTTAAGTCCATGATCACCTCCATGCACACACCAACATTCATCACATGAACATAGAGCGCATACGTGATAATTATATGAGATATATCATATATACCATCATAAAATTATATACTTTAATTTTGAAATTCCAAATTTCATGCTTGTCGAATTTTCATAAAATAAATAACATGAAATGCACATATAAACAATTTACATGCATAAGACAAGCAATATAAAAAAATCAGATGATTCATGCTTTTAAAAAATTTCTCAGAGCATTAAATTAATTTCCAAATCATAATTCTTCAAAATCATATTTTTCAGAATTTATTTGAACACTAATTTAATCAATAAAGATTTTAAAACAATTTTAAAATCATTTATAAAGTGATTCTATGGCAACCAAAGTCAAAAACTATTTAAAAAGTTCATAAACATTTTACAAACCTATTAAATAATTTCTCATAACTTATATAATCATTAATTTCATTAATTTTGATCTTAAAACAATTTTAAAATCAAAATAGTAGAATTCAATGACAAAATAGTAAAACTCTATTTAATAAGTTATTAAACACTTTAATAACTCATTAAATAAATTCTACAATTTTTCAGAATTTTATGGAATTTTATGGCAATTTTTAGGATCAAAAATGAATTTTAAACAATTTAAAAAACATTTTCGAATTATTTAACGGGCGGCGCATTGCGCCGGCCAGTCGGCGCCGGCCTCGTACCCCCCTGCTTGCGCCGAAGGGCCTGCGGCCGCGCGCTGCGCACCGTGCGCCCGAGTGCGCCGCCACACGCCTCCTGCGCCACCACGGGGCGGCCGCGTACCCCGGCCCGGGTGCGCTCCGAAACTGCCACGTACCCCCCGCGGTTGATGGGTCCGGATCCGATTCGGACTGTCTTCTTCGCCCGATAAGGGCTCGGCGGATTCCGGAAACCCTAGAAATTCACCGACTTTCTGGCCTGATTTGGGGGGGTCAAACGGTGTCCAAAAAATCCGAAAAAATATGCTTTGGAATCCTTGAACAATAAGTATTCTATATATAGAAGTTTCATCTCATGAAAAATTCTATCCAACGCGCAGTTTCAGGAGGAAGATACCACGGCCGCAATTAAACCAAAACGCAAATCCCTCTCAAATCCGGCACCTCCAAGGGCCGTTGAGTGTCCAATAACTTATGGAAACTCTAGGAAACTTAATTTCCTATCTTCCTACGTCATTAGACAGAGGTATTTGAGTCCAAATAGGTAAGTTCATCAACTCCCCTAATTTCGGCCGGATTTTCGGATATGATCATCTTAGCAAATTTCCGAACTCATTCCGGACTCTCCGGATGGACAAAATTCATGAGGTTTGCGGCATTGGAAAGATCTTATCCACGATAATCCAATGAATCTAAGAACACACAGTTTTGTATCTCATACAAACTGTGGTGATCAAATCAAAACAGCTCTGTATGCAGTTTCAGGAAAGCAAGAAATCACATGAAATCAAGCCAATTTCGATTCAACTTCGACCAAGGCTTCAACCGAGCCCTGATACCACTGTAAGGAATCAATACATGACAGCGGAAAAATTTTGATTCAATAAAACCACGATCTTTGCCTTGATCGATGCCGAACGAGTAAAACCGGGAACCGAATATGAAGTAGAACGAGAGTACCTCATGAGATTTCTCAAATCCCTCACCATGGATGAAGAGAGGACGTTCCTCCTTGCTGAAAACCGTTCAAGTGTCCGGTCTCTAGCGGTATCCACACGATCTGCTTCAATAGACGAGTTCTCTCTTCCTTCGGGCCTCCAGAAACCTCCCAGATCCAAGCTTGACCATGGGAGATCGCCTTCTAGAGGAGAGAGGAGGGAGAGAGGAGGCTTGGGACGTGCTCCAGCCCTATGGCTTGTTAGGGTTTGGCTTCATAAGCCATTTATTTATAGAAGATGGAATTTTTCACAAAAACCCAAAACTTCTATAAAATTGCGTCCATGCCCTCATCTCATTGACCAGATCTATTGTGTGTGACCCACTAGGCCCAATAGTCAATTTGGTTGAAGCATTAATTAATTTAAAAGAACAATTCCTTTAAATTAAATCAAAACTGTTATCTGATAACAGTTTTTACGGCTTTCTGATCATAAAGGGTACAAGCCGCATCCTATGATCCCAAATGACTTTGGGGAGTTAAATAACATCCATTGAGCCTTTCCATCATCAATTACCACACGGATTTAAATCCTCGTTCATACAATGTCCCGGTCGGTCAGGGGTTCGGCACTGACTGTCAACCCCTAAATATTCCAACACTATGAAATCTTGTACTCAGGAATAGATCAACTGGAAAACTCCTTTTCCAATTATCCTATCTACCTTGGCCAAGGATTTAGAGTACTATCCATAGGACATTCTCTCTCTCCTACCGAGAGTGAACGATCCCCTATTGTCCGCTCAATTGCCTCCACCAGGTTTCCCACATACCCAATCCATTAACTATATCGGTCCACACTACTAAGTGATCCATCGATCAATAGTCAAAGTACATAGTACGCCTGGCAAGACATCTTTGACGACTCACGTCAAAGATCTAACCGTGCTATTGACATGTAAGAATAACCTGATAGACAGTTCGGTAAGATACCGATCAGGTTTTCCTAAATTGGTCAGTTCAGTGAACTCATTCTACTAATGAGCACCTGTGTGTGTATCCCAGTGTCCCCACACTGATGACCAATGAGATCGGTCATTCTCATCATATGAGAAGACATCACACACACTAGTCTATCCGGATTCTTGATGTCCTGTCTCAAGGATCCTATGACTAGGAACATTTAGATCACATACCTCTAGATGATCGATCTCATTATCATGATCTCATCATGATTCAATCATCATTGCATGTGATTAAGGACTTCATTACGATATACGCTTCTAATAAAAGCTAGTAACGAAGTTTTGCCTATTTAACTGAATGAGATATTCCTAGAAATGTCGAATCATATCATATATGATTGGCTTGTAGGGCATACGTTTCTATCAATATTGTTGCAAGAGTATTTCATACTGCAAAGGAGGTTGATAAGCCAACAATTTGAGGAAGCACAGATTCAGACAAGGATGAGATGATCCAACTAAGAACCAGTTGGTCATGTTGGTGCCAAGTCGCCATAGTAGAATTGTTGAAGGGAGGTGAAGGAGGAGGGCATGAACCATCTATATAACTAGTGAGGTTGTAGGTGTTAAGAATAGGAAGAAATTGGGTACGCCAAATAATATAGTTTTCTCCCGTGAGTTTGACAGGTAGAAAATGAGCAATATTAGGTAGGGTGGAAGGAAATGAGGAGGTAAAATTTGAAGAGAAATCAGAGGTTTTACTGGTGGTGTTGCTATTTTGAACAGTTGGAGAAGAGTTTGAAGGATCAGCCATCGGTGCAGCAGTGTTGCTTCTCTAGCGCGTACAAATCAATGGTGTTGGCAGTCAATCGGAGATGCAGCAGCAATGGCGTAGCAGGTAAGCAAAGATCGCTGCTCTGATACCATGTAAACAAGGAGACGACAGTGGAGGATAGAAGAACAGAGAGACTCAAAAATGGGATCGTGACTTGCTGCTTCACGTATCCCACGTACTCTATTTATAGGAGGATGCCAGTACAACAGCCATCGTGATAAGCACTGATGGTAGAGGATTGTTACAACCGTATGGTGATAAGGATAAACATGAAGATTGTTACATGGATAGACATCACGTGGATAAGTGTTTATCTGTTACATGGAGGGAGGGCAATAAGAGGGAGAACCGTCAAGGATCAGAAAAAGTTGTAGGCCAAGGGAGGGTCCGACGGAAGGGGACGAAGATAAGAACAGATGGGAAACTAGAAATGCTGGATGCAGGGTCTGTGAAGAAGGTAGTGAGAGCGCCGAATGAGGCAAGAGAGTTGTGTGGACTAGCTAAGCCACAGAGGCCAAGAGCCCACCTGTGACCAAGAGACGGCAAGGTTTCCGCCAAGGTCAACTTCCTCCGGCCAAATTTGTAAGAGCTGAACGTTGATTCATTTAATGATAAGAGGACCACCTTTGTGTGCACCACAATAGTCAGCACATCGATATACATCTTGTCATATAATAAAATGTATTAATTTAAATACTTTTTAAATTGTGAACATAAATTTTCTTTTTGGTCACGCATGGCCCAGTGGCCACGAAGCCCGCAGGTAGCGGAGGTATTATATTGTATTATATGAATCAATATTAAATGAGTTTATTTATTATATTAAAATTTTAATTTTAATTACTTTATATTGTAGTGTAAATTTAAATAGAAATAAATATTAATTTATTATATAAATATTAAGAATAATATATTTAATTACGTGATAAGATCATATATTGTAGTGGTGTATATCGAGGTGCGAACAAGTGTATATCCGGTCCAGCGGCGCCACCGTCTGCTCCAGTTGCCTGCGCCTCAAGCAGCCCCACCGCCGCCGCGGCAACCTTTATCAGACCACCTCTCCACCACACCAGTCAGCTTCCTCCAGTGCTCGGCCGCCGAGTTCAGCCAACAAAAAACGATGCAAACGCCTGCCCTACTCCTCCTCCTCCTCCTCCTCCTGCACTCCATCTGCCGGCCACCTGTTCCCACGGCCGCCGCCGCCACCGATTTCCTCTTCAACGGATTCAGCCCGGCCAACTTCACCCTCTACGGCGACGCCACCGTCGAGACGGGACTCCGCACCCTCTCCCTTACCAACCCCTCGGCTTTCTCGGTAGGCCGTGCTCTGTACAAGACCAAGGTGAAAACTCGCGACTCCTCCGCCGCCGCCGGCCCCGTCCTCCCATTCCACGCCGCCTTCATCTTCTCCATGGCCACGATACCGGGTACTCTGCCCGGCCACGGCATCGCCTTCCTCTTCTCTCCGACACCCGGCACCGACGGGGCCACCGCCGCCCAGCACATGGGCCTCTTCAACCGCTCCACTGACGGCGATCCGAGCAACGGGGTCCTCGCCGTCGAGTTCGACGTATTCCAAAACGAGGAGTTCGCCGACATCGACGCCAATCACGTCGGCGTCGACCTCTACTCCCTCACATCCATGGCGGCCAGTACTGCGGGATACTGGCCGGAGGAGGCGCCTCTGTCTTCTTCATCCTCCCCCTTCGTGAGCCTCAAGCTGAACGACGGCTCGAATTACCAGGCGTGGGTCGACTACGAGGACGGCAGGCTGAACGTGACAATGGCACCCGTCTTGCCGGGGAAGAAGACGACGAAGAAGCCCACCCGCCCCCTCGTCTCCGTCGAGCTGGACCTGTCGAGCGTCTTCCTCGACGAGATGTATGTGGGATTTTGCGCCGCCACCGGGAAACTGGTGCAGCGCCACCGGATCCTCGGGTGGAGCTTCAGCAACTACGACACCGCCCTCAGCCAGGCCCTCGACACGGGCCACCTCCCTAGCTTCGAGCCAAATCCAAAAAGGGGAAAGCTCCCGAAGGGGGCGGTAGCCGGAATCTTGGCTGCGGCGGCGACCATTTCCGTGATCGCCGCTGCTTCCTCTGTTTTCTGGTGGCGAAGACGCCGGAAGAAAAGAGAGGAAACAGGGCAGCGCGGCGGCGACGGGTCAGAAGAAGGAGCGGTGGAGGACTGGGAGTTGAAATACTGGCCGCACCGCATCGCGTACCGGGACATCTCGGCGTCCACCGGAGCCTTCTCCGTCAAGAACCTCATCGGCAGCGGCGGGAACGGGAAAGTGTACCGAGGAGTCCTGGGGGGAGCGCCGGTGGCCGTCAAGCTTTTCGCTCGGAATACGGCGGAGGAGGCGAGGCAGTTCCTGGCGGAGGTGTCCAGCCTGGGGAGGTTGAAGCACCGTAACCTGGTCGGCCTGAGAGGGTGGTGCCGGAAGGAGGGCGGCGACCTCATCCTGGTGTACGACTACATGGAGAACGGGAGCCTGGACAAGAAGCTCTTCGAGAGCGGAGAGCCGCTGCTTGACTGGAAGACGAGGGTGAGGATCCTAAAGGACGTTGCGGCGGCGCTGACGTATCTGCACGACGGATGGGAGTCGAGGGTGCTGCACAGGGACGTCAAAGCCAGTAACGTGATGCTGGACGGCGCCATGAGCGGGCGGCTGGGGGACTTCGGGCTGGCTCGCGTGCACCCGCAGCAAGAGCACGGCGGCCTCGGCACCAGCCGGGTGGTGGGCTCGGTGGGGTACATGGCGCCGGAGGTGGTGCGGAGCGGCAGGGCGACGGCGGCCACCGACGTCTACGGGTTCGGAGTGCTGGTGCTGGAGGCGGTGACCGGAAGGAGGACGGTGGCGGAGGGGCGCCCGCCGCTGGTGGAGTGGGTACGCACGCTGGGCGAGGGCGGCGAGGCGATGGGCGCCGTGGACCCCCGGCTGCAGGGGGCCGTGGACGAGGGGGAAGCCCTGCGGCTGCTGCAGCTGGGGCTGGCGTGCACCTGTGAAGACCAGGCGTCGAGGCCCACGATGAGGCAGGCGGCGGCGGCGCTGGAGGGGCCCGGGGAGACGGCGGAGGGGGGCGGGGAGGCGCCGGAGACGTCGCTGCTGGACAGGAAGCTTCGCGGTGCTCAGGCGGTGGCACCCACGGCGACCCTGTGGACGTGGACCCGGAAGCAGCAAGGGAGGCGATCGGGCGGCGCCGCCGCCCAGCACCACCTAACCTTCGACGAACTCCGGCAATCCATGTCGTGCTCGGCTTCGTTGTCCGCGTCTGACTTCAACATCGAGGGGCGATGATGACTTTTCTTGTGCTTCCCGTCTGTGACAACTCTGGAAAAGTTTTGTTGCATCTGGATATCTGTTAAATTTTACATTGATTTCTTTCTTGAAAAAATTAATTTTTAATCTATTCGAACTCTTGTTCGCATTTTCTTAATCTGCAGCCCAAAAGTTTAAAAAATTTTAATGAACGATCCATTCGAACTAGCCACAGTTATTTGGGTGTTAGACAATGTTTAAAATTTCAAGAATACCCTCCCTAGTTACGCTGTACTGGTCCCTATTTCTCTCATCTGAAACGGCGAAAAATAAGTTCCATGATACGATGTCAAAATTATTTATTATATCAACATGTTTTTGTATCTTATTTATAATCATAAAATATTATAATATATACAACATAAAATTATTATATATTTTTAAATAGAGATTTTAAAGTAATATATTAATTTAATATGTTTATTATTTATGGCTACAAATATTAATACATTTTAAATATAAGTTATTATATTTTATTTATATAAATATTTAAATGTAATAATAATTAATAAATATTAATTTATTACTAGCAATTTTTAATATATCTGGAGAGAGAAATAGTGCATTTGATTTATGTCAAGATTTAAATATAATAAAAATATTAATTTTTAATTATTTATTCTTTGATATTTATCAAATATAAATTTATATTTTATCAAATAATCCAATTAATTTTTGATGCTTTTAAATAATTGATTCAATAATTGAATTTGGGCGGTAACTCCGGCTCAAGTTCAAACTCGAATAACATTTCGACTTAAATAAGATATAAATTTATTGATAAAATTTAAAATTATTAACAGGTTATACATAAAAATTTATATTTAACTTATTCAACAAACTTAATTTAAATTTAAATTCAAATCAATTTATTGTTAATATATTTTATATATTTAAATAATAATACATCATTCATGTTTTTGTAATTTTATTTTTTTTAAAATATTTAACTATGGTTTCTGGCGACTTTATTGAGTTAATAAGAGTCAAAGTTTCACTCATTTAATAAAATTTTATTTTGTGTTCAAATTTGTTGGCTGCGTCCTCATCCAGACTGGAGAGGATATTCCCACGATGCGTTTGCCTTTTAACATGACGCTGTTGACTCTTTATCTCTCTGACTTTGAAAAAGGTGGCACGGGTTCATACGATGTATCACGTGGTTTCTGTTCGCACGTCCGGTTTTCGGCCATCACGTGAGGAGACACCCAATTAAAAATTGTAAAAATATTTTTCAAGAACGTGATACAGCGATGCATTGTTTGCTCGTATCCAAATAAGGAATAGTCGGGTGTCGGCCTCAAGTCGGTCGGCCCCAAAACCGACCCGGGTCGGTTGGGGTCGCGACCCGGGTCGGGTCGGGTCGGGGTCGGGTCGGGGTCGGGAAAAAATATAATAAAAAATTCAATTTAAAATAATAGCCGGGTCGGGGGGTCGGGGCCGGGTCGGGGTCGGTCGGCCCAATAAGCGACCGAGTCGGGCGACCCGGCCGACCGGGTCGCCGACCCGGCGAACCATGCTCGTATCTTAAGACTTTGGTTCAGATAGTTTAATGACTTGATGGTGTTGCATTGTAGTTGATTTTGAGTTCTAGAAAGAATACTATATTACCGTTTTAGTATGAAAAATGGCAACCCATAAAAAATTTAAACTATGTTTACATCATCAGTTCATTTGTATAAAGCATGATTTTCTCAAAAATATTTGAAAGCACAGGTGAAGTAACCTATTCAATATTACCGAGTAAGTCATGAAGATGGAATAGAAAATTATGGCGTACATTTAATGTATGAAGATGATCCTAAAATGTGTTGACAGATATCAACATAAAGGGTAGCGCTTTACAAAATACCACTCCACCAAAGGAGGTAGAAACTAACCATATTCCGACTGTACATATATTTCTAAATCAGTTAAGAACTTACACACAAAGAATACATTGAAAACAAAATGAAAAGAAGGAAACTTCTTCTCTTATGGGGTGTTTGGTTGCATGATAATTTTTTGTACACTTTCATGATAAAAAATTATATTAAAATAAAAAGTAAACCAACTCATGACATAAAATTATCATGTTTGGAGGGATGTGATTACAAAAAAGAGTAATCACCGCACATGACCAAATAAAATGGGGGGACCACAGGAAAAAAGAAAGAGGTGAGACCCTCTTTTTTTGTTTAAGAAGAAAATCACTTTCAAAATATAAAATTGTCATGGTTGTCAAACACCTCTTTTAACAAGTTTTCTTACAATTTTTAAAAATTAAAATAAAAACCTCAATTATCATGCAACCAAACACCCCATTAGAAACACACCTTTTCAAGTTAAAAGTTCAAATGTTTACGGAGTGTTTGATTGCACGCTAAATTTTTATATATTTTTGTGTTAAAAAATTATGTTAAAATAAAATATAAATCGGTCAATAACATAAAATTATTATGTTTGAAAGAGATAAGAGTAACAAAAAAGAATGAGAGTCACCAAAAGAAGTGGGGACCACAATATAAAAAATAGAATTTCACAATTTTTAAAAAAGAAATTGTTTCAAAACATAAATTTATAGTTATTGTCAAACATTTTTTAACAAATATTGTCACAAAAACAAAAAATTATAATAAAAACTTTATTTTTTTTGCAACTAAACACCTTGTTAAAGTTCTTTTAAGGTAAGGTTAGCATTTCTTGTGCAACGTATAGTTCATCATTAAGATGAATCTTATAGGATGTTTGGTTGCACAATAAATTTGTATATATTTTTATGACAAAAGTTATATTAAAATAAAGTGTAAGCTAATTAATGGTAAAAGTTGTCATGTTTGGAAAGATGAGATAACAAAAAACAGTGGGAACACATGACTAAAACATGTGGAACCACAAAATAAAAAAAGAGTCTCATCTCTTTTTTGTCTAAGAAGAAAATCACTTTAGAACATAAATTTGAAATTGTGATCATACATCTCTTTTAACAATTTTGGGTACAAAAATATAAAATGTGTAATGGCTATAGGGTAAAAAAAGAAATATATAATAAATACTAACTACTAAATTTAATAATTAAGTTATGTTGAAAAGGTACTATTTATGTTCTCTTGTCCTCACATAACCACCCACAGAACCCACGAGAGAGTAAAAGAGATGAGGGAGTAGGGATGTAAATGAAATCCGATATTTCGATATTCTAATCTGATTCTGCTAAAAAATAACATGTTTGGAACTTGTTTTTGTATCTTATAATTAAGCTATCAAAATTAGAATCTGATATTCTGGTAACTTATCAAACTCAATTGATTCCATTTCTATTAATCTATTTTCAATAAAATTCAACTATATATAAATTAATTCAAATTAAATTAAATCAAATTAAAAATATATTTTTTAAATTTAAAAAATAAAAATAAAATAGTAAAAAATATTATTAAATTTTAGTAATTATTTATTAACTTATTTTTAATAAAAATATAATATTTAATATGTATTTCAAAATTTATCGAATTCGGATCTGATTTCGATAACAGAATTGAAATTAGATCAAAATCGAAACATATTGATTCTAAAATTAACAGAATTTAAAATCTTTTACTCTTATCAACATCGAAATCAAATTCTGATAATTCCGCTATCGAATCTGACTTGTTTACAACCTTAGGAGGGAGAGAGATTACGGTAGTTCTCTGGAACCCTCGGAGACGTCATCTTCCTCGCTTGAGTAGATGATTTTATGCTTGATTAGGACAAAGAAGGAGTTGATCGTGTCGGAAGAGACGCCTCAAGACTTGCAAGAGCATGATTTCGAGTTCGGCGTTCATTCGGAGTCGATTTGGTGATTTTTCGTTCAAGGTAGATTCTCGCGGATCTTATCTCTTGAGTTTCATAAGAAAATTCTATTTTTGAAAATAGATCCATGTGAATATATTACCTAATGGCCCGTTTGGTAACACTATTTGACACCTCTATCACTATCAATTTTAAAATTAATATCTTTAGTAATCACTAAGAAGTGTTTGGTTAATAGTATCAATTTTGAAATTGGTAATGAAAATAAAGCACATTACGTAATATAAGTGTCAACTTGTATCAATTTTGATATTGATACTCCAACCTTTAAAATTATCAATATCAATATTGATATAATAGTAAATTTGAAACTCTAACCAAACGGGCCATAAGGTTTCAGGTGCTTAGATTTTTGTTTATACTGGTATTTGAGAAGCTTGATTATTTAGTGTTGTCGTCGATTTAGTGCATGATCGTCGCCTTGCAATCGCCATCTCCCTCGATTCAGCCATAGTTTATTTTTATTTTTAAACCCCCTTCGTGATTGTAACCGGGCGGCAAGTGCATTGAGGGTCTGCGTAAAACTCCCTGCAACACTGGAAAGAGGATCAATTTTGTTTCCTTTCCTAAATTTTGCCATCATACCGTTTATTCTTTACAGGTGATCATACCCTTGCGACATCTACGTTTTCCCCTATCTGGTATACAAAAGATGTTTTACAGCCATTTTTTTCAGTGCATACTCTCTATTTTGATATTAGAAAATGTGTTATTGTTTTGTTTAATTTTCTTACATCAGAAATAAGGTATGTATGTCTCTCCTTAAGCAGCATGATTCCAGACACTTTTATGGCCTGTTTGGTTAGAGTATCAAAAATGATACTATATTAGTATTGATATTGATATTTCTAGAAGATGAAGTATCAAAATTGATACAAGTTGACACTTGCATTACATAACATGTGTTGTTTATAATATAAATTTTAAAATTGATACTATTAGCCAAACACCTCAAGGTAATTGCCAACAATATTAATTTTAAAATTAATAGTGATAGAGGTGTCTAATAATGTTACCAAACAGGGCATTACTTAGATTAAACTTATGTCCAATTAGTTAGTTTTAGAGATAATGTAAGTGTTAAAACAAAAAAAAGAAAGAAAGAACGACAGAACTGTATGTACAGAAGCCCTCTACGTATAATATTTTATTTTGACATACATATATATTTTATATAAATGGTTTAGGTAAGGATCATGCAGAAAGAGTAAATATTAGATTATCCTTCATTCCTAGTTAACTTGATGGGCAACATCACACTTTATTATGTGCTGAACTTGTTTATATTGACTTTATTAGTTACTTTGTATATGTACCTAGAGTCTGTTAATACTAGACCAAGTCTTCGTAATTGATAAGTTTTTTAGTTTGATTTACTCTAAAACCTTGTCAGCTTTGGAGGGAAAAGAAAGAAAAAATTTTGTTTCTTTACTCACTTTAAGCAGCGTCATACCATTTTCTATAAATGCATTCTTAGATACTTTGAGGCACTTTAATTTTGAATATGCATTTATAAGTTTGTATTCCTTGCAAATTTAGAGTGTGATCAAGTCTTTTATATATGCATTTAATTAAAAATCTCATTTGTTTTAGGATGCCATGCATCATTTAGATTTGAAATTGGATATGCCCTTTCTGCCTATGGCAATTTGTATATAGATATTTGAATTTTGATGGGTATTTGGACATGTATATGTCACATATGCATATGTATCATTTAAAAATATGTTAATTTGAGTTTCCCCAACACAGGCTTAGTTCACCCGAGGGCAACGGATTTCTTAGTTTGTCCAGAGTACTCAGTAGTCTCATATACCACAGTTTTGTCCTTGTGCGCCATTGCCTAGATGTACAAGAATTAGCTTAGCTATATGTTTATCGAACACGATATGCTAGAGTTGGGACAAGGTGCTTTTTGTGAAAGTGATAAGCATATTTGCATTGAGCATTTAGATTTAGTTCGTGAAAACTAAAATACATTAGTAATCAAGAGGAATCAGCAAGTGAAATGTAAAAGAGAAATTAAGTGTATTAGAATACATTAGTTCTTTCATATTTGTAATTAGTTGTATTAGAATGCCTCAATTATTTCATATTGGTCATTAACTGTATTAGAATGCATTAGTTCTTTTAGTCGTCATTAGTTAATTGTTTATCTTACTTCACTATTAGTTATTGTGACTTGCTTTTAAACAAGTTAAATCTTAGATAATTATATATCATATTTTATGATACATACATAAATTATGCATGCTTTATTATATGTTTATTTCAGTGGTAAATGAATTTACAGAGGAAGATTTTCAAGAATTGGATGATCAAAATGCGGAGCTTCAAGCTAAGGAGTAGACTTTTTAGTCTGGATCCTTTTCTATCTATTTAGTTGTTTAGAGATTTAGACACTATCATGTTGTGATATTTTGCTATGTTGTTTTTGTTCAGTGAGATTACTTAGTTTGTAGTATCATGCTTCCTTTTGGTTGGAGACAATTATTAGTTTGTAGTTGAGAATGTCTTATTAGTTTCATTCCGTCCTTGAATATTTAGTTAAGAGGGTTATTTTATTGTTGTTGCACTATCGGGTGTTTCCACCTTCGGCTCAGGGTGTGACAAAATTGTAGCAAAAAATCAACTTATCTAGCAACCAAACATCCCATTAACATACATTAGCAAAAGAAAGTCATCTGGCTCAAATATGAGGGAAACAATGTTTAGTTTAACCATGCAAATGGTTGTCCTCTATCAACACTAGTACGAAAAAAGATTCTCTATGATTACAACTCCGGTCAAAATCTTTGATAGGTCCTTGTTCTTAGGGTTCATGATTCCATGAAGTCTCATGCTATTTTTTCGAAACCCTAATCGATCTAAAAAGAGAACTGAACTAGTTCAGTGTGTGAACTGAACCAAGTGGTTGATTATAGACAATCAGTTTAACATATTATTTATTTATAAAAATAAAAAAATAAAAATAAAAAGTTTATATTAATTGATTAAAGTTAATTTTTAAATTAATAATTTTTTTTGTAAAAAATAATTACATTTTGGATATTAATTAACAAATATTTTGATAATATATATTTTTAAATCTAATATATTGTATAATATATTTGGTTAAACCAGGCCAACCAATTTATTGGTTCAGTTTGGTTTGGGAAGGGGCCAAACCAAACCAAGCTGATAAAAAGATATCGATTTAATTTGATTAAGAAAACCGAACACTTCAATCCTTGAATCAAATGGAACAAGT
Source organism: Cryptocoryne crispatula var. balansae (assembly GCA_036172225.1). Lineage (NCBI taxonomy): Eukaryota > Viridiplantae > Streptophyta > Magnoliopsida > Alismatales > Araceae > Cryptocoryne > Cryptocoryne crispatula. The sequence continues at coordinate 31,821,586 of CM069930.1, read as the reverse complement.
CATTTTAGTTCTTTTAAGTTATATTTATCGATGTTTTCCATTTTCTTGAACACTCCTACTTGCCTAGGCTTGATTGGAAAGTCAGATGCAATGTTCTCGTGTTGTTTACTATGTACTTCGATGTCATTGTCGTTACTACAATGATCAGCAAGAAAACTTAGAATTACATGAATGCAATGTGAAGGAAATGAAATTGACGTCATAACAACTACATTTAACCTTCGAAGGCTCACAAAACAAGTATTCATGACCAAAAATGGTTAAATGGAACACCCATGGTCTCCAATAATTTAAAAGAAGGTCAAAATACTCTTTCAGTTAAAGTCTTTATGGGAGTAGGATGAAACAACACCAATAACATATGTTATACATTACCTACTCATGTTATATATTACTAATACACTCAAACTCACTTAATAATTCCTTAAAATCCGCTACTAACCCATATTATATAATACTAACTCACTCCTTTCATATAATACTAACCCACTGTACATAATATTAACTCTTTACATATAATATTAACATTCTGCATAACATACTAACATATTGCATATAATACTACCCACTGCATATAATATTAACCATTTGCTTATAATACTAACTCACTCGGTCAGTTACGAACCCCCTATATTTTGTTACTAACTCATGCTATACATTATTAACTTATTTAAGTGTTACTAATCCACTCAAACTCACTTAATAACACACCTTGTAATCAATTATCAACCCACATTATATAATACTAATTCACTCTTTCATATAATACTATCTCACTTCATACATATAATATGTACTCTTTGAATATAATACTAGCTCAATGCATATGTTACTAATCATTTGTGTATAACACTAACTAACTGCATTTAGCATTTACTATCTGCATATGATACTAATCCGCTGCATATAATACTAACTCCTTATATTATGTTGTAAGGAGCCGTCCTACAAATTTTGATGCATCAAAGTAACGATTCTTATGAGTTCATTTAAAACCTGTCCCAATCAGAACTGAACGACAAAAATCAAAAATTGATCAAAATGAGTTTGAATATACCTGATAAAGATCCATCTAATCACATCGAGAGGAATAAGATGAGCTTCTAAATCTCTAAAAATCATTCAAGTGTCCGGTCTCCAACGGTATCCACACGAACTTCATCTATAACAGGTTCTCCTTTCATGCCGACCTCGAGAACTGTTCCCAAACGGAACTCCATCACCCATGGATATCTTCTAGATAGAGAATGAGGTAGGGAGGAGGTTGAGGATGTGGTTTTCACCCTTGACTTAATAGGGTTTGCTTGAAATCATTGAAATTTTTCATAAAAATTAAAATCTCTATAAATTACACCCTTACCCCTGTACTTATGGATAAGTCCTTATGTGTGTGACTCACTAGGCCCAATAGCCTATTTGGTTGAGGTCTAATTAAAATAGAATAATTTTATTTAATTAAATTAAATTAGTTATCCAATAATAGATTAATCAACCTACTGATCATGAAGGGTACAAGCCACATCTCATGATCTCAAATTGCTATGGGGATAATCGTATCTCTATTGAGCCTTTCCATCATCAATTACTATATGGATATAAACCCTCATACATCCAATGTCCCAGTCAGAAAAGAATATGGCATTGACTGTCAACTCTTTTTAGTACACCGACTCTATAAAATCATGTACTCGAAATTGGATCAATTGGAAAACTCATTTTCCAATCATCCTATCTACCTTGGTCAGAGATTTAGAGTATTATCCCATAAGACATTCACTCTCACTTATCGAGAGTGGACGATTCCTTGTTGTCTGCACAATTACCTCGATCGAGTTTTCCTTGTACCTGATCCATTACTATATTGGACCATCTAAATAGTGATTCATAAGTTAATGGTCAAAGTACGAGGTTAGTAACAAAAAATTAAAAGGTTAGTATTTTATGGCTTCCATTTGCTCATTGGTGCCATTTCATCCCAATTATGTGAGGACTTTATGTAAAAAAGTATCGTAGCTTTTTTATTATTGGAGATTGTGGGTGTTTTCTCCTTTAATCGCCTGATACGATTCATGGTAGACATATATACCCAACAAGTCAATCATATGTGATATGGTTAAACATTTGTTGTTATATCTTATTCAACATAAATGACATTTCTTCATTACTTACTCTTATTTAGATACATATATATCTTATTTAGTTACATATATTGTAATAAAGTCTTTGATTATGTACAATGATGAATAGATCATAATGAGATCATGATAATAAGATCAATCATCAAGAGATATGTAATTCAAATATTTTAAGTCATAAAATCCTTGAGACGGTATATTAAGGATTCAGATAAACTATTGTATATGTTCTCTTTTCATAAGATAAGGATCACTAATCTGGTCATTAGTGTAGATACATTAAAATACACAAACAAGAGCTCATTAGAGAAATAAGTTCATTGAATTAACCGATTTAGAAATCCTAAATGGTGTATTACGTAGTTGTAATCATGATTTTCTATCATCATAGTTGTTAAGTTAGACCTTTGTCCTGAATCGTCAAAGATGTCTATTAAGCATTCATTTACTTGTCATCATCTACAACTCCTTGTAAATATAAGATGGATATTCAGTATCTCATACCAAGAGATGCATATATATAATCTAATATTATGATACACACATACAGTATTTAATACTATAAAGTGTTTATTTTACACAAGTAAATATTAATGACTTAGATGCATGAAGCTTCTCAAGCTTCACCTTTGTATTATATGTAATACACTTTGCACTTCCTCTTCCAGTTACCATCATCATAATAGTGAAAGAATTCTATATCTTATTTGAGTTTTATTTTCTTGACCACCTTCTTTGACCTTTAACTATGTCCTTCTATTTCTATCTAATGATCTTACTTTTTTTCATCGGTCTCACCAACAGGAAGTATTGAAGATGTATTATTCTAATTTGCCTTTAATTTACTCAACATCATGAGTCACGATGGATCTCATATCCATCTATCCATATTGTCTCTATAATTTTTATCTCATATAGGCTAACATCTAGTATAAGACAAACAATATATCTCTTCTATACTATTTTATGAGATAAGATCTTATATTCTCTCACTTCATTAGATAGTATAGAAGACACTCACCTCTTAAGTAGGATAGTTAATTAATCAACCATGAGAACAATCCTTTTAATTCTAAACCTATTTAAGAATTGTGAGCCATTAAGTTATTTTACAGCTAGTATGCCTTACTATTAGTGGTTTATTATCATATTCTACAATTGAGATATAATTTTATCAATATAACATTTCAAATATTCATTAAAATTAAGATATTATCTTTTATCCCAATTTATGTTCTCACTAATTTTTGGCAAATTTGTATTTACACAATGACAGGATATCACGATGAATTCCTCGTAGGGACTAAGACCATATTAACTTTATGGTGTTGGCATTGTAGTAGCACAACAAACCACCCCATACTTAATAGCTAGGTAATTATTAACAGTTGCAACTCTTAGTCATTCAACCTTTAGAGTTATGACCTTATGGTAGCACAATAAGCTATATACTCTAGTTAGGTTAAACCTACTTGTTACTTAGGAGAATAGATTTTTTTTCACAGCTCTTATGGTAGCACAACATAGCCATGCAAATAGTCCACCCCAAAGTTCAACAAATGTTTTGGTCATGATCACTAATCTCTTGCTAAATGGGCCTTGTGGGTAGCACAGCAAACCCATCTAAATTAATATGGGCTTATCAAGATCATGACAACAGAAGGTTATGTGAGTCATTCTTAATATCTCATGTTTATTAACCTAATTAAAATGATTGAGAGATTTTATTTTAGTTTCATCAATAATATATGCTAATTATATATAATACCTTTGGAATATCATATATATAAGATATATTGCATAGCACACAATCACATATCACATATGCAAAAATAAAATGGATGATCATGAACTTAACCCTAAGCATGCACCTAAGACACCTCTATAGGTGCAAATCCTTACTTCAAAAGCTTGACTTGGTATGCTCTCACTTTAAAAAGGTGCTTCTCCAAGTGGCCTTGTTCTCCAATCATCCACGAACAAGCTTCTTATTATTACAAGCAATTTAGGATTCACAAACCTGATGAATGTACATATCATTTAAGAAACATTAGTTTTAACCAAGGGTAGTACAAACATGAACGGAGATAGAATTTACAATCAGATTATATAAAGAGAGAAGAATCACACTGTAGACACGCAAATTTTTCCTATTTGAGGAGCTTAAGATCCATGTTTTCTTAGAAAGTACTTGAGTTTTCCGATAAACAAACCGGACCTCCAAGAAAACGGCTCAAAAGCAAACTCTGGGGGCGTAGATGACCCGTCAGACAGGTCGCCCGGGCGACCCCCCTGCCGGGTCGTCCAGGCGACCCATCTGACGGGTCATCTGCCAAATCGTCCGTTCTAGCGGTGGTAGGTGAGACGTCAAATACGGACAGGTACGGGAAGCGACCCGGTCGGCGGGTCGCCTGCCAAAATAGTGTACAGAATGAACGAAGTGACCCATGAACGGCGCACGTTCGTCCGGACGGTCAGAATCGATCGGGAGTAGGCGACCCGTCTGACGGGTCGCCTGCCACTGTAGCAGTTTCCGGACGGTGGCCGACCAACTTTCGGCGCACGTGCATTTAATGCATTTATGGTTCCGCAGGTGACCCGTCAGACAGGTCGCCCAGGCGACCCGGCAGACGGGTCGCTTGCTGATTCCGAAAAGTTTATTTTATGCCTGAAATGCCCCTGTGACCCTTTTGCCTATAAAAAGGGACCCCCCAACCACTTTTTCAAGGGTTAGAAAGGTTAGAAGGGGGAGAACGTCCCAAGCTCCCAAGAGAGAGCCTTAGAGAGTTTCAAGCCATCTCCATCCTTCAAGCTTCATTGTCCAAGAGATTGAGAGTTTCCCACTTCCATCCACCTCCGTAAATCGATGTTTTTCATCCCGTTCTTCATCGGCATCCATTTTGAAGCTTCTCAAGCTCCTACATCCAAGGGGAGATCATCATCCACATCCTAGGAGCTTCCGGGAGTCATCATCAAGCTTTGAAGGCCATCCGAAAGCATCGTGGGATCATCCGGGAGCAAACCGAGTCCTGGTGCAGGAAGTGACCCGTCTGCCGGGTCGCCCAGGTGACCCGTCTACCGGGTCGCCCAGGTGACCCCCCTGCCGGGTCGCCCAGGGCTCCAGATTGCCATTTTTAAAGCCGAAACCCGTTTTTCTTTCACCACCTTCTAGCATTACTTTGTTTCTATGTTTTCCATCATAGATCATCATGTTTACATGCATATTTAACTTAGTAATATCATATATCATCATCTAAAAACACATAAAAAGGGGGGTTGGGAGTTATTCCCAATCCGGTTAGTCCATCTCCATTTGTGGTTTTAGTTCATTCCTTTTGCAAGATGCTTCACTATCTTAGTTCTAATCCACTTTCACTTGTTTTCGTGGCTTACTTGTTTTTGTAGGAACAACTAAAGTGCTTCAAGCTCTTTCTTCTCGGCCGGCCGAAAAAGAAGAAGATGGAACCCATAATCTCCCAATGCAATCTCTCCACTTAGGTACGTTCGGTCATTTCCCTTAATACTTACATTGTATCTTTACCTTTACTCTCGGAGCCCGCGGTTCCTGGCGACCACAACCCTACACCACCGGTGAAACCGAAAGGAGGAGCGGCGCTCGTCGTTCCAACCCGGGGAAAGAGAAGAAGAACCGGGTCCGGATCGGGAGTTCCACACACACGTAGGCCCCATTTAATAAAAAAATTAACACAATTAAATAAGCAATTACAAACTAAGCACATTTAAGTCTATGATCACCTCCATACACACTAACATTATCATATGAACATACATCACACACATGATAATTATGTAAGATATATCACATATACTAAGATAAAATTATATAATATAAATTTTAAATTATAAATTTCATATTGAATTTTCATGAAATAAATAGTATGCAAGTAATGTATAAATAATTTATATGAATCATATAAGTAGATCTAAACTATTTAGCATATTTATGCATTCTCAATACTTTGTGAAGTTAAAAATTGATGTCTTAATTTATATTTTTAAAAATAACATTTTAAAAAATTAATTAAGATACTAATTAAGTAAATTAAGCTTTTAAAATAATTTTAAAACATAACTATGAAAGAATCTATGTCAATAGAGTTAATATCATTTAACAAGATATTAAACAATTTAAAACATGTAAAATAATATTCTAAAGTTTTTATAATTTTTAGATATTTTTATGATAATTTTTTAAATTTTTCATATTTTTAAACTATTTAAAAATATAATAATAATGACAATATTATTATAGTACAACACCACCGCGCACACAGCGGTCAAAATCGCCTTCACGTCGCTGGGGTCAGACACTCCCAGTCAAACCAGGCACCCACGGGCCATGGCAGCCGGATCTGGCTCGGACCATTCATCTTCTCCGCCCGACAAGGACGGAGACGATGATCGGCTGTTAAATAGCCACGGCTCGCTAAAACATTGCGATAACCGGCCCAACAACGGTGGAAAAAGCTTCGTAAGAAAAGAAATTTGAATCCACATCAAACGAGAATTCAAAATCTATTGGCCTTATTCTCGGGAAAAATATCAACCTACGGAAAATTAAGAAAGAATAGGAACCTGCTGCAAAATTAATATATAGTGACCACCATCTTTCCGTGGGATAACTCCTTATCCCGAGCTCTGTAAATTCTTCAAAAATATGATCTGGAATTCTAATCAAACGAAGATTCCAAATCAGTCAATCTTATCCATTGGAAAATTTTCGGTCAATAGGAATTTTGGGAAGAACAAGGGTGGCACCGTCAGAGCTTGATACAAGACACCACCAATTTTTCAGGGGATAACTTCTTATCTCAGCCAAAATTTCCTTAAAAGTATAATATGGAATTTTCATCACATGAAGTTTCCAAATCTATATATATTTCTTCATTAAAATTTTTTAAATTGACCCAAAATCAGGGAGAAATAGTGCCATGTCGAAAAACCCTACAGAACCCTAGATCGGCAAAAAAATTACAAATTCTTTTCCTCTGCTGTCATTCAAAGCAAAAAATTATGAGAAAACATAAGCTAATCGTATTACCCATTTTATAAAGTCTTTATAAGGTTTCAATTCTCTCCATGGGCAAAGCTTTCACAAAATCCCCAAACCTGGGTGATTATTCGAATATGACAGAATCACCAACTTTCGGGACTTCACCCGGACTCTATAGAAGTCCAAAATATAAACAGTTTATGGCATTAGAAAGCCCTATATCACGAGATTCTACTAGTGTCAACGAATATCTAATCTACATCATATAAAGATTATGAAGGCCTCAACAAAACAAATGTATGCACAAATTCAGGAACACAAAATACATCAAATAATGTCAATTTTGATCGAGAATTGAACTGGCTCTGATACCACTATAAAAATCATTATATAAAATTTGGTGCAGTGAAAGCAACTATTCCTATTTGTTCATGTTGATTTTGCCTCAACCGAAACTGAATGATAAAAATCGAAAATCGATCTCTACGAGTTGGAATGTGCATTATAGGGATTCATCTAATCTTTTAGATAGAAAGAAAAAGAACTTATGAAACTTTTCAAACTATTCAAATGTCTAGTCTCTAACAGTATTCACCTGAACTTCATTCATAGTAAGTTCTCCCTTCGCACCAGACTTGAGAACTCTTTCCAAACAGAACTCCACCACCCATGGACACCTTTCAAAGAAAGGAGAAGATAGGGAGGAGGCTAAGTACATGGCTTTCACCTTTGGCACGATAAGATTTGGTTGAAAATATTACTATTTATAGAGAATTTAGAATTTTTGATAAAAACTCAAAATCTCTATAAATTATATCATTACCACAGTACTTATGGATAAGCCCTTATGTGTGTAACTCACTAGGGCTAATAGCTTATTAGTTTGAAATCTAATTAAAATAGAACGATTGTATTTAATTAAATTAAATTTGTTATCCGACAATAGATTAATCGATCTACCGATCATGAAGGGTACAAGATACAACCCATGATCCTAAATGACTATAGGAATAATCTTATCTTCATTGAACATTTACATCATCAGCTATCACATGTATATAAACCCTTGTCCATTCAATGTCTCAATCGAAAAAGAGTACAGTATCAACTATCAACTCCTTAGTATACTGACTCTATAGAATTATCTACTCAAAATCAGATCATTTGAAAAACTCCTTTTCCAATTATTTTCTCTATCTTGGATAGGAATTTAGAGTACTATCTTAAACATTGTTACTTATCGAGAGTAGATGATCTCTTATTATCTGCTCAATTACTTTCAGCAGGGTTTTCTTGTACTAAATCTATCACTATAATAGTCCATCTAAATGGTGATGCATAAGTAAATAGTCAAAGCACAAATTTCACCCAACAAAACATCTTTGATGAATCAGGTCAAAGGTCCAACTGTGCAACTATGATAATAAAAAACTCTGATTGATAGTTCATTATAGTTTTGTCGTCATGTATTAAGTTAAAATTGCACATTATTGGTCATTTACTTTTAATTTTTTTTTCATAGTCTCTTCCTATACCAAGCATGTTAAACTTAATTAATATGAAAACTAAGTCAATTCTCATTATCATCATGCTGACTTCGTATGTTATGAAATCTCATTATTTATCTTTCACAAAGTCTCTTGTCTTAATGGCCAGGAAACTAGTAGGTAGGGAATTGTCAAAATTGGACAAATTAAACCAAATGTGACAGGCAGAACAAAAAAATAGATATTATAATATTGGGCATGCCAATGAGGGCATCACTTTAAAATTTAGTGATACTCTCCCTAAACTTGAAAATAAACATGTGAGCAAGGGTTAGTGAATGATAAAGAGCTGAAATTTTAATTTTGATATTATTGCAAGATAATCTCAGTAGCTTTTGAAACTTGTGATATTGCCCATAAATTGTAGTTAATACCATGTTTGGTAACACTATTAGGCATCTCTATCACTATCAATTTTAAAATTGATATTGATAGGAACCATTAAGAGGTGTTTGGTTAATTATATCAATTTTAAAATTTGTAGTGCAAACAAAACATATTATATAATACAAGTGTCAATTTGTATTACTTTTGATATTGGTACTCCAACATTTGAAAATATTAATATCAATATTGATATAGTACTAAAAATAAAACTCTAATCAAACAGGCCATAAACCACCAAGGAAAAATATTGCACTACAAGTCGTCGTCATTAGTCTATCTCCGATAACCTGATTTTTTGTAGTATACATAAAATATAATACATATAGAATATAAGAGGAAGAATATGTGAAGCATATAAATAATACGATAGTTATAAGTAAGAATCTAGTCATTTGTATCTTTCGTTTATTGTTTGCGTTTATCGTTCTGAACACCTTCAATGCGTACGTCTTCACCTTCCTTGACTCTGAGAAGGAATATCCTTCCCTTGCGAAGGACGGCCAACAGGACGTTGTGGATTTCAATACCACACTAATGGGACGTTTAAATAAAGTCTAGTTTTATAACAAAATTTGTTAAAAAAAAGTTGGGTAATCATCAGAAGTATATATTTTTTATACAAAATTATTTCTTAGACAAAAAATAGATGAAAGACTTTTTCTTTATAATCTCTTATCTTTTGCACTTATAAATGGCGCGACACCCTTTTTATTATTATATCTTTGGTTATCTTACGTCCTGTTTGGTAACACTATTAGGTACCTCTATCACTATCAATTTTAAAATTGATATTGATAGAAACCATTAAGAGGTGTTTGGTTAATTGTATCAATTTTAAAATTTGTAGTGCAAACAAAGCATACTATGTAATACAAGTGTCAACTTGTATTATTTTTGATATTGATACTCCAACATTTGAAAATATTAAATTCAATATTGATATAGTATCAAAAATGAAACTCTAACCAAACAGGACATTAGATTTTACTTTAATGTAAATATTTATCAATATAAAAATTTATTTTGCAGCGAAACACCTTATAACGTTTTCTGATGATACACTTATGAACAACTTTTTGTTATTATATCTTTGGTTATCTTAAATTTTGTTTAATGTAAATATCCATCAATGTAAAAATTTATTTTGCAACGAAACACCCAGTAGGATTATCTGAGGATACCCTTACGAACAACACTGATGATGTTTGTTATTGTTAGAGCGTCTGAGAAAACAGCGTGCCTTCTAAGTCTACGTTCACGGAGTAAAGGGTAAGAGGAGATAGAGAGAAGAGCTGCCTACTTTTCATAATATTTAGACTTGCCCAAATTTGGATGCAACTAAGGGTGCAAACGAGTCGAGTCGACCTGAGTACTATGGTGTTCAAGTTCGACTCGTTTATTTTACACGAGTTCGAATTCGAACTCGAGTTTTAACGAGTATGTTGAACCCTTGTTTAAACTTTGTTCGTTTATTAATCGAACTGAGTTGAGCTCTAACTCGAGTAGTAACTAAACTAAAATTCAATATATATTCAAGCTTAAGCTATATACAAACTCATTTATAAAATTTAGAATCAATAAAAAATTATTTGTGAAATTCTAGATTTAACTCATTTATGAAACTCAATCTAAGTTTAAACTCAATTATTGAATTATTTAATATATTGAAGTGATAATATATAATTATTAATACATATAATTTAATTTTTAAAAATAAATATATAATATAATATTTAATCAAGTTACTCGTGAGTTTATTGAGCCAAACAAGAGTCTGTTCAAACTCGACTCGTTTAATTAATTGAGTTTTATTTTTTGTTCAAATTTATTTATTTAACATAATAAATAAGTTAAGTCAAATTTTTATAGATTCAAGTTTCAAATTACTTGCCGAACGCATTGATTCATTTACACCTCAAGTGCAACAGGATTTTCTTTGTAAATGACCCCGCGCGTCTTGGTCAAAGCGCAACCCAAACAATGTTGGGTCGGCTTGGTCAATAAAAGATTTTAACTTGACTTAGGTGGATCTCATTTTTTTATTCTTATGAATATATTCTTAAAGTTTAATAAATATAACTATTACAAAAACACAATAATAAGTAAAATTAATATTTTAAATAAAGTTATGCCATAATTGTTTTAGTTCATTTAATACACTTTAGCCCATTTCGGCCGACAAGATGGCTTTACATTTAAGGCTCACGCGCTCTGACTTCAGAGTTCAGACCCATGTACGCGTTAGGAAGGACACAGGCCGGCACGACCCACCATATTTGTTGACGTTTTCTGGTTGACGGAATTTAGAACATGAATGTAGTGGAGTCCAGCCAAACTAATGTATGTATTATTCGGTTCAACTCGAAAAATCAAGGGTTCATTTAATTTCATGTGAAACCAAAACAAAGAAAAAAGTATTTCATGGAATACTCTTTTCAAGAAAATTGAAAACATTCATCCTCATTTGGTTACATGTAATTGTCTTTCATGGAAATTTTATCAAGTTCTTTAATAATTTTATTAATATTTAAATAATCAAAACATTTTTACAACAAAATCTTGATATGAAAAAATTTAAGTTACTTTTTATAAAATTATTTTTTTATGAAATTAATAACATAACTTATTATTTATAAATATTAATAAAATATTTAATTAAAAAATTTACTGTTTTTTATTTTTAAATTATTTGTCTGAATTATTTTCATTTATTTGGATATTTTCAAATGATTTTCCTAAGTTCCATGTAAAGTCTTACTATAGTATCATCATTTATTTATTTGAATTTTTGGAAATAATTATTTAATATCAAGTTTATATTTTCAAATTAATTACTTGATAAAATATTTTATTTAAAACTAAAATTGTTCATAAAAATTAGATTTACTCAATATTAATATTTTGGAAACCTAAAATAATAGTACAACATAAAATGTATTGGTAAATTTTATATCAAATAATTTAAATAAAAAATAATTCAAACTAGAAATTTTATACTGAATTCATGTTCTGGAAACTCACAATGAGTATAATGATAATTGAACAAAAGATATAGAATCTAATTTAACATAAAATGTTCTAATAATTTATATACAAAAATAATTTAACTGACAAAATAATTCCTGCAAACTCAAATTTCAGTTAAAATTTTATCACTAATTTTATTAAATGAGTAATGTGTTTGATAAAATTGCTTGACAATAAAAATATTTTATTCCTTAAACATATAAGAATAATTCTAAATAAAATTAATTATTTAATAACATAAACAATAATTATAAATTTTAATTATTATTAAGTCTCACAAAAGGTTTGACACCCGGAAAACGACTTCCGCCTAAACTTTTTGGATACCAAAATCCTCTTTTTTCTTGGTCAAAGGAGAATATTTTCTTTTAACCAATTTTTATATGCAAACAAATAACAATAATATTCACTTTTTCCCAAAAACTTCATCCTGCACCCACTTCTACAAGGAAACAAACGAACCAAGTCAAATCAACTTTTGTTCAATTTAATTTAGTTTCAATTACTGATCAATTTAGTTTGATTTTTAATAGGGTGTTTGGTAGCGCTTTTAAATTTAAGATAATTTCATTTTTGAAATCAAGATTGAAAGACTTCTCAATTTTGTTTTTAAAATCAAAACAGTCCAAATTTTTTGTGTTTGGCAAAACTATCACAATTTTTAAAAATTAGATAGTAGTGTTTGGTTATGACTTTAAAATCAAAAGATTTGTGTCGGCGCCGACCCCACCCCATGTGTTGCCGCCGGCGCCGGCCCCCATGCGTTCCTGGCGGCTGTCACGGGGAGCTTTGTGCCGGCGCCGTCTCGTAGGCGTCCCCGTGCGTTCCCTGCAGCCGTCGCAGGCTCCTGGCGGCGTCCACCGCCCCGCCCCCCCCCCCCCGCGCGGAACGGTCGCCCCCCCATCCGCCGTCACATGCTCCTGCCGGCTTCCGCCGCCCCCCCGGCGGACCGTCGCAGGCCCCCGCGGTCCGCCGTCGCAGGCTCCTGCCGGCAGTCGCCCCCCCACCGTCCGCCCGCCCCCTCCCCCCAGAGTCGGCGTCCGCCATCGCAGGTTCCTGCCGCCGTTGCCCCCCCCCAGAGCCGGCGTCCGCCGTCGCAGGTTCCTACCGCCGTCCCCCCCCCCCCTGCGGAACGTCCAGGTGTGTGTCCTCCCCGCACGCTGTGGGCGCGATGGCGGGTGAGAGGGGCGATGGCGGGTTGCTGTCGAGAGGGAGATGCCTGGACGGGGGTGACGGAGATGCCGCGGGAGACGCTTGGACGTGGGAGACGGGTGAGAGAAAACGTGCGTCCGCGTCTCTCTTAAAAATAAAACAACTCCTTCCTTGTTTTATTTCTAAGAGAGTTATTAGGAATAGAACTCTTTGTTTCCAAAAAAAGGGGAGCGGGAAGAAGACGTAACCAAACACCTCTCTTTCCCTATTTTCAAATTTTAGGTAAAAAAAGGGGAAAAATGCTACCAAACACCCTATAAGATCTTTGAAATCAAACTAAATCAATAGACTGAATAATCAGAATTAGATTAAATATTTTATTTTAAGTATATTCAATATGATACTTGTGTACCTTTTTATAAATAAATTGTTTCAAGAGTTTTTAGATAAAATTAATAAATTGTATAAATATATACACTAAATTTTAATAGAATATGATTTAAAATAAATAAAATAAAAATATTTATTGACATATTTATCATACCTTAATAAAATATGATTTGAACCCGATCAAACTAAATCAAACCAAATTAATTTGGTTCGGTTTGATTTGGTTTGAGAGATTGTTTAGTTTGATTTGATTTGAGAAAAAATACTCAAACATTAAATCATACCAAATCATGAATACCTCTAATTCTATCATTCAAGACTCATACCGAAAGAGGAGGATAGTGCAACAAGTGGACATTGAAGAGGTAGGAAGGTCCATAATCAACTCAAATAAATTCTTATGTTCTTTCTATTTTCTTTCTTGTGCAAATATGATTCTTGTTGTGTATTTTAATCAGGATCTGAAAACTTAGGCCTTCTGAGTTCTGAAAAATAACCTAAATTACTATTCAAAATAGTATTTTGGGGATCCATTACTGATGTTAAGAGTAAAAGGGATTGAAACAAGAATTACTTTGTTATCTGTGTTCCATTTCCATGTACAGAATGTGGGAAATCAATGTAAGAGGTTCAATGCAAGAGACAACACCTTGCAAGAGAACCCATGCTTCAAATGTTTTAACAATAGGTCCAATTATTAAATGCTTTGTGACTTTGGTTCTAATTTTCAGTTGTAGACGCCAAATTTATAGGAAAAATGACAAGTATGCCCATCATGCCTCTTTTACTTATTAATAATAAAAAGAAATAATTAAGTCTCTTCTTCTTATTAACAAAAAAATGACACATAAAAATATATAATTTTCCTATTTTCATGTTGTGACAAATCATAGACAAGAATGAATTTCAATGAGAGACCGAACATGATGTAATATACAAAATAGATTATAAAAGTGCTTTGGGAAGATAGTCAAGAGAAATTGACATTGTCTAGATCTTTTACCGAAGTCATTTTAAATGTTGTTTAATCTAGATGAGTTAAAGAAGAGAAGAATACTCTGTGAGAGATAAAAATCTTGTGTACTCTCTGTATAATGTCCTGGGGCATTAATGTACATTATCATTGCATTAACATGAATGCTCCCTATCACTTTTTACTTGCACTCATTCCCTTTTTACTTGCACTCATTTTCGCTATACACATAAAACCCCTTCTAGAATGTTTTGGGTAAAGCAATGTACAACCTCCACTATAAATAAAGTATACAATACCTCCTGAGCAACAACGGGAGCACACCATTCCCCTTTTTGGTTTCTTCCTTTCTCTCTGTCGTGTGCTACATCTCTAGATCTACTCATCATTCGCTACTCGAGTTCAAGTGCCGCTACTTTATCGTCATATTCTACAACTCAACTTGGTATCAAAGTTATTTGTTTGATGGCAACTATATCAATCTCTGCAGTCTCAACATCACGGCCACCAGTTGTCCAAGCGCCTCCTTCCTGATGAATCACTCTATTCTTCTGATTCTGAACGTGATGCACTTTCTATCATTGAAGTGCACTCGTGATAACTTTCTAACGTGGAAAACTCAGTTTCTTCCACTATTTTAGTGACACGGCCTACTTGGAATCGTTGATGGTACTGAGCCAACACCATCGATGATTAATACTGATAAGGTTTCAAATGACTTGATTATTAATCTAGAGTATACCATTGGATGAAGAGAGATCAGATGACTCTAAGCTAGCTCCTGTCATCATTTTCAGAGAAACTATTTCATCTTATTGTTGGCCTTTGGATAGCTATGAAAGTTTGGAGCTCCATAGCAGTAGCTTTTGCATCTCAAGCTCAAGCTTTAGCTCTTGAACTTCACTCAGAATTACGCACGATCACAAAAGGATCTGCATCTATTATAGATTACATTCAAAGGATCAAGTGTATAGCCGACAACTTGGCAGCTATAGGACGACTGATTCCTCCAACAGAATTGGTTTATAATGTGTTGGGAGGACTCAGATCCTCGTATGAGGCTTTTATTCCAGTAGCCCTTACCTATATTTCACCATTTACATTGGAGGAACTACATGGCCATTTGCTTGCCCATGAGAGTTGGCTTGCCAAGTAGGTCCAAACCGAACCTAATGCTTTTCCCTCTGTTAATACTACTTCATTTTCGAGTAAGAATCAGTCTCATGTTCAAAAAACACTCACGACATTCTAGAAACAATCGGCAACCTAGATAGAGCTTTTGCAAAAATAATAGAGGAAAGGGTAAGTCCACATATGTTTCAAGATGTCAAATATGCAATGTCACTAGGCACAAGGCAGATGTCTACTATTACAAGTTTGAAAACAAGGTACCCAGACAAACAAATCAGTTTCAACTGAAAGAATATACAATTGCCTCAATGAATGATGAAACATAACCTTAGGTTTGGTTCCCTGACTTAGGGACCACTCATCATCTCACTAATCAATTGAGAAATATACAAATTCATGCTCCTTATACAAGAAGTGATCAAGTCTACTTGGGAAATGGCACCTGTTTACTCATTCTTAACACTGGTAAATCAACATTTACTTATTTTAATAGGTTTTTTGATTCGAAATATATTCTACATGTTTCAAGAATTAATAAAAACTTGTTGTCCATAAGTAAATTCACACATCAAAATGATGTTGTCGTAGAGTTTCTAACTAACAATGTTCTTGTCAAGGACCGGGCAACAAGGAGGCCGCTGCTCAAAGAGCAAAATAGTAGAGAACTATACACTACAGTTTGAAGATAAAAAGGAACCTAAAGTGCATATAGAAAAAAGTACTACCTATAATAACTAACATGTGCATCCCAGGAGATGTCCTTGTTTATTCCTACAACCTTTCAAAAAGCTCAAATATCTCACGTATGGATTAAAGCTATGAATGAAGAATTCAATGCTTTATTATCAAACAAAACATAGTTCTTAGTACAGCCAAATCATGATATGCATATTATTGCCTCAAAATGGATATTTAAGATCAAATACCATGTAGATGGTACTATTGATAGGTTTAAAGCTAGATTAATAACTAGGGGATTCAAGCAATAACTTGGAATTGATTACCATTAGACTTTCAATTCAGTTATTAAGACAATAACAATAAGATTAGTTCTATCCATTGTAATATCTTAAAGTTAAAGCATCAGACATGTTGACATATCAAATGCTTTTTCTTCATTGGGATTTATTTGAACTAGTTTTTATGAAGCAACCAAAAGGGTTTGTCAACTCTCATTATCTTTATGTATGTTTTCTAAAAACATCCTTATATGGTCGTCGACAAGCTCCAAGGGTGTGGTTTAGTAAAATTTTTGATAAATTACTTGAGCTTGGTTTTACAGCTTCCAAAATTGATACATCTTAGTTCATATATAACTGTGAAAATACAAAGTTATTCGTTTTGATATATTTATATTACATTATTATCACTGGAAGCTCAAAGTCTTTGATCACTTCAGTTATCTCACTCCTTGGCAAAGCATTTACACTAAAAGGCCTTGGATCTATCATTTCTTTTCTCGTTGTCAAGAATTAACTTAGGTATGTATCTTTCTCAACACCAATAGTTTGCTAATCTTCTAGTTAAGACAAATGTGGATAGTGCATACCCCCTCAAGAAACCTATGGCTGTTGGTGAAGATGAGAATGAATATATTTCAGTCATCAATAATCCAACTTTATATCGGCAAATAATAGTCTCTTAAACAGCTAGCATTACTAGAACTGACATTACCTTTGCAGTGAACAAGGCAACATAGTCCATGCACCAACCAACTCAAAAAGATTGCAAGCTTGTCAAGCATATACTCAAATATATCAGAGGAATTGTTCATCTGAAATTATTTATCAAACCTACAGTGATTCGGATTGGGCTAGTGACAGGAAAGATAAGAAATCTACAAGAGGGTACTTGCTATTGTAGATACGCGAATTCAGCCAGATTACGGAGAGTACAATCTCATTCCTATAGATAACACTTGTATTTTCCCAATCAGAAAAGTCGGTTTGACATAAAAATGACCAAATTTTAGGAAATGTAAAGACGTCCCGACATCGCGACGCCTGGCGTCGCGACTTCAGAGCGCCTGGCATTTCCCGCCTTTTCACCCATTTATCCGGCCGGACGACGTCGTACTCAGAAAGGTACGATGGTACAAGCGCTCCTCTGCCAGAGCGCCTGCATTTCTGCCCGTGATAGTCAACTTTTCAGGACGGTCAGCGGTGCGTTGTCGAAATCGTACCGAGGGTCCAGGCGCTCCGCCGTCGGAGCACCTGGATTCCCGCCTGACAACTGACACCGCAGGCTCCGCGTGCGCCGAATTTGCAGTGTGTCAGCCGTAGGTCGTAGGTGCTCCCCTGTCAGAGCGCCAGGATTTCCGCTGACAACCGCCGCCTGACATGCAGGGTGGTAGGTGGCGACAGGTATGGTCGGACGTGCTGATCCGCCGACTTGTCGGCGGATTAGCAGGTGCTCCAATACCGCGATGCCAGGCGTCCTTAGGCCGGAGCACTAGGGTCACTTTTGTGCATCTATAAAAGGAGACCCTCCTCCCACATTTAAGAGGTTCCAGGGAGATTCCAAGGAGGTTGCAAAAAAGGATTCCCAGAGCCATAACTCCACAGAGAGAGTCTTCTTGAGCCTCCCAACATTCTCCCACCATCTTCCAAGCCCCACTAGAGTCCACAATCCCATCTCCAAGTCATTCCATCTTCCATTACATCTCTTCCACTCCGCTCATTCAATACAACCAAAAGACCATTCCAAACCCCCCCTCATACCATTAAAAGCCGTTGAAAGCCATCCCAAAGAGTCTCAAGAAGTCTCCAAAACCTCCAGGAGTCCGATTCCCTTGATTGGAACCGGGGGGAGATCGTGTCAAAGGCTGCCTCCGAAGGACCTAAGCGCTCCTCCGACGGGACGCCAGGCGACCTGGAGTCGGAGCGCCTGCAACCGCCAGAAGCCAGACGGCCCCGGGCTCGCCAACGATCTTCTTCCTTATCTTATCCTCCTTTCATTTTCCATTTGGGTTTTCATCATGCATATTGCACTAGTCTAACTTAATGCATCTTTAGCTTTAGGTCATTTAGACCCTCCCTTAAGAGGGGTTAGGAGTTAGTCCTAATCCGGTTCGTTCAACCCCTTTTGTCGTTCCTCTTCTTTCTCACGAATAGTTACTATTTTCTAGTTAGTTCTAATCATTGTTTCGTTGTGCTTTCATTCATAACTTCTTTTCAGGCAAGCGAGCTTCTCCAAGGCTCTTCTTCCCCGGCCGGCCGAGGAAGGAGAAGATAGAACCCACACAATCTCCCCATTCAACGAGGTAACCGGTCATCCTCCCCCCTTATCTATTTATCTCTTTCATTTTAATCATCGGAGCCTCTTTGGCTCCTGGCGACCACACCGTCTCTTCCTCTTTTCGGTTCATAGGTTAAGTTAGTGTTGATAACGCCACCCACCGTCTGATCTTCTTTTCCTTCTATTCTCCTCACGACCCGGACCGGTCCTTCGATGCCCAAGTGACATCAAGGGTTGAGTAGTCCGGGGACCAAAGTGAGTGCGGAGAAGGAAAGAAGGAGAAGAGGCGGGTAATAGACCGGTTTGTTGGAATCATCCACAACCGTGTCTATGGCGTGATTAACACGAACCGACCCTATCAAAACCGTAAGGAAGGAGAAACACACACACCCCACACCGGAACGTCCGCACCGCGAGAGGGATGGTGCAAAGACCTCATCCTCTCGGCGTCCACCTCGTCTCACTCGGGAGTTCCACATCTTTTGGCGACCACGGTGGGAGCTCTAAAGCCAAGAGAAAGTCGCTTCTCATACTTCTTTGAATGAAAGCCTCTTCCATCAAGTAAGTCTTTTATTCACTCTCTTTGTCTCCACGTTTATTCGTATTTAGTTCTCTTTCTTTTAAAGTCGAAATCGCTCTTGCTCACCGCGTGGGCCACTACTCCTTGGCTCCCGCGTGAGCCACCTCTCATTTCCCCGCTCACCGCGTGAGTGGTACATCATCGGCCCCGCGTGGCCGTCTCTTTCTGTTAATCCTATCAAAGGGACACCGGGTGCTCCCCCTTGCTAGGGTATTTGCAAGCCGAACTCCGCGAGCTCAAAACCTTTACAAGCATCGACTCCCGCACGAGTCAACTTTACTTTTAGTACTTTTCACTTATAAAGCATCGTCATTTACTGCTTTTCGCATCATATCACTTTTAGGTCCCCGCGGGACCCTTGCTTTCTAGTTTCTCTTAAAATTTGTTGATTTACGTTCAAAGCGTCCCGATACCGCGACGCCTGGCAACGCGATATCGGAGCGCCTACAATTCCCCGAAACTGTTTCCAGTTCCTGCTTTCCGTTTCGCTTCCAACCCCCATCACTCTTACTACCTTTTAATTTTTAGCATGCAAACTTGTCTTGGTGTTTAAATCTCTTTGTGCACCATCATCTTTTAAGCTTCTTTGTACTTCTCCCACGTTGTGTTGCTTTTATTTTATTGTTTCTTGCTTCTTTATCCTTGCTTATTCTCTTGCATTAGCTTGCATCGAGGTACTGGCTCCATCCGGCCTCGTAGGTCATCCGAGAAGGGGGGCTCACTCTCCTCCCAAAGCCATACACATCCAAAACACCATTCTTGGTGGATCTCGACTTCTCTTCCGGGGATTCTCTCTCGGTTGACTAAGTTGGTTTCCGCCAAGGCCTCCGTAAGTCCCCAAACGTGAAGGATTCCCTCTTCACCGATCGGGCTGGTTGTACCATTTCCCCAAAACCCGAAGTTAACCCATCACCTATCCGTGTGAGCAATCGTTTCACCTTACGTTGCTCGGCGTTGTGTGAGCATAGGGTCCCACCCATTTATTTGAGTGGACAATATTTCTCTAAACAAGCCACTAATCTAAGGCTGAAACAAAAAAATATTGCATTAAGCATTCCAAGTATTTGCTTTAACTTGTTTGTGTAACCAAAAGAGGAAGAAACAAAAAAAACCAAAGGAGGGAGGAGACTCTCTCCTACAAAAAAAAAATCTAAAAATCACCAAAATAAATTGTTTCTTTGAGGTAAAACTTCCCTGATCACAGCAATCAAAGAAAAATAACCTCTAAGAAACAATCCCAAAAAAATTGTCAAAGAAAACTTTGCTTTCGGTTAAAAACTTGTCTTCTAGAATTAACGACTCAAAAGAAAAGAAAAAAATCTATTCAAAGAGAAAACACCCGAAAAAGGAAACTCCATCTTCTTTTTTTCCTTGCTTTATGCCTATGTCGCTCAGGTCCGGACGAGTCATCATGGATCAACATTGTGAGCAAGCAGAGTGTGAACAGGCTTATTTTGGGGCAGAAGGCGAGCCGTCACTCCATCCCGACGCCGTCTATGCCGTCCATGAACCGGGGGCTCCCGCTGAACTGGATCAAATTTCCCCTCCACCCAATCCGGGTTCTCTTTGGGAGGCATTTTCTCATGCCGACCCCACCCAACTTCAAGCCATCGAGGCTATCCTCAAGGGCAAGTCACCCGCTAATCATGATCCCCTCACCGGCAGTCTTCGTATTTCTACCCCCCATTTAGTAGCGCGTCAACGCGATGTTGCTGCTCATGGACATTCCTATACCGAGCTGACGCCCCCAAGTTCTCCTCATCCGGTAGCTATCCTAAACCACTCGGATCCGAATTTGGCCGCACCATCACGGCCACCAGTCTTCTCTTCTAATCATCTTAATCTTCCCCGTCAAGCGACGTGCCCGCCAACTCATGTCCCATGTCCGGCCGCCTCGGCCTACTTAGCTCCCCCTCCGGTGTATCAAACACACCCTCCTCCCCCGATTGTTCGAGAGCCCTCTATTGACCAGGCCATGCTGAACCACCTAAGTCAAATGAAGGAGCAGTACAAAGAAATTCGTCGTCTTGTTGGCACCAAAGTTGCCCCCGAGATATCTCTCCCCTCTCTCCCTACTTTCCATCTACCTCACTCCAAAATGCCGGTGTTCTGCCACTACAACGGGTCCGGCAACCCCTTCCTCCACATCAAAGATTTTCTGTACGAGTCTGTCACATGGCAAAACGATCCAAGAGCCCTCGCTTTTCTATTTAGAAGATCATTGGAGGGCTCGGCACTTGAGTGGTTTTATTCACTTGATTTGACAGAGGCCGGTAACTTTGATATTATCAAAGGCAAGTTTTTGCAGAGATATCAAGACCGGGTTGGAATAGCCTACTCCATCACCGACCTCGTAGCCGAGAGAATGAAATCAGACGAAGATTTTATCAGATATGCTGATAGATGGAGAGCCATGGCAGAGAAGCTCACAGATCCGATGTCAGAGCCAGAGCAGGTCAAGTTGATCATAACAAATGCAATCCCAGCCATGAAAAACATGTTGGCCCTTCACCATCCCACTTCCATGAGTGAGCTATATGAGAAGGTGCGGTACATCCAGACCCAGCTCCGGGATTCACCCATTATGAACCTATTTGATCCCCGACCTCGGGTCACCAAGAAAACCGTCCCTTCCACCTCCAGACCAGTAACCGAGGGGATAGTGAACCATGAGCATGTTAGTGTTGTAGGGAATCCCCCTAACAATTACCCACATCAATACATAAACCCTCCTCCGAACAGGAATGCTCCGGCTCTCCAGCACCAACAATCCCGGCCTCAACTTCCCCCACGGCCTCCCCAGTACCAGGTCCAACAGTACCGGCCCCAGAATCAGCAACCCTTAATGCCTCGAGCCCCACAACCCAGGGCCCCAGAGACCTACCACCAGGCCCCTCCTCCAGTTGCACATCAACCAAGGAAAACTGGTCCCCGACGGGAAAATTACCCCCCATTGCCCTATTCCCTTACAGATATTTTCAATGCCTTGATGGCTGCACAACAGATAGAGCTTCCAAAAGAAAGACCTGTCTGGCCAGGCACGCCGAACATTGGGCGATATTGTATGTATCATCGATACCCAGGTCACATGATCGAAGATTGTTTTCAATTCCGAGACTACATTCATGATCTTCATGACCAAGGGAGTATTGATTGGGCATAAATGGGGGTATACATCGAGTCATTGAAAGCACAACAGTCAAGACCTCGAGGGAAGCAACAGCAGCAGCAGCAGCAACAACAACAACAACAACAACAACAACAACGACAACAATCACAGCATGATCACGGCCTTGGGATAGTGCGCAACCCTTTGCCAAACCATGCGCCCGCTCCAATAGCAGCACCCCCTCGCCACCCCATCAATCCTATCCTAGTCCCGGCTAAAGAATCATCCAGCCGAGGACAAGACTGGCAGATGGACCCGGCTACCGCCTCCTTCCAAACATACACCCCTCACCACTCTGATAGGGCTATCTTATCCATTCTTCGTACCTCACCCAACCTACCACCCATCATCCGTGCACCGCCGCGACCCGCGGAGGAGTTCGTCGCCACAACCCCTCTTCCCTTAGGACCTATTATCTGACCCCGCGCACCACCTCCATTAGCTACCACGTCCCCTCTACCGCCCATCATTAGACCAGCACCCCCATTAACCAACCCGGCATCCACCATGCCACCAAGAACCCCACAACCCTTGCCCCTCCTCATTCGACCCATTAGCCCGATAACAACCCCACTTAGCCCTGTCAGTGCCCCACCACCTCCGCCCAAGCTCACCCAGTCCAACCACTCTGATCACATGCCAGTCCCCGTCGAAACATCACCTGCCGGGCCCACACCACCCCTTGCTGCCATCCTACGGAGCGGACGCATGGTCCAACGCATCTTTCCCCAAGCTGGTGCAACACAAGTAGCCCCAGAAATAGAGGAGGAACCAGTTGAGGAACCGGTACCAGGAACTACATATGATCTACTGAAGCACCTTGATAAAACACCAGCCAGAATTTCTATTCTAGAATTAATCAAGCGGTCCAAAGTTCACCAAGAGGTACTTCAGCAATATTTACAAAAGGTACTAGTCAGTGAAAGCCTCCCGCCTGAGAGAATCACCACTGTCTTGGCTCTCCGAAGTGAATACCCGGCCCTGACTTTCACTGATGAAGAGTTGGCGGCCCCCGAAGTCAGGAGGTGTGCGTTATGCTTGACTGTGAACATTCGAGGCATCCTAGTAGATTCATGCTTGGTAGATACCGGTGCCTCTTTGAATATCATACCACCTGAGACACTGAACTGTTGCGGCATCTCAGAGGCAGAGATCCAGCCTTCCCACATCACTGTGACGGCATTTGATAACATGAAACGACCCGCGCACGGCACCATTCTTCTTGATGTCGAGCTTGGTCCCAAGACAGTCACAGTTGACTTCCATGTGCTGGAGATGGATCCTACCTACCGAGTCATTCTGGGCCGTCCCTATCTCGAAGCATTAGAGGCACTAGCGTCTACCAATCACCAGTGTATCAAGTTCCCTCACAAGGGGCAGATTGTAAATGTGACTAGTTATGTAACTGTGCGCCAACTACTGGATTACCAAGTCAGCCGGTATTCACATTGATAGAACCACCAAAGAAAAAATGGCAGCCAAAACAAAAGAAGAAGAACATAGAAGGGCCGATAGGGTGGCACATCATGAGAATTCTGGGGTATCAAGAGGGTCAAGGGTTGGGCAAGTTCTTGCAAGGCATCACAGAGCCCATCAACCCCGCCAGTCGACTTACTAAGGCCGGCCTGGGGTATGATGGGACAATCCAGAATGGCAAGAGGCCTGGACAACAGGCGGTGGCAGAAGGACTTGCAAAATACTTTCTAAAAGGGGAAGTGATCCAAATTGAAGAAGAGGAGCCAGGCTATCTCAACGACATCAACAACCGTCCGTGGAAAAGGCAAAGGGTCGACGAAGGTGAGGATGAGTTATTCTTACCTTTATCATCATTATTTTTGGTTGAGGAAGAAGAATCAAGGAAAGAACCACTTAAATCGCCACAGATCAGTAAGTGCTTTGATGGTCGAATTTGCCATACCCCCTGATCATCCCGCGAGGGCCTCTCCTCAATTTCTCATTCTCAGGGGCTAAGCCCCTCTTTCAACTAAGCCTCTCCCATGGGCTCCCAGTGCCCTTCCATGATGGGCCCTTCGCGAACCATGCAAGGAATGTACCACCCCCGTTCCACACAATCGTCACCATCGGGCCCGAGAGCCCTCTCCATTCTACGTTATTCAAGGCCTTTGCCTCTTTGGCCATCGAGCCAGTTCAATCTCGGGTCAAACCAAATGACCCGCCTGATTCACTAGACTTCCCCCTCCAAGGGTCAGTCGACTCATCCCCAACTAAGGAGGATCACAACCCCACCCAAAATCTCTCTCAGATCTTCACATTCCTTTCCCTTCGTGATGAAAAAGGTGCCATAACCCACCCCGTACACATGGTTGGCACCGCCAAAAAAAAAACGTCCTTTTCACAACTCGCATTTCAGTCGAAGAAACATCCATCTTTGCCCCCGAGGACTTTCTGACCTCGGGGACCGAGTCTTTAAGCGAGTTGCTCTGTCCTTCACCCCCTGTAGATATTGTTTCTCCCAATCTCTCCTCTTCATCGTCATCTCATTCTTTTCCCCTAGGGTTAGTATCCAAGAGAGTCCGAGCTAAGGGTAAGAGGGTACCGGATCGGTATCTATATCAACTGGCTGGCAAGAGCTTAGAGTGTGCAAAATTGCCAGGGTTTTGGGATAACAGTATTCAGTTGGATGAAGTCTTTTATGAGGACGAAGAAAACATGGATCAATCTCTAGGAGTATATGAAGTCGGTTCAAAAAAGGATGTTGATACAGACGAAGAAGAGGATATAGCATATGCCTATGCTTCAGGTTTGAGGAGGTTTGAAGAACCCCTAGCTTCCGCTGATGAGCCCATAAAAGAACTTAATCTTGGAACATTAGAAGATCTTAAAGTTGTCCTCATCAGTGCTAGTCTCACTCCCTCCCAAGAATCAGATTTAATAGAGGCTTTGCAAGAATACCGGGACACATTTGCATGGACCTATCAGGATATGCCGGGGCTAGACAATTCGCTGGTCGAACATCGTTTGACACTTAAGGATGGGGCTGTCCCGGTAAAACAAAAGCTTAGGAGATTCCACCCAGAAGTGGCCCTGAAAATGAAAGAAGAGGTCGATAAATTGCATCAAGCCAAATTCATTAAAGTCGTCCTTTATCCTCAATGGGTGGCTAATATCGTCCCGGTAATGAAGAAGAATGGCAAAGTCCGCATCTGCATCGATTTTAGAGATTTAAACAAAGCTTTCCCTAAGGATGATTTTCCTCTTCCTCACGTCGATGTGCTTGTTGATAATATAGCCGGTTTTGAAACCCTCTCATTCATGGATGGATATTCTGGGTACAATCAGATTCGGCTAGCAGAAGAGGATCAGGAGAAGACATCGTTCACTACACCTTGGGGAACGTATTGTTATGTCGTCATGCCCTTCGGACTGAAGAACGTAGGAGCAACCTATCAGAGGGCAATGATGGCAATTTTTCATGATATGATGCATCAATGTGTAGAGGTGTACGTGGACGATTTAGTAGTCAAGTCCCGGACCCGAGATGAACATTCCAAGGTTTTAAGAAAGATCTTGCAAAGAGCTCGAGAATTTAAGCTAAAGATGAACCCGAAGAAATGTGTGTTTGATGTAGCATCCGGCAAATTGTTGGGTTTCATTGTTAGAAAAAGGGGGATTGAGATTGATCCCAATAAAGCCAAGGCTATCATTGATATGCCCCCACCAAGGAATTTGAAAGAACTTAGGGGGTTAATTGGAAGGCTGCAATTTGTCCGCCGGTTCATCTCACAACATTCTCAAAGGTGTAAGCCTTTTTATGAGTTAACTAGGGCAAAAACAGAATTCAAATGGGACCAGAAATGCCAAGAGGCTTTTGATGGTTTGAAGAAATATCTTTCTAGCCCTCCTGTGCTCCAACCCCCGAATCCAGGCAGGCCTTTGATCTTGTACATCTCGGTTCTAAGTGAGTCCTTAGGTGCAGTGTTAGCACAAATAGACGAGGAGGGGAAAGAACGGGCCGCTTACTATCTTTCTAAAATCTTTGACCCTTGTGAGATGAACTACACCGCCATGGAGAAGACCTGTGTCTCTCTAGTTTGGGTGGTACAAAAACTCAAGCACTACTTTCTTGCTCACGAGGTCAATCTCATCGCCCGAATGAACTCTATCAAATTCCTCCTCGAGAAATCTGTCCTCACTGACCGACTCGCCAGATGGCAAAGTTTTCTCTCCCAATTTGACATCACTTACGTCCAACAGAAATCAATCAGAGGGTATGCTATTGCCGAACACCTGGCTCACCATCCCATTCCTAACTTTGACCCGGTCCATTCCGAATTGCCCGATGAAGGACTCTTGTCCCTCCATCATTCTGAGTTATGGACCCTTTACTTTGATAGTGCTTTAAATTCCTAAGGAAGAGGAATCGGAGTTGCCCTTTTGTCCCCGGAAGGGGTTGTTATTCCCCAAGCCTTCCAACTCTGCTTCCCCGCCACCAACAACATTGCTGAATACGAGGCCCTTTTAGCTGGATTAGAGGCTGCTCGCTTCCACGGAGCCACCAAGTTAAGAATTATAGGCGATAGCCAACTGATTCTTCGGCAAGTGCTCTCCAGATATCGAACATTTCATCCTAGACTCAAACCATATCAAGAACTCACTTCTTCTTATATCAAGCTCTTCACTAAACTCGAATTTGTCCATATCCCCCATGCTCAGAATATCCTTGCTGATTCTCTAGCATCATTGGCATCTTCTTTATCAATCCCGCTAGGCATGTCTGATAGGACCATTTCCGTCCGGCGGAAGATGATACCTGCTGTTAAAGATGCTCGATTTCTTGATATCAAGGAGAGGTTCGCAAGGAAAGAATTGCTTGAGCAAAAAGAGGAATTGTCAATCGTCGAGGTTGAGGAGTTAAATGAAGAAGAAGAGAGACCATGGTACCATGAGATTGCGCAGTATTGCCGAGATCAGACTTACCCGCCCGAGCTTACAACCGACGAAAGAAAAGCCGTCAGAAGGATTTCCCAGAAATATCTAGTGCTGGGCGGGACACTTTTTAAAAGAGGCATGACGGGGATCCTGTTACGTTGCGTGGACGAAAAAGAAGCTGAATTAGTGCTTGAAGAAGCTCACTCAGGGGTGTGTGGAGGTCACGTTAGTGCCCAAGCCCTTGCCAAAAAGATCATTCGGCAGGGGTACTACTGGCCCACGTTAGAAGAAGATTGCTCGATTTTTGTTCGGCACTGCCATCAATGTCAACTCCATGCCGACAAAATCCACTCTCCTGCATCTTCTCTCCATCCTATCCACGCCCCCTGGCCTTTCGCTATGTGGGCTTTTGATATTATCGGTCCCCTTGGTGATCCCAACTCCACGAACAAAACCAAGTCTTTTATTCTCACCGCCACGGAGTACTTCACCAAATGGGCTGAAGCAGAAGCTTACACGGAGATCAAGGCATCAACGGTGTGCACATTCATCAGGCGCAACATTCTGTCCAGATTCGGAATCCCCGGCGACATCATCACCAACAATGGGCCTCAGTTTGTCTCTCAGGAGCTGCAAGACCTTTGCAACAGGTATCGCATAAAATTGCATCATTCATCTCCATATTACCCGGAAGGCAACGGTCAAGCAGAAGCCACTAACAAAGCCCTGATAAAAATCATTAAGAAAACATGTGAGTCCAGCAGGTTCGCGGATTGGCCAGATAAGCTGATCGATGCTCTATGGGCCTACCGCACTTCAGTCCGAACCCCAACGGGCCAGACTCCCTATGCCTTAGCATACGGAATGGAGGCGGTAGTCCCATATGAAGTACTAGTTCCTTCCCTCCGAGTTCAGATCGATCGAGACATCCCTACGGATGATCGGCAGGAATCTCTCCTAGCCCAGCTCAAACTCTTGGACGAAAGGAGGCTGGCCGCCGCCGAACATGCCCAGACTTATCAAAATAGGCTTAAAAGATTTTATCAGAAAAGGGTGGTTAAGAGAAAATTTGAAATCGGTGAGGTTGTGCTTAAACGAATTTTCATAAAGCCGGGCGGTCCCCGCTCAAAACTACAACCAAATTGGGAGGGACCCTTTGTAATTTCAGAAACCTACCCTGGCAATTCTTATAAGCTAGTTAATGCAGATGGAGAAGAATTAACTCACCCTTGGAATGGACTCTACCTTAAGAAATATTTCCCCTAAAAACAACAAAAAATGTAAAATACTAAAAATCGTGGAAGAAGTTCACTCTCACCTATCCTTGCTTGCTATTAGGCCCACCTGTTCAAATGAGGGTTAAGGATAGGCATCACACTATGCACATCGCACGCCTAGACTCCGGGATTCGACGGCCAAAGCCAAAAGAGAAGACCAGGTAGCGCTAGGCAAAGAAAATCAGCCATACCCTATTCTGCTCTCGCCTCGGTCCAAGGAAAGATTTGAGGGACTCAAAGCAAGGAATACCGAAAATGTCCATCATCTTGGAAGAGTAAAATCCTAGAAGGTCTGACTTCTCAAAAGAAAAGGCACCAAAAGATGGGCAATGAACCCCTCAGGTCAACAAAAGAAAGAAGTGCATAGACCTGTCTGAATGAGTGCCTAGAGTAGCCCCAAAAAGAAGAAAAGGCTCCAAAAGATGGGCAATGAACCCCTCAGGCAAAAATGACCTGTCCGAATGTGGGCCATAAAAATGGGCAAGAAGGAATGACCCGAAAAGATTTAAACCTGACAGATGAACATTAGTACGGAAACCCACTTGATATCCTTTGAGTTTGACCGAAGGCTTGTCTCAATTTCTTCCTTCTTCAACCACCATGGGTAGGGTTGATCGACCAAGCCCAAGCAGGACCCTGGTTTATTGAAGGCAGAAAGCCTAAGAATCCCGGAAGAAGGCATGTCACCTACACGTGACGCCTGTTCTTAACTACTACACGTACTATGGAAGGGGGATCCAATTGCAAGCAAGGCAAATGATGAGAACATCTACTTCATCCATGAACAAAAAAATGAATATATCCAAAATCCAAACAAATCTAAAAATTTCAAAGAACAAAAAAATCCACAAATTCTCAAAACCTCCTACAAATTTGAATATCCGAAACCCCAAAAAATCTATAAAATTCAAAATCCAAAAAAATAGAAAATCCCCAAAACTAAAAAGAAGTTAGTGCTTGTAAATTGACCGCATGTCTAGTTGCATTCATGTTTAATTTTCTGTCATGCACGTTTCGTTTCTGCATTACATAGTCGTGTTTCTTATTTGCCTGGTTAAGAAGGCCCATGCCTCTTGACATCTTGCAAGAGGCTAAGCCTAAAATGAGATTTAACCACTCTTCTGGTTCAGTAAAACAGGCAACAGGTGCGAAGAAGGAGAAATAGATGGCCAAGAAAGATATATCCACTATGAGCTCAAAAAATGTACAAGTGTATCATGTGGCAGAGGGGGCCGGCACATCAGAATCGCCGCCTCCCTCCACCGCTGGCTCCTGGGGAACCGGCTCTTCTACAGGAGGGGGGAGGGGAGTCCTCTCGTCGCCAGCCCGAGAGGTGGTACCCGACCGGCTCGGGCCGTGGAGCGTCGTCCGCCGAGAGTCGGTCCGATATGACCGACCCTGTGACCCGGAGCGGGCCAGCTCCAGCAGCTTCGTCGCCCGCCGTGATTCCAGTGCCCGCATCTCCTCCAGATGCTGGACCCGCAACCGGAGGATCTGCTCACTCTCAGGGAGGGCCCGGGCCCTCAACTGCTCCAGCTGCAAAGTCAAACGAAGATCAGCAATGACAAGCAAAGAAAGAAACAAGACTGGAGCAACCTCAAATAAAGAAACTCACCTCTGTCAGGAGGGCGGAGTCGGCCGGAGGAGGTCGACTCTCTAAATCGGCCACCTGGGTCTGAAGTCGAGCAACCTGCAGAAAAGAGGATTAGATACCACAGCAAAGCAAAATGAAACAAAGCAGCGAGCATACCTGATCCCGGAGGGCTCGCTCTGTCTCCTCGGCGACTCCCCGGGCACCGTCAAGTTCGGCCACTCGGGCCCGCAACTCTCGAACCTGCACGAAACAAGGGTTAGAACAATACAGCTAAGCAGTAAAAGAAAGAGAAGCTGAGACTCACCTCCTCGCGGAGTAGGGTCTCCGCCTCTGATGGTCCCTCTGTCGGGACCTCCACTGCCGGCTCCGCCACCGATGGGACCTCCACCTCCGGCTCTGCTGCCGCCGGGATGTCCACTGCCGGCTCCACTAACGCCGGGCTCCCTACTGTCGGCTTAGGAGCCGCCGGCTCCCCCTCCTGCTCGAGCAGCTCGCGAGTGGATGGCTCTCCCTCCTCCTCCCCCCGAGGGGAACGGAAGCGTTTGCGAGCTCGCGGAGGCCGCCAAATGCCACAAGGCCCCACCTCCCCCTGCTACCTCGGAGATGGAGCCGTAGCACGCTGAAAAGAACAGGCAAGATGAAGGCAAGAAAAGAATCATTACAAGCAATTGACCAGGAGAAGACCGAACCTGTGCAAGCTGGGCCTCCAGCTCCCGAATCCGATCGTCCCGATCCGCGAGCTGGTCGCGAAGATGGGAGAGCTCCGTCTGGGTCGCCTACAAGAAAGAATCTGTCAAAGCAGAACAAGCAAACACAAAAGATCAAGAGGTAAAGATAGGCAACATACCATATCGGTCACTGCAAACAAGTGACCGTAGAACTCGGAGAACTGTCGTAAGTACTCCGAGCTGTCTGTCGCCTGGGAGACCACCGGGGTGCCGCCCCCTCCCAGATCTCTAGGGCCAGTCGGCCCGACTCCCGCCAGTCCACCTTGTGGACCAGCCCTCGAGTGCTCCTCCCCATCTTTGGGTGGGGAGGAAGGGTAACCCACTCCTGGTTGAACCCCAGTGACCGCATCGAGAGACGCTGCCACAGGGGCTCAATCTCGTTCAGGCAGATAAGGTAGGTGTCCCTACCAAATACTGCCCGGGACTCCACCACCCAAGGTTGGGCAGTGTCATCCTCCAGGAGATAGGGCCTCCATACCATCTGCAAGGGAAGCAAACAAAGTCAGATAATAGCGCTGGACAAGATAAAGGACAAAAGGAGCAAAAACAAATAACACTTACCCGGTCGTGGGGGAGGTAGAGCAAAGCCTTCCGCAGACTCTCCACCTGGTACTGGTGGGGAGACGCGGACCGGTGTGCTACCCACTGCCGGAGAAGTGGGTAGGGAACTGTGCCCGTCTGCCGCACCACCCCCCGGAGAGGCAAGTGTAGGTAACTCCAGACCTAAACATGGCAAACAAGTCAGATACACAGGTATGAAATATATGCTTTACTTGAAATAGACTGTGTAAAAGAAATTACCTGGAGGAAAGGAGTGAAGCCGGCGACGCCGATGGGGCCTGACTCCATGGCAAGGGAGGACAAGAGGTGCGCCAGCATGACAGCACCCCAGGCATACTTGCCTACCCGCGAAAGGCGGGCGAGTAAAGGCAGGCACCGTAGGTGGATCCTGTCGCCCTTGCTGCCCAGCAAAAGTCGGGTAAGCAAGAACAACAGGAACCGACGAAGGTCCCTGTCTGCCTGCTCCGTGCCCTCCTCACCACAGAGCTCCTCCTTCACCTCAGCGGTCAGGCGACCCCTGACCTCTGAGAGAAGGGCACCCTCCTTGGGAACCGCCGCCGAGCGGAATCCCACCATCTGCCCGATGGCCTCCCGCTCCAGCATCCTCATGCCGCCGGGATACGTCGGAATGTCAAGACCCAAGAGGTCCCGGCAGAAACCGGAATAGTCCTCATAGGTCTTGCTGGTCACCGGCCGAACGTGTACGCGTAAGCCCGTGATACGGGTCACATCCTCTAAAGAGGGCACCATATGCCCCCAAGGGAAGATGAAGGAGCGGGAGACCGAGTCCCACCACTCCCTCAGGGCCTGGATCAGGGAGAGATCCTCCCAGATCGTAGTGCAGGAGAGGAGCAGACCAAAGCCCATGGCACTCAGTCTGCTCTTCTGGAACTCCTGCAACCCCTCGTACACACAAATAACTAACTCCCACGAGATGCGGGAGCGGAGCTTGCCCTGCATACAAAAAGAATATTTATGTTAGTTTCATGAAAATACAGGTGAATTATCAAATGCAAGGCAAAAGGGGTTTACCTCGAGGCGGGGGTGCGGCCGGGCCTCCGGCGCAACCAACGGAACCTCCTCGGCTGGAGGAGGTGACTCCAGGGCCGGCGGGGGAGACCTCCGACGCGCTCGGGAAGAGCATGGTCGCCTCGCCATCTGTAAGGCAAGGCATCAACAGGTCAGTATCACGCAGGAACAAACAAAAATCAGAAAAAAAAACCAAGTTTTCGGAATTAGCAGGCGCTCCCCCTTCGGAGTGCTTGTGCTAATGTCTTGAAGTCAGAGCGTTAGCTTGGCGCTCCAACTTCACAACGCTAACAAAAGCATCGCGAAGACAGAGCGCTTGAATAGCGCTCTGCCTTCGCGACGCCAGGATCCTGGCGTCGCTGCTTCGCGACGCCAGGTTGGCCAGATTCGACCGACTTTGGCGCCATCAAATTTGGTCGAAAAATTCCGGAAATCTCGGAAAACTCGTGCGATTGGAAAGATCACGACCTATTCTACAACTTCCAAGAAGGGATCAACTGACCTGGATGTATGTGGATGACGCACGAAGCCCCGAAAAAAGTGAACCTTTTTAACTGGAATGGAAAGATGTATGCGTGAAAATGAAGTTACTACAGTAACTCATATATATAGTGAAGGTAAAAAATTTTGAAAAATTCCAAAAAAGTCTGAAAAAAATCTTCATAATTCCCTAAAAATCACAAAAGTCACAAAACCACCAACCTCGAGGATCTTTCGTCAACGAACGGATCGAAAATCGAGGGGAATGTGAAGGGTCACTGAAAAGCCCGGTAGCCCAGATCCGGGACGCCTAGCGTCGCCCTATCGCGATGCGAGGCGACCTGTAATCAGAGCTCCTGGAAATTCAGTAGCCAAAACTTCCTCGCTTTTTAT
Source organism: Cryptocoryne crispatula var. balansae (assembly GCA_036172225.1). Lineage (NCBI taxonomy): Eukaryota > Viridiplantae > Streptophyta > Magnoliopsida > Alismatales > Araceae > Cryptocoryne > Cryptocoryne crispatula. The sequence goes on along the minus strand of CM069930.1, from coordinate 31,787,892 downwards.
TAGTCAAATGTTATGACTTTCTCTACTTGTTTACTCGGTTGGCATCTCAAAAAAAAAATCATCGCTCTATTCGCAACACATATCCATACACGCGCGTCCTTTTGGAAAGATGCTAACCCATTTTGCAGAAAAAAGAAGTTCAAATTCAACTAAAACTTCCACAACAACACATTGGCCACACAGGGCCCAGAAAAAAACATACATGATGGCCACGCAGGGCCCGGGAAGACTAAGACAACAGCATAAACGGCCACGCAGGGCCCAGAAGAACAACAGCAAATGATTTGGCCACACACGGCCCAGAAAAGACAGCAGATCAAGCCCGATCACTGAAGAAGGACCCGCAGCCTGGCAGAATAGCGCGCCACCCGATCGCCCTCCTCCTGTACCTCCACGCCCACCTGAAAGGTCCTGCAGGCTCTCCAGAGCTCAATGATGCTTCAGCACTCCTCCGCGTCGTCGGGGGTGCCAAAATGGCGGTCCTTAATCGCAGGAAGGTGAGAGAGGCAAGGCACCTTGGACCGAGGCACGCTAATCTGGGGGAAGTAACGATGCGGGTTGTACAGTACAAAAGACGAACTGGTGATCAGCCTAAGGTCTACGCCAGGAGAATGGCAGACTCGAACCTCTCTCCCCACCATGGGAGGAGGAGGACACAGAAAAGCAGAGAGGTCGTTGGCCAGGAAATACGCACGCCAATCTTGGCGGGTCTTCACCGACAGGCAGGTGTTCACGACTCTCTCCTCCATGCCCAAGTCATGGGTAATGGTGTGAAGTGGGCTATGGAGAAAATAGCGAGAGGAAGACACGCGGTGATCGGTCACGCTAAATTTGAAATGCCAGTCAGCCCATGATGCTAAGAGGAGGAGACTGCCATGCATAGGTCTGCCGATGCATGCCGAGGATAGGCCGTCATACAGAAAGCCGAGGACAGAGGTGATAATCCTCTCCCTCCACCAAACACCCTGAATGCTAGATAGGCATCCGGGATGGATCCAGCCATCCTCGATCGGAAAGAGAAGTGCAGAAGCAAGAAGGGTGGCAGCCCCTTTCATACCGGGGAGGAGGTCGGCATCACAACTAGCCCCTTCTATGGCACCGATGGTCCATTTTAGGAGGCCCTCTACACTGATCCTATCTCCCAAGGTGATTTGACGGGCTGAGGTAGGGCTCATTAACTCCTCAAGAAAATCCTGAGATGACAGAAGGTCAGTGGGGACGAAGGTAAAGAGTTCCTGTCAATTAGGAACCGTCTGAAGACCGAGAAGGATCTCAGCCTCCTCCAGGAGAATGGTGCACTCATAGGTGCCCATAATAAAAGTGTTGGTCTCAGGATGCCAACACTCCACTAAGGCACTAAGGAGGGAGAAGTCCCAATGGTATTTCAAGATATTGGAAGCATGAGTAAGAATGCCCAGAAGACCCCACTCACGGAGGAATGAACGGTTGTGATAGAACAGGCAGACGATGAGGCGATCCATCCAGCCAAACAGCACACGACAGCGCGCGCCCGGAAATGATGGAGGCTCCTGCACAGAACACATATGGACAGAATCAAAAACTGCCATCGAAAATAGCAGGCACTCCGACGACGCGACGCCTGGCGTCGCGAAGACAGAGCGCTTGGATGAATCCGACAGAAAACAGGAAAGGGCAGAAATGGAAGAAAGAACCGGCCAAAGAGAGGGCCCACAAGGAAGAAAACGACATAGACAGACGTCCAAAAGCAAACTAAAGGCAGAAACTCACCACTCCCGCTGAGACTCGATTCCGGATGTGCCCCAGAATGCCCGAGAACCTCTTCGCCTTCAATGGAGCATTGGGACGATGGGGGAGCTCCATGGCAGCAATGGCAAGCAAAATGGGGGAGAAGATGATGCAAGGGGCGGCCTAAGGTGAGCTAGGAGGGTTTCCCCTCCCCTTGGGCGGCCTAGGGGTGATATAGGGGCGGATTGGGGGGAGGGGGAACCCCCCATTACCCATGACAAGACGGGCGACAGACCCTTGACGGAAAGCTGCGCAGGGATTCAGGCGCTTCGATAGTGGGACGCCTGGCGTCACGTCGAAGGGGCGCTTTAGCAAAATCCGAAAAAATAAAGAAAATTAAGTGAAAATGGTCAAAAAATTAGTGTTACCTTACTTTCTTGCATATTAACTACTAGTATAATAGTATCCGAAATGTTGAAGACCACGAGTTCAAAGAACACCGGGCCCGAGAACCCCTCCAACAAAATCAAGGACGGAACGATTGTTTAATGAACTTGCGGATAGGCCAAAATCATGAGCTTTGGGGACGACGGTTCCTGATCAGTGCCCTGACCCATCGCTCGTGATCTATATCTTCAACTATGTTTCTTAATGTTAATTTATATTTCTTTCTTTCACCCAGCATACATCCGCATGCATCATCTACATTTGGTTAATCATCGTTTTAGTTGTCTTTATGAAGAGTCGTTTTCTCTGACAAGGCAGACAAGTGTTTCTATTGAAATGGGAGGTTATTCCACTCCGAGCTGAATCAGGTTCCCGCGAGAACCTGGATGAATCCTAAAGACTTAATCCCAGTTGAATGGAGGTTCTTTTGATTTTAAAAATCAACTTCTGTTCAGCCCTTCTTGGTACAAGCACACCACAAAGCTGGGCCGCTAACCAAGATGAACTCATGAGCCGCGCTCGGAGGTTCCCCGCACGCAGGGAGCAGGCTTTTATTTTCCTCTCTCGTGCCCACGGCACATCTCTCCTCCAATCAACCGCGAAAGCAGTCCCGAGGAAACAAAAGGGAATTGTGGATCTTGAAAGGCTCAATTCACCTGGTCAGGTCGTGAGTCGCGTATCTAAATCTACACATTGACGTCAGTTTTTCAGTCCGCCACCACTTCACTACGCTTCACCTCGCTACAGTCATTTCCGTTACACTCCGTGCCGCTCCCTTGCAAAATCGACGTCAAGGCGAGGCAAGCTATAGATACGCGAATTCGGCCAGATTACGGAGAGTACAATCTCATTCCTATAGATAACACTTGTATTTTCCCAATCAGAGAGGTCGGTTTGACATAAAAATGACCAAATTTTAGGAAATGTAAAGGCGTCCCGACATCGCGACGCCTGGCGTCGCGACTTCAGAGCGCCTGGCATTTCCCGCCTTTTCACCCATTTATCCGGCCGGACGACGCCGTACTCAGAAACGTGCGATGGTACAAGCGCTCCTCTGCCAGAGCGCCTGCATTTCCGCCCTTGATAGTCGGCTTTTCAGGATGGTCAGCGGTGCGTTGTCGAAATCGTACCGAGGGTCCAGACGCTCCGCCGTCAGAGCACCTGGATTCCCGCCTGACAACTGACACTGCAGGCTCCGCGTGCGCCGAATTTGTAGTGTGTCAGACGTAGGTCGTAGGTGCTCCCCTGTCAGAGCGCCAGGATTTCCGCTGACAACCGCCGCCTGACACGCAGGGTGGTAGGTGGCGACAGGTATGGTCGGACGTGCTGATCCGCCGACTTGTCGGCGGATTAGCAGGTGCTCCAATACCGCGACGCCAGACGTCCTTAGGCCGGAGCGCTAGGGTCACTTTTGTGCATCTATAAAAGGAGACCCTCCTCCCACATTTAAGAGGTTCCAGAGAGATTCCAAGGAGGTTGCAAAAAAGGATTCCCAGAGCCATAACTCCACCGAGAGAGTCTTCTTGAGCCTCCCAACATTCTCCCACCATCTTCCAAGCCCCACTAGAGTCCACAATCCCATCTCCAAGTCATTCCATCTTCCATTACATCTCTTCCACTCCGCTCATTCAATACAACCAAAAGACCATTCCAAACCCCCCCTCATACCATTAAAAGCCGTTGAAAGCCATCCCAAAGAGTCTCAAGAAGTCTCCAAAACCTCCAGGAGTCCGATTCCCTTGATTGGAACTGGGGGGAGATCGTGTCAAAGGCTGCCTCCGAAGGACCTAAGCACTCCTCCGATGGGACGCCAGGCGACCTGGAGTTGGAGCGCCTGCAACCGCCAGAAGCCAGCCGGCCCCGGGCTCGCCAACGATCTTCTTCCTTATCTTATCCTCCTTTTATTTTCCATTTGGGTTTTCATCATGCATATTGCACTAGTCTAACTTAATGCATCTTTAGCTTTAGGTCATTTAGACCCTCCCTTAAGAGGGGTTAGGAGTTAGTCCTAATCCGGTTCGTTCAACCCCTTTTGTCGTTCCTCTTCTTTCTCACGAATAGTTACTATTTTCTATTTAGTTTTAATCGTTGTTTCGTTGTGCTTTCATTCATAACTTCTTTTCAGGCAAGCGAGCTTCTCCAAGGCTCTTCTTCCCCGGCCAGCCGAGGAAGGAGAAGATAGAACCCACACAATCTCCCCATTCAACGAGGTAACCGGTCATCCTCCCCCCCCTTATATGTTTATCTCCTTCATTTTAATCATCGGAGCCTCTTTGGCTCCTGGCGACCACACCGTCTCTTCCTCTTTTCGGTTCATAGGTTAAGTTAGTGTTGATAACGCCACCCACCATCTGATCTTCTTTCCCCTCTATTCTCCTCACGACCCGGACCGGTCCTTCGATGCCCAAGTGACATCAAGGGTTGAGTAGTCTGGGGACCAAGGTGAGTGCGGAGAAGGGAAGAAGGAGAAGAGGCGGGTAATAGACCGTTTGTTGGAATCATCCACAACTGTGTCTATGGCGTGATTAACACGAACTGACCCTATCAAAACTGTAAGGAAGGAGAAACACACACACCCCACACCGGAACGTCCGCACCGCGAGAGGGACGGCGCTAAGACCTCATCCTCTCGGCGTCCACCTCGTCTCACACGGGAGTTCCAAAGCTATATGTCACGACCCAAAATTTAAATTATATAACATCAAAATATGCAGCGGAAATACACAACGTCGTGACAGTGGGAGAGATCCTTCACTCAGATTTCATAACCCAACAAGCATGAATCAACTCCAAACACTAAGTCCATACCTAAAATCACAAGATCTCAACATCACTTTAACAATTAACAACCAAACACTAATCTAAATTCATTCACCAATTTTATCTCAAAGGAAAAGGAAACCACTAGATATAGTTCAACTACATATTAACTAACAAATCCTAATCAAGCAACCTATCAAGAGAAAAAGATCTCTATGCCTCAACTCCAGGGGATGTTGGTTCCTCCACGGGCTCCTCTTGAGTCTCCAAGCCAAGCTCTTGATCTCCAGTACCTGCTGAAAAATTTATCCCATAACGGGATGAGCCCGGGGACTCCGTAGGATTTACACCCGTTTCCCGCCAAACAGATACTAACATATAAACATGCAATGATAGATAACATATCTAAATTGAGATGTAAATAAAAATATAAAGAATGTCTTCTATATTAAGCTCACAACCCATATCCAAACCATGAATTAATTTTTAAGAAAACAATTATGCCAATGCAATACACTTCTAGACCAAAACACACAATACCATACAAGCTAGACAAATACCATCTAAATGACCTCAAGACTTAACTTAACAAGACCAAATTAAAACAAGACAAATATGATTTTTCAAACATGACATGGTTTAACATCTATACATGACACACAAGTAACATATTTCTTATCCTTTCCAAAACACATAGTCAAAGAGCAAGGAATTGGTCATCTTGCTTCACATGTACAAATGCATTCACCAGATCTAATATATATAGAAGTAACATATACTAAGCTAGCCCAAAGTGCACCTAGGCAGTGGTGACACTAAGGGAAAAACTGCGGTAATCCGGGATCTGTGGGAGGGCCGGATTCATCCAAGTTACCCGCTGCCCACGGGCAATTGACTAACATAGACTGGTGAAGCTTTCATAGCACGTCATATCAGGAGTTCATAACATAAAATCAAATCATGACATACTTGACCATACCATGCATACATGACATAAACATCTAATTTCATAGCCTTTCATGCAAAACATAACATTCATAATGAACTTGACAAAACATATGATAACCTGACTTAATTGAACTTGTTCTTAATGACAACTCATACTAATCCTGACCAAATTGACATGACTAACTATGCATAGCATAGCCCATGATCTGAAACTAAATTAAACATATTTTACCATAAACTAGACAAGACTTGTACTAACCGACTTGGTTGACATATTCTAAATCAAACCTATACCAAACTTGACCATATGAACATAACCACACCATGCATGATATAATACATAATCTGAAACCAAACTAACCAAAATTTACATGATTTACATACATGAAATGGCAAACCGAACTAGACATACTTAAACACATATACAAGACACTTGACCTAAGTCATGCTTGGCATAATTAAATAAATTAAGTTCTGAAGTAATCTACCATAATCTGACCTAAACAAGTTCTAAAAGATGTGATTTGATGATCCATGATTTTTCCAAATCTACACATATTTATATTTCAATTCTAGGTCCACATCTAGCATATATTCACATACATAACTAACATAAGATCAAAACTTATGAAAAATATTTCTACCCATCCAGAATCAAGCTAAACATGTTCCATAGTATACAAAATAGCAATTTTAAGATTCTGGTTTCAAGGATTTTTAAGAAGAATCACTAATCTTAAGTCCAAAGGTTAAACTAGTCAAATCAAGATCCATAAGTTAAATCATGCATATTTTCTAATCAAAATGAGATCAAATAAATATACAAGCTTGAGAAACCTACCTGGAAGCTCCTGTGAATTTTTCAGATTTTTTTGGATTCTTCCACTAGTTTTCTAAGCTATTCTCTAATTTCTGGAATTAATAAATCAAAAAATTCCAAATTTACAGAACCGGTGCCGAACCGGGCGGCTTGACCGGTGGCTCAGAGTGCTGGGCCGGAGGCTTGATGTTGCCGGGCCGATGGCCAGCCGGGCAGTCGACCAAGGTGGAGGGGGGCACAATCGAGCGCGGGTGTGTTCTCGCGGGAGGGACGGCGGCGGGGGTAGCTCCCGGCGACGGTGCTCGCGACGGCGGATGCGGTGGCGCACGACAACGTGGGGCTCCGGCGATGGCGAGGGGAGGGTGAAGGCCGACGACGGCAACGAAGGGGGCGCTCCCTATGCTGTTTCTACGAAAACTGTGGACTGGCGGCGGCAACGGCGACGACGACGTGCGGTCACGGGTGCGTGCGGTGAGAAGGGTGTTGGCTGCTGGCCCGCTGATGGGGCAGAGGTACGCGGGAGTAGGCGACGGTGTTGAGGCTCGTGGTAGACGTCGGATGGTGGAGGGGCAACGGTGGCGTTTCGGCGGAACAGGGGAGGGGGCTGTCGGCAACAGGAGGCTGCTAGGTGCGCTGGAGAGAGGCGGTGGTGGCCACAACGCCGAAGGGACGACGCAGGGCGGTGGGAGGCGCGGCCGCAGACGATGGCGGCACTACACGCAGGCGTTAGTCGAGAGCGCGGGAGAGAAGAAGGGAGGGAAAAGGGGCGGCGCTGTAGTGGCTGACGACAAGCGCAGGAATATGGCCGGCAGCGGAGTGGCCTGCTGCGGAAAACGGCCAAGCAACCAGGGGACAGAAGAAGGAGGGGTGGCGATTGGCGGACAGGGCTTCGCAAGATGAACCCGCGAGTGGCGGCGGCGGTTCGCGCGGCCCAGGTGGGTGGCGAGACGGCCGCGGGTGAGTGCAGCGTCGACGACAGGAAGAGAGGGAGAGTGAGAGGGAGAGAGCGCGTGACGGGGGGGGGGGGTTCTCGCGGGGAATATATACACCGGGAGGGGGGTTCCGTAGCCAAGAGGGAGATGGGAGTCCGAGCGAGGGGGGGGGAGAAGTCCGGGTGGGGGAGGGGGAAGAAGTTAGGGTGAGAGGGGGAGACCGAAGAAGAAGAGAAAAAAATAATAAAATTAAATCCTTTTTAACCAGATATTACATTCTTCACCCCTTAAAATAAATTTCGACCTCGAAATTTCTAAACAAAAACTTCAAGAAAAGATGTAGATGAGAATATCTAGTATCTCTCAATCTAATCTATCAACTGATCTATCTTATTTCTAATAATTTACCTAATATACCTATGTAGCATCATCATCATTCTATCTATCAAACCATTTTGTCTAATCCTTTCTCTATATTAATTATCCAATGAATCATCTATATTCGATCTACCCATCTACATGTATACCTTCTATCTCTTTACCTGCCGATCTACTAATCAACCTACCTATCTATCTATGCATCAATGTACACATCTATCCACATATCTATCTATCTATCTAACCATCTATCTATCGAACTCTATCTAACTAACTATTTGCTCTTACATCAATCTACCTATCCATTTAATATCAAGCTTCAATGTCATCAAGATTCTCAATCTAATAGACAATCTAAATTATTCTATCTATCTAAGATCATAATCTTCCAATTATCAATTCTATCTAAGCCAAACCGATATCATAAACCCGGGCATGACAAAATAGTCATTCCGGCCGGGTTAATGCTCTGATACCACTTCTATCATGACCCGAAATTTAAATAATATAACCTCAAAATATGCAGCGGAAATACACAACGTCGTGACAATGGGAGAGATCCTTCACTCGGATTTCATAACCCAACAAGCATGAATCAACTCCAAACACTAAGTCCACACCTAAAATCACAAGATCTCAACATCACTTTAACAATTAACAACCAAACATTAATCTAAATTCATTCACCAATTCTATCTCAAAGGAAAAGGAAACCACTAGATATAGTTCAACCACATATTAACTAACAAATCCTAATCAAGCAACCTATCAAGAGAAAAAGATCTCTATGCCTCAACTCCAGGGGATGTTGGTTCCTCCACGGGCTCCTCTTGAGTCTCCAAGCCAAGCTCTTGATCTCCAGTACCTGCTGAAAAATTTATCCCACAACGGGGTGAGTCCGAGGACTACGTAGGATTTACACCCGTTTCCTGCCAATCGGATACTAACATATAAACATGCAATGATATATAACATATCTAAATTGAGATGTAAATACAAATATATAGAATGTCTTCTATATTAAGCTCACAACCCATATCCAAATCATAAATTAATTTTTAAGAAAACAATTATGCCAATGCAATACGCTTCTAGACCAAAACACACAAGACCATACAAGCTAGACAAATACCATCTAAATGACCTCAAGACTTAACAAGACCAAATTAAAACAAGACAAATATGATTATTCTAACATGACATGGTTTAACATCTATACATGACACACAAGTAACATATTTCTTATCCTTTCCAAAACACATAGTCAAAGAGCAAGGAATTGGTCATCTTGCTTCACATGTACAAATGCATTCACCAGATCTAATATATATAGAAGTAACATATACTAAGCTAGCCCAAAGTGCACCTAGGCAGTGGTGACACTAAGGGAAAAACTGCGGTAATCCGGGATCTGTGGGAGGGCCGGATTCATCCAAGTTACCCGCTGCCCACGGGCAATTGACTAACATAGACTGGTGAAGCTTTCATAGCACGTCATATCAGGAGTTCATAACATAAAATCAAATCATGACATACTTGACCATACCATGCATACATGACATAAACATCTAATTTCATAGCCTTTCATGCAAAACATAACATTCATAACGAACTTGACAAAACATATGATAACCCGACTTAATTGAACTTGTTCTTAATGACAACTCATACTAATCCTGACCAAATTGACATGACTAACTATGCATAGCATAGCCCATGATCTGAAACTAAATTAAACATATTTTACCATAAACTAGACAAGACTTGTACTAACCGACTTGGTTGACATATTCTAAATCAAACCTATACCAAACTTGACCATATGAACATAACCACACCATGCATGATATAATACATAATCTGAAACCAAACTAACCAAAATTTACATGATTTACATACATGAAATGACAAACCGAACTAGACATACTTAAACACATATAGATGACACTTGACCTAAGTCATTCTTGGCATAACTAAATAAATTAAGTTCTGAAGTAATCAACCATAATCTGACCTAAACAGGTTCTAAAAGATGTGATTTGATGATCCATGATTTTTCCAAATCTACACATATTTGTATTTCAATTCTAGGTCCATATCTAGCATATATTCACATACATAACTAACATAAGATCAAAACTTATGAAAAATATTTCTACCCATCCAGAATCAAGCTAAACATGTTCCATAGTATACAAAATAGAAATTTTAAGATTCTGGTTTCAAGGATTTTTAAGAAGAATCACTAATCTTAAGTCCAAAGGTTAAACTAGTCAAATCAAGGTCCATAAGTTAAATCATGCATATTTTCTAATCAAAATGGGATCAAATAAATAGACAAGCTTGAGAAACCTACCTAGAAGCTCCTGTGAATTTTTCGTATTTTTCTGGATTCTTCCACTGTTTTTCTGAGCTATTCTCTGATTTCTGGAATTAATAAATCAGAAAATTTCCAAATTTGCAGAACCGGTGCCGAACCGGGCGGCTCGACCGGTGGCTCGGAGTGCTGGGCCGGAGGCTCAATGGTGCTGGTCCGATGGCCGGCCGGGCGGTCGACCAAGGTGGAGGGGGGGCGCAACCGAGCGCGGGTGCGTGCTCGCGGGAGGGACGGCGGCGGGGTAGCTCCCGGCAATGGTGCTCGTGACAGCGGATGCGGCGGCGCACGATGACGCGGGGCTCCGGCGACAGCGAGGGGAGGGCGAAGGCCGGCGACGGCAACGAAGGGGGCGCTCCCTATGCTATTTCTGCGGAAATCGTGGACTGGCGGCGGCGATGGCGACAACAACGTGCGGTCGCGGGTGCGTGCAGTTAGAAGGGTGTTGGCTGCTGGCCCGCTGATGGGGCAGAGGTACACGGGACTAGGCGACGGTGTCGAGGCTCGTGGTAGACGTCTGGTGGTGGAGGGGCAACGGCAGCTAGGGAAAGGCTTCCTTGCGGTGGCGTTTCGGCGGAACAGGGGAGGGGCTGTCTGCAACAGGAGGCTGCTAGGTGCGCTGGAGAGAGGGGGTGGTGGCCGCAGCGCCAAAGGGATGACACAGAGCGGTGGGAGGCGCGGCCGCAAGCGATGGCGGCACTACACGCAAGCGTTAGTCGAGAGCGCGGGAGAGAAGAAGGGAGGGAAAAGGGGCGGCGCTGTAGTGGCTGACGACAAGCGCAGGAAGATGGCCGGCAGCGGAGTGGCCGGCTGCGGAAAACGGCTAGGCGACCAGGGGACAGAAGAAGGAGGAGGTGGCGATCGGCGGGCGGGGCTTCACGAGATGAACTCGTGGGTGGCGGCGGCGGTTCACGCGGCCCAGGTGGGTGGCGACACGGCCGCGGGTGAGTGCAGCATCGACGACAGGAAGAGAGTGAGAGTGAGAGGGAGAGAGAGCTTGATGGGGGGGTTCTCACGGGGAATATATACACCAGGAGGGGGGGTTCCGTAGCCAAGAGGGAGATGGGAGTCCGAGCGAGAGGGGGGGAGAAGTCCGGGTGGGGGAGGGGGAAGAAGTCGGGGTGAGAGGGGGAGACGGGAGAAGAAGAAGAGAAAAAAATAATAAAATTAAATCTTTTTTTAACCAGATATTACACTATACTTTGGTTAATATTTAATATATTGGAGCTCTAAAAAATAACAAAGTATAGCTAGATCGAGCACTAAAGTCGAGTGCAAGGCACTAGCTAATGCTATTGCATTAGTCTAGTTTGGTATTGTTATGAATTCTTCTCTAAGATTGTGGTGTGACAATTTAGAGGCTATTTACTTATTTAGAAACCCAATTTTTCATGCTTGAACTAAACACATGGTGGTTGATTTTCATTTTGTGCAAGACTTAGTAAATAAAAGGGAACTTGGTATACACTTCATCACCACCGAGGAACAACCAGCAGACATTTTGACAAAGCCACTTCATAACACAATTTTTATAGTTACGAGAAAAACCACAACTACATTATGGGGTGTTTGGTTACATTATAATGGAGGTTTTTATTTTAGTTTTTAAAAGTTGCAAGAAAACTTGTTAAAAGAGGTGTTTGACAATCATGATAATTTTATGTTTTGAAAGTGATTTTCTTCTTAAACAAAAAAAGAGGGTCTCACCTCTTTCTTTTTTCTTATGGTCCCCATTTTGTTTGGTCATGGATGGTAGTTACTCTTTTTTGTTATCATATCCCTCCAAACATGATAATTTTTTGTCATGAGTTGGTTCACTCTTTATTTTAATATAATTTTTTATCATGAAAATGTACAAAAAATTATCATGCAACCAAACACCCCATTAGTTGTTTTATGGGGTGTTTGGTTGCATGATAATCTTTTGTACACTTTCATGATAAAATATTGTATTAAAATAAAAAGTGAACCAACTCATGACATAAAATTGTCATGTTTGGAGGGATGTGATTACAAAAAAGAGTAACTACCACACAAGACCAAACAAAGTGGGGGACCACAAGAAAAAAGAGAGGTGAGACCCTCTTTTTTTGTTTAAGAAGAAAATCACTTTTAAAATATAAAATTGTCATGATTACCAAACACCTCTTTATACAAGTTTTCTTACAATTTTTAAAAATTAAAATAAAAATCTTCATTATCGTGCAGCCAAACACCCCATTAGTTTGAAGGGGGAGTATTGAGAGATAAAGATCTTATGTATTCTTTATATAATGTCTAGGGGCATCAACGTACATTTAACATTGTATTCACGTGAACGCCCTCGATCACTTTTTACACTCATTCCCTTTTTCTTTATTTTCTAGCCATACTTGTAAAAGCCCTTCCAGCATGGTCTGAGAGGTAAAGCAATGTACAACCTCCACTATAAACAAAGTATACGGTGCCTCCCCGGGCAGCACCTGGAGCACACTTTCCCCTTTTCTGGTTTCTTGCTTTCTCTCTACTTTGTGTTACGTCTCTAGGTCTACTCGTTGTTCGCTATTCGAGTTCAAGTGCCGCTGTTTCATCGTCATATTCCGCAACTCAACTCACCGAACATACTACTTAGTTCACACAGAAACAGCAGAGGACAATTTTACGGCATAGGCGTGATCAAAGATGGTAACAAAAAAAAAATCTGCTAATATATTGACGAGCTTCTCACGGAAAGAAGTTACACGACGAAATTTCGATCAATGGTTTAGCTGTAAAGAATATTTTGCCAGTAGATCTAAGTTTTAAATGATTTTCTTAAATAAATTTCTGATAAATTTTTCTTTATAAAATATAAGAAACAAAAGTGTGAAGTCACCAAAAATTTATTATTCTACATTTACAAGCAAATATCTTTAATTTTCATTCTTACCACCATGACCAGATTGTCTTTGATACTCGTTACCTCCTACACTGAGGCCTCAGCTCCCCGAGAGTATTCATTATTTGGTTCAACCCGAAAAATCAAACCAAAAGAGTTTGGTTTGATTTGAACTATCGATCGGTTTAGTTTAATTTATAGAACCCTTCAAATCAAACCAAACTGCTAAATCGAATAACTCGAATTAGATTAAATATTTTATTTTAAGTTATATATAATACAATATTTATATGTCTTTTCTTATAAAAATAAATTTGTTTGAAAAATTTTTAAGGCAAATTAATAAAATGTATAAACATATACACTAAATTTTAATAGAATATGATTTGAAACAAATAAAATAAAATCATATATTGACATATTTACTCTATCTTAATAAAATATGGTTTGAATCGGATCAAACCAAACTAAACTGAATTAATTTGGTTCGATTTAATTTAGTTTGTGAGATAATTTAATTTGATTTGATTTGAAAAAAAAATACATAAAAATTAAATCAAATCAAATTACGAACATTCTTACCTCCGTCTCTTGTTAAATTATTTTTTAATAAAAATTATACTTTTGAAATTGTTTTTTCTTGGACGTGATATATCCTTGAATGGAGGGGCAGGCCCCGCTGCAGTCGTGGCAATGCGACAGGCGGCACCAACATCCTTCCCAATGCCACCCCTCTTTCTGCTGTCGTCCTGGCTTCCAAGGCGACACTCCTGCCTTCGCAACAGAGCCCGTCTCTCCGCTGCACCCGGATGATCAGCGGTCTGTACAAGTTTCGAGATCCTTTCTTGCGAGCTCGAGGTTCAGCTTCTCTTTTTTTTTTTCTCTCTTGTGGTGATCTTGGCTGCCTCGCAAGCACCACGTAACAAGCTTCGGTCGCTTGTTTTTCTCTGTTTTTTTCCCATTTTTTCTTTTGCTTGTTAGGTCCGCCTTGACGATTGGAGATCTAGCGTTGCCTTGCAAGCCAACATTTTCAGCAGCCTTTTCAATCTAAAGACTTATAAAGTAGATAGGCAGATGTTCTAGCAGTTTTGGTGGTCTTGAAAGGGAGGTGAACTCCCACCTGCTTTGCCCAATAGCCGAGCAAGGTATACTCTTTTTCCCCGTAATGTGATCACCGCCGGCAAGATTCCCTTGTTTCATCGGGGGGACTGGTGCTAATACTCCAACGCTCCGGCCCCGACAAGATGAAATCAGGCAATGGGTTGTTCTATTCTATCCTTGGTCTTGCGTCCAGCGTCGCCTTCATCCACATGTTCTTCGGAGGCATGGGCTTCAATTTCCGTGCCGTTGAGCAGGAGATAAGCTTTGTGCGGAGGAACGGAAGCCATTTCGCCTTGGACGGCAGGCCATTCTATGTGAACGGGTGGAACTCCTACTGGTTGATGGACCAGGCAGTAGAGGAACACAGCAGGCATAGGGTCAGAACGATGTTTGAAGCGGGTGCAAAGATGGGTCTCACCGTTTGCAGGGCCTGGGCGTTCAACGATGGAGCATACAATGCACTCCAGGTCTCACTTGGCCGGTTCGACGAGCGCGTATTCAAGGTACCATCTTCACCCCTGTCTAGATCCCCCCCCTCTAATCCTTTTAAATTGATTTTTTTTCATATGATGCACCCGATTACCTTTTCACATTTGATTGCTATCTCTGTTGTTTTTTCCATGAATTGTAGAAAAGTGATCGTAGCCAAACATTGTTTAGCTTTTATCTTAGTGTGTCTACACTCTGTTTCTGGTTCCTACGGTTTCCTCTTGATCAACGGATGACTGGCAGGCCTTGGATAGAGTTATTGCAGAAGCAAGACGACAGGGAATCCGTCTTCTTCTATGTCTGGCCAATAATTTGGAGCCGTTTGGCGGGAAGACGCAGTACGTCAAGTGGGCATGGGAAGAGGGTATCGGCTTGAGCTCTTCCAATGACTCCTTCTTCTTTGATCCTTCCATCCGGAGTTATTTCAAGGTTTATCTCAAGGTAACTTCCTGCTTTTGATGCTAAAATCGCGACTGCGCAAAGAAAGATGAGTGTTTTCTTGGTGGACTGAGAAGGCAATCTGATGCCATGCTAATTTGATCATGTTTTTTTCTGAAGACTTTATTGACAAGGAAGAACCATTTGACTGGGATCGAATATAGAGATGATCCGACCATCTTTGCATGGGAATTAATGAATGAACCACGTTGTTCTTCTGATGCAACTGGTGATACTCTTCAGGCATGTCTTTCTTGCTGCTCTTTTTCTTATATTTCAAATATGAATTTAGGAAATTGCAAATTTTAATGCTTCCCATTCTGCGGTTAGTTGGTGGGTTTGTCATATCTGATTGTGGGGTTCCAACGGTAGGCTATTTTGCTTGTATATTGCATGCCTATCAAACATTTCGTCACCCAAGATTATGTAAGGCAATACTTAGGCAAGTGTCATAGACATGCATAATGTATTTTGAAACTACAGTGGTTGGTCTCAATCTATCGCATCAATGGTCACTTTAGTAAAATAATGTAACAGAGTTCTAAGCCCATATTTTGTCCTCCCGGCTTCATTTGTCTTGTTTTTTAGAGGCTATTGTGCTTCTCTTGATACACAACTGGCATCTTCTGAACATGATAGGTACCACTATAACCCGTATAAGATGCTTCTGATTTGGTAGGCATTTAGTTCATTCTGATTGGTGCCCAGGTTTCTAGTAATGATTTTTTATTTTGTATAGGAAGGTTTCCCTACTGCTTTAGTTTATATGGACATGGCATGCCCATATAATTATTCTCTAAGTTAAATTTTACCATTCACATTTGGATTTTGGAGAAATGGATAAATTGAAAGTAGTTGAAGTTGGTATCTAAGGGTGCGTTTGGCAAATTAGTTGGAGTCCTTCTCCGTGAAGCACCTTCTTCCAAAAGATACTTCAATTGGAAGGTCTTCTTTCGGATTGAAGTAAAAGTTGTTTGGATACGTTTTTTTTCGTAAAAGAAGTCATTCACGTTGGCAGTGGCAAGGTGTGCTCCAGGAAGGGGGGGCTCGCCAATGGAGGTCGACATCGTCGCCTGCGTCTCGCTATGGCTGCACTTGCCCCCACACTGCTACCGTCACCACCACCACCAAGGACTTCGGGCTACCAGGTTTTCCCAAGATGTAAGGGCTGCGCCGATCCCAGTTATCGTGGGTGCTGAAAAGCACCCCCGAGGGTGATCCGTGGGTCATCTTCCTTAGAGAGCTGATAACAGCGCCTCCACCACGCATGATGGCGCTCTCCGTAGAGGGGTGGTTCCGTGTTCCGTGCTCGCCGGTGGGGTGCGGAAGAGCTTGTGGAGGGCGGAAGGTACTGGAGGACAGCAGAGGGATGCACTCACCCGGTGGACAGCGGAGGGTGCAGATCGCTTGCGGACCGAGCAAACGGCAGTCACCAAGGGGATGCCCCCGGCGGGGTGGGGGGGGGGGGGGGGCATTCGCCGGCGGGGTGTGTGGGTGGGTCGCGGATGGCAGAGGGGTGCAGGTCACCTGTGGACGGCGGACGGCGGCATACGGCGATCACCGATGGGGTGCACCCGCGGCGGACCCGTCGCGGACGGCAAACCGGTGAAGATCGCCGGCTGACAGTGGAGGGGTGCAAGTTGCCGACAGACCGCGACGGGCTGATGGAGGATGGCAGATGGCAATCACCGGCGGGGTGAACTTGTTGCAGGGGGTGTGGGGGCGGAGGGGTGCAAGTCGCCGGCGGGTTGGGGAGGGCGATGGTCGCAAGGGTGGTTGGTTGGGTGGGAGAGAGGAGGTCCGGTGTGAATCGTGGTGCGGTGGTTTTCGGGAGGAGATTTTTTGAAGTCCGAAGGAGAAAAAAACTCCTCCTTACTTCTACCTTCCGTAAGAAGGAGAAGTGAATATTTAAAGATATCCAAACATCATAATTAAAATAAGGACTTCTTATTAGAGGAGAAGTAAAAAAGAAGTGCTTCTAGTGAGTTTCCAAACGCACCCTAAGTGTACTTTTGGCATGGGACATGGGGCACAATGAGAGATGGCCGGGAAAGGAGGAGGGAAGGGTAGGTTGCCCAGTGCCACAACCAAGGGCACACGCTGCCTCTCTCTCTCTCTCTTGGAGGCTTGTAATACAAATTTTAAAATTTTCAACATTTTTATTGCTTGCAAATGAAGATTGCACCATATTTATAAAAAGTTAAAATAAAAGTATATTATATTTACAAAATGATGAAAATACCCATATCTGCTTAATAGCGCAAAATGCCGTGAACTCCACCTTATGACTCCAAACTCAAATAAAAGAAAATTACTTGGAAGACTACTTGATGCGGGACAAGGATGGAGAAACCATCATTTGCATGTGTAAGCGAGTCCAAATATGTCACTCGATGGTTGCCATGACCTGGACCAGTCTAAAATAGAGTTAACCAGACCCAAATCAAACTGAAAGGCAGTTGAACTGGGCTGAAAACCCGCTGATCCAGTCTGAAATTGCTTACACCAGCCCTGAATCAAGCTGAACTAGGTTTAAGAAGTTGCGAACAGGTCTGAACTGGGTCAAAACAGATTGAACTGGCTTGGACTGGCTTGAACAGCCTTAAATCACTTGAACCGACCGGTCTAGGCCTTGAACCAGCTTCAAATGCCTTGTTTGGGCCTTGAACCGATGGGCTGTGCGCACAAGCTGGCTTGACTAGCCGCTGAACTTGCGCCAGCTTGACCAGCATTGAGTTAACCCTGCCAGGAGGGTACCGTGGATTGCCCTGGCAGGAACCCACGCAGGGGGGGGGGGGGTTGTGGCCTGCAGTGGCAGGCTCCTGAAGGCATTTGAAAAGTGCTTGCCTCAAGAGGGTCCGGCTGGACCAGGGAAGAAGCTGGCAGCTATTAATTCTGTGGGGTTGTGGTGGCTCCAGGCGGTAGCTGAGCTATATGGCGGGTAATGGGGGCCACAGAGCTGCTCTGTGGGACTGTATCTCTGTGAAGATGATTTGAAAAGCTTCTTCATGATGCACCATAGCGTGTCTTCGTAGAAACAGGGGAAGCCTGCAGCATGGTTGGCAGAGTGCTCTCAAAGGTGAAATTGATCATGGTGATGGCAAGGGGACCTTGGAGGTTGGTGTGGGGATCCACAACACACTAGAAAACCCTGCCGATGGAGTTGGTGCATCGATGGTTTCCAAATGAGCCGGAATAGGGGATGGTCATGATGGACTGACGGGCTGTGGAAGTGGGGTTGATGGCAACAGGCAGGCTGTGTGGTGTTGTGATATGGAAATGGAGATCCAGAAGCATGATTGAAGAACCGAAGAAGCAGTAGAAGAATTAAGAGTTGGAGGAGAGGAGTTGCCAAATCAGCATAACCGGTGAAAAGGGAAGGTGAAGCAAATGTCATGGAGGTCAATAGAAAGGAGGGGAAGAGAAGATCGGAGGTGGCTTAGGCTTCCTGTCGGGGGTGGAATGGGCAATGGTCAGTGCTGGAGGTGAAGGTGGAGACCGAATGTGCCCTGGGGATGGAGGAAAGAAACGAGCAGTCCTGGAGGTAGAGCCTACCTACTAGAGGAGGTGGAGCAGTGGCCAAGGTAAGTTTAGTCACGGGTCAGGATTGGTTGGCCCGATCCAAACTGACTTGGGTCGGCTAGGGTAGAAATAAAAATAAAAAATAAAAAAAACATAAAAATTACAAAACACATTTATTTCTATTCAAATCTTACACATTGATGACAAACTTTATCCCCTTCACTTTGCATCTTCCATGATAATTTTCATCTTGTCTCAAAGAAGACTATAATCAAAGTCTCACTCGGTGGCGGATCCAGAATTTTAATTCAGTGGGACCATTATATTAAATATTTATTAATAATTTATAATATAGATAAATATATTTATATAAATTTTAAAACAAAATTTTCAGATAAAAAAATATGTTTGATACAATACTTTTCCTTACAAATGAACTCGACGAGCTTTCATATTTTGAAATGTCTCAATAATACAACGGTTGTTCACATTCTCAAAGATATCTTTCTCAATATATGTCATTAAACAATCATTCATCCATTCATCACACATCCGATTCCGAAGTTTGTTCTTGATGTATGTCATTGAAGAGAAAACTCTTCCAACACTTGCAATAGCCACCGGTAATAGTAAAGCCAACTTTATAAGCAAATATACCATTGGATGCACAATGTGTTTCTTTGTCTCTACCAATTTTCTTACAAGCTCACCAATACCAAGTAAGTTGAAAAATCTTTCATCTAATCACATATCACGAATATAGTTCTCAAGTTGATTATGAAGTAGTACAAGATCACCCATTCTTGGAAACTCAACATGATAGAATTCAGCTAATTTTACCAACTTATCCTTATCAAATGCCAAAAATGAAGCAATGAGATTTAAACAAGAAACACAAATGAGCAGCTCAGTATTTCTTTCATTGAAACGATTGTTCAGTCTTGTAATTGTATATCCAAAATGGTGTAGAATAATTCAACTTGATAATGATGAAAATTTGTCATACAGAGAGTTTTACATTGATATTTTCCTGGAAAATAATATTTATCCTCCATCTTTGCTATAAAAATTTCTTCTTTCTCACAAAATGAGCAAACTTCTTGAAGAATATTATTCCATCATTCGTCTCTCATAATTTGTAATCTTTTCTTATAAAGTGTTATAAGAGACAACATTGATAATATCTTGATCTTTTCTTTGTAAAGCCAATGACATTTCATTTGTAATAGCTAGCACTTTTGTCATTAAATGCAAAAGAAAGACAAAATCAAATATCTTTAATGCATGTAGCAAACCATGGGCTTCACTTTTTTGTTCTAGAGTTTCCATGTGATAAATATCATCAAGTATCTCAACTACAGAAGAAAACATTGTAGTCAAATTTACGAGACTATCATAATGAGATCTCCAACGAGTATCACTAGCTCTTTTAAGACTCAACTCTTGATTTAAACCTTTACCACTTAGAAGTTCTCCGTAACTCAAAGCATCTACAACATTAGCACTATATTTTTCTCTAAGCGAATCACGACGTTTACTAGAGGATCCAACTACATGTATAACCTGTGCAACAACCGTAAAAAGCCAAGATACATCACCATGATTTTTAGCAATAGCTACAAGTGTGAGTTGGAGTTGATGAGCAAAACAATGAATGTAAATAGCGGAGCTGTTCTCACTCAATATCAAAACTTTAAGGCTATGAAATTGACCTTGCATGTTACTTGCTCCATCGTAACCTTGACCTCAAATTCTAGATAAACTCAGTCCATATTTTGTGAGAATAGACTTAATTGCAACTTTAAGTGACAAAGTTGTGGTATAAGTGACACGAACAAAACTCAAAAATCTCTCAACAATAAAGCCTCTTTGATCTATATAACGTAAAACTATAGCCATGTGTTCTTTACCAGATATATCTCGAGCTTCATCTACTAATATTACAAATAGATCATCTCCACAATCTCTGATAATTTTATTTGTTGTTTCAATTGCACATGCACTGACAATATCCTTTTGTACATGAGGAGTATTCATTTGTAAATTTTTAGGAGCATTGTGCAACACAACATTATCAGTAGTTTCATTGTGATCCACAAGAAATTTCAGAAGTTCAAGAAAATTTCCTTTGTTAATAGATTGTTCAAATTCATCATGTCCACGAAATGTCAACCCTTGTCGTAAAAGAAATCTTACACAATCTGTTGAAGCTTGTAGACAAACTCTATAATCATCTTGTATTTGACTTGATTGTCTAGAGAAAGCTGATTGAATGTTTCGTTTTTGAGTCAACAAATCTTGATATTTCTTTAAAGTTATATTGTGTGAACTATTATGACCACCAACATGCACATCAAGTCTATCTTTCTTATTCCAAGCAGAAAAACTCTCACAAACAAAAGAATCACCACCAGTATGTTTACTATGATCCACTTTAAATAGATAACAAGACAAGCAAAATACAGCATATTTTGCAATGCTATATTTTAACCAAGATTTGTACTCATCAAACCAAGTAGATACAAATCTACGCATTTTTCCACTCATGAATTTTAAAGGAAACTTGTGATTGCAAGGTTGGCAAGGACCTTTCAATAAATATGCTCTTCTAATATCATCTTGCCATCGTAGATAGTAATGTACTATTTTTTTCTTAATCCCGGATCTGATTCTAATGTACTCAAATTTAGTTGATCTTTCTCTTGCAATGTTGACTGCACATTTTTAATCGAAACGTTGCTCGGACAAAATGAACTACTTTGTCTATATGTTAATTTCGTAAAGTAACACTTCATCTTAATAATTGCAAATAGACAACAATTAATATATAAATATGCAGATAAGAACATGTCATATATACACAAACTCTTTGCACCATGGAGACTTTGCTACGTTAATTTTTATATATATACTTGAGATCAGGTCGGTGCTGGAGAAGATTCACCATAGAGACTGCTATTTGCGTAGTTCCAAACTTTCAATCTTTCATAATTGCTTTGCCTCTTTGTAGTTTGCACTCGTTCCCAATTCTCCAACTAGGTGGATTCACAGCTAACGTTCATGAGCAGCGGCCGGAGGCGGCTTCCATTGAGTGGGAGCCAATGCCTTCTTAATGGAAAGTGTATAAATCTGCTTGATCTCCTCTGCCAGTGCACCTAAAATCTTTTTATAAGTGTCAAGAAATCGAGACCAACAAATAGACAATATTTGGAAACGGGGAACATGCAAGGAGTGAGAATCAAAGCTTACCCTCCAGAAATATCGATCACTTGCAAGGGGATGGAAGAGAGCCGATTTGGGGATTAAGGATTTGTCACTTTCAATCCTCGGCGCTTTGAGACGTAACGCGCACATCTGATGGTTTACGTTGTGGAAATAGGTCATGTAATATTTATATTTTTGTATTACACTTTTGATATTAAAAGGATAATAAAATTTTAGTGGCGTCACGTGACCTCACTAAGCTCAACGTGCGTCCGCCAATGGACTCACTTATATATAAAATTTCATAGTCTACAAGGTGGGGTTCCGATTATAGACCGGAATGGAGAGAAGATAAAAAATAAGAGATTAAGAAAAGAAATTTCTCCTTGGACGGGTGATGAAAGAGCTTTTAGAGTGAGAGAATGAATGAATTAGCACAAAGGAAGTGAAGGGAAGTGGTAAGTCTCATTAGGGCCTTGGAGAAGGTTTGAGGATATTAGAAGGCCTATTGGGGGTCTAATAAAGGCTCCTAAGGGGCCTTAGGGAGTTGGGGTGGTTGGAGTGTCCCCAACAGCTACCCTGGCAACCTGGCCCAGCTCGATCGGGCCGAGTCACTACCTGGTCACTGAGTTTTAGGACCTGGACTGGCCCAATGAGACCCCCAGACCTGGATCCATTGGGTTGGAGACCAAGGTCGAGACTAGGTTGGTCTGCCCAAAAATTGACTGGGTGTGCCTGGGTCATGACCTAGGTCCCAACTCGTCATTCCATGGTATTGGCTATCAAAGTCTCTAGATCCACCATGGAGCCTTGCGATGGCTCTAGGGAAGATGGAGATAGAGAGGGTGTACCTCCACAAGAAAAGGGGTACTCTTGAGAATGACTTTCATTCATCCATTCATTCATACCCTAATTTTGCTACAGTAAAGGGGTTATATAGGATCCCTTGGATATATATACAACTTAGACCATAACAATGTCAATATTGTCAATTAATCCCTAAGTATGAAAAAGAACATAAATTGCAGAAAAATAAATCTAACTCTACTATTTGTTTGATACAAAATATTTCAACATCTTTGAACAGCAGCATCTTCGACCTTTTATCCATTGAATCTCTGAGCCATAATAAAGTCACCCTAAGTCTACTCGACATCAGCATTGATTAATGCATGCTTGGTGAGTCGAAGCGCACTGTGGCTTTTGATGGGGACTATATTAGATCCGACAGAAGAGAAGGTTGAAGACATCGTCGTTCTAGTTTTAAAAAGGCGTATTTATTTTTTTAGTTCAAGAGTGAGACTTAATTTCCTGCATGCCCTTTTAATATTTGGAGTTTTTTTGAGTTTTTCTTACATTTCAGTCATTAGAAGGGCTTGTTTACAAATAGTTTTTAAAAGGGTCCTATTTTGTAAATGTATAGTTCTACATGCGAGCCAAGTTCGATGATGAATAGTAAGGAATACTTGAAATTTTTAGAGAATTGCTAGTGTCTTGTACTCTTGTTTAGGGGCTTGGCCTCGTAGGTACCCCTACCCTCGGGAAAGCCCGGTTCCCCCTCCTCCGATACCAAGAAGCTTTCGATCACCCCCGACATAGGCCTATCCTGAGCTCCTTATCCTTCCTCTTTTCCGGCCTCTATGCTATTCACCTTCAGCTTCTTCCTTCCTGATTTTGCTATGATAGCTTTGGGCTCTACGTCATCCTTAGTTCTCCTTCTTGCCTTCGATTGGAAGCACATTGTGCCATGCAACCACCGAGAGCACTCCACAATGCTTGAGTTGTTTCAGCAAACCCCTGGTCACAAATGGTCACAATGTTGACAGTGGCCTCCCTCCCCCATGGCAACAGGTGTTGCCTTTCAGTCATCCAACCCCGACTGCTTAGTTTTCCCCTCTATTGACTCGATTTCAGATATGTTGGGACTACATCACTCCATTTAGATTCCGTGTGGCTTCCTACTTTCAAACCACAGCATCGCACACATCCCCAAGACCATCTCCACCCCCTTGCCTCCCAATGCCACCATCGAACACCATTCCACCACCATCTGCACCCTTATTGTCCTCCTCTTACAGCTTCCTCTGAGCCACACAAGGTTGCTATTCAAGAAGGTGATCAAGGAGGAAGCGGAAGACAGCCAAGGCCTTCACGGCCTCTCCCGGCCCTCCTAGTCCTGCAAGGGCATCAACTATGCTGCCTGCCAGTGCATCTGCTCCACCCATTCTGTAGCATCCTGCTCATGTAGACAAGTGAAGGCAACAACAAAGAAGACCGAAGACAAAGAAGCCCTTGGGAGCCTAGGCTGCTCCTTTCATACCCCTCCCTCGGGCACTCTAGGATTCTGCCACGTTCGCCCCATTGCCCACACCACGACCCTAAACGAGGGGCTTCCGCATATGCCTAGCTTGTGGGTGGGCTGGTCCAATAGCTCTTTAGCCAGCCTAGCCAATAGAGCTGTTCACGGTTCGGTTCGGTTCAATTTTGAACAAATTTTTTTGAAATCGAAACCAAATTGGAAAGGGAACCGAACCGAACTGAACCGGTTCGACTAGACCCCGAGCCGAATGTGAACCAAACCAAACCGAATGTTCGTCAGTTTAATATTTATTAAAATAAAAATAAAATCAAAGTAAATTAAGTTATAGTAATTAATTAAGGTTAAGATTAAGATTAATACTTTATTTATACGAGATAATTATGTTTTTTTGATTACTTAACTTAAATTTATAATAAAATATATTTATAATTAATATAATATATATTTATAATTAATAATAATATATAATAAAATGGATCAAACTTGATCAACCGGTATATCGGTCTGGTACGATTGGGGGAGGTGCCAAACTGAACCAAACCGGTCTTATTGGTTTAGTTCGGTTCGATTTACCAGTTTGCCTACTTTGCTTGAACACCCCTACCAGCCAATCTCCGATTCTACTGGGTCTGAAACCGGTTAACACCGGTTCAGTCCAGCTCAAGCCGATCCAGGCCAGTTGAGGACCCAAACCTGGAGGTTCAACAATCTCAGGCCCGACTTGGTGCTCCCATGTCTGTTCAGGCCTGTTTAAGGCAGTTGAGGCCCGGTTTAGTTTGCTTTTGGGCTAATTCCGCGCCATTCAGCCGATTCAGCCCATTTCAGTACTTTGGGGTGGTTTAGTATAATTACAGCTTGATTATGAGGATTTTAGCGTGGTTCAAGCTCGGTTAGCCTATTTTCTGCCCGATCAAAGTGATGACAACACTATAGTGATCTATTTGGGCCCACTTACGCATTTGGATGGTGACCTCTTTGTCCCTATCCTACATCAGTTTTTCACACCACTTTTAGTAAATATGCAAAATAGTGATAAAAGACAACAACTTCTGAGGCTTTACTTAAGTTAGACATTATATCTAAATCATTGTTTATAAAAACTTTGCCTTGAGGCACTAAGACTCACATCAATGTTAGACTCTTTACCACCTTGGTGAGACTTACAGTTTTCTCTACGTAAGACTTGTGCCTCATTCATTGAAAGACAAAGTGTCAAGATTGAAGATATTTTAATAAAAAAAAAGAGAAAAAGAGTTATTAACCATCTGCATATGCAAAGAGAAAACACTTCATCCTTCCATCACACAAACTTTGATAGCACTAAATTTATTTGATTGCAATTTCTATAAAAATATAACATTTTTTTTTACACTGGCCGCGTTGGCCGAAAGTCTGCCGCACGGGCAGGCGGCGAGGGATCGAGCGTACCCACATGTCACCCCCCCCAGAGCACCCGGCTGCAGCCGCCGGGAGGCTCGTACCCTTGCCCTGCTCCCCCAGGAGCAGGGGCGACGCCAGCTGAGCCATGCTCAGCCGGCTATAAAAAAATAACATGTATAAAAAATTACAAGTACAAAATTCATTATTTAGGTTTAAATGTTATTAACTTAAAATATTACACTTTTTATATTCTGAAGTATTAATCAAACCTTGTTTATTCATGTATCATAGAAGTTTAAATAGTTAATAATTAATTATATATATATTTTAATGTTAGTCTTTTAGATAGTTCAAGAACTGCATGATTATTTATTTAAATATTCATAGATTATATATTTTTTCTTAAATTTGTGCTAATGTCTTAATAAGTGTTGATACTCATAGATCAATGATTACATGATTATTTATTCAAATGGTCATAGATTATTATTCTTTTTCTTAAATTGAGACTTACACGTTTTTTAGGCTTACGTCTCTCGAGGCTTTGGCAAAACGCCTCTAAGTCCATCTTAAGACTTTACAAACATAATTGCAGGCTAGTGGTCAAAAAATTTAACATTGATATTCCATCATGTTTCTTGGAATCAGGTAAGACTGGAAATTAAACATTCCAACTCTACCTTATCAGTTTTAACTTACTGCATTGAGCTCCTAGGCTGAGCTTAAAGCTTTGTGGTGATTTTATGCATGGTTCGCCGGGTCGCGACCCGGGCCCGACCCGGTCGGGTTTGGTCCCGATTGGCTTGGTTGCGACCCAGTCGGGCCGACTCAGCCGGCCGGGTCGCGGGGGTCGCACGACCCAAGCCATATGACCGTTGGCCAACGGATGTCCCCCCCCCCAGGGGCTCCCCTTACCCTCACCTCTCACTCTCAAAGCTTCCATTGCTCTCAAATTTTGCACTCATTTTCTTCTTCATTTACTTAATTATTTCATTAAGTACTTCATTAGTTCATTTAGTACATTTATTTAATACTTGTTTCATTGATTAGTTAGTTAAGTAGTTTCTTCTTTTTAATACTTACTTAGATAGCTAGTTAGCTAGAAGATTAGTTAGATATTTAGTTTAGTAGTTACTTAAGTAGATAATTAGTTAGAAGGTATAGTTAATTACTTACTTAGTTACATAATTAGTTAGTCATTTATTTTACATAATTAAAAGTTTACTTAGATTAGTGGTCACTTATTAACGCCATTAGCTTTTTTTAATAGTTAATTACTTAAGTAATTATTTAGTAACAAAAATGTCTTCTCCAAGCCAAACAACCCAAACTACCGGCGCGATCCGGAATGATCCGACTTGGTTACATTGCAACTTGATCTCCGTGGTGGAGAGAAAATGCAATATAAATATTGCAACAAAATAATATTCGGTGGTATTTATCATTTGAAATTTTATCTTACAGGCATGAAGGGAAATGTTCTTCCTTGCACACAGACTCTGCCAGAGGTCAGAGCTCAATTTCGTAGACACTTACAAGTGATGGAGCAAACGAAGAGAACTAGCAAACGACATAAGAAGACCGTCAGAGAAAAATTGCTACAACCAGGGAGACGTTCCGTACACATTTAAGGGACCGGACAAGAGAGGTCGAATATTTTTGGAGACGAAGAGTACGAGGGTATGTTTGTTTTACTCATAAATGTATTTTATTCTTCTATTTTGAAAGATAATTAAGTAGTTGAATATTTTTTAAATAGATGACTTCTTACAGGGAATGGAAGCAAGTCGAAGATCATTCACCGACGAAGAGTTATATAGACGCACCGACCGAATGATGGGTCAAGGGTCTGGAAGTGAGAGTGGTCGAGGAAGTGGAAAAGGATCTAACAACCAACAACTTAATTACTAATAGAATGCGGACATTTCACTTTGAAATGAGCAGAGTTGAACAAGCTGTGATGCTATTAAGTCTGGGTACGTAGCATTATTTTTTATCACTTAATTAATCAAAGTTTACTTAGATAATAATGTAAGGCATTCAATTTATGCAGTTGATTGGTGGATAGACCATGGTAAAGTACCAGGGTTTCAAGACTTGACGAACGTAGCCATCAGGGTCCTAAGCCAAACCACGTCGGCTTCGGGCTGCGAGAGTAATTAGTTTACATTCAGCTTGATTCACGCGAAACAAAGAAACATGTTGACATCAAGGAGACTTGAAGATCTCGTGTATTGTCACTACAATATGAAGTTAAAGTTGAAGAATTTGGAGAGAATGAAGCAGAACTAGATGGAATAAAAGAGTTGGATATCACAGGCGGCGGGACGTTCAGACAAGAAGCTGCAAATTGAAGAGGAGGACATCGATTTGCATCAAATATTCTATGAGAAGAACTCCTTAGAAGCTTGGGTCAACGATCGAGAAGGGTTGGGAGAACCGGAGTTCAACCCAGAAGACCGACAATGGGCTGAAGGAGTGCTCAATGATGTCTCTTTGGCCGAAGAATTCCAGATCCCTCCCTCCCTAGTAAAGCGACAAAGGACCGGAGAAGGAATTAGTCGAGGTACGCAAAGTAGGAGAAAAGGTAAAGAAGTTATGACTAATCCTTTTGATATTACAGATGCTGATACGGTCGAAGACAATCGAGAAGATACGCCAGAGCCGAACATCCAAGTACAGTACCAGACTTTTGAGGATTCGTCGTCAAAGAGTAGCAGTGATGATGATGCTGGATACGGGGGCATGGGTATTTCACAACTACAAGGGACCCCAGATCTTCCCATATCTCCTACAACGTCTCTACGTTTTATCGGCGAGGAGCAATATATACCCATACGACCTAAGACGCCGATTATGGTATAAGGCCGCAAGGTGGAGGAGGTCACCATAGCTATGGAGCTGGAGCAAAATACCACGATACCTATAGTTATCTACATACGGTCAAGAGTATTATGGAATGAATTATGTGAAGTTATCAGATACTTCAATCCAATCGACCTGTAGTTATGGTGACTCATTTGGATCAAGTCTTAGGATAATTTTCCAAGGGACTGACGAATATATGGTCGTCATGTGTACATGTATCAAGCTTTGTACTCAACCCAAATAACATGGGGAGATTACATAAATTACCAACAAAATGTAAAACACATCACATTGAAGTAAAGTTGATGTATTAATTGTTTAATTCATGTCATTTATTTTTCTCGAACTTTTATGTATTTTTTTATATTTTTTTATTTTTCTTAATTTTTTGAATTTTAAATAAATAATTAAAAATTGGGATCGCAACCGGGTTGGCCTGGGGTCTCGTGACCCACAACCCGCAACCCATCCTTCCTTGATTTTATGTTGTTTTCCAGAGCTTTCTTTATAGGCATGAACTTTTTATAACTAACTAAGCAAAACTTAGTCATAAATTTTTCAGCTATCTTCTCACATATGTTACTCCATTTACTGTATTTGTTAATTACATCTGTTGCAAAATCTGTCTTCTTTCCTTATTTGAATGCAAGCTGTAATCAACACTTATTGAATGGCTTCTAGTCAGTATGGATGGTAGTGCCCTTGTATTCTTCTTTATATTTTTTTTTCTTACATTGAATAGATATTTCTATGGAATGTGTATCTGTACCTATATGGACAATCGACGGACCGAGAGAAAAGGACTTGCGAAAATTGACAGCTCACTAAAATTCCAACAGATCTGATTAACGTCAGGTTTTAGAGTTCAAAATCAGTTAAAAATGTTATTATTAGAAATTGGACCAATAGCTATTCCATAAAGAATAACAAAAGAAATCTTAAACAAATTTTATTCTCGTTCCAATGTGGTTATCAAAGCCTCAGTTCACGAAACTGATTTATATTAGTTTTCAAAATTAGGACAACTCAAATATGAACTCACTGTACGGTGTACGCCGACTACTTTTATGAACGAACTAGGTTCCTATACACTACTGAGCATAGCTTTCACATATCTTCTCACATATGTTACTCCATTTACTGTATTTGTTAATTACATCTGTTGCAAAATCTGTCTTCTTTCCTTATTTGAATGCAAGCTGTAATCAACACTTATTGAATGGCTTCTAGTCAGTATGGATGGTAGTGCCCTTGTATTCTTCTTTATATTTTTTTTTCTTACATTGAATAGATATTTCTATGGAATGTGTATCTGTACCTATATGGACAATCGACGGACCGAGAGAAAAGGACTTGCGAAAATTGACAGCTCACTAAAATTCCAACAGATCTGATTAACGTCAGGTTTTAGAGTTCAAAATCAGTTAAAAATGTTATTATTAGAAATTGGACCAATAGCTATTCCATAAAGAATAACAAAAGAAATCTTAAACAAATTTTATTCTCGTTCCAATGTGGTTATCAAAGCCTCAGTTCACGAAACTGATTTATATTAGTTTTCAAAATTAGGACAACTCAAATATGAACTCACTGTACGCCGACTACTTTTATGAACGAACTAGGTTCCTATACACTACTGAGCATAGCTTTCGACGCATAAAAGTGAACAAAGTAAATATCCAAGGTTTAGGTTAGAGATGTACCTCCACGTCGAAACATGGGTGTCGGCTTAGCTGACTGTGAACAGCTCGACCCTTATACAATCAAGGAATTAAGGGCTTACAAATTTTCAAAAGAAAATGTAAGATCCACGTCTCGCAGGACGGTATAGGATCAACAACTCAAATATGGGAGGGTGTTCACAGCCAAGTTGACGAACTACCTCCAAGAAAACCCAGCTCGAAGTTATCAATCAACATGGGGATGTTCCACTTGTAGTCAAGATAACCAGCAATGTGGCAAGCTGAGTGGGATCAGAACCCTGTCAACAGGGCGGTGCTGAACTCGCCATCAAACTGGCATCTCCAAGGAGCCACCCAGTAAGATCGACAAAGAAGTAAACCGACATGACAGAAAACACTACCAGCAATCAGGGGACTAAGTCCTCTCTGAAGGGCAACCACTGGAGGAGGACCAGTGTAGCGAAATACTAGAGATCTGTCATCAAAATATCCGAACCAGAATCATAGATGACTCATAAAGGAACAACACCATTCATCATTTCCCGGAACTGAGGGAGGGACTCAAGTGCATAAAACATTCTGGATTCATCCGAGGGGAGGGACTTCAGATCACTGACCACTATGGATCTCATTCAACATTGATGTCATAGCTCGATGAGCTCATCAAATATGTTGCGACTAAACAAACGAAAGCGAACAACCAAGAACGACTTCAAATGAATCGCATGACTAGTTCGGGATTCGTCTCCAGCGCAATGTCAAGGCGGACAGTCCACTGAACTAGAATAGCCGCAGGAACTCACGGATTCAGCAGAGAACGGGACCAGTTCTAGATAGTTTTAGACCAACATAGCTTATGCCATAGTCGGAATGCTACAGATCTGGAGTAAACCTTCGAACAGAGCCGGAACAGGAAGCATCCGAACCACCACAGAGTTCCGAGAGTAGTCGATGACTTATCTGAGCAAATAACTAGCAAGGGCCGTGTAGAATCCAGATCCGAGGTGGATCTCTATGAGCTATGGAAATAGAACAGTAACCTAGGGAACGACTGAAGTTGGTTCAGCTCCGTGGGAGGACCATTTGATACGAGGCACTTTTGGTTGAGCGGGAGGACTCCATAGATCTGTGCAGACGGTGTAGCCGTCTTCAAGAGCTCACAGTAGGGACCGAAGCAGCAAACACCAGCAGGCCCATTCGCCTTCAACGAAATGCCGAAGAAGAAGGGAACAATATAGGAAGTCGAAGAACTACGCGGTAGAAGAGGAAACACTAGAGCTAAGCTAATGTAAGGAGAACAGGAAGACCGTCATCGCCATCGACGAAGCTAGGGCTCGCTCGCGGGACGGATAGACAAATGAGGCCACTAGAGAGAGAAGGAACAGTCGCGACTATAAGAAGACCGAGCTAAAGGGCAAAACCGGAAAGACAAACCAACGGGAGGAAATTCATTCTTCTCTTCATGTCTTTGGTCGTCGGATGTACAAGGGCCCTTTATAGGGGCATGGAAACAAAAGGGAGAAAAAAAAACAAAATAGCAAAGCGTATTGGGCCCCGGATGACCATAAGCCCAATTCGCCCGCAAGCCTTATTGGCCCGCAGCGAAAATCCAGAAGCCTCTAATCCAATATGCCGGTAGGCTTATTTTGCCCCACAGCGTAAATTGCCCTCAAAAAGCCCAATTTGGCAAAACAAAATTTTTTACAGGTAAATCCAATGTCTCCTAACCATAAGTTGTCCTTCCGCCGACGGCTATAAAATTTTCCATACCGATTTAAAAATCGGGTGTCCCCACCAATATCTCCTTCTGGTGCTAAGCATGGCGATCATGAATCCTCTAAAGCTTGATAAAACAACTTCAATAGAACAGCTTGCGGCTATGTCCTGTATGATAAGTTGTTTTTGAAGATGTATGGCAATGCATAAAGCTTAGTGAAAATATTAGCTTTCACGTTTAGCTTCTGGCATTTATAGTATGCTCATTCTTCTATTTTCTATTTGCGCTGAGGTCAAGCTTGAGCATACCAAATACTAAAAGTAGTTGTTTAAGCTTTGACTCTAGTATGATGTTTGGTTGCAAAACAAATTTATATACACTTTTGTGATACAATTATATATTAAAGTAGAATCTAAGATAGCTAAAGATATAAATTATTATGTTTGGTGAAATATGGTAACAAAAAGTGGGGTCATTTATAACTAATAAAGGCAGGACCACAGAGAGAAAAAAGCTCTGCTGTTTTATCTAAGAAATTCTGTAAATTATATTTTTATCGTTACTGCCAAGCACATTTTGTAGCATGTGTTACAAAAATATGTCTAGGTCGTAAATTTAAGTTGTTGCCAATATTAGGGTGTTATCTTTTATTATTAAGTTGGTTAAGCTTGACAATAATGTATATATTTTGGCTGACATGACCTGAAACTCTATAGATCAAGCCTTGGCTGGGCTGCCTATGGGTTTGATTGAGCCTGGTTAATTGACACCTCTAAGTTCAATGATTGTCATCTTGCATCTCGATTTTAGCTCTCATTGATTATGTGAAAGACATCTCTCTCTAGTCTCTAAAAGTTCTCGAAAGATTTGATCACAATATATTAGTGTAAAATGACAATAATCTATTGAAAAGGGACATGAGACATGAGAACCGAAGTTAGACAAGTTGACAAGAGGAATCAAAACAAGATAGATAAACAAGAAAGATATAGGATGGATGATCATTGTTAGTGAGAGATACATCAATATGTTTTGACATGAATCTAGGTTTTTTCTCGAACAATATCAAGAGAAGAGATCTCTTTGAACATTGAGGGATCATGTGATAATTTGAATCACTTATATATGTATAGAAATCTTAATTTATAAATATAGTAGAAATGAGTCAACAATAGTTGCATAATACTTTGGTTAGATATATATAACAATAGAGTTGTTGAAATATGAAAACCTTGTAAAGTCATAAATTTTATTTGATAATAGAAAAAAAATGAGAGATAATATGAATGATATAAACAATTTACATTGGTATGGAGCTTTAAAGTTGGTTATCAACTTATGGTGGAAATAAAGGATAATCGATATTTATATAGATCTCGTATTGATGATTTTGTTTCTCGGAGGCAAGGAGGGAGAGAGAGGGGAAGCTGATTCACAAGGATCAAATTACAATCAACCATTTTCACTAATTCCACTAGGACAACTTAAATCTCAGTCTCATAGTGATATTGTGCTCAATTTTGGCCGATATTGATTCGATCACCCCAATAAGGGTGATATCATGGTTTACGGAATCGGTGGAATCGGACCGATTCCGACCGATTCTGGAATCGGATCGGTGGATTCCGATCCGATTCCTGGCGGAAGGACCGATTCCGGGAATAATTCCGCGGAATCGGTATGAATCGCCTGGAATCGGTCGGAATCGATCCGATTCCGACCGATTCCACAAGGAATCGGTCGATCCGATCGATTCCTTCGGAAGACCGGTTGAACCGGCCCGGTTCGATTCCCGGTTCGATTCTGGACCAGGAATCGAACCGATTCCGGCCCTTTTAGGGCCGGAATCGACCGCCGCGGTCGATTCCGTCGATCCCGCGGCGGTAGGGCTCGATTCCGGCGATTCCGCGGCGATTCCAGCTTCGATCCGGCGATCCAGGCGTTGATTCGAGCTGCCAGCACCGATTCCTGAAGGATTCCAGCGATTCAGCACCGATTCCGGCGATTCCAGCTTCTTCCCGCGGCGATTCCGGCGATTCCAGCGATTCCAAGCGATTCCTTCAGCCGATTCCGCCGATCCAAGCTCCGATCGGCCTTGAATCAACGTCTTCTTCGATCTTTGACCGGTTTTTGGTAAGATTTCTTCGCCGAAAACTTTGTACGTCCATTCTTACGCGTTTCCGACGAGTCCGAGCGTCGTTAAACGTTGTGATTTCCGACCGAACAAGTCCGTCCAAGTTTTGAACTATCCGTTTAAGTTCATTTTGCACGGGAAAATTCCGGATATCCCGTATGTTAATTTACGACCGTTTCCAGCAAATACGTAACCCTTTAAACATACCGAATAGTGTGTTACTTGGGTTGTCTGCTTCCCGAACAGTGTCTAAATCAATTTTTATGTTATCTAATCATTTTTAGTGCATTGTTTACAATTTTTGCAGATATAAGCAATGGCCGATCAAGGTGATGCAGCAACAGTACGTGCTTCCGACGTGGGTTGGAAACACGGGCAGATGGTAGACCCAGTCAGGAAGAGGGTACGGTGCGAAATGGTGTGGGAAGGAGATGAACGGGGGTGTTCCTACCGAAACAACATATCGTCGAACAGTGGGAATGTCAAGAAATGTGACAAGATGCCCGGGGAGAAGAGTGAGGAGATGAGAGGCTACGTGACAGTAGAGCCTCTCGGAGGGTCACAGGATCGAGCGAGAGGGAGGAGTTGCGCGACGAGCTACTCCGCAGGAGGAGGGACCGCGATTTGCCTACCTCGAAAAGGGAAAGGCAAGGGGAAGGCACCACCGAGCCGGAGCCGGAGAGCGAGGACGAGTCCTCGGACTCGAGCTTAGACGTGCTAGGCACGATAGCAAGCGTGCTTTTGCTGAGGAGGAGGACAGGAGGAGGGGAGCAGGAGGGTCTGGGTCCAGAGTTGACCCAGCTTTGGGCCGATCAGCATCGGCTCGACCTACCCGGGACCGAGAGACTGACCCCAGGAGACAGGAGCCATACCGCCGTTCCACTTCTACCAGCACTCGATTTACACCGAGTGACGAGTATTTATTTAGGAAACAGAGTCTTTGGGCGGATGGGGATAAAACGAGCGATGAAAGGGGTGAAGGCAACGAGAACGGTTGCAAAGAGAGCCGTTCGCCACATTGTGAAATGGTTTTTACGTACGGGTATCACTTTTTAAATTAAAATTGACATTATGTGTGTTTTATTTACTTAAACTTAATTTTAGCCCGATCCCAAATTTTTTTAACTTGATGTAGGCATCCCAACACATGCAGCCACCAGCCCCTACTTCCAGACGATGGTGGATGCCGTGGGTGAGGCTGGACCGGGTTTGCAAGCCCCGGCGGCACACACATACGGCGCCGGCCTGGATGAGGAGGTCCGGGAGTTGAGGGAGTGGATGGATGGGTTTAAGTTGGTGTGGAAGGAGAGGGGTTGCACAATTATGTGCGATGGGTGGACAGGTATCACCAAGAGGAGTATGATAAACTTCTTGGTGTACTGTTCTGAGGGGACTACATTCTTGAAGTCGGTAGATGCTTCTGGGAAGATAAAAAATGCCGACTTCATCTTTTCTCTGATGGATGTGGTGGTGGAGGAGATCGGGGAGGACAATGTGGTTCAGGTTGTCACTGACAACGAACCATCATATAAGGCGGCTGGGAGGAAGTTGATGGAGAAGAGGAAGCACATCTTCTCGGGTGTCCCGTGCAAAGACATTCCATAGATCTCATATTAGAGGATATAGGCAAAGAGGAGGGTGTATCTCCACTTGTCAGGCAGGCGCAGACGATCACATCTTTTATTTATTCGCATCCCCGCCTCCTGCATATCATGAGATCACACACAGGAGGGCACGATCTTGTTAGGCCCGGTCCGACTCGATTTGCTACGAACTTCATTGCGCTGGAGAGTTTACACCGACATAGGCATGCATTGGTTAGGTTCACACAACCGAGGAGTATTACAACTATATGGTGGACAACCCGTACGACAAGAAAGATCGATTGGAGATTCTTGTCGTGTCCGAGAAGCGCATCACCGACAAGAGGTTTTGGGAGAGGATTGCCTACTACTTGGCAATCATTGAGCCACCGGTAGTTGTCTTGAGGTTGGTAGACTCGGATGACGGGGACCGGATGGGCACGTTGTATGATGCCATGGACCGGGCAAAGTTGAAAATAAAAGAAAAAAATCCCAGAGGTTACAAAAAGTGGTGGAAGATCATAGATGACCGATGGGACAAGACCTTGCACCACGATGTCCATGTTGCAGGTAACTTGGTTAAAAATTATTTTTGCTGTATAATTGTCTTATATGCACAGTGTTAACTAATAAAATCTTGCAGGATATTTTTTGAACCCCCGCATCCAATATAGAGGACAGGTGGTGAACGACAACGAGGTGATGCGGGGTACACTTACAGTTATTCAGCGTCTGTGCCGATCTCAGCAGGACATGATAGAGACTGAGATAGAAGTAAGTTAGAGTTCATTCAATACATTGGAGTAGCCTTACCAGGCAACTAATGTTTTTTTTATAAAATTTTCAGATGCAGAAGTATAAGATGAGGGTCGGTGTATACTCAGATGCTGATCTGAAATATTCAGTTGACAAAGTGTCACCTGGTATAGTAATAGCTTGATGAAGATTTTATTTTCTTTTCATATAAGTTATGGTAGATGATGGGCTAATTGTTTACCTTTTCTCTTCTTGTTTTTTTCTTGCAGCTGAGTGGTGGGTTCAGGTGAACACCAGGAGTGGATGGAATCCACTTGCTGTCATAGGTATCAGGATACTTAGCCAGAGCACCAGTTCCTCCCATTGTGAGAGGAACTGGAGTACATTCAACCTGATACATACGAAAAGGAGGAACAAAGTTGACCTCGGACCGGCCGAGAAGCCGGTCTTCTCGTCATTACAACACGAGGCCGCGCATAAAGAACATCGAGGATCGACGAGAAGATCGGCGAGGCACGATTTGCACGATTCGCAGTGGCCCGTACGAGCGAGAGGCATTCCTCCGCCACACCACCACCCGAGGAGGTGGACACGTGGACCGAATATTCCAGAGGAGCATGCACTTGCCTCCCGGATAGAGGAGAGGAAGCCATGGATCGTACGCACCGAGTTTGATCCCGATGAACGTGCGTACGAGCCGAAGGAGAGTTGGATGGTGTTGAAGCCGAGGAGGATGCTCGGCTCCACCTCCATCTACTTCTCGAGGCTCGAGCAAGGCCTTCTTCTCGCCCTGCCGGCTATGGAGCGACCACGTGCGGCTTTAACCCCGGCTCGGCTCCAGCCTCGGCCACGGCTCGCTACCCAGCCCATTCGCAGTCCGGGGAAAACGAAAACAAAGGTGACTGCACGGAAAATGGGAGGATTTGCAAAGTTGAAAAAAACTTTGGGTTTCGGACCTTCTAATACTTCAGAGATGGCTGAAGAGGTGAAGAGAAGGAACCTAGAGGTCAGGCGTCCTGTCAGCCCAGATGACAGCACGCAGGCTCCTTCTCACTCCTCAGGTGATGATGACGAGGAGTGCATACCAGCGACGCAGCCATCAGCAGCAGCTGAGTCTCCTGATTCACGGCTTCCAAAGTCGTATTACACACTGGATTCGGATACACCTGATTGTTATATACAGGAGCCACAGTATCTAGCATTTGGCCAGGCTGAGCAGAAATGGATTACACCACTAGCTCCACCATCCTCTGCTTACGTCCCGGTCGTCCCGCAGTCCGATCCATACGACCTTGATGGCATGGCATCGACATTATTTTCATATGGATCTGGTCCCGGACAGTATACAAGACTGAGCACGAGGGAGGAGCGTCAAGCGCAGCAGGGAGAGGAGGAAGACCCATATTTATATCCTAGATTTTGGTAGTAGATTGATATGATGTAAAATTTTTTTTCATGATGTATCATTTCTTTGATTTTTGAATCAATGGAATTGGAATATGTACTAAACTTCAAGTCTTCAATTGGAGTTCATTAGTATTTATTCGATGTGGTCACGTGGATGAATGCATTGGTTATTTTTAAAAATTTTCTAACTCATTTTCTATTTTTTTTAGAATTTTTTCTGAATTTTTTGAATTTTTATGACGCAAAAAATTCAAAAAAAAAACCGATTCCGGACCGATCCGGAATCGATTCTTTTCCAACCGGCCGATTCCTGGAATTCCGATTCCGATTCCGGAATCCTTGGGTGATATTGGCCCCAATAGGCCAATTACCCCATTTCCCTCCTGATCACCGGCATAGGCTACTCCACAACGAACCCATCAATCTAGCTTTGATCCCAGTCTATCTGGCATCAATCTTACCATTCCTTCAGCGATCCCAAGTTATGGAGGGTGATCCCCTCAATCTGGCAATTCCTCTGGTGATTCAACCTCATGGAATGGCAATCCCCTACTCCCAACATCGATTCATCCCCTTTGGTAAGTTCTTCCTAATGGAACTGCTTGTGGAGGGGTGGGTGACTCTCTCTCCCTACCATGTCCCCTAACCTAAATAGTCACCCAAAGGTGACTGCCAGCAGCCTCCCTTAAGGGGTTGTTGTTTCTTCCCCCATACCTACCCCTTGTCAACCCTTTATCACCCAAAGGGGCTGTTCTTCCCCTCCCCCTTCCAGCATCCTAGCCCCCCATTAACCCCTTAAAAAGTTACCCGAGGGAGATTGTTAGGCTGTCCACAGCCCCCTTAAATAGTTGTTCACTCCCCCCTCCCATTTAATAGGTTAATATGTTAATTTTCTTTAATTCTATCTTGCATTCCAATGTGTAATGGTCGAGCAAGGAGACAATGATGCATCTACTCCTCATGATAACGAGTGGAAACATGGCACTTTGGTTGATACCGATAAGAAGAGGGTACAATATAAATAGTGTAGCAAACAAATGAATGAGGGAGTATTATGTTTGAAGCATCACATAGGTGGGACTAGTGAAAATGTGAATAAATGTGACAAGGTCTTCAGAAAAAATAGTGAAGCTATGAAAACCTACCTCATACAAAGAGTGTTATAGAGGGAAATTCGCATTGAACAGAGAGAAAACTTGCATGAGAAACTTCTAGGAAGAAGAGATGAGAGGTTAAATAAGAAAGGGAAATGGAAAGAAAGAGCTAAAGTTGAGTCATCCATAAATACCGAGGAAAAAGATGAACGCCTAATGAGATCTTGGCATGGTAGCAAACAGTCACAAAGAGAAAAAAAGTGAGTAGGAGGATCTAAAGTTGGGGAGGAGGCATTTCATTGGTCATGGTCAACTGGACCCTAACCCACACTCACTGAGGATGACAAACAAAAGATGAGGCATTTCGTCGATTTGCTTTGAGCCTTCGACATGGCTACCCCTTGATGGTCATTTTTTCATAAAATAGAACAACTCGTAAAAAATAATCGAACAAACATTTAAAAGAGTCAATAAAACCACTTTAACTACAAAGTGAGTAGTCAAGTATATCATAAGTGGTTTTTACATGCATATGACAATCTTAAATTGGTAATCTCATATAAGCATCGGTTCCTACACTTGTGAGTTAGGCACCTTC
The DNA here is from genome assembly GCA_036172225.1 of Cryptocoryne crispatula var. balansae. NCBI lineage: Eukaryota > Viridiplantae > Streptophyta > Magnoliopsida > Alismatales > Araceae > Cryptocoryne > Cryptocoryne crispatula. Next base: position 31,748,376 of record CM069930.1, on the reverse strand, counting down.
AATCAGGCCTGGTTTGACAAGATTTGTCACACATGTTATTATCTTAAATAGCTTGTACCGACATAAACATACACTTATCTATTTTATAGTATTGGCTGAGTATATTTCCTATATAGCTAACATGTAAAATAGAACAAATCAATTAAAAATCCTTGATCAAGTGAAGTCTTTAATAATGAATAAACATTTTTTTAGAAAGAATTGTATATTATTTGTCTATCGTTGAGCTACTTGTATACGTGTTGAGATTAGTAGACTCAGACGAGAATGACCAGATAGGATACCTCATACCTTATGATGCCATATACAAAATGGAAAAAAAATAAAGAGAAGTATCGTAAAGGTTATAAGAAATGGTGAAAAATCATAGATGGAAGATGAGATAAGACATTATAACGATGATGCACATATAGCAACTAACTATTTTTATCTTTAATTTAATCATTAGTTGATGCATAATTGTACGTTCTTGTGTCGTATGGAATGAATGCATGATAATTTTTAAACTCTCAACTACAATATGTATGACAATTGTGCAGTGATCAAAAGGTCATGAGGGGTAATTTATCTATACTAAAGCAACTTCCTAGAATTCAATAGGGCAAAATAGAAATTGAGTTATAATTAAGTGAGAAATGTTATTGTTATTGTTTTTAAATTAGAACACTAATTATTTGTGTTTTCCCATTTTTTAGATGCAATCCTATAAAATGAGTTGGAGTTTTCTCAGATCTTGATACGAGGTATTTATTTGACAAGATTGCTCTATATGATCTTTGATATTATTTTAAAAGTAACGTCATCATCTATTGTTCCTTTTACAGTTGAGTGGTAGGTACAAATCAATACAAAAAGTAGATGGAATTCAATTATTGTAATTGTGATTCACATTCTGAGTCAAAGCACAAGTTTCTTCTAATATGAGAAGAATTTAAGTACAATTTGTCTAATCCATAGTAAAAAAAAGGAATATACTAATATCTAATAAACCAGAGAAGCTTGTTGATGTAACCTCAAAATCTCAAAATATTTATTCTTTTTTTTTTTGGAAATTCATTTTTCTTTTGAATTTGAATTTGATTTGATTTGACCTTAGCATTGACTTCTTAGGAAAATAGATGGTATTCCATAAAAGTACTAACTAGTGTCAAATTTATATGTTGAGGTTGTTAGGTTCTTTGAAATTTATTTTGACCTCTCCCCGTCGGATGGTGCGAAGATCCGACGTTAATTACATCGAGATAACTCGAATACCCTTGATTATCGTCATAGCAATCCATTGAAGTAGAAGACATGCATCCACAAAATAAACATTCACACATAGGAGAAAACACCCCATGAATTTGATGGAAGGCAAGCATTTAATTTAATTTTAAATTTAATTTGAATTTGATTAAAATTGATTTGAGTTGAATTGATTTGAATTTAGTTTGAGTTGAATTAAATTTGTTAATTGCTTTTGGTTTGGGTTGAAATTTGATTTGTTCATTTTAATTAATTTATTTGAGTTGCTTATTGATTTTGATTTGATTCAACTTGGATTTGTTTGTTGATTTAAATTTGGTTTGAATTTGAGACAGTTGTTTTAAGATTTGAGTTTGGTTTATTTTGTTTAAATTTGGTTGAAATTTAGACTTGGTGGGAGTTTTAATTTGATTTGGATTTGACTTAATTTTGAGTTGATTGATTGATTTAAGTTTATTTGGAATGAATTTGATTGGAATTTGTTTGATTTATTTGAATTTAATTTGAGAGATTTATGTGGTTGACTTTGACTGATTTGAATTTGATTAAAATGGAGTTGGATTTGAGTTTAATTTAAGAATTGGAATTGAATTTGATTAGTATTTCTGAATTTCAGATTTCTTGATTTGGAATTCTGCAGATTATTACAGTTTTTGGTTTCTTGTTTTAGATGTGAAGTTCGGATTTCAGTTTGATTCAAACGGGTTTATTTTGACTGAATTTGATTTGAACATGATGGGATTTGTTCAATTAAAGTTAACTTGTTTTAAGATCTGATTTAGGAAATTTGCTGGGATTTGGTTTGAGAAATTGGTTTTGAATTAATTGAAATGCATTGGTTATTTGTTATCTCCTGATTTAATTTCAGTTTGGAATTAATGTTTGACAGGATAAATATTTGTCTTTGGATTAGAGATTTTATTAAAGTTTGTTATAAAATTTGATTCGGTGAGTTTTAAGAAGTTGGGTTTTGCTCATGGGTTGTCATTTTAATTATTTGGTTAAAGTTGATTTACATGTATTGAACAGATTGGTTTACAGGTTCAATTTGATTTTTGTTTGAATTGAATTTGTTTGAAGTTATTTGAATTTAGTTGAAATTGAATTGAATTTGGTGCTTGACAGATTGTTTAAATTTGGAATTTTGTTTGACAGATCTGTTATCAAGTTTGGTTTAATGTTCTGTTTTGTTTTTGAGATTTATTGGGTCTGAGAGAGTGAATTTTGAATTTGACTTGAGGAGTATGATTTGTTTTGATTTGGATTTTATCTAAGAATTTGTTGTCATCAGTTCAAACTTCTGGTTTTGAGATTGGTAATTTGAGCTTCAGAATTTATTATCCCTTGCTTTATTTTTAATTCAAGTTTGAAGTGCCCAGATTTCTGTAGACTCCACAGATTCTGTTCGGAATATGAATTTTGATTGGGATTACAGGTTTCAGATTTATGTGATCTGATTTTGAATTTCAGACTCGACAGGTTTGTTTCAAATTTCAATTTCAGATTTGGGTGTTTCCAGATTTGTTTCAAATCTCGGACCTCAGTTGCAAGTTTGAATTTCAAGGCTTCCTACAAATTCTGCACACTGCAGACTTCTTTAATTTCTGATTTTCGACTGCAGGCTTTATGAGCCTCAAACTTTCAGATTTAAGAATCTGCACCTTCAAAGATTTCCAGATTTCAGAGGGGTTAATTTCAGATTTCAAATTTTATGGTGCATTCAAATCTTCAATTCTCATTTCCAGATTTGAGGTTGTACAGAATAAGTTGGTTTTCAGATCTAGGAGCTCTTCAGGTCTTGATTTCAGATTTTTCAGATTTAAAAAATCTCAGTTTTCAGATTTTATGGTGATGACAGATTTGAATTTCAGATTTTTATTCGTTCCAGATTTTATTAACTTCAGATTTTTCCCAGACTTTATTTTATGTCAATTTTGTTGTCTTGCCTTCCAAAATTTCATGCAGCGGTTCTCTCCTTGTAACATAAATTTGTACACCGAGCATGAACTTTCATTTGTTTTTCTCAACATGAGACATGATTTACAACTTGACCAGCAATCCGGTCTCCTGAGTTCTTGATGAACTTGTTGATTCATGGGCGGCATGTACCCGGTCTTGACAGACTTATGGGCATCCCCCACTGCTTTGAGATTGAAAATACCCGGTTTTTGACAAGCTTATGGGCAATCGACTTACTGATTTGAGATTGAGCACACCCGGCTTTTGATAAGCTTGTGGGGACTCATCTCACTGATTGAACCTCATTAGCTCATAGTTTGGCATGTCGGCATGTTGATCATGCACAGCCTTCCCATGGCATAATGGGTAAGTAACTCCCTCTTGGGGCATGGTAAGACATTGGGGTCTTTTTAAATAGACCTTTGTATGTCCACCTTAAAGGGTCAAGGGGCGTGCTTAAAGCCGGCCCATTGCTTTCCCTATTTGTTTTGATTCTTTTAAGTTTAGCCAAGACCATGAGGCGGGTTTTTAGCCGGCCGGATGCTCGTCTCGGTTTGTTGATTAATTAGGTGAATTGTTATTTAATTTCTGTTTATTGTTTGTTTTATTTTGTTTTTGAATTATGGGTCAATAGACGTGCTTAAAGCCGGCCTATTGCTTTCCCATTTATTTTCATTCTTTTAAGTTATGCCGAGACCATGAGGCGGGTTTTTAGCCGGCCGGATGCTCGCCTCGGTTTGTTTAATTAATTAGGTGCATTTTTATTTAAGTTTGAACTTGATTGTTCCTTTTAAAAATCCTTTTTTTTCTTGCCACTGGTCACCGAGGGATATTGGACCGTAGCCCATCTTCTTCTTCCCCTTCCTTTCTCTTTTCTTCTTTTTTTTTGAACACCTTTCATTGGTGGGCCCCACCATAAGGTTGACCCGCGGGTCAACCTTCTTCTCCCACAACTGCCCCCCCCCGCGCGCGGCTTCTGGCCGCGGCCGCGGAGGGGTTTTTTTTTGTTCTCTTTTTCCTTGGTGGGCCCCGCGGTTATTTTGACCCCGGGTCGAAATTGGACCCCGACGCCGCCCGCGCGCCTCTTCTTCTCCCGTTCATGTGCTTCTCTCCTCCCCCCCGACCAGACGACGGCAGCGGCGGCTTCGACGGAGCTTCGGCAGCACCCGACGGCGGAAGAGGCTTTGGGGGCGCGTCCCTTGGCCCTTCGACGGAGGTGGAAGAAGAGGCACTCTTACGGCAGGAGTTTCCGGCGACGGAGGGCTTCAATGAAGGGGGGCTTCCGGCGAGGAGGTCCGGCTGGCCAGCGATCGGCTCGACTCCAAGGCTTCCTCCGGCGGGCTTCCGGCGATCGGGAGGAGCTTCCGACGATTGTAGCACCTACGGGAGGAGCTTCCGGACAGAGAAATTTCGCGGAGGGCTTCAAGGTGACGCCGGTAAGCCTTCCGTTCCTTCTCCTTCTCTCGGTCTCTCGGTCTCTTTCGGGGGGGGTATTCGCGCAGCCTCGGGGGGTATTCACGCAGCCTCTCTCGGTCTCCCCCTTGGCAGGGCTTTTATAGGCTTCGACGGTCCCCTTCCTCCGATAGGAGACTTGCCGAACAGGAGTCTCCAGCTCCGAGACGGACTCGGAGGATTCCAAAAATACCGGAATCGATTTGTTTTGGAAGTCTTCCCTTCTTTGCATGATTCCCAACGTCGGAGAACTTCCACCTTGCACGGGATCCGATCGAGGATCGATTGCGCCGACCACACCTGCCGTAAACATGTTCCTTCATATTTCTTTCTCAAGACCTTCCAAATAAATCCACGGTCTCCCAATGGGGTTGGCAGAAGTGGGGAGAATGCCAAATATATCCTCCCCCAGAGCTGGCTTTCGGGCAATACACCAATTTCTTTAGTGGATTACGTGAATAAGCAACAAATGGGCTAAAATTGGTATTCAGGTGGGCCTCTTTTGAGATGTAAACAGAGCCCATTAAATATGTGAGGCAAAGCTACTGAAACTAAACATTCGATGAAAATTGGGCCCCATTTGATATATCTTCTCGTTCAGATCATTCTCCCTTCTCTGTATATATTTTTTTGAAAATTTTAGGTGTCAACACTTGTGTTCTCTCATTACAATATGCAGTTGCGGATAAAGAACATCAAAAATCGTCAAAAAAATCAAGAGAGATTTGTAAGATTTGCAGGTGGAGCATATGAAAAAAAGAGCTAAAGCAAAAGTACTTTAATGATCTACTGAAGATGTTGAGTGTATTATTTTTTTCCGGAAGAAGCAACCACTTTTCATGTGGGTGGAGGAGAAAGCAATTATAGCACCTCCAAAGTTCGATGCTAAAGATCCTATGTTAAAAGGGAATTAGATGATGTTCAACTTGGAGATTAAAACAAGAGAAAGTCCTTACTACTCTAGCCCCAACACTAGTTTTAGCCCCAGTCTCATTATGACAAACAATCCCTCAAATGACAAATACCATGACAAGTAGATTGAGACATTTTTCACAATTGAAAAAGTTTATCAACGTGGTATAATGCTTTAGAGTTTTTCATCACATGCAGAAGAAACAACAAAGAAAAAATTTGAAAATCAAGCGAATAATTATTAGTCTATAGACAATACATAGACACCCTCCTCGTAAAAAAGAGTTTATTTCACTTACACAATAGGAAAATGTAGGAAAAGGAGAATGTTCTTCCAAAAATATATGTACCAATGGAATATGGGCTAATGATTTAAGCCAAGTGCAATGTTGAAGTGGCAGAAATCATCATTGGAATCATATGGGGATTTTTTTATCAATACATAGCAGCCAATTATCCATAACTTCATCAGACTTCCAGCCATATATTCCAACCACATGTCAAGGCACTACATTGTGTATGATTTTACTTACATGGCCGATTGGTTATTTTTGTATAGATACGGAGTAATCATGATAGACAATTCTTGATGAAGTATCCCGAAGAATCAAGAGAATGGAGAGTACACAAATCAATTCCATTGATATTGGTGAAAGAAAGTTATAACATTGTATTGAATATCAATATATCATTTGTACCATGTTACCTTTGTTTGTCAGAATGATCATTGCCATTAACCTATATCACTTTAGACTCTATTGTAATGTCATGAAACTATGATAGAGGATACAATTTTTAGGGAGTTTCCTATTTTGTATTGCTTTTAGTTATTTTTATGATTTTTTACAATAGAAAAAAATAAAAAATAACCGATCCAAACTGATTCTGAATTCGTTTTGCTCCAGAAAAATCGACCAAAATCGGCCGATCCGATCCAATCTAGATTGGCGTGAGAGATGGATGAAGAGGTGGCTGGCAGAGGTGGATCTGCAGGCAGGGAAGATAAAATGCCAGATCTGCAGACCTGCTATCTCAAGGATAAGCTGTGATTGTTTTGCGGGTTGGATATATCAAGTTGCGGATCCATGATGTATCAGGTCTGCAGACTTGAAAATTGAAACATTGCCTTCCTCACCTGAAATGGGTGGGGAAGAGATGTGACCACACTCTCCACATGAAAGGATGGCTTCCCCTGCGGCTTGGTTGAGATAGGCCAATGTGGCCTTGTTTGGTCCAAATCCCACCATAAGGATTGCAGGATCGGGTGACCCCCCCCCCCAAAAAAAAAAAAAATTGGGTCGGTAGGTGCCTATCCCAATTTGGATCAGCCAATTTTGCAACCCATGAGATGAGCCTCCTGTCATAACTGACATTTATTTTTTCTTCTATTGCTTGATGCTTGACCATGTCAAAATGGCACTATGATATTTGCATAGGCTCTGTTGTTTGGCATGTACCCGATGAGAATTGCATTATTTCTAGTAGATACATCAGTATTATATTTCATCATTCTGCTATCAAAAGTAATATGAAATTTATGGCTAATACCCTATCCAAGCAGGCCCATAATAATCTACTTACAAGTCCTCATAGTTCATAAAAGCTCAGAACTTTTAACTGAAGTTCTACCACTTAAAAGTTATAAATCGATGCCAAAGCTTTCTCATAGATATGTTGAAAGATTGCAATGGTGTTTATCTAGCTGAAAACTTTGCAGGACTGGCTAGAGGACATGGCGGCCTATGTAAAATCTATTGACAGAAACCATCTATTGACAGTGGGTCTGGAAGGCTTCTACGGGCCAACAAGTTCTACAGAAAAGTTGAGTGTCAATCCAGCTGAATGGGCCAGCCATCTTGGAGCTGATTTCATCCGCAACTCGAGAATAGCGGCAATCGACTTTGCCTCCGTCCACATCTATCCAGATCAGTGGTAAGCAAGACCACATCCGCCCGCTTTACTCTCCCAGCCATTTTATTCTTCTTGACACGGCAAACGAAACGCCCATGAACATGTGCAGGCCGGAATCTGGAACCTTGTGACGGTGAACAGGGTTTGTTTATTCCCTTGTTTTCAAAAACACTTATTTAAAAACGTGATTTTTTTTCTTTTTTTATTTACAAGAGATTTTGTCTAGTTTACCTTGTGGAAGATATGAAAAACAAAGTGAGATCAAGATGTTTTTACAGCTATACTATGTTCTTGTTTTGGTTTCCACCCTTCTCATGTAATTTGGAACAAGAACCATGATTTAACATACAATGTCTTACTTTAATTTAAACAATTGAAAATACCGTCAAACGGAACAAGTGCACTATTTTGCAGAAGTTCACAATTGAACAAGCAAGCAAACCCTGAGAGGAAAGGATCTCGATTTTGCAGGTTTCTGGGCAAAGATCTTGACCTGGACAACAAAATAGAATATGTATCCCGGTGGGTGAAGTCTCACATCGACGATGGAGACGGAGAACTGAAGAAGCCGATCGTGTTCACAGAGTTCGGGCTGTCGAACAGGAGCAAGAACTTCGATCATTCCCACAGGGACGCCTTCTACGGAGCTGTCTTCGACATCCTGTACGAGTCTGCCCGGGTGCAGGGATCTGGGGCGGGGGCTTTCGTGTGGCAGCTGCTGGTCGGAGGGATGGAGGAGTACAACGACGACTTCGGTCTTGTGCCGTGGGAGAGGCCTTCTCTCTGCAAACTGATGAAGGGGCACTCCTGCAGGCTGGCTGCCATCCATTACGGGGCACACTGGGGAAGGAAGAAGTCCAAGCTCATGTGTTGACGCTGGTGGGACTGCTGATGAGATGAGAAAGACCTCCATGCTTTTGCTGCAGCTGCAACCTTGGAGTTGTTTTGATCTTGTCCCCCGATCCTGATACGTGCCAGACCCGAAAAGGAATGTCGGACCGGAAGAGTTGCAGGCTTAATAGGGTATATTGGACATTAGTCTTTTATTCTCTTTTCTTGATTAGTGATACAAAATATTTTAAAATAAAATTTAAGATAGTTAATAAGTGGATATAACTGCAATTTCTTTAAGTTCTGGATTAACGATTCCGGGTCTTATCTTAAATTCCTGATTACAACGGGGGCATAATCGTAATATGCCCATCACCCATACGTAGGGATGTAAATAGAATATTTTAATATTTTGATTTGATTCTGATGTAACTTAACATATTTAAAATTTGTTTTTGTATTTTATAAGTTATCAGAATTGGATATTTTGATAATTTATTGAAATCAGAATTAAAATTTTGATAAAAATAAGTATGTGTAAATAAAATTAAATTGAATAAAGTTAAATAAATTATAAAGTATAATATATAAATTGATAAAAATAAAAATTTATAGAGATTATATCAAAATTTAATAACTATATATAAATTATTAACTTATTTTTAAATAAAAATTAATATTTAATATATATTTTGAAAATTATCGTATTCGATTTTGATTTTGATAATGAAATTAAAATCGAATCAAAATCAAATTTTAGTAATTTCAAAATTATCGAAATGAAAATTAAAATCTTTTAATTTTTATCAGAATCAAAATCAAATCCGACCCTTGTTCAATCCGATGCATACTAATATGACTAGGTGGAGCCCATCAGATCAATTGCAATTAAATGCATTAACATGTTCATCTCCTTGATAGTTACACATGCGGAAGCCCTAGCTGCAGGTAAGATTGTTCACTGTTTAGTTCAACTTGAAAAACTAAACTAAATTAGTAATTTAATTCAGTTTGATTTGGTTTTAACTATCGATTGGTTTGATTTAATTTATAAAATTCTTCAAATCAAACCAAACCGCTAAGTCGAATAACCTGAATTAGATTAAATATTTTATTTTTAGGTATATATAATATAATATTTACATGTCTTTTCTCATAAAAATAAATTTGCTTCAATATTATTTAAAATAAATTAATAAAAATATAAACAAATATATTAAATTTTAATAGAATATAATTTAAAATAAATAAATAAAAATATATATTGACATAATTATTCTACCTTGATAAAATATGGTTTGAACCAAATTAACTAAATCAAATCGAATTAATTTGAATCGATTCAAAAGATGATTTGATTTGATTTGATTTTAAAAATATTCAAAAATCAAATCAACTCAAGCAGTGACCATAGCAGCATCTCCTTCCCAACGCTGCCACAGGTCCAGCACTAGCAGTTGGCGTCTAGCGCCGCTGCGCAACCAGGCCACGGCCCACGGGTCACCGATGCTGGCCACTTGCACCGCTGTGGTGAGGTTTTCAGTTGCCAACATCACCGCCTGGCATGGCCCAGATCTGTCCGTCGGCGCGCATCCCGCGAGGCACAGTTGCAGCCGCAGTGCCCTCGATGGGGTGCCATCCGTGCCCTCAGTCCTTTCAAGCATCTGGATAAAAAGAAAAAGAGGATGAGTCTCATGTCTTCTTTTGAGATTGTACTCTCAATTTTTTAAAAAAATATATATTAAATATATCATTAAATATATTAAATATATAATTTGATAAATTATTAAATCATTTATTTAATAATATATTTAATATATTTTTGTGAAATTGACTGAGTATGCAACTTAGAGTGAGCACTTGAGACCTCTCGCCCTCAAAGAAAAAACATGGTGCTGAATGCCAACCGGGAATCCATCCGACTCACGAGTCACGACAGAAACCGAAAGAAATCTGTATGATTCAATAGATCCCCGATGCAACACCATGAGCCCTAACCAGTTATATTTTTGGATACTTATGTTTTTTTCGTTAGCATGGGTTGTGACGATAAGCATCTGATGCTACGCGATGACAACTCCACGGAGGCTAAGGGTCCGTTTGGCAAATTGATAGGAGGACTTTTCTTGGAAGGACCTTCTTACAAAAGGTGCTTTGTTTAGAAGAACTACTTAATTATAGAAGCAGAAGCTGTTTGGATTATTTTGTTGAACGAAGGAGCAATCGTCGCCAGCACGGAGAGCTCGCGAAGGGGTGGAGAGGAGGGCTCGCGGAGGGGCGGGCTTCGCCGACGCGGAAGGGGAGGGTTGCGCGCGGAGGGGAGGGCTGCTCTGCTCGCGGAGGGGCAGAGGGGGCGGCTTCCGCGGGGAGGGCTGCTGGCGGAGGGGAGGGCTGCTGGCGGAGGGCTGGCGGAGGGGCGGAGGGGCGGAGGGGCGGGCTTCGCCGACGCGGAAGGGGAGGGCTGCTCTACTCGCGGATGGGCGAGGGGGCGGCTCGCGGAGGGAGTGCCGGAGGGGGGTCGCGGAGGGGTGGGCTTCGCCGGGGAGGGAGTGCCGGAGGGGGGAGGTTCGCGGAGGGGTGGGCTTCGCCGGGGAGGGAGTGCCGGAGGGGGGGAGGTTCGCGGAGGGGGTGCCGGAGGGGGGGTTCGCGGAGGGGAGGGCATCGCCGGGGAGGGAGTGCCGGGAGGGGGGGGGGAGGTTCGCGGAGGGGGTGCCCGAGGGGGGTTCGCGGAGGGGAGAGCATCGCCGGTGAGGGAGTACCGGAGGGGGGATGTTCGCGGAGGGGGTGCCCGAGGGGGGGGTTCGCGGAGGGAGAGCATCGCCGGTGAGGGAGTGCCGGAGGGGGGTCGCAGAGGGGAGGGGTTCACTGGGGAGGGGGTGCCGGAGGGCAGCGGGTCGCCTATGCGGTACGAGGTTCGCCGATGCAGAGCACGGGAGCACTTTTCCTCCGTGGAAGGAGAAAATTTCTCCTCCGAGCTTCTACCTCCGAGGAGGAGAAAAAGTGAAAATAAAAAGGTAACCAAACGGTACCATAAAAATAAGAAGAACTTCTTCTAAGAGGAGAAGTGAAAAAAAAGTACTTCCATGATGTTCCCAAACGCACCCTAATTTTTTTAAAGCGATAAAAAGATATTTAGGTATGTCTAATTTTTTCTCAAATAACTTTTATTTTAAAATTTATACCATGGCACAAGTATTACACCTTCATTAATTCTCAAGTGCTCTTTCGGTAAAAATAACATAGTTATCAAACATTAGTTAGAGAGATGTTTGGCAATATCTCATGCATTTTTTTTAAAGACTCATTTTCACACTGTGAGAGTGGGCTCATGCACGTAGTGAAGTGAACTTCATACTAATGGGGTGTTTGGTTGCATGATAATGAAGATTTTTATTTTAATTTTTAAAAATTATAAGAAAACTTGTTAAAAGAGATGTTTGACAACCTTGACAAATTTATGTTTTGAAAGTAAGTTTCTTCTTAAACAAAAAAAGAAGGTCTCACCTCTTTCTTTTTTCTTGTGGTCCCCACTTTGTTTGGTCATGGATAGTTGTTACTTTTTTTGTTATCACATCTCTCCAAACATAATAATTTTATGTCATGAGTTAGTTTACTTTTTATTTTAATATAATTTTTTATCATGAAAGTGTACAAAAAATTATCGTGCAATCAAACACCCCATAAACAACTCAACCCACGTTGGTAACTTTCCTAAACATGTTTTGGAACACCTCGGACATGTTTTCTTGTTGTGTGTGCTTTGACCTTCTTAAAAACAAAACAAGGTTAACTAAAGAAGCGGCATCTCTTTTGAAATTAAGATAAACACAATCTTTTTTTGGTCACGAAGTGGCCCAGTGGCCAACGACGTCCACTGCACTGCAGGCAGCGAGGGTTCAAGCCCCGCTCGAACCCCACAGGTCACCCCCCCGGGGGGGGGGGGGTTCCCGGCTTGTCACTGCCGGGAGGTGAACCCTGCCCTGTGCCCCCAGGCGCATGGACGGCCAACCGAGCGACGCTCGGCCAGCAAGATAAACACAATCAAACACATGTTTATGTACCTCTCTTGTTTCTTTCTTTTTTTTAAAAGAGATAAAAAAGGCACACCCAAACAGCCTATTAAGGGGTCACAAGGAAGAATCGATCAGAAAAATATTTATGTAAAGTATATTTTTACCATTGTTATCAAATGTTTGCATTTAAAAAAGTTTTGTTACAGTAATACATTTTAAGAAAGTTCTTTTTTTTAATTATCGAAAGAAGTACAAGGGCAAGTGTATCAATTTTCAATTTATATACATTTATTCCCAAGAAGAAGAAAGGAGGAGGAGGATAGTTGGGTGTTTTTCATAAAAGTTATTGTTAATATGGGTAGATAAATGGTAAATTCATCAAAGTTGTTCTTTGGTCAAAATGGAAACGGTATAAATGTTGACGATGGAAAAATAGTTCAAACTTTGTAGGAAACTATTTGGGTATATAGCTTGGATTGCAGACTAATTTGTAACCAGGTAATTTAACGTGCGGAAACGAAAATTGTATAAAAGTGTGAGAACTTTATAAAAAAATGTGTTTGTTTTTATAGTTGACAAATAATAGCGTAAAACATTTTTTTAAAAAGAGTTATTGAGGTAATAAACAAAGAATAAAATAAATAAAGTTGAGTAAAAATCCCAATTGATTTGCTAATTTAAATTATTTTAAGGGCGCCCAAAACAAAATGCCGTAGACCACTATATTTTGGGACCAAGGCAAGGGGTGCAGATGAAGCAACCGACAACTAGTTCAAAACTTAATACGATAAAAATTTAACTCAATTTATTTATTATATTAAATAAATAAATTTGAACAAGAATTAAAAATCATTTAATGGAACGACGGGAGATAAAATTAGGGGTGCAAACGAACCAATACACTCGACAAGTAGCTCGAAGCTCGGCTCGATAAAAACTCGACTCGGTTCGTTTATTATGTTAAATGAACAAGCTTGAACAAAAAAATAAAGCTTGACTCATTAAACTAGTCGAGCTTGAATAGACTCCTGCTCGTCTCGATAAACTCGCAAGCAGTTTGATTAAATATTATATTATATATTTATTTTTAAAAATTAAATTTTAAGTATTAATATTTATATATTGTCACTTAAATATATTAAATAATTCAAAAACTAAGTTTAAACTTAGATTGAGTATCATAAATGAGTTAAATTTAAAATTTCACAAATGACTTTTCATTGATTTTGGGTTTATAAAGGAGTTTGTATATAACTTAAGTTTGAATATGAATTGAATTTTAGTCTAACTACTACTCGAGTTCGAGCTCGACTCGGCTCGATTAATAAATGAACCAAACTTGAACAAGAGTTCCACATACTCGTTAAAACTCGAGCTCGAACTCGATCTGGTGTAAAATAAACGAGCCGAGCTTGAACACCATACTACTCGGCTCGGCTCGGCTCGTTTGCACCCCTAGATAAAACATATTCTTACTTGACTTGATAAACTGATCAGTGGTCGGCCGCGCGTGGCGCGGTTGGCACGATGCCACCCCCGCAGGGGGGGGTGGCGGGGGTTCGAATCCCGGCTGTTTCAGCCGGGGCCTTCCCTGCAGGGGGCGGGGGGGTCATCCTGTGGGGTTCGGGTGCTCGCCGGAGCACTCAAACCCTCGCTGATGCGCAGTGCGGCGCACTCCTGGCCACTGTGCCATGTCCAAAAAAAAAAAGATAAACTGATCAGTGACTCAATTTAATATTATACATATTTTTTATTTAAATGAATAAACTAAATTTTAATTTTAAATTTATATTAAAATTTATAAATTAGTTAAACTTAAAATTTTACGTATGTGTCTATATTAATTTTAAATTTTATAAATAAATTTATATCAAATTTAAATTTAATAATCAAACATGAATCTAACTATTATTTGAGTTCGAATCGGTCGGCATAGAGTTTGAACGTCAATCAGAAAACTCTAAACTACAGTTCTAACTACAGTTCGACTAGTCAGCAGATCGTGCGCCAACCTTCGGATCAACATCTGACGGCCAGTGTTCGCACAGTGGAAGAAGAGTATGTGTTTCCAGGGTCCCTTTGTATTGCTCTGCTTATCCTGAACCACGAACCCGAAGAAGCTTCATGCGTCGAACGGTTCCGTCTCGCTTTCGTTCTCTCCGTCGGATCAGATTTAGCTATCTTGTCTTTCCGAGTCGTACGGTGCTTTATAAGGCAGTGCGAAACCCTCTGGCCTAAACCCTAGTCCTCCCGTTTCCTCCGGCGGTGTGACGCTCCCTAGTTCCCCTGTGCCGTAGAGAGATGTCGAGGGCGGCGGCCTTGGCGTCGGCGGCGCTGCGGCGCCTGGCGTCTGCTTCGCGGCCGGCGGTTGCCGCGCGCGCGATGTCTACCGTTCCCGTCACCGTCACCGTCGCCCGCTCCTCGCACCTCGTACGCTCCTGCTGCCCGTTGTTCCGCTTCCCGGTATACCTGTCCCGAGGCTACGCCCGTGGCCGGCCCATCCCGACGGACGACGACGACGGCGAATTGGACGAGGGGGAGTGGAGTGACAACTCCGATGGGGACGACGACGCTTTTATCCGCGGCGATGACCCAAATTTCACGGGTGAAGACGATTCGATGGACGATCTTGAAGGATCAGCATCCGAGTCGGAGTGAGGTCCTTCCCCCTCTTCGGTCATGATCAAGGTCTTCTCTGTTTGTTTTCCTGTTACTTGCTGGAAGGGCCGAAAAGCATACGAGATTTTTAGGCTCCGATTTCGTCGTTACTATTTCGTTCTCGGCGGGGGAGTGAATGGGGGAAACTGAATAGTACTTGTTTTATGTGGCGTCGCGAAGGGCTTAGGTAATCGAAGCTACCGTTGTTGTGTTGATCTGTTTTCTTGTTTCTTAATGGTTTCGGAGGAGGTATCCCTTGCTCGTGAGCTTATCATACGTCCGGATCGTTTGGCTCAGCTTTTTTCCAAGTTTTCCGAGGTGTAATTCACCTTGAACTGGTCAGATGTTGTTCGGATCTTTGATGGGCTGCATTATTCCGATGCTTGTCGGGGAAAGAATCATCTCGAGGAGTCTCGAAGTTGAAAGTAATTTTGGTACATTTTCTTGGGATCACGTTCCACCTCATGATCTTAAAGTACTTTTGTTATTGATCAGTCCAAAAAAAGAAAAAATTATTATTGTAACGTATAAGTTTAAAGTTAAGAGTACTTCTGTCGGGATCTTCTTTCTAAAACTCAACTTTATTTTTAGAAGGCCTTCTCACTTATAAAAGTGAAAGATGTTTTGGATCCATTTTTGATCTAGAAAAGTACTCTCTCTCTCTCTCTCTTCCTGTTGACGACACCCCCCCCTTTTCTCGTTGCCATCGCCTCTAAGATCCACATCGCTATCCCCTCGCCTGCGTCACCGCTTCCGTCGATCGTCGGGTCCCGAGCAGGCTGAGCAGCAACCACCGTCGAGGCGTGGATGACTGAGGTGCCATCTCCTCCCGATGCCTGGCATGGCACGCAGGCGGTTGTTCCGTCAACGCAGGCGGTTGTTCGGTCAATGAACTCCGTTACCCATTGATCGGTAGTCGCGGATGCCGGCCTGGCCGAGATCAGTTATGGGGAGGAGATCTTGTGGAGTGAGAAAAAATCTCCTCCGTACTTTCGCCTTCGACTCGAAGGAGAGTGCCGACAGTTAACCTTCCACACATGTTCCTTCAAATAAGGAGGATTTTTTTTAAAAAAGAAATTTTAAAAAAATATTTTTGGTGAGCTGCCAAAAGCACCCTAAATGTTGTTTCCATGCGAAGGAATTCGACGTTGGTATTAGTCTTGTCAATTAGGGTCCGTATGGTTTCATGTAAAAGTAAAATCATTGAAAGTATTTTTTTTGGAGCACCATTTCCAAGGAAATTAAAAATTTTATATACTATTTGGGTTTTTGTAATTTTTTTTAAAAAATATATATTTTTAGTCATTTGATTGTCCGTAAATTATTTTTTTTAAATTTTTTCGTTCGGTGGATTGTATGTAAATCTATTTAAACGATTTCATATATTAAAATTTGACAAGTAACAAAACAAATAAATTTTTTTATAACAATTAACTGTTGTATTCATTATTATAAATTTTATATAATATAACATTATCTCAAAATAAAAAATTTCGTAAGTTATTATTTTAAATTTTTATTGATCGGTTTAAAATTATACATTTTTTTCACTTATACCATCTTATCAATAGAAAATTACTTAATAAAAGAACACAATTTATTCATCGATATCAAAATAGAATATATTATGAACATGTCATTTTCAAATAATTTGATATTATAAAAATATGAAAATACTTATGAACATCAAAATATCTATTTTCAACCAAAAATGACAAATGATGATGGTATCATTCACCAGGACAAAATGATAGATATGAAGATGTTTGGTAAAAGTCGAGACAAAAAAAAGATGATCTTCAAGCAACTTTCAACGTCAATTTAGTCTATTTCAAAAAAAAAAAGATTTGCAAATCTATTGATCTAAATATCCAATTGTAAATTAATAAATTGATAGATTTCTGAAAGACCATGCTTGATAAAGGTGTATAACAAAACTTTTGGAGTTGTAAAGAATGACATTAAAATTATCATTAATTATTTGTACCTTGAGAAATATTTGCATGAACACATGACCTATATAACAACATTAAAATGCAGAATTAATATTCAATATGTATGATTCACACCTCTATTTTTTAACATGTTTAAGAGTGCCTGCTAAGTTGTAGTTGATTGACTCTCTTACAACCATAAAAAATGATTTAGAGGTTAAGAAGTATGAGAAAATTCTCTAAATTTAATTTCAAAGAATAAGAATAAAAGAGAAACTCTCTAAATTTCACATGTCAAAACTTTTTGTTCTAACAAAGGTGACCTTTGCAACAATTAATGTGGAACCTTTCAACAACTTTTGTGAGTAGATTACTATTTTCAGTTGTTTGGTGGATAGATTTAGAAATCTAAGTAATATTATAGATAATATTAGTGTATATTTAGAATTGATATAAAATATAGGGATCAATTTGTAAAAAAACTAACCGATGAGACATATATCACTTCTATTTAGAATAGACATATATAGCCACTCTACAAAGGTCCTTTCACTTAATTAGTTACCTGCCAACAAAGACATAAGAGTAAGGTACAAGAGAGCTCTTAGGTCTTGACAACTAATAAATCCTTTCTTTGATTCTAGCACTATGGAACACCATATCAGTTTGATTGTAGTATTGGCTTTTAAAGTTTGTATATAATGTTATTTCATCTTTTTGTAAAAGTCGTCAACGAAAGATGGCAAAGTTAGTTTTAGTTGACAGAAATATGTGTTTCTTCTCATTTTGACAAGTACTCTTTAGGATCATCCGACAATAGATGTGTATTATCTAATCCAAGATGAAAGCCTATATGACCATCATCTTTTGGGCCCAGCCCTTGGCCTAGAACAAGATGTCCTTTGTGCTCTAACCAAACAAAGACCAAGTTCAGAGACTTTCTTTAGGTGAAGCAAGTTTGAGTTAACTATGAAGTGATAGAAATGTATGCCCTACAAGCCAATCATATATGATATGATTCGACATTTCTAGAAATATCTCATTCAATTAAATAGGCAAAACTTCGTTACTAGCTTTTATTAGATGCATATATCATAATGAAGTCCTTGATCACATGCAATGATGATTGAATCATGATGAGATCATGATAATGAGATCGATCATCTAGAGGTATGTGATCTAAATGTTCCTAGTCATAGGATCCTTGAGATGGGACATCAAGAATCCGGATAGACTAGTGTGTGTGATGTTTTCTCATATGATGAGAATAACCGATCTCATTGGTCATCAGTGTGGGGACACTGAGATACACACACAGGTGCTCATTAGTGGAATGAGTTCACTAAACTGACCAATTTAAGAAAACCTGATTGGTATCTTACCGAACTGTCTATCAGGTTATTTTTACATCTCAATAGCACGGTTGGATCTTTGACCTGAGTCGCCAAAGATATCTTGCCAGGCGTACTATGTACTTTGACTATTGACTGATGTATCACTTAGTATTATGGTCCTATATAGTTAATGGATTGGGTATATGAGAAACCTGGTGGAGGCAATTGAGCGGACAATAGAGGATCGTTCACTCTCGGTAGGAGAGAGAGAATGTCCTATGGATAGTACTCTAAATACTTGGCCAAGGTAGATAGGATAATTGGAAAATGAGTTTTCCAGTTGATCCATTCATGAGTACAAGATTTCATAGAGTTTGAATACTTAGGGGTTGACAGTCAGTGCCGAACCCCTGACCGACTGGGACATTGTATGAATGAGGATTTAAATCCGTGTGGTAATTGATGATGGAAATGCTCAATGGATGTTATTTAACTCCCCAAAGTCATTTGAGATCATATGATGTGGCTTGTACCCTTTATGATCAGAAAGCCGTAAAAACTGTTATCGGATAACGGTTTTGATTTAATTTAAAGGAATTGTTCTTTTAAATTAATTAAGGCTTCAACCAAATTGACTATTGGGCCTAGTGGGTCACACACAATAGATCTGGTCAATAAGATGAGGGCATGGACGCAATTTTATAGAAGTTTTGGGTTTTTGTGAAAAATTCCATCTTCTATATATAAATGGCTTATGAAGCCAAACCCTAACAAGCTATAGGGCTGGAGCACGTCCCAAGCATCCTCTCTTCCTCCTCTCTCCTCTAGAAGGTGATCTCCCATGGTCAAGCTTGAATCTGGAAAGTTTTTGGAGGCTCGAAGGAAGAGAGAACTCGTCTATTTGAAGCAGATCGTGTGGATACCGCTAGAGACCGGACACATGAACGGTTTTCAGCAAGGAGGAATGTCCTCTCTTCATTCATGGTGAGGGATTTTAGAAATCCCATGAGGTACTCTCGTTCTACTTTATATTCGGTTCCCCGTTTTACTTGTTCGGCATCGATCAAGGCAAAGATTATGGTTTTATGCAATCAAAAATTTTCCGCTATCATGTATTGATTCCTTACATGAAGATCATATTTTTCATAGTATCTCTTATTAGCTAGCATGGGTACTTGATATCCTTCTCGTTGACAATGTGTTCGAACCTCGCGATTTATTTCATCGTTTAAAAATATATAGAAATATGTATGGATGATTTTTATTTATGGTGGCGCGGACATCCCTTTTTATCAATAGTGGCAATGGATTTTTTTTCTTTTGACATGCATATTTGACGAGGTTGCAGTGAATTCTTTGAGTTTGATCGGATCTCTCTCCACCAATCCACAAATGGATTCGATGTTAATTACACTGAGCGATGACTCAGTAACCCATGATTAATTGCCATAATAACATATCTGCAAGATAAATTTGAATTTTGAAAAATGATCGTATGTTCATTTTTTCTTTTTCTTGACTAAATGAATATGTATGCCAACTTTCTCGACTTTTGTTTCTTTTACACATGTATTTTCTTGAATGAGCTTAAGGGCTAGCTGGCGACTTTCCTTGCATGGATTTGCTCTGTAGAGATCGGAGCATTGACTCCTAGGAATCGGATCAGCTAGTCTTCATTCCTATTGAGGGTGTCATCCAAGTCGGACTTGGCCACATAATGAGTCTTCACTTGATTTTGTTGGGCTTGACACCCATTATGTGGCATTTCCTTAAAGTAGGCTTAGCCGACCAAATGGGCCTTGAGTCATCCATTAAGCGGCATTTTCCCGAAGTGGGACTTGACCGACTTAACGGGACTTCATAATTTGATAGTTTGATGCCTATTAGATGACATTTACCCGAAATGGGGCTTGGTTGACCTAACGGGTCTTCAACATCCGTTAAGTGGCATTTTCCCAAAGTGAGACTTGACCAACTTAATGGGGCTTCATGATTTGACTAAATTAATATCCATTAGGTGACATTTTCCCGTAATGGGGCTTGGTCAACCTAACAGGTCTTCATCATCTGTTAAGTGACATTTTTCCCTAAGCAGGACTTGACCAACTTAACGGGGCTTTATGATTTGATTGATTTGATATCCATTAGGTGACATTTCCCCAAAATGGGGCTTGGTTGACCAAATAGGTCTTAATCATTTTTTTCTAAGCCGGCTTTCATTGATCGCTCGATATTTTCTGATTTGAGGCTTAATTGATTTAATGAGTTTTAATGACATTGTCATGACTTCTTCCTCTTCTCAAGAACTTGTTGGGCCTTTCTGAGCTTAATTGACATAATCTTCATCCTTTTCTTGAATTTCTTGGGCTTTGTTGGGCCTGCTTGCTTGGTTTTCGTCACTTGGTTCCTCTTTAAGCTTCTAGGGCTTTAACGAGCTCAGCTTGCCTGATCCTTTCCCCTCCCTCTTTTCTTTCATGCTTCTCAGGCCCAGTCGGGTCCAACTTGTTTGATCTTTAGTTCTTTTGGATTTCATTGAAATAATGAAGTAGAAATATTCTTCTTTAGCCTTACAAGATATGGGCTAACATGCACCTAGATGTACAAGTTCTAACAACTCATTAACCCATTATCCATGTCTACATAAAGCTAAAGTGTAGATTGATCTAAATCAACCTATTTTCTCTTAAAAGGAGTATTCATACATAACATGAGAGCTAACATATCAAATATGATTAAATAATTCATTAAGCTCTCACTGGCAAACACTTTGCCATTCAATCTATTAGAATATCTATCAATTCCATAGCTTAGAATAAATCAACATTTATTCAAGTAGAAAATCATATAATGTTCTTGTAGAAGGATATATTAGCAATCTTAATTATTAAGACATCTCCATAAGGCTATTAAAGATTTGTACCTCCCACTAGAAATGATGCAACTTTTGCACCATTTCATATGTAGGTCAACATCTTCTTTATTAAGCCTTCATTTACTTGTCATAATCTACAACTCCTTGTAGATATAAGATCCATATCCGGTATCTCATACCATTAGATGCATCCATAGTATCTAATATTATGATATACACATAAAATATCTAATACTATTAAGTGTATATTTAAAACAAGTAAATGTCAATGACTTGGATGCATGAAACTTCTCAAGCTCCACCTTTACATTATGTACAATACACTTTGCACTTCCTCTTGCACTTCCACTTACCATCATCATGATAATGGAAGAATTCTGTCTTATTCTAGCTTTATTATCATGACCATCATCTTTTACTAATAACTATCTCCTATTTCTATCTAACGATTTTACTTCTTTCTATTGGTCTCATCAACAAGAAGTAATTAAGATGTATTGTTGTTCTAACTTGCCCTTAGTTAGCTCATCACTATGAACCATGATAGATCTTATATCTATCTATCCATGTTGTCTTTATAATTTATATCTCACAGAGACTACCATCTAGTTTAAGGCAAACAATGCATCTTGTCTATAAGATCTTATCTTTCTTTCATATCATTAAATAATTTAAGAGACACCTACTTCTCAAGTATGATAGCTAATTGGTCAACTATGAGAACAATTCTCTTAGTTCTAAACCAGTCAAAGAAGTGTGAGCCATTAAGCTATTTGGCATCTAGTATGCCATACTAATAGTGGTTTATCATCGTATTCTACAACTGAGATATAATTTTATTAATATAACATTACAGACATTCATTAAAATTAAGATATGATCTTTCATCCTAATTTATGCTCCCACTAATTATCGACAAATTTGCATAACCCTCATTATGCAAAGACGGGATATCACGATGAAATCTTAGTGGGGACTAAGACCCTATTAACTTTATAGTGATGACCTTGTGGTAGCACAAAAAATCACCCCATACTTAATAGGTAGGTAACTATTGCCAGTTGCAACTCTTGCAACTCTTAGTCATTTAGCCTCTAGAGTTATGACCTTGTGGTAGAACAACAAGCCATATACTCTAGTTAGGTCAAACCCGCTTGTTACGTTATGAGAATGGATTCTTTACACAGCCCTTGTGGTAGCATAACAAAGCCATGCAAACGGTCCATCCCAAGGTTCGGCAAATGTCTTAGCCATAATCACCAATATCTTGTTGAATGGGCCTTGTGGTAGCACAACAAACCCATCCAATATAAGATTGGCTCATCAAGACCATAACAACGGAAAGTTATGTGAGTCATTCTTAATGTCACATGTTTATCGACCTAATCAAAATAAGGAGGGATTTTATTTTAGTCTCATCAATAATATGTGGTAAGTATATATAATACCTTTGTAATATCATATATCTAAGGTATAACATGTAGCACACATCTACATATCAAATATGTAGAAAATTAGGTGATTATGGACATAACCCTAAGCATGCACCTAAGGCACCCCTATAGGTGAAAATCCTTGCTTCAGATGCTTGAGTTGGTATGCTCCCACTTCCAAAGGGTGCTTCTTCAAGTGGTCCCTGTAAGTAATCATCCATAAAAGTTTGGTGCAGCGGAAGCGACGATTCCTATGGGTTCCTTTAGAATCCGTGTCAATTAATACCGAACGACGAAAATCGAAAATCGATCAAATCGGGTTCGAATATACCTGATAGGGATTCATATAATCCCATGGAGAGGAAGGAGATGAGCTTATTAAGCTCTTCAAACCGTTCAAGTGTCCGGTCTCTAGCAGTATCCACACGAACTTCATCCACAGCAGGTTCTCTCTTCGCGCCGGCCTCGAGAACTCTTCCCGAACGGAGCTCCATCGACCATGGATACCTTCTAGAGAGAGTAGGAGGTAGGGAGGAGGCTAGGGACGTGGTTTTCACCCTTGGCTTGATTGAGTTTAGCTGAAACCATTAGTATTTGTAGAGAATTATGGAATTTTTCATAAAAACTCAAAATCTCTATAAATTACTCCCTTGCCACTGTACTTGTGGATAAGTCCTTTTGTATGTAACCCACTAGGCCCAATAGCCTATTTGGTTGAGGCTTAAATAAAATAAAATAATTCTATTTAATTTAATTACATCCATTATCTGATAACAGATTAATCGGCCTATTGATCATGAAGGGTACAAGCCACATCCCATGATCCCAATTGGCTATGGGGATAATCTCATCTCCATTGAGCCTTTCCATCATCAGTTACCACATGGATATAAACACTCATCCATCCAATGTCTCGGTCGGAAAGGAGTACGGCATCGACTGTCAACTCCTTAGTGTACCGACTCTATAGGATCATGTACTCGGAATTGTATCAATTGAAAAACTCCTTTTCCAATTATCCTATCTACCCTGGCCAGGGATTTATAGTACTATCCCATAGGACATTCACTCTCACTTACCGAGAGTGGACGATCCCTTGTTGTCCGCTCAATTGCCTCCATCGGATTTTTCTTGTACCCGATCCATTGCTATACTGGACCATCTAAATAGTGATCCATAAGTCAATGGTCAAAGCACAAGTTCCACCCAACAATGCATCTTTGGCGACTCAGGTCAAAGATCCAACCATGCAACCGTGATGATAGAAAACCGTAATTGACAGTTCGGTAAGATACCATTCAGGGTTTCTAATTCGGTCAGTTCAGTGAACTCATTCAACTAATGAGCACCTGTATGTGTATCTCAATGTCTTCACACTAATGACCAATGAGATCGGTCGTCCTCATCACATGAGAAGACATCACATACACTAGTCTATCCGGATCCTTGATGTCCCGTCTCAAGTATCCTATGGCTAGGAACATTTGGATCAAATACCTCTAGATGATCAATCTTATTATCATGATCTCATCATGATTTAATCATCATTGTATTTGATCAAGGACTTCATTATGATATTCGCATCTAATAAGAGCTTATAATGAAGATTTGCTTGATTAATTGAATGAGATATTTCTAGAAATGTCGAATCATATCATATATGATTGTCTTGTAGGGCATACATTTCTATCAATCTCTCACTTGCACTAAAGCCACTCACCCATCTGACTGATCTGTATCAGCTCAAGGTGAAGCTCAAACACTCTTTGAGTAACTGCTTCAGTTAGTGGATCTGCAATGTTATTAGCGGTAGATACTCTATCTATAATTATATCTCTATAAGCTGCAATATCTCTGATTGTATGGTATCGCCACAGAAGTTCTAAACTTCTGATGAGACATCGGCTCTATCCCATTGTTTTCTCAAAAATAATGGTACACTTTCAAAGAAAATTGGGACAATCCCATACCTTAGATGAGAATCTTCATCTAGACTACTTCTCAAGTAGTGTGCAACCACTATGTAAACTTGTTTACATATGTTTTAGAATTTACAGTGTTCTATCACATAGAACTCTTTCAGCTCACTGCAGCACCATTATTCTGACTTAATATCAAACTTATTTGATTAGAAGCTTGTGTTTGTAAAACTACAAGACTTCAAGTCTTATCCTCCAGTGTATAGAGATATATTCTCAGTGCTTCTCAAGTACCAAATGATATATCTCTAAACTATCCAGTGACTCTCACCTGAATCTTCCTGATGAATGCTCATAACACTTAGAGCATTAATCATTTCATGTACGTAGTATCATAAATGTGATAGACCCTATGACAAAAGCATAAGGGCTCTACTCATGCAATTCCTTTATCTCTCAAGAAGTCTATAAAGACAACACTTTAGAGAGTCAACTCCACACCACATAGGTAAGAAACCTATTTTGGAGTTTATAAACCCTTTGACTATGGTGACTATGTACATTTACTGGGCATTGATTTTAGATCTATCTCCATAGATCTTAAAACCCAAATTGTGTTTGGAGGATCAATTTGATAGCTAGGTTCATTTATGATAACACACCTACTTCATTCTCAATGAGTAGTATGTCATCAACATAAAATGTTAAGAAAGTAACAGCACTCCCACTTATCTTGTTGAATACACAAGGCTCCTCTTCGTTCTTAACGAAGTCATAAGATTTAATCTCATTAATCCTTATATATGATCTATGGGAAGTTTTACTTCAGTCTATAAATGAACTTAATACACACTCTTCTTGGATGTTATTGGGACTTGATTCCCTATCATTGTATCATATACACCTATTCCTCAAAATACTTTAGAGGAACACTATCTTAACATCCAATTAGCTTATCTCATAATCATAGAGTGTAACAATCAAAACCGAATGGATTAATCCATAGAATAGGTAAAAGATCTCATCATAGTCAACCATTTGACTTCAATGATATCCTTTTCAACTATTCTCACATTTGAAGGTATTTACCTTCTAATCCACTCCAATCTATTCTTTAGTGATCCATTTATTCCTTATGGATACTATATCCTTAGGTGGATCCATCAAGTTCTAAACTTGATTAGAATAGATAAAGTTTATATCGGATTTTATTGTCTCTTCCCATTAATGAATCAATATCTCATATTGGTTTTATATAGATCTTAGGATCAATATCCTTATTATCTCATGCCTCATTTCATCTATCAGAGATATGTCTCACATATCTCTTAGGTTGAATGGACACAACAATAGATCTATAAGTTGCCAATGTGTAATTATTAATTAGTACCTTAATAGAAGTGTTATTGGGTTGTGGGACTGGAACATCTTCCATATATATCTTTCTCCCACTATTTTTCATAAGAAGGAACTTTTGCACCATTTTATATGTAGGTCAACATCTTCTTTATTAAGCCTTCATTTACTTGTCATCATCTATAACTCCTTGTAGATATAAGATGCATATCTGGTATCTCATACCATTAGATGCATCCATAGTATCTAATATTATGATATACACATATAGTATCTAATACTATTAAGTGTATATTTAAAACAAGTAAATGTCAATGACTTGGATACATGAAGCTTCTCACCTTTGCATTATGTACAATACACTTTGTACTTCCTCTTCCACTTACCATCATCATGATAGTGGAATAATTTTCTCTTATTCTGGCTTTATTATCTTGACCAACTTCTTTTATTATTAACTCTCTCATATTTCTATCTAATGATTTTACTTCTTACTATTGGTCTCACCAACAAGAAGTAATTAAGATGTATTGTTGTTCTAAGTTGCCCTTTAGTTAGCTCATCACTATGAGCCATGATGGATCTCATATCCATCTATCCATGTTGTCTCTATAATTTATGTCTCATAGAGACTAACATTTAGTTTAAGGCAAACAATGCATCTTGTCTATGAGATAAGATCTTATCTTTCTTTCATATCACTAGATAATTTAGAAGACACCTACTTCTCAAGTAGAATAGTTAATTGGTCAACTATGAGAACAATTCTCTTAGTTTTAAACCAGTCTAAGAAGTGTGAGCTATTAAGCTATTTGGCATCTAGTATGCCATACTAATGGTGGTTTATTATCATTTTCTACAACTGAGATATAATTTTTCAAAATAACATTGCAGACATTCATTAAAATTAAGATATGGTCTTTCATCCTAATTTATGCTCTCACTAATTTTCGATGAATTTGCATAACCCTCATTATGCAAAGACGGGATATCACGATGAAATCCTAGTGGGGACTAAGACCCTTTTAACCTTATGGTGATGACTTTGTGGTAGCACAACAAATCACCCCATACTTAATAGGTAGGCAACTATTGCCAGTTGCAACTTTTGCAACTCTTAGTCATTTAGCCTCTAGAGTTATGACCTTGTAGTAGCATAACAAGCCATATACTCTAGTTAAGTCAAACCTACTTGTTACAATATGAGAATGGATTCTTCACACAGCCCTTGTGGTAGCACAACAAAGCCATGAAAATGGTCCACCCCAAGGTTCGGCAAATGCCTTAGCCATGATCACCAATCCCTTGCTGAATGAGTCTTGTGGTAGCACAACAAACCCATCCAATCTAAGATTGGCTCATCAAGACCATAACAACGGAAGACTACGTGAGTCATTCTTAATGTCACACATTTATCAACTTAATTATGACAAGGAGGGATTTTATTTTAGTCTCATCAATAATATGTGCTAAGTATATATAATACCTTTGGAATATCATATATCTAAGGTATAACCTGTAGCACACATCCACATATCAAATATGCACAAAATCAGGTGATCATGAACTTAACCCTAAGCATGCACCTAAGGCACCCCTATAGGTGCAAATCCTTGCTTCAGATGCTTGAGTTGGCATGCTCCCACTTCAGAAGGGTGCTTCTCCAAGTGGTCCCACTCTCCAACCTTCCACGAACCGGTTTCTAACTCTTACAAACGGCTTAAGGGTACGCAAACCCACAAATGTACATAACTTAATAAGAAACTTTGGTTTTAACCAAGGGGGGTACATTAATGGAGGGAGGTAGATTGTACAATCAGATTGTATAGAGAGAGGAGGCACACACAGGGCTCATTTAATAACATAACCAACATAATTAAAAGCAATCACAAGCCAAGCACAATATAGTCCATGATCACCTCCATACACACTAACATTCATCAAATAAACATAGAGCGCATACATAATAATTATATGAGATATATCATATATATCATCATAAAATTATATATAATTTATTTTAAAATTCTTAATTTTATGCATGTCGAATTTTCATAAAATAAATAACATGAAAATAACATGACAACAACATATAAACAATTTATATGAAATGAATATACAAAACTAAACTATTTAGAACAATATTCATGCATTCTCAATACTGTGCAAAGTCAAAAATTAATATCCCAATTTATATTCTATAAAATTTCATTTTACAGAATTAATTAAGACACTAATTATTTAAGTTAAACCTTTAAAATAATTTTAAAGTTTAACCATGAGTGAATCTATGTAAATAGGACTCAAAATTATCTAACATGCCATTAAACACTTTAAAACATGTTAAATAATATTATAAAATTTTTAAGAATTTTTCTGGAAATTTTTTTTGGCAATTTTTCAGAATTTTCTATGATTTTAAACACTTTAAAATCATAAAAAATGGTGTCTGGCGCATTGCGCCACGCTGTTCGGCGCATTGTGCCCCACTCGCGTGCGCCCGCGTGCGCCACAGGGTGCACCGGCATCTAAAGTCGTGTGCGCCAACCGCCGTGCACCGGCGCGTGCACCGATCGTCTTCCCCGAACAGGCGCGTAAAGCACTGTTCATCCGGGAGAAAGTTAATTCCATTAACTCGGACATATCTCCTTATTCAGAAGTCTGAAAAATCTGGAAAAATATGCGTTGGAATCCTTATCAAATAGGGATCCAAAACAGTTGGCCTCATGTCCTGGAAAAATCCCAATCGACCGCAAAATGAGGAAGAAGAGGCCATAAGTCAATGGTCAAAGCACAAGTTCCACCCAACAAGGCATCTTTGGCGACTCAGGTCAAAGATCCAACCATGCAACCGTGATGATAGAAAACCCTGATTGACAGTTCGGTAAGATACCATTAAGGGTTTCTAATTCGGTCAGTTCAGTGAACTCATTCAACTAATGAGCACCTGTATGTGTATCTCAGTGTCTTCACACTAATGACCAATGAGATCGGTCGTCCTCATCACATGAGAAGACATCACATACACTAGTCTATCCGGATCTTTGATGTCCCATCTCAAGTATCCTATGGCTAGGAACATTTAAATCAAATACCTCTAGATGATCAATCTCATTATCATGATCTAATCATGATTTAATCATCATTGTATTTGATCAAGGACTTCATTATGATATTCGCATCTAATAAGAGCTTATAATGAAGATTTGTATGATTAATTGAATGAGATATTTCTAGAAATGTCGAATCATATCATATATGATTGACTTGTAGGGCATACATTTCTATCAGTCCCGCTCTCCAACCTTCCACGAATTGGCTTCTAACTCTTATAAGCGGCTTAAGGGTGTAAGGAATCGTCCATTAAAATTTGGTACAGCGGAAGCGACGATTCCTATGGGTTCCTTTAGATTCCGTCTCAATCAGAACCGAACGACGAAAACCGAAAACCGATCAAATCGGGTTCGAATATACCTGATAGGGATTCATATAATCCCATGGAGAGGAAGGAGATGAGCTTCTCAAGCTCTTCAAACCGTTCAAGTGTCCGGTCTCTAGCAGTATCCACACGAACTTCATCCACAGCAGGTTCTCCCTTCGCGCCGGCCTCGAGAACTCTTCCCGAACGGAGCTCCATCGACCATGGACACCTTTTAGAGAGAGGAGGAGGTAGGGAGGAGACTTGGGACGTGGTTTTCACCCTTGGCTTGATGGGGTTTGGCTGAAACCATTAGTATTTATAGAGAATTATGGAATTTTTCATAAAAACCCAAAATCTCTATAAATTACGTCCTTGCCCCTGTACTTGTGGATAAGTCCTTTTGTGTGTGACCCACTAGGCCCAATAACCTATTTGGTTGAGGCCTAAATAAAATAGAACAATTCTATTTAATTTTAATTAAATTCGTTATCCGATAACAGATTAATCGGCCTACCGATCATGAAGGGTACAAGCCACATCCCATGATCCCAAATGGCTATGGGGATAATTTCATCTCCATTGAGCCTTTCCATCATCAGTTACCACATGGATATAAACCCTCATCCATCCAATGTCCTAGTCGGAAAGGAGTACGGCATCGACTGTCAACTCCTTAGTGTACCGACTCTATAGGATCCTGTACTTGGAATTGGATCAATTGGAAAACTCCTTTTCCAATTATCCTATCTACCCTGGCCAGGGATTTAGAGTACTATCCCATAGGACATTCACTCTTACTTACCGAGAGTGGATGATCCCTTGTTGTCCGCTCAATTGCCTCCATCGGATTTTCCTAGTACCCGATCCATCGCTATATAGGACCATCTAAATTGTGATCCATAAGTCAATGGTCAAAGCACAAGTTCCACCCAACAAGGCATCTTTGGCGACTCAGGTCAAAGGTCCAACCATGCAACCGTGATGATAGAAAACCCTGATAGACAGTTCGGTAAGATACCATTCAGGGTTTCTAATTTGGTCAGTTCAGTGAACTCATTCAACTAATGAGCACCTGTATGTGTATCTCAGTGTCTCCACACTAATGACCAATGAGATCGGTCGTCCTCATCACATGAGAAGACATCACATACACTAGTCTATCCGGATCCTTGATGTCCCGTCTCAAGTATCCTATGACTAGGAACATTTAGATCAAATACCTCTAGATGATCAATCTCATTATCATGATCTCATCATGATTTAATCATCATTGTATTTGATCAAGGACTTCATTATGATATTCGCTTCTAATAAGAGCTTATAATGAAGATTTGCCTAATTAATTGAATGAGATATTTCTAGAAATGTCGAATCATATCATATATGATTGGCTTGTAGGGCATACATTTCTATCAAAGGGTATGCAGACCAATAAATGTACATAACTTAATAAGAAACTTTGGTTTTAACCAAGGGGAGTACATTAATGGAGGGAGGTAGAATGTATAATTAAATTGTATAGAGAGAGAGAGAGGAGACACACGCAGGCCCCATTTAATAACATAACCAATACAATTAAAAAGCAATCACAAGTCAAGCACAATTAAGTCCATGATCACCTTCATACACACTAACATTCATCACATGAACATAGAACGCATACATGATAATCATATAAAATATATCATATATATCAGCATAAAATTACATACTTTATTTTTTAAATTTTCAATTTCATGCATGTTGATTTTTCTTAAAATAAATAGCATGAAAATAACATGACAATAGCATATAAATAATTTATATGAAATAAACATACATATCTAAACTATTTAGAACATTCATGCATCCCAATACTGTACAAAGTCATAAATTAATGTCTCAATTTTTATTCTATAAAATCTCATTTTACAGAATTAATCAAGACACTAATTA
This sequence comes from Cryptocoryne crispatula var. balansae, assembly GCA_036172225.1. NCBI lineage: Eukaryota > Viridiplantae > Streptophyta > Magnoliopsida > Alismatales > Araceae > Cryptocoryne > Cryptocoryne crispatula. Next base: position 31,717,191 of record CM069930.1, on the reverse strand, counting down.
TATAAGTTAAACTTTTAAAATAATTTTAAAGTTTAACCATGAGTGAATCTATATAAATAGGGATTAAAAATATCTAACATGCCATTAAACACTTTAAAACATGTTAAATAATATTATAGAATATTTCAGATTTTTTTAGATTTTTTTGGCAATTTTTCGGATTTTCTATGATTTTAAACAATTTAAAATCATAAAAAAAGAAATTGGCACATTTAGCCGCGTCGCCCGCGCACTGTGCTTTTCCAGCATGCGCCAGCGTTTACCACCATGTGCGTTGGCTATCCACAGGCACTGAGCCGCCTCTCGTGTGCCTGCCCATGCGCTGCTCTTCTATGCGCGCTCGACATTGTTCATCGGGAGGAAGTTCATCCCATAGAATTGGACTTATCTCCTTACTCAGACCTTCGAAAAATCCAAAAAAAATGTGCTGGAATCCTTATCGAATAGGGAATCCAAAACAACTGACTTCATATCCAGGAAAACTCCCACTCGACAAAAAAGTGAGGAAGAAGAGGCGGTGGTTCCTGAGATTCCATAACAGAAATCTCCATTTTACAATGAGGATAACTCATCCTGGAAGCCAGAAATTCTCCAAAAATACAATTTAGAATTCTCATAAAATGACATTTCTAAATATGAATATATATCTTAATAGAAAAATTCTCTAACAACAAAAAAACAGGGAGAAACGGGTCGGCGTCGCCAGACTCCGCAGAACCCTAGTTCGCTGGAAAAATCAAGAGAAAAGGTTAGGTAATCACATTACTCATCTTCTAAAGTTTTTCCAAGCTTCAATTTCTTCTGTGGATGGAGATTTCATAAAATCCCCAAATCTGGGTGTCGGTTCGGGTATGACAGAAACACCAACTTTTGAGGCTTCTCCCAAACTCTACAGAGATCCAAACTTCAAATGGTTGGCGGCGCTGGAAATCCCGATATCACAATATTCTACCGGAGCCAACTAATCTTTTATCTAAATCACATACAGATTATGTTGGCCTCGATAAGATAGACGTTTGCATAGATTCAGAAACACATAAATAACATGAACTAATGTCGATTGGACGTCGATTTTAACCAAGACTTGAACCTGGCTCTGATACCATTTTAAGGAATCATCCAAAAAAGTTTGATGCAGCAGAAGCGACGATTTCTATGGGTTTTTTAGAATCTATCTCAATCGGAACCGAACGATGAAAATCGAACTTCATCCATAGCAGGTTCTCCCTTCGTGCCGGTCTCGAGAACTCTTCCCGAACGGAGCTCCATCAACCATGAACACCTTCTAAAGAGAGGAGGGGTAGGTAGGAGGCTAGGGACATGGTTTTAACCCTTGGCTTGATAGGATTTGGCTGAAACCATTAGTATTTATAGAGAATTTTAGAATTTTTCATAAAAACTCAAAATCTCCATAAATTACACCCTTGCCACTATACTTATGGATAAGTTCTTTTGTGTGTGACCCACTGGGCCCTGATAGCCTATTTGGTTGAGGCCTAAATAAAATAGAATAATTATATTTAGTTTAATTAAATTTGTTATCTGATAATAGATCAATCGGCTTACCGATCATGAAGGGTACAAGCCACATCCCATGATCCCAAATGGATATGGGGATAATCTCATCTACATTGAGCATTTCCATCATCAGTTACCGCATGGATATAAACCCTCATGCATCCAATGTCCCGGTCGGAAAGAAGTACGGCATCGACTGTCAACTCCTTAATATACCTGTAGACACGCCAATTTGGCCTGATTCGGAGCCCCAAACTCTTATTCCATAGGCGATATCTTTTATCTGACCGTTATCTGATCCGGACTAACTCGTGGAGATGAGCTAAGGACATTGGTGGAGCCCCTTGTGAGTTGAGAATGGACCGAAGATTTCCGGAATATTGCCGTAACCTTCAAGCGAGAGCCGCATGTGAACTGTAAAAACACGGAGCCTGCTCGATGACCGACCTTGAATGGTCCATAATTGAAGGCCTCGAGAGTCCCGCATGTGTTCTGTAAGATTCAGGGTTTCCGAGAAGTCACTTCGGTAGGCGTCAGTCAATGACGGCTTTCGTTACGGCTTTTTCGATCTGTGCTGACACGGCTATCCCGGACCACATGTTAGGCCTTTCCGGTCATCACCGGGTCTTTTCATGTCATCCGGGTCGATTCTAGCCGTATATTTTATCAACCGGGGCTATAAGGCCGGTTCGGTCAATTTTAGGGTTTCGCGGCTTTTACGGCTTTCGATTCACGTTTACCGGGTTAATCTCAGATTTTTCGATGACTTCGGATTGTGCGATCATACCGGACTTGTTCGGTCATCATTTCAAGTCATCCCGAGTTGACCCGAGATTTCTCGACCGGAACCGTGCTCTTTCGGATCTTCGCCCCGGGTTTCGGCTTTCCGCGAGAAGGTAAAACGGTAGAAAGTCCCGTACGAAAATCTCGGGAGTCATGCGGCTGGTTTACCGACTTTAGGAGGTGCGGTTGAAGGCCCTCTTTCCAACGCGACAAACGGGAGCCGAATCGGACATCCGGTTTGCAAAATACGGCTCGCGGAACACGCGCGTAGGAGAGAGAGTGTACCGCGCCCCCGCTCTCCTTGAAAGGGGAGGGCGCGCCCTGCGCGCCCTCAACCTGAGGGCGCCACGAGCGCCCTCAAACCGGGGCGCGCCTGCGCGCCCGGTCCCTTTGAAAGGCGGGGGCGCGGTCAGTTGCTTTAAATCGGAAATTACCCCGATTAGCACCTTCTAAACCGGGTTTTTGGAAGGTTTCCGGGGGAGGATTTTCACTTATTTGTACCGCGCCCCGGTTCGGGGGCGCGTTACGTATATCAAGTCGATTTTTAGCAATTTCCGGAAATTTCCGTCGATTTTTAGCAGTGAGACGCCGAACGCGCCCCCGCCCCCTTTGAAACGGGGGCGCGCGGACCGCGCCCCCGGGCGGGGCGCGCCTGCGCGCGCCCTTGGTTTGAGGGCGCGCCCTGCGCGCCCTTGTCTCCTTTGAAACGCGGGGGCGCGGTACATCCAGTTTCTAAATTTTGCACCGGCTCTCTTCCCCTATAAATTGAGAGCCATTCTCAACGAACCGAGGTTGAACCCCGGTGCCTAGCTCGTCCCAAGGTCGTCCAAGCTCTTCTCCAAAGCCATCCCGACGTCCAAAGGCGATCCGAAGTCAAGAAACCGATCCCGAGGTGAAGGAGAAGGCTCGATCCGGGTGTTCTTCATCAACCATCTTCATCGACTTCTGGAGAAAATCCGAGGCTTCTGCTGCAAAAGTCTTCAACATACAAATTGTTCCTCTCTTCGTCCTCTTTCGTCCCCAACTGACGGCACTCCATTCCGACTTGCCGTTTGTTCGTGGCGGTTGCTACACTGAGGGCGCGCATCCAGGTTCTGTTTTTGATATCCGCCCACTTTCATAATTTTTACTGACTTCTACAGGATGATTTCGGAGAAGTCATAAACATAGGAACTCTTCTTCTATGAGTCCTCCGTCTACTCCAACAAACGGCACTCAATTCCGACATCAGGGTCGTCCGTAACATCCTCTGCACCAAAGTCGCGCCAGAAGGGTACCAAGCTACCCGAACCGGCTGTTTTCAACCAACTCGGCTTCAACTCAAGCCAAATCATTCCATAAGCTTTCTAAACTCCATTAATTCTGTTTATTTACTGTTTTAAAGCATATTTTAGTTCATTTACATCATTTTTACATCATCAAAAACACAAAAAAAGGGGTTAGGACTCACCCCAATCCGGTGAGTTCGATTCCAATTGCTTCTCTCTCATATTCTCTCTACAGTTACTACACTTCACAAGTCTAACCAAACTCTTCACTTGGTTCATTGTTCTAGTTTCACAGGTTGATCAAGCTAGCATTGGATTGGAGACTCTTCTTCATCGGCCGGCCGAAGAAGAAGAAGGTTGAACTCACATCCCTTTCTCCCACGCTAAGGTACACACGGTCAACTTCTTTCTCTTTCCATTACATAAATCGGAGCCCGCGGCTCCCGGCGACCACACTTTATTTTTATTCATGTTCTAAATTCATATCCTCCTCACTCTCCTCCCACATGACCCGAACCATCTCCGGTGCTCGAGCGACGCCGTGAGATGAAAGTTCGGGGATCAATGTGAGTGTGGGACCGAGGTGAGGAGTCTTTACCGCTTTCCGAGTGTTTTCCGATTCACTCCCCTTTTCTTTCCCCAATTCCATCCATCTTTCACCTTCTCTTGAGGTGCCGATCCGGAACCCGCTTCTGGAGTCGACAGCTTTTTGGCGACCACGGTGGGACAACCAATGTCTTCAACCGTGCTAGCTTGATTGATCCGTGCAACTAGTTGTTTTCCGACTTGGTTCCCGCGTGAACCGGCTTGTCCTTTACCCTTTTCCATGTCAATTTACTTTTAAAAAACTTGCTGATTACTCTTCCTTTAAGATTGTCCCCCATGTGGACTTGATTTCTTGTCTTTAATTTCAGCCCGGTTCCTGCGTGAACCACTTTTCTTCTTATAAACCGGTTCCCGCGTGAACCACCTTTCTTTTCCAACTCGGTTCCCGCGTGAACCAACTTACTTTCAGATCGGTCCCCGCGTGGACCACCCCTTTGCAGCACCTTTAGATTGGCCCCACGTGGCCCTCCTTTCCTTTTTCCAATCAAACAAACCGGTTCCCGCGTGAACCACCCATTTTCCTTCAAAAACCGGTTCCCGCGTGAACCACCTTTCTTTTCCAACTCGGTTCCCGCGTGAACCAACTCACTTTTAGATCGGTCCCCGCGTGGACCACCCCTTTGCACCAATTAGATTGGCCCCACGTGGCCCTCCTTTCCTTTTTTTCCAATCAAACAAACCGGTTCCCGCGTGAACCACCCCTTTTCCTTCAAAAACCGGTTCCCACGTGAACCACCTACTTTTCCAAAACTCGGCTCCCGCGTGAGCCACTTTATTTTCAATTCGGTCCCCGCGTGGACCATCCTTTTACTTTTACTTCAGATTTCTCCACACTTGAACACTCCAACACAAGCCGGTTCCCGCGCGAACCACATTTTTAGTTGCTAGTTCTAGTCACTTGTTTTACTTTCTCATTGCTTATCTTGTTTGCATTCACTTGCTTGACTTATTTAATAGCTTTCATTCATGTTTGCATATTGATTGCTTCTTCTCCTTCTACCCTCCATTTTTCATTTTTGCATTAGCTTTGCATCGGGTACCGGACTCGTTCCGATCCGTAGGGCATTCGAGGCGGGGGCTCTCTCTCCCAACACACCCTCACCCTCCAAACACCTTCTTGGTGGATTCTTACCTCTCTTCTGGGATATTCCTTCCTAGTTGATTTGGTGGTTTCCATCAAGACCTCCGTAAGTCCCCATCCGTGGAGTATTCCTCTCCGCACGATTGGGCCGGTTGTACCACTTTCCCAAAACCCGAAGAACCCAAGTACCTACTCGTGGTGAATGAGTGATAACCTTAGGTCTTGAAGATTGAAGCAATAGGAACCATACCCAATTTGAGTGAACAATTGCTAACAATCTATCTAATCTAAGGTTTCAACCCAATAATTGTCGAGTAGTCATTTTAAAACCTTGTTTGCATAACTTGCTTGCTCACAACAATTGAAAAGAAAAAAAAATCTCTTTCAAAACACCTAAAAAAAAAAAAAAAAAATCCCTTTAATTTTTATGTTCAACTTGCTTGCCAAACAACAAAATTGAAACCAAATCAAATCAAACAAACAACCATAACCAACCAAAAAAAAAACTCTCTTTGCATTTACACCCTTCATTTGCTTTCTTTCAACCATTTTGTAAGGAAATTTGACAGGATGCCCACTCTAAGGTCCGGAAGACACATCGGGATGTCGGACTACTGCGGCCAAGAAGAGGAGTACGAGACGGGTCACTACGAGCTTCAGCAACCCATGGCCCAACCATATGGCCATGTTAATGCCGTGATGGAACCTGAGGTCCAAGATCCTGCTCACCGATCCACTTCACATATTATAGAACAAGCTCTCAAGGATCTATCTCTTCACCTTGATCCCGAGGCCTTTGCAATTGTCCAATATGCCACTAAGGGCAAGATGCCCACCAATCAAGCTCCGATCGAGGGAAATCAAGCCCCCTCACCACCCCAACCGGCGATCGGGCCCTTGATCATCTCTTCTCCTGGGCAACCTTGCCGTGTCTCTACTCACCCCGTTGTGGGGCATTCACACAATTACGCACCGGTTCTGTTTCCAACCCACCTCTTCCAACCCAATCAAGTAAACACTTTGCTCCCGCGGCTCAGAATCCGGCCTCACCCGGGTGTTAATGAACAAAATCGACCGGATGGATGAGCGCTTCGAAGAGATGAGGCACCGCCTCGATTCTAAAGCCATCCCCGAAATCTCTGTCCCCTCTTTCCCGAGTTCTACACCTTCCTCCTTCGAGAGATACCGGTCTTCCAACGTTACAACGGACCGGGTAATCCTTTTAACCATCTAAAGAGCTTTCTCTATGACTCCTCATTACGGAAAAATGACCGCAAAGCCCTTGCCTTCCTATTCCGTCGGTCATTGGATGGATCCGCCCTAGGCGGTTCTATTCTCTTGATTCCATTGAGGCGGCGGATTTCGACATTGTTAAGACGAAGTTTCTACGAGAGGTACAAGGATAGGGTGGGGCCGGCTGCTCGATAACCGACTTAATTGCTGAAAAGATGAGGCCGGATGAGGACTTTGCCCGATTTGCCGATCGGTGGAGGGGAATGGCCGAGAGGCTTGTGGATACCATCTCGGAGGGGGAGCGGTGAGGATGCTCATTGGGAACACAACGCCTAACCTTCGCAACCTTCGATCATGCACCGTCCAACAACCATGAGTGAGCGTGTGATAGCGCCCGCTACCTCCAAACCCACTTTAAGGATGCATCCATGATCAACCCGTTCGACACCAAGCCCCGTAATACTAGAAAGCCTACACCGGTAGGACCCACCACCGAAGGGGTAGTAAATAATGAGAGCATCAATGCCATGGGTAACCGGGGTGGGTACCGTCAAAGCCAATACCGTAACCCACCACCCAATCAACAATACCGCCCGGCCCCTCAACCGGCTCCTCGGCCACGGCAACAACTTGCATACAACCGAGCACCACCACGGCAACCCACCTACAACCGGGCGCCCCAGCAACCAAATGCCTACAACCGAGCGCCTCAACAACAACATGTCTACAACCGACCACCACCACCACAACAAGCCTACAACCAAGTGCCACCACCAGCCAACCGACTTAGGAGGGGGGACCCAAGAAAGAATACTACCCTCAACCGCCATTCCCCCTCGTCGACATTTTCAATGCATTGATGGCTGAACGGCGATTAGAGCTTCCAAAGGAGAGAGAAGGGTGGCCGGCAAATGTTGACATGACAAAATATTGCGCTTACCATCGGTATCACAGGCACACGGTGGATGTCTGTTTCCGGTTTAAAGATTACATTCATGACCTCAACGATCGGGGAAACATTGACCGGGCACGGATGGGAGAGTCTATACAAGCCATGAAGGCACGGCGAGAATCAACCACGGCGACAACAAGCACAACGGCAGCCCGGCACAGGCATAGTCCAAGATCCGCTACCGGTACATGCACCCGTACAAGCACCGGCACCAGCACCACCAAACCAACGACTCGGCCTCGTCCACTCCGCCATCGAGGAGTCAACCCACCATTCCCGGGGTTGGCGGTCGAGGATCAAATCACCTCCATGCCCGCCATACCGACCCCACCTACAAACCGCACCATACTCTCCATACCGAGAGTTGCCCCCAGCCCACAAACTATCCAAACACCACTACCCTCACCAACCATTAACCCTCCACGACGCTTAATCATTAGACCGCCACCCGTCTCCCAACCAGCACCCCAACCATCACCCCAACCTAACCCACCAACCACCATTAATCCTCCACGGCGTCTAATCATTAGACCGCCACCAACACCCCAGACATCACCTAATCTACCAATCACTGCCACCCCACGACCCCTCATCATTAGACCATCACCACCAACACCCCAACCATCACCCAACATACCGGCCTCCACCAATCCACGACCCCTCATCATCCGATCCTCACCACCCCTACCTACCATGGGCTCCTCAACCTACCAACCAACCCTACCATCACCATCATCACCACTTCCCCCTACCACGCCGGCGCCCGGTGCTTCGTAGCGGGAGGATGTTCCAAAGGGTCTTCCCCCGAGGCCGGGATACAACCACGGGAGCAAGCGAGAAGAGGAGGTAGTGGAAGAACCGTTGCCCGGCACGGCATATGATCTATTAAAACATTTGGACAAAATACCGGCACGGATTTCAATTCTGGAGCCGATAAAGAGGTCAAAGAATCATCGGGACATCTTGCAACAATACTTACGGCGGGTCATGGTCAATGAGGACCTCCCGCCCGAGAAGATCATTGCCGTCCCGACCCCGAGGAGTGAACATCCGGCACTCACCTTTACACGGGAGGAGTTGGCACGGCCGAGAGATCGAAAGTACGCCTTGCGCGTTGCGGTAGTCATCCGAGGCGTGGAGATCAAGTCTTGCTTGATTGACACCGGAGCATCCATAAATGTCATGCCGCCGAAACATTGCAACTTTGCGGCATCTCCGATGAAGAAATCGAGCCTTCGCCGTCACGGTGACCGCATATGACAACTCCCGGAAGCCGGCACGAGGGGTGGTTACATTGAAAGTAGGGCTCGGGCCGTGTCTTGTCACCACCGAGTTTCACGTTCTAGAACGGGACCCTACATTCAAAGCTATTTTGGGACGCCCGTACCTTGAGGCAATAGGAGCTGTTGCCTCCACTAATCATCAGTGTCTGAAGTTCCCATACAAGGGCCAGGTGATCAAAGTAACCAACATCCCCATTCTGAATGACGTGGATGACCCCTCTTCCGCACTACCAATATCAAAATCTGTCCAGCCGTTGGTTTCAACTACAGAGCTACCTGAGGTCATGGTGTTAACGACGCCTCCAGATTCAGTTGCGTTGCGGATGATGAAAGGGATGGGCTATCAGCCGGGGAAAGGGGCCGGGAAAGGAGGCTGCGAGGGGTTGTGCACCCCATTGAAGCCGTACGAAGACCAAAGAGACACGGGCTTGGCTATGAGCCCGGTTTCACTCCGCGGATGGTCTACCGGCCAAAAAATGCCATGGGACTCCAAAAATTCTTTATTAAAGGGGAGACCATGATGATGGCCGGGGACAAAGAAGAAGAACCGATCAAGAGGAAGAAGGCACCAGAGCAAGAGGAGGAGGTGGACAACCCGAGTTCATCTTTAGCTCGGTTGTTCATAGAGGAGGAAGAACCGATCAAGGGCAAGTCCATCTCTAAACAACTTGTCCACTCGAACCCACCTCCAAACAACATCCCGCGTGAACCGTATCCTACGGTCACGTATTTCAAAATCCTCACTCTATCCCTCTTGGATTTGCTTGATGGGCTATCTAGCCCAATTCCCACATTTGGGCCAAAATGGCCACCTGAACTGATCAATGGGCCTGAGAGCACATTTAAATCTTCTCACTCCACTGGGCTTCTATGCCCATTCCAATCCAACAACCTTGGGCCCACATGCCCACCAGTCGGGCCCACGTGCCCTTTAGATTCATTTTCCTGCTTTGGGCCCGCGTGCCCACCATTTGGGCCCACGTGCCCCTTAGATCTTTTCACCGGCTTTGGGCCTATCTCGCCCATTTCTTGTTATCATCGGGCCCGCGAGCCCATTTTTCTCCCATTTACTTAAGCTTTCGATTTACTCGCTCGAGCCCCATCGGCTCATTCCCTTTTTGTTATTGAAAATACCCAAAATACCCAAAAAAAAAAAACGTCCTCTCGCAAACTCAGTTTTCCATCGAGGAGACGTCGCTACTTGTCTCGGAGGGTGCTCCCAACCAGGGACCCCTCTTCTCCAACTCACTGATCGATCTGCTCGATCCTTCACCCACTGTTAATACCACCTTTTCAATTCCGTCTTCTTTAGGAGTAGTTAGGATAGGAAAGAAGAAAATTCGAGGTAAACGTGTGCCGAAAGATATCTCCAACAAATAGCTCAAAAATGCAAGGAATGTGCAAGGCTGCCAAGGTTTTTGGAAAATGCTATCCAGCTTAATGAGATCCAATATGAGGATGAATTCAATGTAGATCATACACTGGGAGTTTACGAGGTCTTATCAGGAAAAGATACTGATTTCGAGGATGGAATTGAGGACTTGGCTGATGCGTATACATCTGGACTTAAAAGATTTGAAGAACCATTAGCCACGGTGGATGAACCGACAAAAGAATTGAATCTCGGAACGCCGGAAGATCCCAAGACAATCCTCCTAAGCGCAAACCTCACTCCCACTGAGGAACAGAGTTTAATTGAAATCTTGGAAGAATATAAGGACACGTTCGCATGGACATACGAAGACATGCCGGGGTTAGACAACTCGTTAGTTGAACATCGTCTAACTTTGAAACACAGGTTACCCCGGTCAAGCAAAAATTAAGGAGATTCCACCACGATGCCGCACTTAAGATGAAAGAAGAGGTCGACAAGTTACATCAAGCAAGATTCATTAAGGTCGTCCTTTATCCGCAATGGGTGGCAAACATAGTCCCTGTCATGAAGAAGGATGGACGAGTTCGAATGCTGTATAGACTTCAGGGACTTAAACCGAGCGTGTCCTAAAGATGACTTTCCTCTACCTCATATTGACGTACTGGTTGATAACACTGCTGGATTCGAGATGTTGTCATTCATGGATGGCTATTCTGGATATAATCAAATCCGGTTGGCCGAAGAGGACCAGGAGAAGACCTCGTTCACCACACCTTGGGGAACCTACTGCTATGTCGTCATGCCCTTTGGACTGAAGAATGCTGGTGCTACCTATCAGAGGGCAATGATGGCTATCTTCCATGACATGATGCATACCCTTGTAGAGGTGTACGTGGACGACCTCGTCGTTAAGTCCAAAAGCCGAAAAGATCATCCTGAAGTGTTAAGAAAGGTCTTGCAAAGGGCTAGGGAATATAAATTGAAGATGAACCCAAAGAAATGCACATTTGGAGTATCCTCGAGAGAAATGATGGGGTTCATAGTGAGGAAAAGGGACAGAGGGAACGACCCAAACAAGGCCAAGGCAATCATTGGTATGCCTCCTCCGAGAAATATGAAAGAACTTCGAGGATTAATCGGGAGGCTACGGGTTGTCCGCCGGTTCATCTCACAACACTCCCAAAGGTGTAAACCTTTCTATGAGTTGACCAAGGCGGGGGCCGAGTTCAAATGGGATTCGAAGTGCCAGGATGCATTCGATGGTTTGAAAAGATACCTGGCTAGTCCCCCTGTGCTTAGACCACCAGTCCCTGGCAAGCCATTAGTTTTATATATCTCGGTTTTGGAAAATTCTCTTGGGGCAGTCCTTGCACAAGTTGATGAAGAAGGGAAAGAGAGGGCAACTTACTATTTGTCAAAGATCTTTGATCCATGTGAGCGAGAGTATACCGTAGTGGAGAAGACTGTCTTTGCACTAGTCTGGGTAGTTCAGAAGCTTAAACACTATTTCTTAGCTCATGAGGTCAACCTTATTGCCCGCATCAATCCCATCAAATTCCTTCTGGATAAAACTGTTCTAACTGATCGGCTAGGTCGTTGGCAGAGCTTCCTTTCTCAGTTTGATATCACCTATGTCACCCAGAAGGCGATTAAGGGCTATGCCATTGCCGAACATCTAGCCCATCACCCTATACCCCTCTTTGACCCGGTCCAATCGGAGCTCCCGGATGACGAACTAATGTTGATCCGATCTTCCCACCTTTGGACATTATATTTTGACGGGGCTCTGAATTCACACGGTAAGGGAATAGGAATCGTCCTTCTATCACCCGAGGGTGTCACCATTCCACGGGCATTTCGGCTTGACTTCCCGCAACCAACAATATAGGCGAATATGAAGCCTTGCTGGCCGGGCCGGGAGGCCGCTCATTTCTATGGTGCCACGGAATTAAGGGTGATAGGTGATAGCCAACTAATCCTCCGCCAAGTCCTAACCAAATACCGAACTTCTCATCCAAACCTCAAACCTTACCAAGAACTCACCTCTTGCTACATCAAGCTCTTTTCCAAACTCACTTTCGTCCATGTTCCTCGAGCTCGAACATCCTTGCCGATGCCCTTGCCTCCTTAGCTTCATCTCTATCGGTCCGCTAGGTAGACAAAGTGCGGACTATTCATGTCCGTAGAAGGTCGATGCCGGCGATTAAGGATGGGCGATTTCGAAAGTTAAGGAGAGATTTGGCGGAAGGAGTATCTAGAGCGAAGGAGGAAGTTTCTCTAGTCGAGTTGGAAGAGTTAGATGAGGGTGAGAGGCCTTGGTTTGATGAGATCGCAAGGTATTGTCAAGATCGGACATATCCACCTGGATCAAATGCAAAAGAAAAGAAGGCCATCGGGAGAGTATCCCGAGAGGTATACCATCCTAGGAGGGGTGCTCTACAAGAGGAGCCTAAGCGGAATTTTATTGAGATGCGTTGATGAAGAAGAGGCGAATTGGTGCTTAAGGAAGCACATTCCGGGTCTGTGGGGGCCATGTCAATGCTCAAGCTCTTGCCAAGAAAATCATCGAGCGGGGGTATTATTGGCCAACCCTAGAAGAGGATTGCTCCATCTTTGTCCGGCACTTGTCATTCTTGCCAACTTCATGCCGACAAGATCCATTCTCCCGCATCTTCCCTTCATCCGATTCATGCCCCATGGCCCTTCGCCATGTGGGCTTTCGATATCATTGGCCCTCTAAGTGATCTTAACTGCGAAATCCGTTCCAAATCGTTCATCCCGACGGCAACAGCAGTACTTCACCAAGTGGGCGGAAGCGGAAGCGTTCGTGGAGATCAAGGCATCAACACTGTGCTCCTTCATCAAACGCAACATCATCGCCAGGTTCGGGATACCCAGCGACATCGTCACCGACAACGGACCGCAATTTCTCTCTCAAGATCTGCGTGATCTTTGCAACAGGTACCGCATTGCATTGCATCATTCATCTCCTTATTACCCGCAAGGCAATGGTCAAGCGAAGCCACCAACAAAACTTTGATTAAGATCATCAAGAAAACACCGTAAGTCTAGCAAGTTCGCGGACCGGCCGGATAAGCTTGTAGATGCCCTATGGGCTTATCGTACTTACGTACGGACCCCCACTGGTCAAACCCCGTATGCTCTCGCATATGGGATGGAGGCAGTGGTCCCGTACGAAGTACTCCTTCCATCACTCCGAGTTCAACTCGATAGGGACATCCCTGTCGATGAGAGACGAGAATCTCTCCTTGCACAACTTGAACTCCTAGATGAAAGAAGGTTGGCCGCCTCCGAGCATGCCCGGACTTATCAGAACCGATTGAAAAGGTTTTATCAAAAGAGGGTGGTAGAGAGGAAGTTCGAAATCGGTGAGATGGTAGTAAAACGTATATTCGTTAAGCCGGGTGGTCCCCGCTCCAAGTTGCAACCTAACTGGGAAGGGCCTTTTGTTATAACTGAAAAATATCCAGGCAATGCATATGAGCTAACCAATGCCGATGGAGAAAAATTGAACCATCCATGGAACGGCGTTTACCTCAAAAAATATTTTCCTTAGAAAAGAAAATGGAGAATTTCTAGTATGATATCAAGTCATCGATCTAAGGGTGTTAGCTAGAAGTCAAGGGTAGACATCACCTTGCACACACAACACCTCCCGATCCCAGAATCTAGATAGCCCAACACTCAAGAGAGGCAAGGCAGAACCCTGAAGGCGGAAAGGAAACCTTACCCTATTCTCTTCTATTCGGTCCAAGATAGGTGAAGGGGACTAGAGGAGGATAGTATCGAAAATGCCCGCCGCCTTAGTAGGAGGCCGTCTCATAGGGTGCAAAAGGGTGCCAAAAGATGGGCAATGAACCCCACAGTTTAAACAAATATGGGCCTGTCTAAATGAGTACCATGAAGAATAGAAAATGAAGAAAAGGCACCAAAAGATGGGCAATGACCCCACAGGTCAAAGACTTGTCTAAATAAGTGCCATATGTAGAAAAGACCCGAAGAGGCCGAACCCCAACGGGCAATTTGGGCATGAGTAGAGAAACCCTCCTCAACACCCCCAAATCCTATCAAAGACTTCCTCTATTATTCTTCGATCTTAAAACCCCTAGGGTAGGGTAGGCTGTCCAAACTCAGGGGGAATCCAAACCGATCAAGAGAAGAGGGCAAGAAAGATTCTGGGTAAGGAACCTTATTTTCACGTGGTGTTTATCACTTAAATCTTGATTAACACTCAAAGATCGATGAATTGTTTCAATACTGGCACATTCTCCACAAAAATCCAAAAAAACATCAAATATTTTCAAAAAGAAAAAAAAATTATATTTTCAAAAAAATCGAACATCTTCAAAAAAAAAAAAAAAAAAATTTAAATACTTTTCAAAAAATCTAAAAAAATATGCATCATCTAACTTGGCATAATCTTGCTTTTTGCCTTTGCTAGCATTCATGTTTATCTTTATGTCTTGCATGTTTCATTTCCGCATTGCATATTTACCTTCATTATCACCCCATTAAGAGGGCTCCTCCCTTTGACCTAAGTCAAAGTTGGCCATAATAGGCAAAGGGATGAGTCGTTGTGAAGATCTAATCCTCTTTTATCAAGTGTTTTCGGGGACTTTAGAATAAGAGGAGAAGGTTTTCTCAACAACGAGGATGCTAAGAAGGGTGTAACTCTCACCATAGCAGTAAGCTTTCTTAACCCTTATCTTATTCATTTTCTCGTCATTTTGTTCATCTTACCTGGTTAATAAGGCTACCCCCTTGACATATAAGCAAGGCAAGATGACAATAGGCAAGGGGTAAGCCATAGAACAGATTTAACCCTTCTATTGAGCATTTCGAGAAAAGAAACACAAGTCAAGGAGGGGTGAGAATCTCGCTAACAGTATGTCTCTTAACCCTACATCTATTACTTATTTTTATTTGCTATCCCTTAGAAGGCTTCGCCCCTTGACAAACTTGCAAGGGGCTAAGCCAAAATGTGATATTAACTACCCTTTTCGAGCGATGACAAGCAGATCAAATAAACACTGAAGCAAACAAGTGAAGATCTGATTATGTCACTAAGTGCTACAACAAAGAAGAAAAGCAGCTACAACATCAGAAAAGCTAAAGCCTGCTACGAGAAATCGCGTTCGTCGCTACCCCCTCCAGAGAATGACCATGTGGAGGAGGCATGGTAGCCGTGTCCGCCAAAGCCGCTGCAGCCGCCTCATTGCGGCGACGCTCCGAAGAAGTGGCCAAGAACGCGAAGCACCGTGCTCGTGGCTCGGCTGCGGCCACTCGCCCCTGCTGGCTCCGCCCGTGGTGACCTCGACTACGAGCAGCGCCGCCACTCCGGTGCGTGCCACTCCGATGGGAGCTGCTCTGATGGGTGAAACTCTGGCTCGGATGTGGAGGGATGCCCTGGCGGTAAACCTGCAATGTCGCCTCTGCTGCCGACAAACGAACCTGTGCTGCGCAGTGCATCCGCTCCGCAGATCGCATGGCCTCGGCTATGCTGGCGCTCCACCTCCCGCATGGCTCTCTCGTGCTGAAGGCGGAGATCAGAGACGATCATCTGGGAACGAAGGTCAACTGGGGCAGACCGCAATGTCTCCACCTCAGACTCCAAGGACTGGATACGGGAGGACAAGCTACTCTGAAGCTCGACAACCTGGAAGAAGAGGAAGTATATGAACCAAGAAAAAATCAACAACCAGAATAGACAACAATGAAAGATACCTCTCGCCTCCTTGGTCGTCAGGGCCTCTCTCGCCTCACTAAGACGCTGGCGGAGCTCAGCCACCTCTTCCCTCGACAGAGAAGGAGGTGAACCCTCAGCACGAGCCTTCCGCTGTGAATGAAAACACATCAAAGCAATCATATGTTGAGGATACAAATGAAGGTCAAAGGCAGTGTCTACCTCAGTCTCCAGCATGCCGCGAAGAGTGGCCACCTCCTGCCGAAGGTCAACGATCTCCAGCTGTTGGCGTAGCAATAGAGCCCGAGCCTCCCGAAATGACATGGAGGTCGAAAGAGAACAATAACACGAGAATCAAAAGAAAGAAAGAAGCATTTACCGACCCTCCGGAACAAACAAGTGGCCGTATGCCTCCGCGTATCGGCGAAGGTAGTCTCGGCTATCCTCTGCCCAGCCAAAAATTACCTCGCCACCTTCATTCCAAAAAGTGATCGAGGCATGGTACCTCTCCACCCAGTCCACGGGGAGGAGAAGGCGCCTGGGACGAGCACCAACTTGGGGAAGAGGAGGAGGGGGCTCCAACCAGTCCTGCTCCAGACCGAGGGCGCGTGCCGAGAACCGAAGCCACAGTGGCGCCAGCTCATTAACGCACAGAAGATGAAGATCGCGGCCGAAGACACGCCCAGCGTGGGCAATCCAAGGCTGGAGATGGTCATCGGTCACGAGATATGGCCTCCAACACACCTGTGAGAAGAAAAATCATGATTATTATTTCAACAGGGGATATTGATACACAAATTAAAGACATACCTCAGTGTGTGGGAAACGGAGAATCTGTGAGCGAATCGAAGCCAGCTGGCTACGATGGCCCCCAGTAGGGCGGAGGGGCTCCCAACGAGCCATCAAGGGGAAGAGGTCGGGGTAGGACCGCTCGTGCCCGACCGAGGGGGAAGTAGAGGTAGCTCCGGACACAGTAAAAGGCACAACTCGTCAAAACAAAGCGAGCAATACAAGTGTACAAGAAAGGAAAGCTGCTAAAAGTCACCTGAAGAAAATGAGAGAAGCCGGCAACCGAAACAGAACCCGCCTCAGGCTGGAGGCCACAGAACAAATGGGCGAGCATCGCTGCCCCCCACGCGTACGTACCAACCTGCTCCAGGTCAGCAAGCAAAGGGAGGAATCGCGGATGGATGCGATCCGTCTTCGAGCCCAACGAAGACGCCCGAAGAAGAAAAGGAGGAAGCGGCGCGAGTCTACATCCGCCTCCAAAGAGCCGAGTAACCCGGTAAATGCCGCCGTGCAGCCGGCCGACCATGCGGCGAAAAGGCCGTGCGGCTCTCGCCACGGCCACGCTCGGCATCCACCAAGGCTACCATCTCACCAGCCTCTAGTCAGGCGATAGTGCGTAGGCCATCCTCGGGGTCGAACTCAGGCTCATATGCGAAGAGAGCCCGGAACTCCGGACAATAGTCAGAAGAGGTGGCACACACCACCGGCCTACCGTAAACACGAAGACCGGTGATGTGTGCAACATCCTCTAAGGAGGGCACCATGTGCCCCCATGGAAACAGAAACACGAAGGAGTCCGAGTCCCAAGACTCACGGAGGACCTGCACCAGTGGCAGGTCCTCCCAAAAGGGAGTCACCCGGAGGATGGGCCCAAACCCCATTTCCTCTAACCGAACCTGCTGGAAGTCCGGTAGGCCTAGGTAGGCAGCATGCACCAGGTCCCACGAGATCCGAGATTTTACCCGTCCGTGCAATACAGTCACTTCATGAGTTCACTCAATTCTTATTGCCAAGATACAAATGAGCTAATCATTAAGTGCGGGAAAAGAAAGTGTACCTCTCGGACTGCCGGAAGCTCGGGTTCCTCGGAATCGGAATCGTGGCGGCGAACATGTCTCGGCATCTGTGCCAAAAGGGAGTTGACATTAAACATTGTTACATACTTTTTTATTTTATTTTATTTTATTCATAAAAAAAAAAAAAAACTCATCCTGAACGCGCCCTCCTCTCCTTCGGAGAGTGAGGGCGCGCTGAGCGCGCCCTCCAACTGAGGGCGCGCTGGGCGCGCCCTCAATATAGGGGCGCGCTCTGCGCGCCCCTTCCCAGAGAAGAGAGAGAAGGCGCGCAGACCGCGCCCTCCTCTTGGGGGCGCGGTCTGCGCGTCCCCTAACCGGGGGCGCGGTCTGCGCGCCCCTGGTTAGAGGGCGTGGTCAACGGTTTTCGTTGACCGCACCCTCACATCTGCTCGATCTCTGTTTTCGCGATAACTTCGTCAAATCAACTCGGAATCGCGTAAAACTTGAACCAAATCAAAGAGCATAACCTGATCTACATTTTTTGTAACAGGGGCACTAACCTTTGACGACGTCTCGGACTCCGGATCTGAGTTGGAACTCTGGAGCTTCTGGCGCAAGGAGAGATGGTGTGCAGGTGGAAATGAGATATTCTTACCTCCACGGGGTATTTATAGAGAGTAAAAATGTGAAAATGGGAGAAATTTGGAAATATCACCCAAGGTTTACAAAATCGAGCTGATCGCAACGCCACCGAAAGAATTCTGATCTGATGCGCGGTTTGCTCAAAATAATTTTGTGAAGAAAAATTCTCTTTAAATTCTCACCAAAAATCCCTCTTTTCACATAACTTTGAATGTCTCAATTCCTAAATTAGCTAGACATATTCATATTTTTTATCATCACTAGCTAACATTTTTCAGGGGCCAGGAGAAAATTCTATACATTTACTAGTCAGAAATGGTGAAAATGTATTTTTCAGAGCAAAATTGATAAAAGTGGCGAAAATTTCGTAAAGCGCCAAGTCGTTCGTAAAATCGAGCCGATCAAGGAGTCACCGAAAGAAAATTCATCGGACTCACGGTTTGCTGCTGAAAAATTACCTAAAGAAAAAAGGCATGTTAAAACCTTTCAAAAATATCTTGTTTCATGTTAAAAAATATTCAAGGTGTTGAAAAATAACAAGGCATATTCATCATAATTGTCAACATTTGTCTTGCATTTTTCCGAAACAAGGTAAATTTATTTTGAATTTTCGCTCAAACTTACTATAAGTAATTCATTGTTTATTCAAAATAAAAAAAAACAACATGGCTGACAAGTTAAAGCAGGAAAAGAAGACTCTCAGGCAAGTAGAAGCTTCAACGCGGAGATGTAGCGGCGCTTCCGGTCAGGGTCCTCCTCAATCAGGAGGCCTGGGCGGCACACCCGACTCGTCTCCCACAAGGCAACGGGCCGAGATCGCCTCCTCCTCGTCATCCGCGAGCCAAGCCGCCCGCCCTTGATAGGTGGCGGGTGGGACGGCTTGGGCAACTCATACCGAGGCAAGCCGATGCGGGAGTGGCAACGGTGAGCGTTGTACAACACAAAGGCCGAACTCCGTAACCGGGCGGAGATCAACGCCGGGCACAAAGCACACTGGAAGTCCTTCTCGCATCAAGGAAGCGAGAAGAGTGCAAGAAGCTAGAACGGTTCATGGAGACAAAGTGAGCACGCCGGTCCGGCCTTTTCTTCACCGATGCACACCTCTTGGCGACTCTCTCGCCAAAGCCAAGCGCATCGGCATACGGAAACAAGGGGCTACGGCGGAAGAGCTGCGACCTGGTGGCCACCTCACCGGCTGGATCGAACTTAAAGTGAAGATCGGCCCAGCAAGCAAGTAAAAGCGCACTGCCGAAGGGAGGACGACCCACGCAAGCTGCGGACAGTCCGCAGTACAAGTAGCCCAGAACTGAAGGCCCCAACCGCGCACCGGTCCAGATGCCGCGGATGCACGAGAGTTGATCAACCTCCAGAAACCATCCTCCGCGAGGAAACAAGAACACCGCGGCAAGGCAAGCCGCGAAACCCTTTGCACCACGCGAGAATCCGGTCCTCGTCTAGACCAGGAGCCGTCAGAAGGGAGATTGTCCAAGCCACCAACTTGGGAACACTGATTCGCTTGCCGGCCAACAAGGTGCTGATCTGCCGAGCCTCGACAAAATCCTGCAAGAATTCCAAGCAAGAGAGGGGTCCTGAAGGGATGAACATACCTTCAGTTTCTCCCTTCTTAGTCCGAGGGAGGCCGAGAAGGAGCTCTGCTTCTTCAAGAAGAATTGTACACTCAAAGCTGCCGAACACGAACGTGTGAGTGTCGGGGTGCCACAACTCAACAAGAGCTCCCATCAAGCCGAAGTCAAGGGAGGAGCATGAATATTGCTTGGCTTGGATCAAGAGCCCGGTTAAGCCCCAATCTCGAAGAATTGCTCTGACCGACAAGCCGAGGACGTCAAGCAAGCCGACAAGCCAGGGAGGAGAGCTATACCGGCGAGGCCCGGGGAAGTTTGGGTAATCCTACACCCAAACGAAGGTAAGAGAAAACTTTTTTAAGAAAAAAGAAGAAGGGAGTGGTTGAAGGCTAAAATTGGCAGCGAACTCACCAAGTCGGCACCGATTCTGGCCTTCAGATGACCCGGAACGCTTGAAATACCTCGAACCGAGCCAATACGCTGCTTTTTCAAAGGAGGAGCCATCCTGGGTGTTGGTAGAACGATTTGGTCGTCCTAAGAGGAGCTTATATAGGGAGAATCGGTCCCGATTTGAATCGGATTCGGATCCGATCAAAACAGGAAACTGGGATCAAACGCGCCCTCAAGGTGGGGGCGCGCAAGCCGCGCCCCTCAACCTAGGGCGCGCTGTCCGCGCCCCCAAACTGAGGGCGCGCAGGCCGCGCCCCCGGTTCGGGGGCACGTTCGGTCAAATTTTTGAAAATTTCTCGAAAAATTCAGAAAAAATTCAGAAAAATTTGTAAAATCAAATACATTTATGTTTGATCTTTATTAAGGACGAGTGAACATTATTGTTCATTCGGAACTAACATTTTGATGAAAGACGAGAATTGCTCGCGGAACCGAAGGAATGGACATGGGAAACCCCCATAACTTGCCGACTAGCATATATGTCGCTAGTCGTGTATTATTATCTTATGCATTAGTTGTTGAAGACCGTGAGTATAGAGAAGACTTGACCCGAGATCCCCTTCATCAAAATCTACGACGGTCGGGTCGTCTCTAATGCTCACGGATAAGCCAAAGTTGTCTTTGTGAGGGACGATAGTTCCCGAATGGGTATCTTGACCTCATAGACAATCTATATCTTCAACTATTTGTTATACAAGTTTTGTTTTATTTTTTTGAGCCCAACATGCATCATGTAGTATTAATTGCATTACATTTTGTTTTGTCATTGCATACATCATTTCCTAATCTTCACCTTCTCACCCTCTCGATCATTCTAAATCCCACCGTGTCATTCACCATATTCTCTAGTCCCACCAACCTCTCTAATATCCCACCGTGTCTATTAATCCCACCGTGTTCGGTAACCACTTTTTGCCCTCAAATCTTTCAATTCTTTTCACCAAAGAGGCCATTGCAACTTCTTTTGCTACTTATCCCACCGTGGCAGCCATTTCGTCCCGCCAAGGGCCTTCCATTTTGATCAAGAACTTGCACCGTTATATCTTCGCGGTCTATGCTTAAACATTTGCCTTTCGGAATCTGAAATCATTCCATTCCGAATTGAATCTTGTCTCTTGAAAGACTTAAATGAATCAGAGAGCCTGAATGTGCTCGATTGGTATTCTTTTTACTTTTTCAAAACAAATCTCTTTTTAAATTTTAGCCCATCACAGTACAGGAACACCGCAAAGATCGGGTTACCGGCTGATGATGAACCTACGAACCCATGTTTCGGGGACTCCCCACCGCGTTGGGGGTTGGCTATTCTTCTCTCGTGCCAATGGCACATCTCTTACCAATCGAACATACGAAGACTTGATGAAACATGGCGGTTAACCGGGAGACTTGAGGAGATTCGTCTTGCCGAATCTGGTCGTTAAGCGTGTCTATATCTACACCTTGATGCCACCTTTTCAGTCCATCGCCATTTCGCTCCACTACATTCCACTACGATTCATCTTGCTTCGCTACGCTTTCTCTACGTTTCACTTCGCTCCGCTACATGCCATTCCCTTGCAAAGCCGACATCAAGGCGAGGCAAGCGGTAGACACGCCAATTTGGCCCGATTCGGAGCCCCAAACTCTTATTCCATAGGCGATATCTTTTATCTGACCGTTATCTGATCCGGACTAACTCGTGGAGATGAGCTAAGGACATTGGTGGAGCCCCTTGTGAGTTGAGAATGGACCGAAGATTTCCGGAATATTGCCGTAACCTTCAAGCGAGAGCCGCATGTGAACTGTAAAAACACGGAGCCTGCTCGATGACCGACCTTGAATGGTCCATAATTGAAGGCCTCGAGAGTCCCGCATGTGTTCTGTAAGATTCAGGGTTTCCGAGAAGTCACTTCGGTAGGCGTCGGTCAATGACGGCTTTCGTTACGGCTTTTCGATGCGTGCTGACACGGCTATCCCGGGCCACATGTTAGGCCTTTCCGGTCATCACCGGGTCTTTTCATGTCATCCGGGTCGATTCTAGCCGTATATTTTATCAACCGGGGCTATAAGGCCGGTTCGGTCAATTTTAGGGTTTCGCGGCTTTTACGGCTTTCGATTCACGTTTACCGGGTTAATCTCAGATTTTTCGATGACTTCGGATTGTGCGATCATACCGGACTTGTTCGGTCATCATTTCAAGTCATCCCGAGTTGACCCGAGATTTCTCGACCGGAATCGTGCTCTTTCGGATCTTCGCCCCGGGTTTCGGCTTTCCGCGAGAAGGTAAAACGGTAGAAAGTCCCGTACGAAAATCTCGGGAGTCATGCGGCTGGTTTACCGACTTTAGGAGGTGCGGTTGAAGGCCCTCTTTCCAACGCGACAAACGGGAGCCGAATCGGACATCCGGTTTGCAAAATACGGCTCGCGGAACACGCGCGTAGGAGAGAGAGTGTACCGCGCCCCCGCTCTCCTTGAAAGGGGAGGGCGCGCCCTGCGCGCCCTCAACCCGGGGGCGCGCCCTGAGCGCCCTCAAACTGGGGGCGCCCTGCGCGCCCCCGGTCCCTTTGAAAAGCGGGGGCGCGGTCAGTTGCTTTAAATCGGAAATTACCCCGATTAGCACCTTCTAAAGCGGGTTTTTGGAAGGTTTCCGGGCGAGGATTTTCACTTATTTGTACCGCGCCCCCGGTTCGGGGGCGCGTTACGTATGTCAAGTCGATTTTTAGCAATTTCCGGAAGTTTCCGTCGATTTTTAGCAGTGAGACGCCGAACCTGCGCGCCCTCGTCTCCTTTGAAACGCGGGGGCGCGGTACATCCAGTTTCTAAATTTTGCACCGGCTCTCTTCCCCTATAAATTGAGAGTCATTCTCAACGAACCGAGGTTGAACCCCGGTGCCTAGCTCGTCCCAAGGTCGTCCAAGCTCTTCTCCAAAGCCATCCCGACGTCCAAAGGCGATCCGAAGTCAAGAAACCGATCCCGAGGTGAAGGAGAAGGCTCGATCCGGGTGTTCTTCATCAACCATCTTCATCGACTTCTGGAGAAAATCCGAGGCTTCTGCTGCAAAAGTCTTCAACATACAAATTGTTCCTCTCTTCGTCCTCTTTCGTCCCCAACTGACGGCACTCCATTCCGACTTGCCGTTTGTTCGTGGCGGTTGCTACACTGAGGGCGCGCATCCAGGTTCTTTTTTTGATATCCGCCCACTTTCATAATTTTTACTGACTTCTACAGGAGGATTTCGGAGAAGTCATAAACATAGGAACTCTTCTTCTATGAGTCCTCCGTCTACTCCAGCAAACGGCACTCAATTCCGACATCAGGGTCGTCCGTAACATCCTCTGCACCAAAGTCGCGCCAGAAGGGTACCAAGCTACCCGAACCGGCTGTTTTCAACCAAATCGGCTTCAACTCAAGCCAAATCATTCCATAAGCTTTCTAAACTCCATTAATTCTGTTTATTTACTGTTTTAAAGCATATTTTAGTTCATTTACATCATTTTTACATCATCAAAAACACAAAAAAAAGGGGTTAGGACTCACCCCAATCCGGTGAGTTCGATTCCAATTGCTTCTCTCTCATATTCTCTCTACAGTTACTACACTTCACAAGTCTAACCAAACTCTTCACTTGGTTCATTGTTCTAGTTGCACAGGTTGATCAAGCTAGCATTGGATTGGAGACTCTTCTTCATCGGCCGGCCGAAGAAGAAGAAGGTTGGACTCACATCCCTTTCTCCCACGCTAAGGTACACACGGTCAACTTCTTTCTCTTTCCATTACATAAATCGGAGCCCGCGCCTCCTGGGGACCACACTTTATTTTTATTCATGTTCTAAATTCATATCCTCCTCACTCTCCTCCCACATGACCCGAACCATCTCCGGTGCTCGAGCGACGCCGTGAGATGAAAGTTCGGGGATCAATGTGAGTGTGGGACCGAGGTGAGGAGTCTTTACCGCTTTCCGAGTGTTTTCCGATTCACTCCCCTTTTCTTTCCCCAATTCCATCCATCTTTCACCTTCTCTTGAGGTGCCGATCCGGAACCCGCTTCTGGAGTCGACAATACCGACTTTATAGGATCCTGTACTCGGAATTGGATCAATTAGAAAACTCCTTTTCCAATTATCTTATCTACCCTGTCCAGGGATTTAAAGTGCTATCTCATATGACATTCACTCTCACTTACCGAGAGTGGACGATCCCTTGTTGTCCGCTCAATTGCCTCCATCGGGTTTTTCTTGTGCTCGATCCATCGCTATACTGGACCATCTATACGGTGATCCATAAGATAATGGTCAAAGCATAAATTCCACTCAACAAGGCATCTTTGGTGACTCAGGTCAAAGGTCCAACCATGCAACCGTGATGATAGAAAACCTAATTGACAGCTCGATAAGATACCATTCAAGGTTTCTAATTCGGTCAGTTCAGTGAACTCATTCAACTAATGAGCACCTATATGTGTATCTCAGTGTCTCCACACTAATGACCAATGAGATCGGTCATCCTCATCACATGAGAAGATATCAATACACTAGTCTATCCGGATCTTTGATGTCCTGTCTCAAGGATCCTATGACTAGGAATATTTAGATCAATTACCTCTAAATGATCAATCTCATTATCATGATCTCATCATCATTGCATTTGATCAATGACTTCATTATGATATTCACATTTAATAAGAGCTTATAATGAAGTTTTTCCTAATTAATTAAATGAGATATTTCTAAAAATGTCGAATCATATCATATATGATTGGCTTGTAAGGCATACATTTCTATCAATATCATATATCTAAGGTACAACTTGTAGCACACATCCACATATCAAATATGCATAAAAACAGGTGGTCATTGACTTAACCCTAAGCATGCACCTAAGGCACCCCTATAGGTGAAAATTCTTGCTTCAGATGCTTCAGTTGGTATGCTCCCACTTCAGAAGGGTGCTTTTTCAAGTGGTCCCACTTTCCAACCTTTCACGAACCGGTTTATAACTCTTACAAGCAGCTTAAGGGTACGTAGACCCACAAATATACATAACTTAATAAGAAACCTTGGTTTTATACAAATGGAGTACATTAATGAAGGGAGGTAAAATGTATAATTAGATTGTATAGAGAGAGAGGAGGCACACGCAGACCCCATTTAATAACATAACCAACACAATTAAAAGTAATCACAAACCAAGCACAATTAAGTCCATGATCACCTTCATACACACACTAACATTCATTACATAAACATAGAGTGCAAACATGATACTCATATAAGATATATTATATATATTAGCATAAAATTATATACTTTATTTTTGAAATTTTTAATTTCATGTATATCAAATTTTTATGAAATAAATAACATGAAAAAAACATGACCACAACTTATAAATAATTTATATGAAATAAATATACACAGCAAAACTATATAGAACATTCATGCATTCCCAATACTGTGCAAAGTCATAAACTAATGTTCAAATTTTTATTCTGTAGAATCTCATTTTACAGAATTAATTAAGACACTAATAATTTTAAGTTAAATCTTTAAAACAATTTTAAAGTTTAACCATGAGTTAATCTATGTAAATAGAGCTTAACATAATCTAACATGTCATTAAACACTTTAAAACATGTTAAATAATATTATGATTTTTTTTGAAATTTTTTTGAAATTTTTTGACAATTTTTACAATTTTTCTATGTGCGCCGGCAAGCGCTTGTGTGCGCCGCCATGTGAGCCAGCCTTTATGCACCCCTGCGCCGACTTATGTGCGCCCGCCTCTTGCACCGTCTTCTATGCACGCCCAGCACTGTTCATCAAGAGGAAGTACATCCCATAGAATCGCACTTATCTCCTTATTCAGACCTCCAAAAAATTAGAAAAAATATGCATTGGAATACTAATCAAATAAGGAATCTAAAAAAATTAGCCTTATATCCAGCAAAAATGTCAATCGACCGAAAAATGAGGAAGAAGAGGCGGCGGTCACCGAAATTCTGTAGCAGAAATCACCATTTTGTAACGAGGATAACTCCTCATCTCGAAAGCAAAATATTCTAAAAAAATAGAATTTAGAATCCTCATCAAATAAAGTTTCTAAATATGTATATATATTTTCAGATAAAAATTCTCTAACAATGGAAAAACTGATAGAAATGTATGCCCTACAAGCCAATCATATATGATATGATTCGACATTTCTAGAAATATCTCATTCAATTAATTAGGCAAATCTTCATTATAAGCTCTTATTAGAAGCGAATATCATAATGAAGTCCTTGATCAAATACAATGATGATTAAATCATGATGAGATCATGATAATGAGATTGATCATCTAGAGGTATTTGATCTAAATGTTCCTAGTCATAGGATACTTGAGACGGGACATCAAGGATCCGGATAGACTAGTGTATGTGATGTCTTCTCATGTGATGATGACGATCGATCTCATTGGTCATTAGTGTGGAGACACTGAGATACACATGCAGGTGCTCATTAGTTGAATGAGTTCACTGAACTGACCGAATTAGAAACCCTGAATGGTATCTTACCGAAGCATGTCTATCGGGGTCTTCTATCATCACGGTTGCATGGTTGAACCTTTGACCTGAGTCGCCAAAGATGCCTTGTTGGGTGGAACTTGTGCTTTGACCATTGACTTATGAATCACAATTTAGATGGTCCTATATAGCGATGGATCGGGTACAAGGAAAATCCGATGGAGGCAATTGAGCGGACAACAAGGGATCATCCACTCTCGGTAAGTGAGAGTGAATGTCCTATGGGATAGTACTCTAAATCCCTGGCCGGGGTAGATAGGACAATTGGAAAAGGAGTTTTCCGATTGATCCGATCGAGTACATGATCCTATAGAGTCGGTACACTAAGGAGTTGACAGTCGATGCCGTACTCCTTTCCGACCGGGACATTGGATGGATGAGGGTTTATATCCATGTGGTAACTGATGATGGAAAGGCTCAATGGAGATGAAATTATCCCCCATAGCCATTTGGGATCATGGGATGTGGCTTGTACCCTTCATGATCGGTAGGCCGATTAATCTGTTATCGGATAACAGATTTAATTAAATTAAATAGAATTGTTCTATTTTATTTAGGCCTCAACCAAATAGGTTATTGGGCCTAGTGGGTCACACACAAAAGGACTTATCCACAAGTACAGGGGCAAGGACGTAATTTATAGAGATTTTGGGTTTTTATGAAAAATTCCATAATTCTCTATAAATAATAATGGTTTCAGCCAAACCCCATCAAGCCAAGGGTGAAAACCACGTCCCAAGCCTCCTCCCTACCTCCTCCTCTCTTTAGAAGGTGTCCATGGTCGATGGAGCTCCGTTCGAGAAGAGTTCTCGAGGCCGGCGCGAAGGGAGTACCTGCTGTGGATGAAGTTCGTATGGATACTGCTGGAGACCGGACACTTGAACGGTTTGGAGAGCTTGAGAAGCTCATCTCCTTCCTCTCCATGGGATTATATGAATCCCTATCAGGTATATTCGAACCCGATTTGATCGGTTTTCGGTTTTCGTCGTTCGGTTCTGATTGAGACGGATTCTAAAGGAACCCATAGGAATCGTCGCTTCCGCTGCACCAAATTTTAATGGACGATTCCTTACAAAAACAAGGAGAAACAGGTGGGTGCCGCCAGACTCCACAGAACCCTAGTTCGCTGGAAAAATTCTTAAATTCTCTTCCTCTGTCGTCGTTCAAAGCCGGATATCATGAGTAAAGGTTAGGTAATCACATTACCCATCTTTTAAAACCTTTTACAAGTCTCAATTTCATTTGTGGACGGAGATTTAAAAAAACCCCAAATCCGGGTGACAATTCATGCATGACCGAAACACCAACTTTTGGGCTTCTCCCGAACTCTACAGAGATCTAAACTTCGTACGGTTTGTGGAATTGGAAAGCACTATATCACGAGATTCTACCGGATATAGCCAATCTAATATATGAGTCATACACAAATTATGATGGCTTCGTCAAAATAGACGTTTGCATAGATTCAAGAACACATAAATTACATAAAATAATGTCGACTTGACGTTGGTTTCGACCGAGACTTGAACTGGATTTGATACCACTGTAAGGAATCGTCCGTAAGATTTTGATGCAGTGAAAGTGATGATTCCTATGGGTTCTTTTAAAATCTGTCTCAATCGAAACCGAATGACGAAAACCAAAAATCGATCAAATCATGTTCTAATATACCTAATAGGGATTCATATAATCCTATGGAGAGGAGGGGAGATGATATTCTCAAGCTCTTAAAACCGTTCCAGTGTCCGGTCTCTAGTAGCGTCCACACGAACTTCATCCACAGTACGCTCTCCTTTTGCGTCGGCCTCGAGAACACTTCCCGAACGGAGCTCCATCCACCATGGACACCTTCTAGAGAGAGGAGAAGGTAGGAAGAAGGCCCTTCTAGAGAATTTTGGAATTTTTCATAAAAACCCAAAATCTCCATAAATTACGCCCTTGCCCCTGTACTTGTGGATAAGTCCTTTTGTGTGTGACCCACTAGGCCCAATAGCCTATTTGGTTGAAGCCTAAATAAAATAGAACAATTCTATTTAATTTAATTAAATATGTTATCCGATAATAGATTAATCGATCTATTAATCATGAAGGGTACAAGTCACATCCCATGATTCCAAATGGCTATGGGGATAATCTCATCTCCATTGAGCCTTTCCATCATTGGTTACCGCATGGATATAAATCTTCATCCATCCAATATCCTAATCGAAAAGGAGTACGGCATCGACTATTAACTCCTTAGTATACCGACTCTATAGGATCTTGTACTCAGAATTGGATCAATTGGAAAACTTTTTTTCCAATTATTCTATCTACCTTGGCCAGGGATTTAGAGTACTATCCCATAGGACATTTACTCTCACTTACCGAGAGTAGATGATCCCTTGTTGTTTACTCAATTACTTCCATCAGGTTTTTCTTGTACCCGATCCATCGCTATACTGGACCATTTAAACGGTGATCCATTAGTCAATAGTCAAAGCACAAGTTCCACCCAACAAGGTATCTTTAGCGACTCAGGTCAGAGGTCCAACCATGCAACCGTGATGATAGAAAAACCCTGATTGACAGTTCGGTCAGGGTTTCTATATCAGTCAGTTCAGTGAACTCATTCAACTATTGAGCACCTGTATGTGTATCTCATTGTCTCCACACTAATGACCAATGAGATCGGTCATGCTCATCACATGAGAAGATATCACATACACTAGTCTATCTAGATCCTTGATGTCCCGTCTCAAGTATCCTATGACTATGAACATTTAGATCAATTACCTCTAGATGATCAATCTTATTATCATGATCTCATTATGATTTAATCATCATTACATTTGATCAAGGACTTCATTATGATATTCGCATCTAATAAGAGCTTATAATGAAGATGTGCCTAATTAAGTAAATTAGATATATTTAGAAATGTCAAATCATATCATATATGATTGACTTGCAGGGCATACATTTCTATAAATAACAAAGGCATAAGGACTTTATTAATGTGATCTTTTTATCTCTCAAGAAGTCTACAAAGACATCACTTTAGTGAGATCAACTCTACACTACATAAGTAAGAAACTTATCTTAAAGTTTATCATGTCAAACTCTTTGACTATGGTGACTACATACATTAACTAAGCATTGCTTTTAGATCTATCTCTATAGATCTCAAAACCCAAATTATGTTTGACGGATTAATTTGATTGCTAAGCTCACTAATGACAACATACATACTTCATTCTTAATGAGTAGCATGCCATCAACATAAAATGTCAAGAAAGTAACAATATTCTCACATATCTTCTTGAACACATAAGGCTCCTCTTCGTTCTTAACGAAATCATAAGATTTAATCTCATTAAACCTTATCTACGATATATGAGAAGTTTTACTTCAGTCAATAAATGGACCTAATACATACTCTATTTGGATGTTATTAAGACTTGATTCCCTATGATTGTATCATATACACATGTTCCTCATCATACCTTAGAAGTACACTATCTCAACATACAATTGGCTTATCTTATAATCATAGTGTGTAACAATCAAACTCTGAATAGATTAATCCATAAAATAGGTAAAAGATCTCTTCATAGTCAACCATTTAACTTAGATGATATCTTTTTTAACTATTCTCACCTTCGAAGGTCTCTTACCTTCTAACCCACGCTAATCAATTCTTTAGTGAT
The DNA here is from genome assembly GCA_036172225.1 of Cryptocoryne crispatula var. balansae. Classification (NCBI taxonomy): domain Eukaryota; kingdom Viridiplantae; phylum Streptophyta; class Magnoliopsida; order Alismatales; family Araceae; genus Cryptocoryne; species Cryptocoryne crispatula. The sequence goes on along the minus strand of CM069930.1, from coordinate 31,686,675 downwards.
CCATTTATACCTGATAGATACTATATTATCAAGTGGATCTATTAAGTTCTAAACATAATTAGAATAGATAAAGTTTATATTGTATTTTATTGTCTTCTCATTTCAGAATCAATATCTTATATTGCTTCTATATAGATCTAAGATCAAAATCCTATCTATCTTATGTCTCATTTCTTCCATCATAGATATGTCCCACATATCTCTTAAGTTGAATGGACATAAGAAAAGATATATGATTTGCTCATGTGTAATTGCTAACTAGTACCTTAATATAAGTGGCCTTGTGTTAAAGGAATGTAACATATTCCATATATACCTTGCTCCCACTATCATTCTTAAGTAAGAACTTTTCCTCTAGAAATATAGTGAGCTAAGTAACACATACCCTTATTCATAAGTGTGGTATATTAATATCCAAAAGTTTCGTTAGGATATCTCATAAGCCAACACTTCATAGTCTTATATTTCAACTAATAAGGGTTATACTGCTTCACCATGTCGAAAATTTCGAAACCATTACTTGCTTAAGGTCAAGTTTTAACCTCTTGTCCATATCGTATATGGAATAATCAGAACAAACTTAGAAGGTACCTATTTAAGTTAAAGTGGTTATAACGAGTACTTAGCCAAAAATAGGCAAAGAGAAATTTTGCAAAACTTGTTATTGTTCATATTATGTCTTACATAATAAAGCTTCTGATTTTAACTACTCAATTAAATTAAAATGTGTAAAGAGGTGTCCATTAAATTCTATTATTCTTTAATTATATGTGAATTATATACTTAAGTATTCCCCTCATTGATCTCATCAAAGAGTTCTAATATTCTTTCTATTAGTTTCTTTACTTCATTCTTAATCTCAGATAATTTCTCAAAGGTCTTGGATTTGTACTTCATAAAGTACATATATCCATACTTAGAGACATCATCTTCAAAAACAATGAAGTAGAAATATTCTTCTTTAGCCTTATTAAATATGGGCTAACATACACCTATATGTACGAGTTCTAACAACTTAATAACCCATCCTCCATGTCTACATTAAGCTTAAGTGTAGATTGATCTAAATCAACCCATGGTTTCTTAAAAGAAGTATTCACACATAATATGAGAGCTAACATATCAAATATGATTAGATAATTCATTATGCTCCCACTGGCAAACACTTTGCCATTCAATCTATTAGAACATCTATCAATTCCGTAGCTTAGAAAAAATCAATATTTATTCAAGTAGGAAATCATATAATGCTTTTGTAGAAGGATATAATAGCAATCTTAATTATTAAGACATCTTCATAAGGCTATTAAAGATTTGTACCTCCCACTAGTAATGATGCAACTTTTGCACCATTTCATATGTAGGTCAACATCTTCTTTATTAAGTCTTTATTTACTTGTCATAATCTACAGCTCCTTGTAGATATAAGATCCATATCCGGTATCTCATACCATTAGATGCATCCATAGTATCTAATATTATGATATACACATATAATATCTAATACTATTAAGTGTATTTTTAAAACAAGTAAATGTCAATGACTTGGATGCATGAAGTTTCTCAAGCTCCACCTTTGCATTATATACAGTACACTTTGTACTTCCTCTGCCACTTACCATTATCATGATAGCGTAAGAATTCTATCTTACTCTGGCTTTATTATCTTGACCATCTTCTTTTACTTTTATCTCTTATTTCTATTTAATGATTTTACTTCTTTCTATTGGTTTCACCTACAAGAAATAATTAAGAAGTATTGTTGTTCTAACATGCCCTTAGCTAGCTCATCACTATGAGCCACGATGGATCTAATATCCATCATTTCATGTTGCCTGTACAAAATTTTATATCTCATGAAAACTAACATGTAATATAAGGCAAACAATGCATCTTGTCTATGATATAAGATCTTATCTTTCTTCATATAATTAGATAATCTAGAAGACACCTACTTCTCAAGTATGATAGTTAATTGGTCAACTATGAGAACAATTCTCTTAGTTCTAAACCATTCTAAAAAGTGTGAGTCATTAAGTTACTTGACATCTAGTATGTCATACTAATGGTAGTTTATCATTGTATTCTACAACTAAGATATAATTTTATAAATATAACATTATAGACATTCATTAAAATTAAAATATGGTCTTTCATCCTAATTTATTCTCCTACTAATTTTCGACAAAATTACATAACTCTCATTATGCAAAGATGGGATATCACGATGAAATCCTAGTAGGGACTAAGACTCTATTAACTTTATGGTAATGACTTTGTAGAAAACACAACAAGTCATCCCATACTTAATTGATAGATAACTTTTACCAATTGCAACTCTTGCAACTCTTAGTCATTCAACTTCTAGAGTTATAACCTTACTCTAGTTAGGTTAAATCGGCTTGTTACGTTATGAGAATGGATTTTTGATATAGCCCTTGTGAGAAACACAACAAAGTTATGCAATGGTCCACTCCAAAGTTCAGCAAATGCCTTAGCCATGATTATTAATCCCTTGCTAAATGAGTCTTGTGGGAAACACAACAAGCCTATCCAATCTAAGATTGGCTCATCAAGACCATAACAACGGAAGGTTACTTGAGTCATTCTTAATGTCACACGTTTATCGACCTAATTAAAAACATGGATAAATTTTATTTTAATATTATCAATAATATGTGCTAAGTATGTATAATACCTTTGTAATATCATATATCTAAGGTATAACCTGTAGCACATATCCACATATCAAATATGCATAAAAATAGGTGATAATAGACTTAACCCTAAGCATGCACCTAAGTCATCCCTATAAGTGCAAATCCTTACTTTAGATGCTTGAGTTCGTATGCTCTCACTTCATAAGGGTGCTTCTCCAAGTGATCCCACTCTCCAACCTTCCACGAACTGGCTTCTAACAATTACAAATGGCTTAAGGGTACGCAGACCCGCAAATGTACATAACTTAATAAGAAACCTTAGTTTTAACCAAGGGGTGTACATTAATGGAGGGAGGTAGAATGTACAATTAGATTGTATAGAGAGAGAGGAGGCACACGTAGGCCCCATTTAATAACGTAACCAACATAATTTAAAATCAATCACAAGCCAAGTATAATTAGGTCCGTGATCACCTTCATACACACACTAACATTCATCACAAGAGCATAGAGCGCATATGTGATAATTATATGTGATATATCATATATATCAATATAAAATTATATACTTTATTTTTTAAAATTTTAATTTCATACATGTCAAATTTTTATGAAATAAATAACATGAAAATAACATGACAACAACATATAAAAAATGTATATAAAATAAACATACACAGCTAAACTATTTAAAATATTCATATTTCTAATACTGTGCAAAGTAAAAAATTATTTTCCTAATATCCATTATGTAAAATATCATTTTATAGAATTAATTAAGACACTAATAAATTAAATTAAACATTTCAAACAATTTTAAAGTTTAAATATGAGTGAATCTATGTAAATAGTGCTTAATATCATATAATATATTAATAAATATATTATTAAACACTTTAAAACCTGTTAAATAATATTATAGATTTTAAAAAAAATTGGCAATTTTTTAGATTTTTATGATTTTAAACAATTTAAAATCATAAAATAATGTGTCTGACGCATTGCACCGAGCCCTCTGCCGCATTCTGCCACACTCGTGTATGCTTGTGTGTGCCCACGTGCACCACCGGGTGCTCTGACATCTATCGGTGTGTTCACCGACCGTCATGCGTCGGCGTGTTCCCCGAACAATCGCATAATGCACTGTTCATTCGAGAGAAAGACTATCTCATTAACTCAGACATATCTCCATATCTTGAGCTTATAAAAATCTGCAAAAATATGCGTTAGAATCCTCATCAAATGAGGATTCCAAAACAGTCAACTTTATCATCAGAAAAAATAGAAGTCGACCATAAAAAGGGAAAGAAGAGTAGGCGGTCAACTAGATTTAGTAGCAGAAATCACCATCTTGCATCGAGGATAACTCCTTATCCTAGAAACCAAAAATTATCTAAAAATACAATATGTAATCCTCATAAAATAACATTTTCAAATATGCATATATCCCTTCATATAAAAAATTTATAATGATCAAAAATCAAGGAGAAACAGGCTGGTGCTGCCAAACTCAACAAACCTCTTGTTCTCTGGAAAATTCTCAAATTATCTTTCTATGCCGCCGTTCAAAGTTGTATATCATGAGTAAAGGTTATATAATCATATTACCCATCTTCTTAAATCTTTTTCAAGCCTCAATTTCATCCATGGACAGAGATTTCACAAAATCCCCAAATTTGGGTGACAGTTCTGGCATGACAGAAGCACCAACTTTTGAGACTTCTCCCAAACTTTACAGTGATCCAAATTTCAAATGGTTTGTGGTGTTGGAAAGACCTATATCGTGAGATTCTTCATAAGCCAATTAATATCTTATCTACATTACATACAGATTATGGTGGCCTCCACAAAATAGGCATTTACACATATTCGAGAACAAAAATTATATGAAATAACGTCGATTCGACGTCGGTTTCAACCAAGACTTGAACTGGGCTCTCATATCACTGTAAGGAATCATTCTTAAAATATTTGTGTAGCGGAAGTGACAATTACTATGGGTTCCTTTATAATTTGTCTCAATCGGAACCAAACGACGAAAATCGAGAACTGATCAAATCGAGTTTGAATATACCTGATAGGGATTCATATAATCCCATAGAGAGGAAGGAGATGAGCTTCTCAAGCTCTTCAAGTCGTTCAAATGTCCGATATCCAGCAGTATCCACACGAACTTCATCTACAACAGGTTCTCCCTTTGCGCCAACCTTGAGAACTGTTCTCGAACGAAGCTCCATCGCTTGTGGATGCTTCTAGAGAGAGAGAGGGAGGTAAGGAAGAGGCTGAGGACGTGGTTAATATGTTTGATTTGATAGAGTTTGGTTGAAACCATTAGTATTTATAGAGAATTTTAAAATTTTTCATAAAAACCCAAAATCTCTATAAATTACGCCCTTGCCCTTGTACTTGTGGATAAATCCTTTTGTGTGTAACTCACTAGGCTCAATAGCCTATTTGATTGAAGTCTAAATAAAATATAAAAATTCTATTTAATTTAATAAAATTTATTATTCAATAACAGATTAATCGACCTACCGATCGTGAAGGGCACAAGTCACATCTCATGATCCAAAATGACTATGGAGATAATATTATATCCATTGAGCATTTCCATCATCAATTACCACATGGATATAAACCTTCATCCATTCAATATTTCAGTTGGAAAAGAGTACGGCATCGACTGTCAACTTCTTAATATACCAATTCTATAAGATCATATACTCAGAATTAGATCAATTGAAAAACTTCTTTTCCAATCATCCTATCTACTCTGGCCAGGGATTTAGAGTACTATCACATATGACATTCACTCTCACTTATCGAGAATGGACGATCCCTTGTTATCCACTCAATTGTCTCTATCGGATATTTTTTATACCCAATCTATTGCTATACTGGACCATTTAAATGGTGATTTATAAGTCAATGGTCAAGCACAATTTCCACCCAACAAGACATCTTTGGCGACTCAGGTCAAAGGTCCAACTATGCAACTGTGATGATAGAAAAACCTTGATTGACAGTTCAGTAAGATACCATTCAGGGTTTCTAATTCGGTCAATTCAGTGAATTCATTCAACTAATAAACACTTGTATGTGTATCTCAGTGTCTCCACACTAATGACCAATGATATCAGTCATCCTCATCATATAAGAAGACATTACATACACTATTCTATGCAGATCCTTGATGTCTCGTCTCAAGTATCCTATGACTATGAACATTAAGATCAAATGCCTCTAAATAATCAATATCATGATCTCACCATGATTCAATTATCATTGCATTTGATTAAAGACTTTATTATGATATTTGCATCTAATAAGAACTTGTAACGAAGAATTTGTCTAATTATTTGAATGAGATATTTCTAAAAATGTCGAATCATATCATATATGTTTGACTTATAGGACATACATTTCTATCAAAATTGATCACTCATCATCCGTGCACCAGTACGACCCATTATAACACCTCTAGCCATGTATCTTCGACCAGGGTGAACCATAATCCGCCTAGTAGAGCCACCACCAACACTTTCACCATCAGGGCTCATTATTATTTCACCACAAGTAGTCACACCTCCACAACTCATTTACACCACCAGACCCCAAACTACCACTCTAACCATCATGTGAAGAGATCACATCATTATTCAACCTAGATCATCACCCACAACCACCATATCAACGGTCACCCCTCAACTAGTCACAATGCTTAGGAGCAGACATATGTTTCAATGGGTCTTCCCTTAAGCCGGTAAAACACAAGACTTGAAAGAGGAACATGTTGAAAAATTGTTGTCCATAACGTCTTAATGATTTCTTGGAGTATCTTGATAAAACTCTAGTATAAATTTCTATCTTATAATTGCTTAAAAGATCCAAAATCAACCAAGAGATTCACAAATAATACCTATAGCAAGTAATACCTATAGCAAGTAATGGTTAATGAGAATAGAAAAGATCATATCAGTGCTGATCTCTAGAAGTGAATATCTAGCCCTCTCTCATATTTACTAAATATCATTAAAACATCTAAATGTAAAAAAATTTGAGATTTTACCATCGAATAAAATTGTCAAAAAGATATCAATAAAATTATCCGAAGATATTTTGTTCGCTGTGTCCCAACTTCAAGCGAAGGGAATCGAAGCAAAACCGACGACAAAACCAAAATATCTTCTTTCTTATGATAAAAAAATGAAAATATCAATCCGAGAACCTGAGAAACTGTGTCCGTCGTAGATGTCAATTATGGACTTCGCAGTACTCTCGTGATGGAAATGGTCGTCGCAACGCTCGGACTCTCGCGTGGAATGCGCTCATCGCCACCGTCCGTACGAAACTCCTCAGATGCACGGTCGATATCTTCCGACAGGCCACGCATAGTTAACTCTGGTCCCCGCCGTCGTAGTAATTGCTCTGGTGGAGCGGGGTCGCCGCCCTGTCGTGACGACGACGGTGAGAACGATCGATCGGAAGCAACGCAGAGAACGGCCAAATACCTCTTACAATGGCGCCCCCCTCCTCCTCCTTCTTGGTCCCTAGTTTGTTCCCCGAAGAGGGAAGGGATGAATGGGAACGCTTCTTCTATGACGCCGCAGGAGGCGGCGGATCTTGCGGTCTCGGCGCTCGGCTGCGGCTACGACCTTAACTACGACCTCCGTCTCTCCGCCTGCAAGCGCAGCGCTACAGCGTCGCGTCTGGTCCGACTGGATGGGGGCGGGGCGGGTGATCTCGTCTTGCCCTGCGGGGTGGTCGTCCGGGACGTCCCGAGGGCCGTCAAATGTGATAAGGGCGAGCGTACTCGCTTCCGCTCCGACGTGCTCTCGTTCCATCGGGTACTGCGCTGGCAGGCCTTCACTTTTCTGTTCTCTTTGAAGCTGATTTGGTCTCAAAGACATCCTCTTCCTCCCCCCTTCTGTGGAACACACGCTGGATACTGGATTATCTTCGTCTTTTAATGGAGTGATTCTGTCTCATCTTTTGATCTGCATTGGCATTTTTCATGCCTCTGTTGCATGGAAGACGGTCATAACTTTCGTTTGAACTTCCTGATTTTGTCTACAGATGGCAGAGCAGTTTAATCAAGATGTCCGTCTGTCTGGTAAAGTTCCTTCCGGTCTGTTCAATGCTATGTTTGATTTTCGGGCAGGCTGGCAGAAGGATGCATCCGCCACGAAGAGCCTCGCTTTTGATGGTTGGTTTATAACACTTTACAGCATTGAGCTAGAGAAAAATCACATTGCTCTGCATGACCATGTAAAGCAAGATGTTCCGTCCTCGTGGGATCCCGCAGCGTTGGCAATGTAAGTTATTCGTGAGAAAGTTGCAGGAACAGTCTGAAGTCGTTAATTTGTTTGAACATACGGCTATCATAATGGAGTCCGTTCTAATGATATCTGGAATTCAGGCAATAGTGGCAGACCCTAGCTTCAAAGTTAGAACAAATTAGAGGCTTGATTACTAGGTAATATATGTAGCGGCTATCAAACAGTCTTGACAAGTTGCATGCCTTTGAGAACTATGTTCGGTGGATGGCTGTATAGGCATATTTGTTTTGCCAAGGGATGTAATAGTTTGTTAGAAATTATTTGCATAACAAGGGATTGATAAAATCCTAGGACTATGACCTTTTCTTCTGTTAATGATCACCCCTTGAAGATTTTTTGTATGTAACTAGCATCTTGCTACTCAAATTTAGATTTTCTTTTGCATTTTTGTTTTCTATTTATTTCCTTTCAACAATAATTTGATGTTTTCTTTATTTTTTTTTCAGGTTTATTGAAAAATATGGTACTCATATAGTTGTTGGACTCAAAATGGGTGCAAAAGATGTTATTTATATTAAGCAACAATATGAATCAACACTTTCTCCAAAGGAAGTGCAGGATTTACTCAAATGCTGGGCTGACAAATGTTTTTCTGAAGATTCGGATGGCAAATCAGAGGTAGATTGAGCTACAGATTTTATGAAAGGCAAAGACCATAGAAGCTGGAAATTTCCCATCATTTGGTTGTAGAAGCTACTTATTACATTGCACTTTTCTTCTTTGTGGCTGATGCATCTTATTTGGATTCCTTAAATTACACTTTAAACCATGAAGGCATGAACCAGAGAAATGTGAAGCTACTTCTTTCAGAATATTGAACAAAGATAAATGTGTTGGCAATAGATCTATCTTCTGGATTTATATGCTAATATATTAGCGGGACAAACGTGATCTACAGGTGTTACTAAATACCCTTATACCTTGGTCAAAGAAGTTCATTGTTGTCCCCACCACAGGCCTTCTTAATTTTGGTTCCTAAAATAAAGAGATGATACAGTTAACTTCTTCAGCAAGTGCAATATTTACAAGTGGAATATATATTAGCATAATAATAATGCTTTCTAACTTGAACTTTCCTATAAAGCTTATTCTTTAGTTGTGGACTGGGTTGTGCAAGGTTTTGTACTTATCCTTTTTTATTGTCATGATAATTTGCTGGGTCCTTTCCAACTGAACATCTTTTAATTTCTGCCTTTTGCACTTTCTTTAGAATTTACTTTTCTTGTCTTAATTGTTTTAACCAACATGGTTGCAATTAAACCTCATTTTGAAAAATGTATAGAATAAGGAATTGAGGAATAAAACATATACCATACTAGCTAAAAAAAAATCTTATGATAGTCAATATGGATCCTCACAACCCATATGCCAGATCCAAATTTGCTAATTTTGCATTCCTTCGTAACACTGTAATGGCATTCGAAGGTTGTGCATACAGGATCATACCACAAGGGAGGCAAAGACTGAAAAGGTGGTACTGGTCTTTGTATAGCTACCTTTCCATGTTATATTACTTCAGTGGAAATTTCAGTGATTTTGATTTTTTTCTTTTGTTACAAATCATAGGGACATACAATTGACTATCATACGGGACCACTCATAAGTTATAATCACAAAAAACATCACTTAAAAAATTCTAAACTTAAGTTGTTTGTATATAAAATAAGAAATTGTCAAAATGAAATGATCTCAGACATTTCAAAGACCGTTTAACTCGTATCTTATCTTTTAGATGATACATTGGGTATTCTTCTTCTTTTGTTTTGGTTTTCATGTGCAATCCATAGGTTCTTGGAATTAAACACCTGTATAACATTTTTGTTACCTCTTGGACATGGGGGTTTGTTGACACCTAAATTTGCGGAAGGAAAAATATATGAATGAAATGAGGCCGATTTTAGGAAAAGAAAAAAAAAGAGAGAAGAAGAAAAAAAGAAGAAAATGACACAATCAGCCTCCCCCGAACCTGGTCTGTGTACAGCATGCGCAGACCCAAACAAGTCCACTTCGGTCCACCGGCAGGCACCCTAAACTGCCCCACACAGGTCTGTGATCAAGTCCGTTTGTGGCCCACCTAGAAGACCCCAAAACAGGTCATCGTCATTTACTCCGCAGGCCTACTGGAAGATGGGATGATTTCAAAAAAATAATAAATAGAAAGAAAATTCCTGAACATGGCAGGAGATCAAGAGCCACAGAGGAAGCATGTAGCCTATCTTGGGGTGTCGACGAGTTGTTGAGTCCCGATTGGTATCCGATTCTGGATATTATGGCAGTTCCGAGTCCCACTCGGAGACAACTAAGGCAGCAGTCGATGGAGGTTTCCCTCACTTGAAGGGGAGCCCGATCTCCTTCCGGAATTCGGGGGCCGAGAGTGTGGGAAGGTCTGAGTCCCTTTCGGACGCGGAACCAGCTTCCTAGCGGGAGAAGGGGCTCTCCCGATGCCTATCAGAAGCCCACCGTAGACCGCTGCGCGAAGGAGAGAGAGAGAGAGATAGAAAAAACCAGAGGCGGACGGGCAGAAGACCGAACGAGAGAGACGAACAGAGAGAGGGACGGGGGATCAGACAAGGGGAAAGAGAGGAGTCGGAGAGATTACCGGTCCTCCCGCAACTTGGTTGAAGCCGTCTTCTTCTTCTCCCACCATCTCCTTCTTCTTCCGCCGGTTTCTTCTTCCGTCGGACGCCGTAGCCTCCACCGCACGCCGCAGCGGACACCGTCGGGGCCAATAGCTCCTTCTGCCGTCACCGGTGAGAGCTTCCTCCTCCTCCCCTAGGGCCGATGGCCCCTTCTTCTTCCTCTGCCGGTGCCGTCGCCGTCGAACAAAGTCGGGAGCTGCCGGAAAGGAGGCTGCGCTGCCGTCGGGTGCCGGAGGTGTCGAGCGGGCACTGTAGCCGCGGGGGAAATATGTTCCCTGACTATAGTCCACGGTGGATATTGGTGGGGCCCACCCGGTGAAGAAAAAGCAAAAAAAAAAAGGAGGCGCGACCGGGCGAAGCCGGCCAGCCCCCGCGGGAATGAGGCGCCGGCCCAGGAAAAGAACTGGCCCGGTCCAAACAGTGGACCAGGCCTCCTCTCGGCTGAGCAGAACCCTTCGCACGCACAGTGTAGGGCCCTTCAACAAAAAAAACAAATTTAAATAAACAATCAAGTGAAAATAAATGAAAATTTACATTTAATTCAACAAACCGGACTAGTTTGGGGGTCGACTAACCATCCGCCCCTACGTCTCGCCTTAACTTAAAAGAATTCAAAATTCGGACTAGTTGGGGGGTCGACTAACCATCCGCCCCTATGTCCTTAAGGTAGACATACAAAGGTCCCTAAAAGACCCTAATGTCTTACCATTTTTAGCTATATGAGGCCGTGCATGGTCAACATGCCGCTAAGCCGATTATATGCTAATGGAATCATCAAAACAGTGGGGGATGCCCATAAGTCTATCAATACCGGGTACATGCCACCCATGGATTGACAAGTTCATCAAGGACTCGTGAACTGGATTTTCAGTCAAGTTGTAAACTGTCTCATGTTGAGAGAACAAGTGGAAGAATTCATATTCGGTGTAATAGATTTATGTTACAAGGAGAGGACAATCACATGACACTTTGGAAGGCAAGATAAATTTTTTTTTTTGAAAACTGTAAACTCTGAAACCGAACCTGTGAAATTGAAATAAAAATCTCTGAACTTAAAACACATAAAATTTGCAACATGCACAAATCCAGAAACTATAAACTCTGAAAAGTTCATAAGTTCATCCATAAAACCTGCAACAAAAAATTGTAAATTCCAAATCTGAAAATTTTGAATTTAAAGGAGAGTTTTGAACTAAGAAAATCTGCAGTTTAAAAGCCGAAGTCCGGATTCCCAAAAATCTGGAAATCCATTGAAATATGCCGGACAATTTAAAATCTGGAAACCTGAAATCTGGAAAAACTGTAAAAAAATCTGACATTTTATAACTTAAACCTGTGAAACCGAGATAAAAATCTGAACCTGAAACATATAGGTCTGTAATTTAAATCTGAATTTGGATCTGTCATTAAAAGCCTGTAATCTGGAAACTGAAAATTTTGAAATGTAAAGTCTGCAAATGAAAAACATCCGGGATCTATCATCTGGAAATGAGAATGTATAAAATCTGAAACAAAACAAAAATCTGAAATCTGAATCTATGTGCAGAACCGCCATTTAAAAATCTGAAATCTTAAACCTGAAATCCATACTTGCAATTGAAACCTGTAAAATCTGCAGAATTACGAATCCGAAAATTTAAAACTGAAATTTAAAACATAAAACCAGGTAGACCAAATCAAACAAACTCAACCCAGGTTAAAAATCAGATCCACGTCTAAAGCCCCTGCAGAATGTAGGAATTCCAGATCTGAAATTCAAACTAAACAAAAAAAAACAATCCATTGAACCTGAGAGGCAGTAAGTCAAAGCTAAATCTAATTTGAATTCCAAGTTCAAGCTGGTCAAGATATCAATTCATGATCTGCAAGACTTGTTTGAAATTCAAGATGGGTCGAACGAACCTGTACATTGAACTCAAATCAACTCTAAACAACTGAGCATGGTTCTAAAAGAGATCTCCAATCAAATTTAAATCTGATGTCATCAGTAAAAAAAAGAAAATTTGAATAAAACCATTTCCAACTCAATGCAATAAACTGAGCAATCAAATCATAAAATGCATGCTCCGAACAGAAGTTGTAGGATTTACAGTAGTTTGGGCACTTAAAGCTTAAACTCAAAGTAAAAATCAGAAAATAATGCTCCAACCCGTTGGAATAAAAGAATCCCAACCTGCTCAAATTAAACTCAGTTGAACCTGTCTGAATCAAACTGACTCAATCCCACGGATTGGATTCCATAACCAATTCCCAATTTGAAAGTTTAAAAGAAAGCTGAATCTGAAGCATAACAAATTGAAGATCAAAGTCACATTAAAACTAAAAAAATAAGAACATCAAGTTTTAATAAGTTAGTTCAAACTGAAACTCATTTCTAATTAAAGGTCCAGATAACCAATACACAATTAATCTAAAACAAACAGAGGTTCTCAATTTAAATTCAACCAGTTTTAACTTAATCTCGAATGATCTTGAAGATAAAATTCATAATCATATAAATAAGTCACCTGAACTAAATTCAACCTGTAAATTCCTGAACTCATAAAATCAACACATTTCAAGTCTAAACCTGTCAACACCAAAATCCAATTTAATTTCAACTAAACAAATTCAAAGGGGCTCAAATTAAGTAAATTCAATTTAAACCAAATCAAGTTAAATCTGTAAACCAATCTGTTCAACACATTGTGGACGTCTGAATTCTAAAAAAAAAAGGAAGAGAAAGAAGGGGAAGAAAAGGGAAAAGAGGCGATATGGTAATGACTGCCACTATATATCAAAAATCGTTAATACCTCTGTCGGACAGAGGAGTTGTACGGTTTGAGCGCTGATCGACCACTTGCAGAAAACACCTCAACCCACGCACTGTGCAGACCCAGACAATTTCGAACGAAGAATGCAGGTTCGGCAGCATAGGACAGGTCGCACTCTTCCTTGAGAAGGAAAAGACACTCGAGGGGTGTCGCATGAACCCTACGGCAGCACAGCGGCAATGTCGCTCAAACAGGCCCTCACGACGATAAGAACCCGTTGGAGTCACGGTTGAGTTTTCTGCATAAAGAAGACCCCCATGGCAGTTCGACGGAGGATGGGATTGCAACGAATAAGAGAAATTGGCCAAAAAAAAGGGGCTCGATGGCCACAAAAGTGAAAAGCTCATAACCGTCCAGACCTTTTCGCACCTATGCGCGACTGGGCCGTCGACGTCTGGTTGGTCTCCCCTGTGGCCAAGAACCCTCGCTGCCTATACTATACGCGCAGGAAGGGCGGGAGATAGGGAAGGTCGGCCGAGTTGCCATGACTAGATCCTTCCCATAACGGCGTTCGACAGTGGGAGGGAGGCGAGGCCCTCGGCCTCCAAGTGCGGCGGAAGAACCGCAGCCGGGTGTCATTGCGCGGTGATTCCCGGAGCCGACATCTAGGCAAGTCGCATTGCGTGGAAAGGTTCCCCGGCGGAAGGGAAATCTCACGGCTGTAGGACCTTCCCCAACGGCAGACCTGCCATACTCCCACGAGCACACCGCAGTGCGGAATTGCAAGGCCTTCTGGCGGAAGAAAATTCTGGAGGCTATAAAGCACCCCCCACACCAAGGCGCCCGGTAAGAAAAGAGGGAGAAGAGGAGAGAGCGATAGCAGAGCAGAAGGTGCGGGAACAGAAAACGGGAAAGAAGAGAAAGAAGGCTTACGCTGCGGAGGAAGGAGAAGGGAAAATCAAATCCCTTTCGCCATCGAAGCATTTCCGGAGGAGCCCCTTCCCTCTCCAAGTCAAGTTGCGGATCTCCTTCTCCACCCCGCGTCGTCGGAGCATTGTGAAGCCGTAGACCTCCTTCTCCACCCCGCGTCGCCGGCGGGAGCTCCGGAGCACCGTGAAGCCGCCACCAGAGCAGGTCGGCATCGAGACCCCCTTTGTTTGGCGTCGCGAGCCCCCTGGCTCCGTAAAGCCGACGGGTGAACAGTGCCAGGAGTAGAGGGAATTATTTTTTTCTCTGACTTTGGTCCAAGGGGTCATATGCGATGGAGCCAGCGTAAAAAGAAAAAGAGGAAGAAGAGTGGTCCAAGCCTCTTCTGTACGCGGCCTTGGGCCATTGCGGGTGGCACGTAGACCGTCCATTGGTTTGGATGAACAGTTCGGAGAGCCCTCTCTCCCCTTAAAAAAATAAATAATAATCTTTAAAATAAACAATCCAGTGAGATTAAATAAAAATTTAATTCAATAAACTGAGACTAGTTGGGAGGTCGCGCACGCCTCTATATCTCAGTCAAATTTTAAAATTTTCGGACTAGTTGGGAGGTTGCGCACGCGTCTACGTCCCCCCTTCTCAAAAAAAGGGGAGAAGAAACAATAATAAATAAAATAAACAAAATCACTTGAACCTAAATAAAAATCCACAAACTTAATCAAACAAATTGAGACTAGTTGGGAGGTCGCGCACACCTCTACGTCTCAACCAAACTTAAAAGAATTATAACTTTTGGACTAGTTGGGAGGTCGTGCACACCTCTACATCCCTAAGACCGGCATATAAAAAGTCTCGAAAGGCTTCATGTCGCGTCATTCTACATGTGTTCATTAGCTTATGAGACGACCATGCATGTTCAACATACAAATATGTCGAACCTTATGTTAATGGAACTATAACAGTCGGTCGATCCCATATACCTATTTAAGGCTGAGATTCGATCGATTCAAAAAAAAATCAAAGAGAAAGATTTTTGTCCGCCTATCAAAGACTTGGCATATTCCTTTTTATCACGATCGATTCTATGATACTTACCGAAAGTTGAATAGACTTGATCTCCACCAATTTCACCGGAATTGTAATCCTCACGTGTACTTTGCATTCAATTTGTTTGTTTATCTCAAAACCGAAAGGAATGAAAAGACCCCATAGATTTGAGCGCATGCGAATGTGAATTGATCAAGTATGGACGTAAGCTCATCCTGAGCTCATCCTGTTAGAACAATTAAGAAAACAACCCCCATGTTTGGAACGTTTAACAAAAGATGATGTAATAATAACAAAATGCAAGGGTGCGCCCACTGTACAGGTGTGCGTACAAGAATCCATAAATAACAAAGTACATCTTGAGTAATCCAGCTCTTAGTAAGCCACCGGTTCTACCCCATCTCTTGCTGCATTTCTGGCCGAACTACCATCAAAAAAAAAGGGGAAAAAGAAAAGAGAGAAAACGTTCAGGCAGAGACTGTTGCAGAAGGTTCAGTCGTTCTAATCTTCGTCCAGTTGACGTCGCCAGGCCTGTTCCAGGTAGTATGAGGGCCGCCACCCATCCGAAGGATGAAACCAGTCGCCTTAGCTACCTTTCCACTTCACCTCCTGCTGCACCTGGATAGAGAACGGACATACAGTCGTAATCAACGTAAACAGCCAGCAAAAAAAAAGAAGAGTTGATTGTTGAGAAAATAGCTACCTTAGAGTCGACCTCGATTCAGGAACCCGAGGGTTAGTTGTTTAAGTGAGCATTAAGATGGATTTAGAGTTGAACCGGTGTGGCCCACAGAGCAATGGAGATCTCAATCATATCCAACCAAGAAATAATCACCAGAGAAGTACCTGATCCTGGTTTAGGCCAGCCCAATCCGATTTCAAGCCTTGCCAAATCATAGGTTGGATCGTCAAAACCTGTAAGCTGAACATCCCAACTGGAATTGAAATAGATCATAAGTTGATGAGTGAAGCGTTAGCCATTTCACCCTGATTCAGACCCCAATCTGTCAAGCGCCAAATCCATTTCGTTTTAACTAAGCAAGTTCAAGTGGACTCTAATTAAATAAATTCAATTTAAGCTAAACTAAGCCTGTAAACCATTCTGTTCAAAATACGTAAGTTAAACCAAATCAGATTCCCAGACAAACTGTAATCAATTAACTAAGCGCAGGCACAATCCACACTCTGTCAAGCATTAATTCAAATCAAATCAAAATTCAAAATTCAACTCCATTTCAATCAGCTCAAATCAATTTTCAAACCAAAACCAAAACAAATCACATTTTTTAATTTCAACTCAAATCAAACTAAAACTCACACATCAGATTCAAATTAATCAAACAAACCAAATTCAACTTAATTCAATCAATCAAACTAATTAATCAATCTCAAACTAAATTCTAACCAAATTCAAAAACAAATTAAATACTTGCATTCCGTCAATTTCATGTGGCTGTTTTCTCCTATGTGTGAATGTTTATTTTGTGGATATATGTTTTTCTGTTTCCATGGATTGCTATGACGCTTAATCAAGGGTATTCGAGTAATCTCGATGTAATTAACGTCGGATCTTCGCACCATCCGATGGGGAGAGGTCAAAGTTAATTTCAAAGAACCTAACAACCTCAACATATAATTTTATACCTATCATGGACCCTGGTTAATATTTTCATGGAATATCATCTATTTTCCTAAGAAGTCAACACTATGGTCTAATTCAAAATTCAAATGGAAAATGAATTTCCAAAACCAAAATCTTTTAAATTTGAGAGATTTTTGAGGTTACATCACACATGTAAGTCAACTTTAACCAAATGATTAAAATGACAACCCATAAACAAAACCTAACTTCTTAAAATAAACCAAATCAAATTTCCAAGCAAATTTTAATAAACAAACCAAATCCAAAGACAAACCCTCGTCCTGTCAAGCAAATTTAAATCAAACTTCTTAAATTAAAATTCAACCCCAAACTCAATCAATCTGCCACAGAATCCAACTTGATGTATAAAATAACATTAAATACATTAAATTCAAATCAAATTGAATTTAGAACAATAAATAAAACAAATCCAAATTAATCAAACAAGGCAAAATTCAAATTCAACTCCAACTCAAATTGAATTCCAGTTAATCCAACCCAAACAAATTCAATTTAATCAAACCAAAATTCAAATCAATTCAATTCAACTTAAATCAAAATGTAATTCAAAACAAAACTCAAAACAAATGCTTGCCTTCCATCAAGCTCATGGGGTTGTTTTATCATATGTGTTTGTATGAATGTTTATTGTGGATGTATTGTTTTCTATTTCCATGGATTGCTATGATGATAATCAAGGGTTTTTGAGTAATCTCGATATAATTAACGTTAGATCTTCGCACCATCCGACGGGGAGAGGTCAAAATTAATTTCAAAGAACCTAACAACCTCAATGTATAATTTTATACATATCATTGATCCTAGTTAGTACTTTTATGAAATATCATTTATTTTCGTAAGAAGTCAATACTAAGGTCAAATCAAATCTGATTCAAATTCAAAATTCAAAATGAATTTCCAAAACAAATCTTTAAATTTTTAAATTTTGAGGTTACATCAGGGTTCTTATGGTAGGTGGAGAGTGATAGATATATTTTGTCTGGTCATTTACATTTTGAGTTTGTTTGTTATGTTCCTTTGGCTATTTTTCTTCTTTTTTGGGGGGGGGGGATCAACATACGATCTTAATCTAGAATCTAGAACTAGTGGCATCTATTGTTTTGTGACTTAAAATTTGTGGTCATAAGTGTGAGATGATGTCCTATGAACCTTTTTACGACAGATCTGTTACTTAATAAAGCTCAAGGTTTAAATATATAATTTTTATTTTCACATTATATTTAACCTTTTGTACCGTAGAACTTGTATAAAGTCGTAAACAGGTTCAGGAAGTGAAGTGAATGGACTTCATACAGAAATCTGGTACTGTCTTCTAAGGTTGTTTGTCACCCTTGAGAACTGGACGGTTTGAACCATGTTTTTTATTGAAGCCATTGGATAAAATATTACCATGACTGTGTATTTTTTCTAAGAACAGATAAGTCAAATTCATTTTCCTGCACGTGAGATAAAAATGTGTTATTGTGTTGGTCCATTTTTCCTGTTTGCAATAGGTAACGAACAAAGTTGTCAAGGCACCTGCTCAAGTGCCGCCTAGGTGCCAAGTTGCCTTTGCAGGGCCAATGTGCAAATGTGCCTAAGGTGCCTGCCTTTGTGCCCATGGCACCTACCTAGGCAGCCTATTGCCCTCTCCTTCCCCCCTCCCTCATGATTAATAGGCAATTTGTGGGTGCTTGAAGGTTGTGAAATTACATTAACTCTTTCCCCTTTCATTATCATTTATACTATTTATATATGGAGACTTTTAATTATACTTATATACTTAAAATATTTTTAAAATTTTCTCTCAACCCTCTTTCTCACCTTTTTTCACTTAGATTATCAAACTTATCTCTTTTCTAAAATGTATAAATACACATGTACGTAGTTTCATAGAAAAAGCACACATTTACATGCACACACATATATACACATTCAAACATACGTACGTATCTATGTGTGCATACGTAGGTGATGCCTAAGCACCTATCATATCACCAAGCACAAATAACCCCTTTTAAATGTCTTGGACATCTTGTTGCCTTGACAACTATAGCAACAAGTAAACAAGGAGTGTTTAATGCCAAGGAAGGAATGGTCGGGGGTTGACTCAAGATCGGTCAAGCCTAAAACAAACCCAGTCGGACTAGGCTAGGAAATTCTTTTTTAAAAAGGCAAAAAAGAATTAGAAAATACAAAGAATGTAAAAAATACTAAAAATTTTGAAAAAATAGAGAATATGACTAGAAAAGTTTTTTATTCATTTCTATTCAAATCTTATATTTTGTTATTTTTTGCATAATTTATAAACTCTCTCTATGACATTTGAGAAGAATACATAATGTTGAACATGCATACATGCTGATTATACTCGTCACTACCTTGTATGTCATCTTAGGATAATATTGAAAAATCTACCATAATTACTATATGGGGAGGTCAAGAAATTGTCTAATGAGGATCCATATGTAGGTTAAGTTATCCCATAATCCTCTTAATGATATGTAGAAAATCAATAGTCTTGAAATGAATTAAATCTATAAGATTGTCTATAGTATTGACCTCCATCTCATTATGTGTACTGATCTTGACCATCTTGTGACCATACACTATGATCTATGTCTTGTGTCACATGTGTATATTATTCCTATTTGATGAATTGCATCATTATATGGTGTATCTTTGGATTTTTCTTTGAACTAGCCGTGCTTCCTTCCACTTCTAATGCTACATCACTGTTACTCTTTGTAGTTGAATCATCTGACGTCTGGTATTAAACTCAAATGTTTTGCTCATGGAATGTGGGGGGGCGGGTCCCGACTCGGGTCGCGACCCGAGCCTGACCCAGTCGGTTTTTGGGCCGCCCGACCCAATCCCGACCCTGCCACCCCGACCTGGTGAATGTTTTAAAATTATTATTTTATTATTATTTTATTGCTACCCCGACCGACCCTGACCCGACCCGGGTCTAGACTCTGGCCAACCCAGGTCGGTTGGGACCACCGACCTGGTCCCAACCTCCGACCCCACCTACCTTGGTTTGGCTTCGATGTGCTTTCTAGTCCCACATCTATCGTTTCTTGATTTACAATGTCTAGTGGTTCAGTTACAACCTATTTACCTTTACCTTTTGATTTCTTATCTTGACAAGAAGATTTTTCAATCTTCTGTCCTTTTGTCACTGAAGAAGTTATCTGAAATTTCTCTGATAGAAGTGCGTTGTCGAGTTAACTTTGAACCCATTCTTGATCTTTTGGGTTAAACTCTGGTTCGCATAATCCTTCTTGATTGTTCATCGAAGTTTGCAATAGATCATTCTGAGTCATATCGGAAGTTTAAGTGTTATGGTTTGATGAAGAAAGTTTAAACAAATAAAGACAACACTTGAAAAGGGGTTAGCAACATAATTAAACAAAAAAGGGGCCAGCAACACAACTAAAAAGAAGATAACACTTAAGCACTAATTAGATGCTTAAAATAAAGAATTAACATTAGTTAAATGCTTGAGAGAAAAAGTTTTAGAGTGAGAAAAAGTTTAAGAGAGAGTGAGGGAGGTGTGAGGGGATGGGGAGGCCTCTTGGGGTACCTTATATAGGCTCCCAAGGGGCCTTGATGGCTTTTTGCCCCCCCCCAACGGTTAGTTCATTCGCTGGGTTGCCGACTGGGTCATAGGGTCGCACAACCTGGCGCCAGGTTGCATGACCCAGATGGGTTCAAGCCCAGGGTTGCCGGCCCGGGTTTGCGACCAAAACTGACCGGGTTGGTCGAGGCCCGACTTTCCATGTTTAGCGCAATGTGATTTCTATTTCTGAAGGCATCAGAATTAGAAATAAGACTTAGTGAAGCATATTTAAAGTTGGAAAAGTAGGAAAAATATATATCCTGTCTGTCGTTGGGATACGAATTTCTTCGCCAAGCTGGTAACTAAGAAGAGGACTGGTGCAATGAAACCAATTCATAATCTATCACATTCTGATTTCCATTTGAACTGAGACTTCTTTTGAGGCTCTTTACTGCATCACATCGACTAAATTCTTATTTTCTAATACCTTCTTTTCTATCTTGCCACTGTTGATTGCAAAACTTGATTAAATATGAAGTCAAATCACTTAATTCACCTTCAACTTTGACTTATTTTCTTTATATGCTTCCTCAGGAAGCTGTTATGTCTCTGAAATTGACTATTATGTGTTTGGTCTTTTAAACTTTCAGAAAAACAATCAATCAGCTGCTCGGCAATTTTTTCCGGTTCAGAAGCCCATTAGGCTTCCCACCATTTTGAACGATGTAACAACTATAATACATGCAATTATTAAGTGCTTTCTTTAGTCCATTTTCTATGATGATGAATGACTAACAATTTGATTTTCTATTTGGCGCAGGATATGGTATATATACATGTCCGAAGAGGAGGTATTGACAAAAACCAAAGTCACAGTAACTGGCTGTCAACTATTTCCATGTCGCCAGATGTCATTTCAATGTCTTTTGTGCCTATAAGTTCTCTTCTGAGCGGTGTTCGGGGTAGTGGTTTCCTTAGCCATGCAATAAACTTGTATCTTCGCTGTATGTACTTTATCCTGAATATTCCTTTAGGTTCAAGGGAAAATTTTGTTTAATGGGCACCATTTAGAAGCTGCTACTTTAAGATGAATGTACTATTTTCAGTAGATAGCTATTCTTTTTCTCTCATCATTGCTATCTTTCAACAAATATCCGAAATCGTTCTTTTTGTGCTGCTTAACTGTAGTTCTATAAAAGTATATTCGTATAGGTTGTTTAGGAGGAAATTATCACATGTATAGGCTAAATCAAGATGACAGGTTACTTCATTGGAATTTTGCAATTGTCATTGGAGATACCTGTGCATTTTTAACCTCCATTAGACCTGTAAATGGTTCCACAAGATTTGAAAACATGCTTGGATCCAAAAAATCTACTGGATTTTGGGCACCTATCAAGTAAACCGGCTTCTTGGTACCCTTGGGTTTGGGTTTAGACGAAACCCAGGCTACATATATCGGGTTCTAATTTTGGGTTTCTTAAACCTGGACGAATCATGACCCCTCTGCGACGCAATCAGCTCCATCGCAGTTGCCAGAGTACGAGTTGCCTCCCCCGGCATTCTAGGCTGGTCGGTTCCATAGTTGATCACCCAGTAGCCGTGTAGTGTTGGCCCATCCAAAGAGCTTTGGATCTGGTCCTGGCTATCCTGAGCGTGTGAGATGAGGGTGCTGAGAGAGATTCTGGGAACATGGTTAGGCAGCTGAGGATGCATCACACCCAGGTCTCCATGGCAGAGTGATCTCCAGAGGTGTCATGCAGCTCCCTCAGTTGCATGCTTTGCAAGAATTGTTCGGAATCAGGATCAGGATCCTTGCCCAACTGGAGCAGTTGGGACAACAGTGGACCCAAATCTGAATGCTGCTCATCAATTCGAGAACTTAGATTTGGATTTGGGTTTCCCTTGGGGGATTTGGGTCCGGATCTTCTTAGACCTGACCCATTTACAGGTCTAACCTCCTGCATTCTTGGATACCTTTTTTAGACATTGCTCCACATAACACCATGGATATCTTTGATTTAGTCCAGGGCCAAGAATACTGGTTATTCTTGACGCATCAGGGAAAATTCCACTTAGAGACCAAAAAAATGAAACACATTTTAGTTTTTTACATTACCCGGCTATCAGGCAGTGATTATGACTGAACAGCTGTAGTGATGTACGTGATAAAAGGAGCAGTTTTGCATTAACATGGCTTTCTTTTGAAATTAGTTGTATGGCTCACTCTCTGGAGGGTTATTTCATCATCCCACTGCTTTCTATTGAGTTCATGGGAGGTGCTGATGTGCATTTTTCTTCATATCGCAATGAAGCTGAATCATTTTTAATTTTTGCCCAGTGCTGCCTGCCTCAGAATTTCTGTGCTGACATTGCGTTAAAAATACTGCAGATAGACCACCGATCGAAGAACTTCATCATTTTCTGGAATTCCAGTTGCCAAGAAGATGGGCGCCGGCATTTGGCGACCTTCCTCTGTGTCTTCAGCGGAAAAGGCATGGGTTTCCCTCGCTTCAGTTTATACTCATGGGCCCCAAGCTCTCCATCAACACAATTCCGGTAGTGTTCGTGGTCTTAACCTTTTTTTTACATTATATTTTTTGATAATCTGATGTGGAATTAGCCTTACTCCAACACAAACACAAACATTATATCATATTTTTGAATGTCTGACGTGAAATTATTCTTACTCTTAGTACTTTCTCACTGTCTAATTGGGTAGCGAAAACTACGATGTTAAAATTGCGAGACCCCAGTACACATGAACATCATATCATATATTTGCCTGTCCAAGATGGGACTATCCCTACTTCAACGGATGGTTGGACGACGAATAGAGTTTTCGCTATAAAAATATATTTCTGTAACAATCATTATAAAATTTATTTCTTAAAGAATTATTTCTTTTAAATAACAAGAGGTGACTATTGTGAAACATGGTAATTTTACATCTTTAGCCATCTTTTGTGTTATTTTTGATATAAATTTTTACCATGAAAATGTATAAACAATTTATTGTGCAATCAAACACCCCCCCCCAATTATTCTATATGCAATTTCTTGAAAGTCTTGCCGCGTGCGTACAGGTTGAATCTGGGCATCGTCCGGTCACGGGCATCAGGCTCTATCTGGAGGGCAGGAAGAACAACTGCCTGGCCGTCCACCTGCAGCACCTCTCCGACCTCCCGGGGGTGCTCCGTCTCCCCGGCGACATCTCTCACGACGACGTCTCCCCGCACCTGGAGTCGCCGGACTACCACGAGCCCGTCCGGTGGGCCTTCCTGTCCCACGTTTGCACGGCGCCCGTGCAGCACGCCGCGTACCGGAGCGACGACTGCGCCTACATGGTGACCAAGGCCTGGCTGGAGGTGAGAGAGATCCGCTCGAGGAAGGTCCTGTTCCTCAGGCTCGGTTTCTCCGCCGTGGCGGCGGCGAGGATCCGGAATTCGCAGTGGAGCCGGAGCGGACCCGCCGGCGCGGCCAGGAAACCCGGCTCCATCTCGGTTCGGACCGGCGCCGGGTCCAGCGGGGGCCCGAACCCGCCGCCCGAGCCGCCGGGGGCCCCCGTGGACCTCAACTCCGGCGTGTACGCTAATGGGCCGCCGGCGCCGGCCAGGGAGCCCAGGATGTGGTCGATCGTGGACACGACGGAGACGGTGAGGGGCCCGGAGGCGCCCCCGGGTTACTGGGTCGTGACCGGCGCCAAGCTGTGCGTGGAAGGTGGGAAGATCTCTCTCCGGGTCAAGTACTCGCTGCTGACGCGGCTAAGCGAGGAAGATGACACGTGGGACGGTGGAGGTGGTGGGGGTTCAGGTGACGTGGAGGAACTTCGCGGTGAGTGAAAGCCATGCTACCATCGTTGTTCCGTCGAATTTTCTAAACGAGAATTTACCGATTATTTTATCTAATAAGAAATTTCTGAAGACCTTGGCACGTTGCCTCCTTTTAACATGGGAGTCGCTCGAGGACGAGGGGTTGAGCATGGTGTGGCTACATTGGGCCCGTTCTATGCAGTGAAGCTTAACTGAGCAGTCATTTTGTCATGAGTTGCAAATTCACGAGGATGGAGCGAGAAAGAGAGAGATGGTGGTGTCCTTGAGATCGATCATGGGATGAGTGGCCAAATCTTTGCAATCAGTTGTTACATCATGAACTTAGGGTCTATTTGGTTCCCTGTAAAAATGGTCATGGTCATCAAGTTTTCTCAAAAATGTCGTTCTTATCTTTATTTGGTTGTCTGTGATACCTAATGGCCTGTTTGATGACAATATTTAGCATCCGTATAGTATCAATAAATTGATACTGATACACTATGTAAGGGAGTGTTTGGATATCACTATCAGTTTTAAAGTTAGTAGTGTAAAAGTCTCTCAAAAATTAATATAGCTCCTTACTTGTATTAAAACTATTAATATCGTAATGAGTCTTGGCTCTCACGTGCCTCCCTCCTCTTTGCTCATCTGCATCTCCTCTTGGCATCAAGACCTCTGCAACCAAAGTTCCCGTGTGTCTCCTCTCTGCATTGACTTGCAGCTGATCACTCTTTGCATTGATTCCTTTGTGATTGAAGATCCCCATTCATCTCCTCTCATGTCAACTCCTCTATGGTTGAACCTCTCTGCAGTTGAAGTCTCTCAGCGTTGACTCCTCGGTTACAAAGCTCCCACGGCATCTCCTCTATGGCCAAATAGCTGTCTTGCACACTTTTATTTTTGTGTCGATAGTGGTCTCGAAAGCCATGGGGGTCAACGTAGTGCTCCACGACGAGCTTTCGGAAAAGTGATGACATGTACTATAATTTTTATCAATAAAGTTAGGCTGAGGAAGGGGAATGCCTCTCAGAGCCATAGCATTAAGCCAACGTTGCAAGATGTTTCTACCCAGTATGCCATGAGCTAGTTCGTCCAGGGTACTGTCTGTTTCTCTTGTTTTTAATTTAGTAGTTCTTGAAGACTTTCTTCACTGTCTGTTTCTCTTGTTTTTAATTTAGTAGTTCTTGAAGACTTTCTTCACGTTGTTTCTTCTAACCTTTCGCATGTTGATTTGTTGGCACATACTGGGCTTCTGCAGCAAGAAAGCTTGTAGGCAGGAGGTACACGGTGAACTGTTACTAAGGGGAGTAGCAGAGCACTAGGAGGAGCTTTTTGAGCTTGGAGGAAGTGGGCTTGGTGGAAATTTTGGGGTTGAGCTCCCTTGAAAAGTTTCTTTGTCGAGAATGTTAGATCGTTAGAATCAACATCTAATAGCTAGTAGAACAAAGTTTGGACGTGAGGCACACAACACATATAATAAGGTCAGAGACATATTGATATGTTAGTATGCGATAGCACATCACAATTCTTGTTTGCTTGTTAGCATATCTTTATCTTTACGTCTACATATATCTAAGATTGGGCTTCAGCTAGAAATTAGGAGGATAATGATATTGTGCCCTTCGGCCCCGGCCTCCATTCAAGGATTAATTACTCCTTGTAACTAGGAATTGTTGCTTCTTGTTCTTATGAGTTTTTATTTTGGTGATAAATAATATTTCTTAATTTCTTATTTATGTAATCCCAACCATGCATTCCCTAAGTTCACATTTTTTTTGTTTTATTTATGCTATCTTGGAATACATTTTTGGTTGAGTACCTTAAGTTTACATGGCATGAGTCTATTTGCATTACTCACGCGCAAAATCATCCGAGGACTATCCTTGAAGTTGTAGTTAAAAATTGTTTGCTTTTGTTTTTTTAACTTTTTCATATATCTAGATCATCTCAAAACACTACAATTAAGAAATTTTGATTCCAATATCTTATTGGGGTTACTTTGTGTTTAAATAATAGTTGTTTGACATCGAGACTCACTCAAGGCACATTCAACATTAGATGTTCTAGACAATGGAACAAGAATAAAAATACATTTGACAAAGTTGTGGCAAGATTAATTTTACTTTAATTTTATTATTTGAATGGAAATTTATAAGTGTATATTTATATTTTTAAAAAATATTTTAAAATATTTTAATTATATATTTTGATATCAAGTATTTTATTTTGATATCAATAATTATTTTGAATCTATACTCAATAAAATACTTAATAATCATTTTGATATTGTTATACTGTTATCGAGCATTTAATATTAATTTTGATATTGATATAATATTATCAAACACTCAATATATTTAATACTATCGCTTTTGAGATTGATACTCTCTTTTATTAAAATATTAATATCAAAATTGATATAGTATCAATTTTGAAATTTTAATCAAACAGACCGTAAGTCAACTACAATTTATTCATGTGGACTTCTCAAAACTCCAATTTCGGCATCCCCACAAGCCCAGAGGATGCCATTTTTATCTTTGTAGAACACTGTAGCTTCAAGATGGCTTTATGGCCGCCGTGGTGCTCTTTGCATGTTTTTTTTCTATTTTTTTAGACATAAGACATGTTTTGCCGGAGTTTTTTAAAATTTATTTTATAAATTTTATTAACCGAAGTTCTTAGGTTCTTTAGATGGATACACTTATTTTTAAAAACATAATATTTTAAAGTAAAGTTCGAATAATTTTAAATTTTAAGACGTATGCAGGTATATAAATAATTATGATTATTAATATGAAAACCTTTATGATAAATTATAAAATAAATTTTAAAACTTTTATGTTGTTATGGACGATAAACTATCGTAATCATAAGATTCAAAATGTCCTTTGTGAAATTTGATATTAGATAAGTTTGAAAATATTTTACAACTAATCAAATAGTTGAAAACATAATCAGGAAAGTCATTTTCAGGTCTGCCAAATAGAAAAGGGGAAATTGATTTCTGATCCATTTTAGAAAGTCAATATAATTTTTACTCTATTGACCGAATGTGTATAAGGATCAGTCCGGTCCATTTCAAATGTTAAAAGCTTCTAATCCATTTTCGTCGCACGCCGTGCCCATCTGTTTAATTTTTTTGGTTCCCATTATGCCCCCAAGTTGCCATTTTTGATTCATACTTTTTGGCACGATGAAGTATAAAGTTTGCAATTTTCCCTCTCCTTATTGACTGCAGCTTGTTGGAGATGATCTAATTTAATTTTAATAAGCTTATGACATCTTTTTCTTGTATGGTTTCTATCCTGATTGACTGCAACAAAAAAGGTGATTTAAGTTGACACATTTCTTAAGACTTGCTGAAGAAAAATATTGTAAATGTCAGTCTACCTTTTTATCTCAACAGATATTGCTTCTCACTTAATCTCATTTCAACTTTTTTCTCAACAAACGTTAATGAACTAAGACTGTTTATTTTATGTTATAACAAATTATATCTCATCTATATAAATAGAATTTACACGTTAACAATTATATTTTAATTAATATCTTAAAATTATGTACATCATTTGGTGATGGATAATAGGCAGAAAACGTGTCGTCTGGGAGAGGCCTCATCTGGAAAGACTTGTAGAATTTCAGCTAATTATAAGAAGCACATCCAATCTTGAGTTGGCCTCATGTCAGTTGTTGTTTATTATAAATTAAACATATATATATATACGTATAGTCTTCTTCGGGCCTAAGAATGCTCCAAGGGCAAATAAGTCATTTCCTTACGAAGATAACTCTCCTCTAACCGTTCTATTCAAATTGGAACAGATGTTATAAAACTTTGGAAATCGGACTATGTGTTGAAGTGTACTGTCACTAATGGAACAGAAGTCAATTTCCTCAATAGAAAATTTGTAGTGTTAGACTTAGTCCACGAACAACCTTATACGTTGTTCTGGGTACGCGCATATTAACATAAATATATATATATATGTACTGAAAGATATAATAGGCTGAAAATAGCATAAATGAGGACACTTGTTTTTTATTCTTCAAATTATTACTGCGGGAGTTGGTGAATCAAATTGAGCACGCCGGTTCCTGTAGCAACCACATCATACTACACGTTCCCTTTTTGACATGAATATAATAATAATAATAATAATAATAATAATAATAATAATAATAATAATAATAATAAAACTTGCTCTTGCATCGAACATATATCTTGTAACCAATAGATTAAACTAATATGTTGCATGTAAGAGATGAATAAGTCGTTCCTCTTTGATCCAGAGGAAGAATATTTTGTCATGACCCGGAAAAACACAGCAAATTTTTTTTTCAAGGCATGACAATGGGATAAAAGCCATGAATAAAAGAGGTTCGGCAACAAAAGCACGTTATAAAATTTAACCACACCTGTTCCACAACATTAACATTCTAGCACTCGAAACCAAAACATTCCAAATAGAAAATATAACTACAAAACTGGAGAATCTGGATTAAACTTGAACAATCACAATGTCAAGATACTCCACCAAAATGAGACAAAATCAAGTTATGGTGACACCACAAGGTCACATAACCAAAATTCTCAAACGGAGGGTATCAACCCTACAAATCAAAACTCTAACATAAAGTAGAACCAACAACAATCCATGCGAGCAAACCACCACTAAGTGGTCTCATCATCAACAAAAAGTTGCTAACAATGGGAGGCATCAAGCACCTAAAAGATAAGACAAGTCACTCGTTTCCCAAGTCCATATAGTCCGGTTCACTCACTAGTTCTGTATTGAGTCCCACTTCGGGATTTTCCTCTTCTAAACCTATAAATGACAAAATAATCCACGGGGTGAGTCATAATGACTCAATAGACACCCTATCATTTGGAAAATCGAATAGCCAATATGGCCCTATCATGATATGTATATAAGTACTCAACATGCACATGTTATTTACAATATAAAACTAAACAATATGTGAATAACTTGGCATTCCATAGATTTTATGGCATACAACCACAACCTATCAAAATCCAAACCAAAGAGGACTTCTCACCAAGAAATAGTATTATGAATGAATCGTGCAATGCAACACCAACTATTAAGATCTATCATGTATACTGTACAAACAACATGTCTAAATGAGCTAATAAACACAACATGATTACTAACACTACAACCATACCACAATGCATCTATCCCCTATATGAAACATTCACATTTTCATTTTTTTTGCAAGGACTGTGTCCTCTTGCGATCTCAATGAGTTATGACCGGATCTACTATATATAACAATAATTATATAGCTAAGTTAAATCCCGTAGTGCACCTAGGCAGGAGTGACACTTAGAATAACCCGTGGGATCTGAGATCGAAAGATGCATCATACGGTTCTAAGCTTCGCTACCCATGGACATGACTACTAGTCTAGTCTAGCTTAGTCTCATATTTTGTTTTTAATGCACACATGTATTACAACACATCTTATTCAATGCCATGATCCATCTCATACCATATGCAACCTGCTTTGCAATGACGCCTATCATATTTAAAATAAAGACCATGCCACCATGATTGCCAATTTAACAAACTAATAGACCATGCATTCCACAATCTAACAAAAGACACCACATAGACATGATACTAGACACCCATGCTAATTAATAGTGCTCTATCTATTATGGTTAAGCAATGCAATGCAATTCATACTC
The DNA here is from genome assembly GCA_036172225.1 of Cryptocoryne crispatula var. balansae. Lineage (NCBI taxonomy): Eukaryota > Viridiplantae > Streptophyta > Magnoliopsida > Alismatales > Araceae > Cryptocoryne > Cryptocoryne crispatula. The sequence goes on along the minus strand of CM069930.1, from coordinate 31,656,578 downwards.
ATAAATGATATGCCAATACAACTTAGACCCCTAGAACAATCACAACATGAATATTGATGATGCTACATGAAAATTTCAGATTTAAATAATTGATCCAAACTCTATGTAATTCGGTTAACTTGAAACTTTAAACATTATCTAAATCAAGGAACTAATTGATCTAACAATAATCTAAGGGGTTAACAAATTAATCGCTAAGGTTTGCCACATAACATAGAAGGAATAAATCATGTAATTAACTGTTGGCATCAAATTTTTCCGCTTAACTTGCTTGATACAAGTTTCAGCAATGCCGAAGCCGGTGCGGAAAATTTGACCCAGATTCAAAAAATTCATGAATAGATGATGTAAACAGGCTTTGGAAATGCCTTGGCATGGCCTTACATTCTACAAATGGCCAAGATAATGTGCTCACTGCATAGCCCCAGTCAAGAGCTTCGCAACGGTGCCCAAAACATGAAAAACGGACACCGGAAGGCCGAAATGACCATTTTGCCCCTGACACTTTTGGACAAATTGGGACTCTAACATGGAATTCCAACTTTACCACATTGTCAAGATTGGATAGAGCTAGGCAACGCTCGAAACGGATCGAAAATCCGACCCCCGGATGAAGAGATATGCAAGAAAGAGCAAATCCGGACGGAAAGCCGTATGTTCTCGCACCAGGGGCATAATGGTCCGATTAGCTCTGGATCGACCCATGGGCTGAAAATTTCAATTTTCATGACCCAAAACTTTGATCTCATGAATATTTATGCCTGAAAAATAAATTTGGCCAATGAGAGAAGGTAATTGCACTCAGATACAGTTTTCGACATTATCGACGGCCGAGATCGCACCGATCGGAGAAACTAGCTAAATCAGGAGATCCATTGCAATTCAAGTGATCTCAACCACACATCAGGATGGAGCATAAGATCAGTGGCCATCAGGGCATGATCTGGAATTTTTTAAAGTCAATTTGAGATTTATTTAATTGGTTTTGGTCGGAGTTAATGCTAGCCGTTGGAGCGGGAGCACTTTGATTAAACCAGGGTTAAACCTAACCCAAGATGGGCTAACCCAACCTGTAATGGTCGAATTCCATCCTACCTCATCTGATATGTGCGCAAGAAGCCCTAGAAAATAGGGGAGGGAGGCGCACCCACCTCATCCTTCCTTGGCTAGTGGGTCCCACTCAACCACTTCCCTCAACCACCTCCCATGGCTTATCCCTATCTCTCCCTTGGTTTATCTTCATCCTAACTAATCCTACAACTAACCAAGCTTATCCTCAGCCAAGCCTTGGTCGAACCAGCCTCCTTTCCACTTGTCATGTGCGCACACCTCCTTGAAAGGAGGAGATGGTGCGCACCCTTCTCTCCCTCTCTTTCTAGTTGGCGCATAATCATCCTCAACAACCAACTATGGGTTATCCTTATCATCCCCAACCTCCCTTGAGTTATCCTTATCTCCTCTCAACAACCTCCAGCCTTATCTCCTCCTGGAGATGGCGCCCCTCAACCCTTATAAAAGCCCCCTCAGCTGGCCATGTGCAGGACAAGTTGATCACCCTGCGGAAGCCCTGCCTCTCCTCCCTCTACCCTGCTCCAAGACAGCTTCTCCTTGCTTGGACGTCTTCATCAGCAAGTTAGCAACCTCTCCAGACCCTTTGTGGTGTGTCAAGTGAATAAGAAGAAGGAGAAAAGGCCTCCCTCTAGCAGGCGCGCCAGCAGCAGGTGCAACCAGCCCACCTGATTGGTGTGCCAACTTCAGCAAGTGCAGCAAGCTCTCTTCATTCCTTTGCTCCATCCATCAACATCAGCAAGGAGAAGACCCCCTTTTCTCATCCAACAGCAAGAGAATAAGGGTTTGGTGGCACCTTCAGCCCATCATCTTCAACACCACCCTAAGCAAGAGAGAAGAAAAACCGGTGAGTTGAAACAGTGTGTACCAATGTAGCCTTGTGCTTCAGCTCTTCCCCTTCTCTTCTCTCCCCCTCTCCATGGTGTCATACCCTCTGAGTAATGCCCATTCAGCCCCTTTGAGTGTCCTTCATGTTTGTCTACAGAAAGCCCCAAGTGTACCCTCTATTTGGCCATCACAAAAACAGCCCCTTGCTGCCCCTTAAAACATGCCTCTGAACCAGCCCCTTTGTGCACCCTTTTGGCCCTCCATGTTGGCCTCTAAACCTTCTACTATAATGCTTGGTTTGACCCCACTGATGGTCACTTGGACATGCACCTCCTACCTCCCCCAATCAGGCCCCGAGTGGCATGCAAAACAGGCCCCCTTGCTGGCCCAAGTTCTGCCCCCGTTGTGAGCACTCATGTTAGGCCCCTTTGATGGTCACCTAGTTTGCCCTATGTGCAACACACCCAATACAGCTTCTACAGCACCCCCAAACAAACCAAACATCCTCTTTGATGTGTGGAAGGAGGGGTGACAGCCCGGGCCTCTTGGAATCCGCCGGACGGGCCAAGAGTTAAGCCGGGTGGCCCTGATTTCTACATGTCAAAATACCCTTTGTGCATTCCTAAACCAGTCCTAGTTTACACCTAAACCTGTCCCTTGTGCAGCCCTACCAAAAGCCCACTTAAACAGCACCTTAGCCAACCCATTCCAGTCCCTTTGAGGCTCACCTACTCCGTTGCTACAGCAAGATGTCAAGGTGCAAAAATAGAGTGCAAATCAGGTCAATCAGGCCATGGAGGTGAAAATCTGGCCCATTGGGTCATGAAGCTCAAAGCAGGCCGCCAGGGCCCATGAAGCTCAAGATTTGGCCAACCGGGCCGACATGGTATGAAGCCGGCCTTCGTGCCATGAGACATGAAGACCAGCCCATTGTGCGATGAAGCTGGCCCATTGGGCCTTGGACACTTAAAATAAACCTTAATTAAATCAAGGCGAAATGCCAAAATTAAATAAGGAGTTAGTCCACAAACCGGACGCTTCATTGGGCGGCTCATCCGGCATGCACCGGAACGTTGACCCGGCGTAGGCATGGGACACGCTTCCCAGACGCACCCGACCCTTCCCACTACTTGGAAAGTCAAATGACTATGCCTTGTAGGACGGGTAAAATTCCACACCGATTGGAAAATAAGGCGGCATGCTGCCAAAATTTTCCCAATCAAGTGGTATTTTACACCAAGGGAAGGACATTCACACATTTGCATTTCAACATCATTGAACATGGCATATGAACTGCCACATCTGATGTACACCAGCATGAATATTCAATGAACATTTCTAGTGCCGAGTTGATTGCATGTGACTGGGCATCGACACTAGCCCGACAGACCGGATGTGATGCAAACCGAACAAGAGTTAACCAAATCTGAAGTTAACTTAATTAAATCTGAAAATACATTCAAACCAACCTTAAAACATGCTTAAAACAGATCATTAAAGCTTTAACATCCAACAAAAATCAGATTTAATACAACTGAAAAATTGATTCAATACATTTAATCTATTTGAATTCAAATGCTTAAACAAGTGCAAATCAAACCAATTGAAAAGAACACATAAAGAAAACATTAAGGTATATGAAATTCATCTTAAAACATGCCAAATTCAGATCATTAACAATATGAAGTTCAAGTTTAATCAATTTGAACCAAACTTCAAAACACTTGAAACATACCGAACACACCAATTGGTATGAACACACCAACCGACATGAGAAAATCACATGAAAATGACTCAACACATTGTCAATTAAACTTAAACAAGTCAAAATTGATAAACACATCTAAAATATCGAGTTCAAACAAAAATAAAATAAACTTCAACCAATTGAAGTAAAACAAATCAAACAATTCAAACAAGCTCAAAACAAATAACATTTAAATCCAAGTTAAATGGAAATCAAATCAACATTTCAAACCACATCCAAATCAATTCATAAATCAAACATAAAACAACTTCAAACAAAATCTAATCAAACTTGTTTGCATCTCATCGGGCCTCGAAAGGCCGGGGCCCTTGTGTTCTTTATACGTTGTGGATGTGCACGCTCTCGTCAAACAAGATCGTTATGGCGGCTTAATCAAGGGTGTTCGAGTGTTTGCTCGATGTAAATGAACATCGGATATTCGCACCATCCGATGGAGAGAGGTCAAAAAATATTTTCACAGAACCCGAACCTCGGTTCTATACTCTTCTAATATCACCTGGACTATCTAGTAGTTTTTATGGTCTATCACCTATTTTACTAGAAAATTCAGGTACGATATTTTCAACATTCAAAAACAAATCTTTTAAACACATTTCAGAGAATCAAAACGATTCCCGAGGTTCCCACATTAACTACGTTAAAATCACTAATTTGCTTGTAAACACATGCTAAGATTAACCAAGGTAAACACAACTAAAGATAACACTACCATTCTAAAATCACACATCTACGAATTTAATCATTATCTAAAAGTCATGATAGAAATTTCAATATAAATTTAGTAGTGATAGACACGTCCGGGATGCCTACTGGAATGGCATTGACAAATCGATTTGGAGTTAACACAAAACTTGGACTGGCTAAATAAGGATTTTCTCCTTTAATCAACACTAGTTACAAGCATGCAAGGGTAGATAGATATATATCATAGATAGAATACAAGAGAAATGATGTGAGGGAGTGAAAAAGAAAGAAAAATAATTTAAAACATCACCCACGGCATTGTAGCAGTTGGAGTGAGGTGTGGTCGTGGTGTGGTTTGGTGCACAGAGGTGCGTAGGTGCTGGTGCACGTGACGGGAGCCAGACATTTGAGAGGGCTGGGGGGCCATGGTTGGGCGGCTGAGCAATGGTCAGTGTGGCTGAGCGTGCCAGAGGGGGGTAGAGATAGCTATAGGCCATAGCTGTGCGTGAGGTTGTGCGTGCAAGGGGGGAGGTGCCACTGTTGCACATGGAAAGGGGGTCAACGGTACTTCACTGTTGCAGCTGCACACAAGGGGGGTGCTTTGCGCAGGCGGAACCCGATGGGGGGCTGCGGTGGCCGCGGACGGAAGGTACTGAGGCGATGTTGGAGACAACGTTAACACCGGTCGACATAGCGGCATTGATGAGGCGAGGTGCACTGTGCACGCAGTCGGAGTGAGGCAGACACAAGGAAGATGGTGGTCAACGCGGTGAAGCAAGGAGGAGACACTCACGAGGAGGAGAAAAATGGCGGCACAGTGGCAGACACTGTAGCACCAGGGTAAAAAGTGGGGTGGCTAGGGCACAAGAAGGGTATTCCGATGGGAGCTAAAAATGGTGAAAAGGAGAGGTAAAAATAAAGAAAAAGAAAGGGTAGAAAAGTAAGGGTAAAAGAGGAAAAGGGAGGGTGATATTAATATATATAATATATTTTTTCTTTTCTTTAAAGACCAGATATTACAATCTACCCTCCTAAAAATAAATTTCAACCTAAAATTTCTAGTTAAGGCTTACCGAAAAGGTGGGGATGATGTTGTCTCATCTCTTCTTCAACTTCCCAAGTTGACTCCTCCACGGAATGGTGCTTCCATAGTACTTTTACCATCGGAATGACTCGGTTCCTCAATTGCTTATTCATCCGATCCACGATCTGAATCAGACGCTCCTCAAAAGTTAGGTTCGGTCACACCTCAATTTTCGTAAAGTTGTTGACATGGGTTGGATCTGGTACATACTTCCGCAACAATGAAACACCAGGTGCACTCTTGACATAGCCAGTGACAAAGCTAACCGATATGCCACTTCTCCGATCCATCTTTCAATCTGGAATGGACCCACATACCTCGGGTTTAGTTTTCCATGACGACGAAACCTAATAACACCTTGAGATGGAGAGTCCTTCAAGAATACATGGTCTCTTTCCTCAAACTGGACATCTCTCCTCTTCAAATCAGCATAGCTCTTCTGGCGACTCTTAGCGGTGAGCAACTTCTATCATATAACTTGTATTTTCTCATTGCTATCATGGACCCAATTTGGCCCAATATGACTCCTCTCTCCAACCTCTTCCTAGCAAATAGATGATCTGCACGGCCTTCCATACAAGGCCTCAAAAGGTGCCATACTAATGCTAGAGTGGTAGTTGTTGTAAGCAAATTCAATCAATGGCAACTGTAAATCCCAACTCTCTTACCATTCCAAAGCTCCTACCTTCAACATATCTTCTAGGGTATGAATGGTTTTCTCTGATTACCCATCTGTTTGAGGATGATAAGCAGAACTGAATTTGAGCTGAGTTTCTAAGGCATCTTGTAGGCCTTTCCACACCCTTCCTATAAACCTGGGATCCTTGTCCGAAACAATAGAAATAGGAACACCATGATATTTGATTACTCCATCAAAATATAATCTTACCAAGTTATCGGTTGGTTGAGCTTCCTTGATTGGCAAGAAGTGTGCTACTTTAGTAAGTCGATCTACCATAACCCAAATAATATCAAATTGCTTCCTTGTTCTTGGCAAACTAGTGACAAAATTCATAGTAATGTGCTTCCACTTCCACTATGAAATCTCTAAAGGCTGCAATGGTCCTGCAGTCTTCTTATGTTCTGCTTTGACTTTTTGGTATATAAGGCATTTGGACACATTTTGCCACATCCCTTTTCATTTCTTCCCACCAAAACTGTCTCTTTAAGCCATGATACATCTTTGTTGCACCAAGATGAATTGCATATTGTGATTTGTGTGACTCTGCCAGAATTTCCTGCTTAAGCTCAATGTCATCTGCCACACACAACCTTCCTTGATACCTAATAGTCCCATCTTGGTACTTAGAAATTTCAGCCATTCTTAGCAAGTTCTGGATATCAATGGTGCCTTTTTGTGCTTCTTTCACTCTATCTACCAACATTGAGCTGATAGTCAATTTTTCCAAGAAGGATGTTAATTTGTCAATTGCCAAAATTGGTGAACAATTAGTAAGGGCTTCCATATCATTCCTTCTACTATGCATTTGAATAGGCAACATCTTCTTTCAACTAAGAGCATCTACCACCTTATTTGCCTTGCCTGGATGCTGACTAATACTGAAGTCATAGTCCTTCAAGAATTCCACCTATCTTTTTTGCCTCAGATTGAGATCTTTCTGAGAAAAAATATACTTTAAACTCTTGTGGTCAGTGAATACTTCAAACACCTCACCATACATATAATGTCTCCAGACTTTGAGTGCAGGGACAACTGCTGCCATTTCTAGATCATGGGTGGGGTAGTTCCTTTCATGTGGTTTCAATTGTCTAGAAGCATAAGCCACCACTTTCTCATTTTGCATAAGTACACAACCAAGCCCAATTCTAGATGCATCGTGTACACAACAAATCCCCAGTTCCTGATGGCAATATCAAGACTGGTGCTGTGGTTAACCTCTTTTTAAGCTCTAGAAAGCTTTTCTCATATTCATCTATCCATTTGAAACTGCCTTTCTTTGTCAAAGACGTTAAGGGTGCTAAGATAGAAGCAAAACCTTCAATGAATCTTTTGTAATACCCTGTAAGGCCAAGAAAGCTTCTCACTTTAGTAGGCTTGTTGGTCGTTCCCAACCTTGCAGTGCTTTCTCCTTTGTTCTATCAATTTGTACTCCTGCACTGGATATAATGTGACCCAGAAAATTAATACTTTCAAGCCAAAAGTCACATTTACTAAACTTGGCATATAGTTCATGATCTCTAAGAGTTTGCAAAGCTAGTCTCAAATGTTGACAATGCTCCTTCTTACTAGTAGAGTAAACCAGAATGTCATCAGTGAAGACTACAACAAATTAGTCTACATATTTTCTAAAAATCTGATTCATTAGGCTCATAAATGTAGCAGGGGCGTTAGTAAGACCAAACGACATTATGAGAAACTCATAGTGGCCGTAACAGGTCCTAAACGTCGACTTCGGTATGTCCTTCTTAATCCTGAGCTGATGATAGCCTGTTCTCAAATCAATCTTGGAGAAAATCTTGGCATCCTACAATTAATCAAATAAGTCATCAATACGAGCCAATGGATATTTATTCTTGACAGGTGCCTTTTTTAGCATCCGATAATCAATACATAATCTTAATGACCCATCTTTCTTTCTAACAAATAGCATAGGTGCACCCCAAGGAGAAATACTGGGGCAAATAAAATCTTTATCAAGTAAATCTTGCAACTGTTGCTTGAGTTCTTTCAACTCAACTGGTGCCATCCTGTATGGAGCTATTGATATGGGTGCAGCACTTGGAATAAGGTCTATAGAAAAATCTATATCACTTACAGGGGGTAAACCTGGTAGCTATTCTGGAAATACATTTGAGTAATCACATACTACCTCCACATCCTCCACTGATTTCCAGCCTCCAAGATCATTCACTTGGGTGACACATGCCAAGTATAACTCACATATGGACCTCATCCATTTAGCTATCTTCATGGCATAAACTAGCAACTTTGACTTGTTATAATCAGGACACTTGTAGAAAAAAGGCTCACTACTTGGTATCTGAAATATAACTCTCTTGTTATGGCAATCCAACACAACATGATGTTGTTCAAGCCAGTCCATCCCTAAGATGATATCAAAATCATGCATATCTAGAACATACAACTTTGCACCTAGTGTATTCCCTGCTTTGTTAATCTCACAATGAGGCATGAAATGTGTGACTTCTATGATTTGACCAGAGGGAACACTTTCTCCCAAAGAAATACACTTCACCATTGAGATTCCATGATACTTAAATGAGAATGATGCAAAGAAAAATGATATAAATGAACTAATAGCTCCAAAGTCAAACAAAACACAAGCATGGAACCCAAATACCTATGAGGTACCTTCCGTCGTAGTCTCCACCTGAGGAAGGCTAGTATGCTCCATGGCAAACACTTTCACCTAAGTGGGACGACGTTGCTACTACTAGTGCTATGCTCTTGGTGTTGGAAACTGCCTCTTCATAGGCATCTACCTCTGCTATGGTACTATAGTTTGCACCTGGGCACGAGGAGGTATGGGTGCTGGGCATGGTACAACTACTGCTGCCTCTTGCTTCGACTGGGCATGGGGGCAATGTGAAATCAGGTGGCCATACTGGCTAGCCAAAGTATGCTCCTCTGCCACGGTGACACTGATGACCTGAGTGGAAACGCCCACACTGGCTACTGATAGAAATGTATGCCCTACAAGCCAATCATATATGATATAATTCGATATTTCTAGATATATCTCATTCAATTAATTAAGCAAATCTTCATTATAAGCTCTTATTAGATGTGGATATCATAATGAAGTTCTTGATCAAATATAATAATAATTAAATCATGATGAGACCATGATAATGAGATTGATCATCTAGAGGTATTTGATCTAAATATTCCTTGTCATAGGATACTTGAGATGGGACATTAAGGATCCAGATAGACTAGTTTATGTGATATCTTCTAATGTGATGAGGATGACCGATCTCATTGGTCATTAGTGTGGAGACACTGAGATACACATACAGGTGCTCATTAGTTGAATGAGTTCATTGAACTGACCGAATTAGAAACCCTGAATGATATCTTATCGAACTGCCAATCGGGGTTTTCTATCATCACGATTGCATGGTTGGACCTTTAACCTGAGTCGCCAAAGATGCCTTGTTGGGTGGAACTTATGCTTTGACCATTGTCTTATGGATCACCGTATAGATGGTCCAGTATAGCGATGGATCAGGTACAAGAAAAACCTGATGGAGGCAATTGAGCAGACAAAAAGATATCGTCCACTCTCGGTAAGTGAGAGTGAATGTCCTATGAGATAGTATTCTAAATCTTTAGCTAGGGTAGATAATAATTGGAAAAGGAGTTTTTCCAATTGATCCAATTTCGAGTACATGATCCTATAGAGTCGGTACACTAAGGAGTTGACAGTCGATGTCGTACTCCTTTCTGACCAGGACATTGGATGGATGAGAGTTTATATCCATGTGATAACTAATTATGGAAAGGCTCAATAGAGATGCGATTATTCCCATAGCCATTTGGAATCATGGGATGTGGCTTGTACCCTTCATGATCAGTAGGCTGATTAATCTGTTATCGGATAACAGATTTAATTAAATTAAATAGAATTGTTCTATTTTATTTAGGCCTCAACAAAATAGGCTATTGGGCCTACTGGGTCACACACTAAGGACTTATCCACAAGTACAGGGGCAAGGACGTAATTTATGAAGATTTTGGGTTTTTATAAAAAAATTCAAAATCCTCTATAAATACTAATAGTTTCAGCCAAACCCTATCAAGCCAAGGGTGCTAACCAAGTCCTCAGCCTCCTCCCTACCTCCTTCTCTCCCTAGAAGGCATCCATGGGTGATGGAGCTCCATTTGGGAAGAGTTCTCGAGGCCGACGCAAAGGGAGAACCTGATGTTGATGAAGTTCGTGTGGATACTGTTAGAGACCGGACACTTGAACAGTTTGAAGAGCATGAGAAGCTCATTTCCTTCCTCTCCATGAGATTATATGAATCCCTATCAGGTATATTCGAACTTGATTTGATCAATTTTTTATTTTCATCGTTCGATTCTGATTGAGACAGATTCTAAAGAAACTCATAGAAATCGTCGCTTTCGCTGCACCAAATTTTTATGGACAATTCCTTATAGCTACAAGAGGACTAGATTGCACCTGCTTACTGTTGATATCCTGTAGTGGTCACCATCTTCCTCTTGCGGTCATAACCTTGTTGTTGCTGATCACGAGCTGGAGCCCTATTGTTGTGTACTAGTGGCCCATATGGCCCAAGGTCACGCTCTACTCGATAGGTGGCCTCGTAAGCTATTGCCATGGTGGGCCAAAAGGTAGCCACCAATCGGGTCCTGATACCTCCTCTAAGTCCATCAATAAACTTTTTAGCCCTATCAGTCTCATCCTCACAGATATATGCTGCATAACTCTCCAGCTCGACAAACTTGTTCTCATATTGCATGACTGTCATCATGCCCTACTCTAGTTGCATGAACTCTTGTTTCTTAGCATGACGTACATGAGGTGGAATATATTTGTCCCTGAAGGCCTTGAGAAACTCATCCCAAGTGATCTTAGACTCCCGAGTCCCTACAAACTGTGTGTGTAGGATAGACTCCCATAACATTTCTGCAGAAAGCTGTAACATGTGTGCTACCAATTTAACTCTATCTTCAGGTGGGCACTCAATCACTCTAAATATCTTCTCAAGCTCTCTAATACAGCTTTCAGCCAACATCGGCTCCATCTCACCCCAGAAAGTAGGTGGGTTCATCTTGCAAAACAAATCAATCATCACACTAAGGTGAGGTTCGACCCGAGCCTAGGAATTTTGCACTAGTCCTTGAGCAACCATAGCATTGAAACCTTGTTGCGCCTGAGTTTGGGCTTGCATAGTCTGAAGAAGGCCTTGAAATGCATTTGCCCAATTACCCCCATCAGGGGCCTACCTGGCACCTAGAGCCGGTCCAGAGTGCTCGAATCCTGGAGGTTGCCCTCAACCATGGGCACATCCTAGAGGTCACCAATGCCCCTCCAATGGTTGGTTCCTCACCAACAATTTCTTGAGGAAACAAAACAACAACCTTTAGGTCTAACTGATCCAAAATCATTAATCAAGTAATACAAAAAAAAAACTCTCTCATCCAAGTTTACAACTTAAAAATCTAAACAATCAAAGCAAGATGTGCTTTTGTTATAATTGACAAACCCTTGCTCTAATACCTAGTCTTGTCATGACCCAGAAAAACGCAACGAAATTTTATTTTTTGAGACATGACAGTGGGATAAAACCCACAAATAAAAGAGGTTCAGCAACAAAATCACACTCTAAAATTTAACCACACCTGTTCCACAACATCATAACATTCCGGCACTTGGAACCAAAATATTCCAAATAAAAATTATAACTACAAAACTGGAGAATCTAGATTAAACTTGAACAACCACAATGTCAAGATACTTTACTAAAATGAGACAAAATCAAGTTATGGTGACACCACAAGGGCACATAACCAAAATCTTTAAACGGAAGGCATCAACCCTACAAACCAAAACTCTAACATAAAGTAGAACCAACAACAATCCTTGCGAGCAAACCACCACTAAGTGGTCTCATCATCAATAAAAAACCACTAACATTGGGAGACATCAAGCACCTAAAAGATAAGACAAGTCACTCGTCTCCCAAGTCCACGTAGTCTAGTTCACCCACCGGTTCTGCCTCGTGTCCCACTTCGGGATTTTCCTCTTCCAAACATGTAAATGACAAAATAATCCATGGGGTGAGTCATAATGACTCAGTAGACATCCCATCATCCGCCAAATCGAATAGCCGATATGGGCTTATCATGATATGTATAGAAGCACCCAACTTGCACATGTTATTTACAATATAGAACTAAACAATATGTGAATAACTTGGCATTCCATAGATTTTATGACATACAACCACAACCTACCAAAATCCAAATCAAAGAGGACTTCTCACCAAGACATAGTATTACAAATGAATCTTGTAATGCAACACCAACTATTGAGATCTATAATGTATACTGTACAAACAACTTGTCTAAATGAGCTAATGAATACAACATGATTACTAACACAACAACCATACCACAATGCATCTATCCCCTATATGAAACATTCACATTTTCATTTTTTTCGTAAAGAATGCGTCATCTTGCGATCTCAACGAGCTATGACCGGATCTACTATATATAACAGTAATTATATAGCTAAGCTAAATCTCGTAGTGCACCTAAGCAGGGATGACACTTAAGATAACCCACATGATCTAGGATCGAAGGATGCACCAGACAGTTCTAAACTCTGCTGCCCACAGACACGACTACTAGTTTAGTCTAGCTCAGTCTCATATTTTGTTTTTGATGCACACATGCATTACAACACATCTTAGTCAATGTCATGATTCATCTCATACCATATGCAACCTGCTTTGCAATGATGCCTATCATATTTAAAATAAAGACCATGCCACCATGATTGCCAATTTAACAAACTAATAGACAATGCATTCCACAATCTAACAAAAGACACCACATAGACATGATACTAGACACCATTGCTAATTAATAGTGCTTTATCTATCATGGTTAAGCAATGCAATGCAATACATACTCATAAATGATATGCCAATACAACTTAGACCCCTAGAACAACCACAACATGAATATTGATGATGCTACATGAAAATTTTAGATTTAAATAATTGATTCAAACTCTATATAATTCGGTTAACTAACAACTTTAAACATTATCTAAATCAAGGAACTAATAGATCTAACAATAATCTAAGGGGCTAACAAATTAATCGCTAAGGTTTGCCACGTAACATAGAAGGAATAAATCATTTAATTAACTACATTAACATCACTAATTTGCTTGTAAATAGATGCTAAGATTAACCAACACTACCATTCTAAAATCACACATCTACGAATTTAATCATTATCTACAAGTCATGATAGAATTTTCAATATAAATTTAGTGGTAATAGATACGTTCGGGATGTCTACCGAAATGGCATCGACAAATCGATTCGAAGTTAACACAAAGTTTGACTAGCTAAATAAGGATTTTCTCCCTCAATTAACACTAACCGCAAGTATACAAGGGTAGATAGATATATAGCATGGATAGAATACAAGAGAAATGATGTGAGAGAGTGAAAAGGAAAGAGAAATAAAATAAAATATCACCCACGGCACTGTAACAACTGGAGGGAGGTGTGGCCGCGGTGTGGTTTGGTGCACAGGGGCGCGCGGGTGCTGCCACATGCGAAGGGAGCCGGATGTCTAAGGGGGCTGCGGCTGGGCGGCTGAGTGCTGGTCAGCGTAGCTGTGCGCGCCGGAGGGGGGCAGAGACAGCTGCGGGCCGCAGCTGTGCGCGAGGTCGCGCCCGCAAGGTGGGGGGAGGGAGGCGCCGCGGTTGCACACGGAAGGGGTTAACGGCGCTTCGGCGTTGTAGTTGCGCGCAAGGGGTGGGGTGCTTCATGCAGGCGAAACCCAAGGGGGGGCTGCGGTGGCTGTGGAAGGAAGGTGTTGAGGCGACATTAGAGATGACGATCTTCCTTTCCTCTTTCTTCTGGCCACGGGAAAATACCTGTAAGATCCTTGGAGAGTTCATTGCCCACTTCAGCTAGAGCCAGCATTCCCTCTATGCAGACTCCAACTTCTACAAGAGGATATTTACCTGCCACACCTAATTCAACAAAAGCAAAGCCAACCACCAAAAGCTTTGTACCACAGAGAAGCTTTAAGCCCAAAATCTCATTAGTTGAATGTGAGAAAACTGGCCTTCTTACTTCAGGGGAGCCCATTGCAAGTGAATCACAAGAGAAGACTGTTGGAGTTTCTAGGAATACCTGACGACGATCCAAATTCCATTGCGCTGCGGAAGACAAGAACGAGGAAGATATGCCGGATAGGAATCGCCTATCTCCTTCAGACGACCCTCTGATTTCCTCTCTCTATTGAGCCTGTATGGTGCAACCGTATGGGGAGTCACAGCCCTGCCTGTGCTTATATAGAGAGGAGGGACCAGTCCGAGTTCGACTAGGATTAGGATCCTGCCCATAGTCGGATCCCGGGCCAAACAGAGAAACGGCCCAATAAGCCATGTTCCATCTTGTAGACTTTAATAGTGTGCTAAGTCGAGCCCATTAACAAGTGGATCACTTAATTAAATACCGGGTAAACCCAACATTCTCCCACTTGATCCATCTTGTTCCTTATACATCAAATCTTCTCTTTGAACTATACATATAATACTAATATATATATAATTTTGAAAATGACTCTAGAAGATTTGACATCAAGGGCTCAGACTTGAAATGAGAAAACCGGTATGCGCGCGCGCGATAAAACAGAAAACCAGCACACTGTCTCTATTAGATGGAACCCAAATTGCTCAAGTTATAGTAGGTCAAATGACAAGGGTCATGGCGGTAAATGCATTCAATCACACACCACCTTCCATGTACCACGTGTCACCAACTTTCCCATAACTGAACACTGTAAATGGCTGTTTGAATAAACGTACACTGATGTTTATTCGATGGTCACCACTTTAAGTTACATTACGCATACACGAAGTCCATTCGAAGTGTACACAAATGGAACATGCAGAATACAACAACAATGAAGAATCAATCACACAACCGTAAGTGTCAAACTAAATCACAACATATCAAGAGAACCCGACAAGACCCATCCGAATCACATGACCACAAAGATGCTGCAGTAGTCCCTTAGTGAGTGGATCTGTCACCATGAGACTGTCTCTATTATGCTCAATAGACACTTAATTGATTCCTCACTTAATCTTTAAGACAAAAGTACTTTATGCCTAAGGTTCTACCACCCTTAGACACCTTATTGTCCTCAGAGAAAACACTGTAGTGGAATAGTCGTTATAAATCCTGATAGGCCTCAAAAGACTACAAAAAGTAGAGAAACGACCAAATTCCATAACCGAATAGCCTATGCACTAGCCTCATGACATGCATTGAAAACAGCCGCCATAGTGGAAGTAACCGTAAAAGATAACCAAAAGTAAACTTTCGGATATCAAGCAACCACCACATAGTACGTATCGGCATATGCAACTATCTCAAATTGATATGACCTCCTTTATGTGAGCATAACACCCCTCTTGTGCCTTTAAGATATCTAAGACCTTCAAGGTCATAAATGGAACACCATAGCATCTTGCATTTTTACCTTTAACAATAGGTACCTTATCGGGTGTGCAACGGCAAATGGAACCTTTTAGAACCTATAAGATGTAAGATCTATGAGAAAAGACCTAAGAAGCCTAATAGTCTAACTACGGTGTTCTCTAAGCCCAAGATATACTAGGCTACACCTAAATCTTCCATCTCAGCAAAATTCTCGAACGGTAAAACCTTAATTTCATGTAACAAGCAGAGATTACCTTTAACAAGTCATATGCCATCCATACACAAAAGCAAGATAAAATTTACTCCCACTGACCTTCAGGTATAAACACTCAACAAAAGTGTTCACTTTAAACTCAAATGACAAAAATATCTCATTAAACATGAGATACCACAGTCGGGAGGCTCGCTTAAGTCAGTAAATGGATTTCCTTAACTTGCATACCATATGTTCTCTCTATTCAATATGAAACACTTGAGGTTGCTCCATGTACACCTCTTAATCTTGATCCCAAACTCCTAGTGGCATCCTTATTAGGCGTGCGTGTCTGCTTTGCCTTAATGCAGTCAACACATGTCACAAAGTCTTTAAAGTCAAGAGAAGAAAATACTCCTCTAACTAATCTTTGAAGCCTCTTAATAGAGATAATTACCTAATCTCCTGTACCACAACATGGATGACTCATAATTTATGCTATCATGCTTATTGCCATTAAGCTGAAGTAGGTAGACTATCGTGAACATGTTAAACCATAGAAGATATACACATATTCCACAAACCATCAGAAAGATTGCCAGTACCAAAACAACTGAATCTTTAATTAAATTAAAGGAAACAATTCCAAAACTGAAATGGAACCATTTACAATCAAGTTTTGATACCGACACCATAATTCTACTATACGATGGTACATAGAAAGTGTCATCTAAATTTGAAACATATCACTACTAAATATAGCCTAAAACGATTCCTTTAGCCTTCACTTGCAAGCATGTCCTATTCCTCGAAAAGAATCGGTACTCACCCTTATGGATCGGCCTTCTGAACAGGAATCCCTACTCAAAAGTGGCAACAAACACAACAAATCTTGAGTCAAGTCTCTAGGAATCTAAAGGAATAGTAACCAAATAAGACTCATCAATATATATGATAAGAGACCGCACCTTTCTTCTCAAGCCACCTTTTATATTTCTGACAATCTTTCTTTATGTGTCCAACCTTATGGCAGAAGAAGCACTTATCGTTCTTTTCTTTTCTATTTTTGTTTTTCTTCTTCTTACCCTTCATTTGAACACCAATTCCTTTCACTGAATGTCCACTTCCATTATGAGAGGTAAAATTAACCACATTATTCCTTTCTCCTCTCAATCTCTCTTCCTCCTGTACACACATGGTCATCAACTCATTGACAGACCACTTAGCCTGATGTGTGTTGTAGGAAATTTTAAAAGCTTCATATTCCATAGGTAGAGAGTTAAGAATGAAGTGAACCAGAAAAGTATCAGAAATTGTAACCTCCATGGCATTGAGTTGAGCTGAAATGTCTCTCATCATCATGATATGCTCTCTAACACTCCTTTGCCCGGTGTACTTCATCGAGAGAGTTTGGCCATCAAGGTACTTGCCTTAGCCTTGTCGAACCGACAAATTGCTCCTCAATAGCTTGAAGAAACCCACTAGCACTGGTTTGTGTAGGGATTGATCCCTTTATGTTCTGACTGACGTGTCCCTGAAGAAATAGGAGACACAAACGATTGGATCTCTCCCACTTCTCAAAATGAGTCTTCTGGTCAAGAGTACTATCAACTGTAATAGGAGCAGGCTGATCCTCACGTAAGGCTAAGTCTAAGTCCATACACCCTAATGCAAACAGTACCATTTGTTTCCATTCAGCAAAGTTTGTTCCATTAAGATAAGGCACAGACCCAGTAAAAGGTGTAAAGAGTGGAGAAGCAACTGCAATTAATAAACATGCTCACATGAGATAATGCAACTTAATCATGTACGAGGCAACAGGCTAAAAGCTCAAAATAATTCTTATAACCGAAAAGAATTACAATCAGTCCGGGGCATCATTGTAATTTCTCCTTTGGGAGGCAATCACAATATGCTAATGGACCAACTCCCCAAATAGACCGAAATGATAGAACTAACATCCACATATACTTTGATGTCCAGAGAATTTATACCTTTGGGTACCAGAATTCCCAAGAGTCGCCGTATACATAAATATCATTCTATCCTACTCTTAACTTAAAAATAAAGCACTCCTTTGGGAGTTGAACTTTATCTCTAAATTAAAAGTACAAATTTAATACTATTCTTATTTTCTTTATAAGGATTATTCAATATTTTCTATGTATAAGGCCACTTTGGTGATCTACTCACACACTTCAAATATTAAATCTCCCTCCCTCCAAATAAGAATAATATTAAAACTGTATGCTCACTTGATGCTATTTAAACTAAAGAGAAGTAAATTTTATTATCCCTCATGATTGGTGCCACTTTGGTGATCTACCCAACCACTTAGAATGCAAAAATTCACCACTAAACCATATAACAACATCAAATAATGACTTTATGTGGCTAAGGACATTTCCATGATATTATTGCAATAAGAAATATTCATGCACAAATAAAAACTTTAAGAGGTCATGATTGCATGCTTAAGATTTCTAACCAAAATTGCAATAATTAATGTCCAACTTCATGCTAAAATTCACCGAAAATAACTTAATACGAAATTCTAGCAACCATTTTGCATATATATCAGTTCTACTTGTAGAAATATCCACGAATTAATTCTGAATCCAGCATTTTGCATGCATGTCCTGTATCCTTTAACATGGTTTTGCTTAATGGATTTCAGCCCTACGGGATGCTTAATGGGCTGAGTATCCTATGAACTAAATGGATACTGGATAATCCTTTAACCAAATCAAAGAACAGTGACATTTACTTTAATACAAAACAATTAACTTGATGGATAGAATTAACAAGGATATTTCAACCGGATATCTTAATGGATATCAAATCAGATCTAAACTCAAATCGGATTCGGGTCTAATACTTTAAAGGATTCAAAATCCACTTAATTTAAATCCAAATCAGATTCTACTTTAAAGAATCTAAATCCGAATTAAATCCAAAAACCTTAAAGAATACCAAAATAGATTCTAATTTAAAACAGATTCGAAATGATTCCTTATCGGATCGAGGACTCATTTAACCAAAATCCAAATCTATTCCATCTTTAAAATCAGAATCCAAATCTGATTCTAACACCAATGAGAATCTGGATCCAAATACCTTAAAGATCCAAATTCAAATCGAAACCGAATCTTAAAACCGATATAGATTCAAAACAATTTCAAATTCAGTTCCAAAAAGGATAGAAATACCCATTAACCAAAATTTTAAAGAATGTTTTAACTTTAAAAACATAATCCGAATCAAATCCTAACAAACCAAATCCGGATCCAATAAATGTAAATAACCGAATCAATCCTTACTGGATCCAGACAGGGGCAATATAGTAAAAAGGTCTTCTTCTCCCCCACGTTTCTCCTCCACGGAGAAACCCTAACCGCTGGATTCCTTCGGCGGCGGCGGAGCATGGGATAGCCGGAGCCCCCTCGCCGGCCGGAGATGGCGCCGAAGGCGCCGTCCGGCGAGAGGAGATGCTGCAGAAAACCTTTTTTTTTTTTTTTTTTGCTGAAACACCTTCCCGCAGGCACATGCCCGCGGGAAGATGAAGGCAGCGGGCGCTGCCTACTGCCGCCGGCCGCCCGGCCGCCGTCCGGGGCACCGCCCCCTGCCCACCCCTTGCCGCGGGCGGCGCACGCCGCGCGCGGCGCCGGCCGGGGGTCAAAAGCCGCTTGCCGCCGGCGGCCGGCGGGCCAACTACAGTCGGCGCACAGGCGATAGCCTTCGAGGCCATGTACCGGGGTGAGGAGGAGGCGCGGAGACCAGCGCAGTGCAAACCCTACGAGGGCTGACGACCAGGCCAAGTGCAGACGCGAGCAACGCCAGAGCGTCGGTGTCGCCATGAACAGGGCACTCGGCCTTGCCTCAGACGCTTTCGCCGTGCCCCCGCACCCATTAGATGGCCGTGAGGGCAACCAGATACCGAGCGACCCAGATCTCGGTGGGAACAAGAACACAAAGGAAATCGGAAAGAACCGAACCGATTCCCAAATCAGACATCCGTGGATCAAAACACGGGCTCTGATACCACATGTTGGAGTTTCTAGGAATACCTGACGACGATCCAAACTCCATTGCGCTGCGGAAGACAAGAACGAGGAAAATCTTCCGGATAGGAATCGCCTATCTCCTTCAGACGACCCTCTGATTTCCTCTCTATCTGAGCCCAGGCGTATGGTGCAACCGTATGGGGAGTCCGCCACGCTGTGCTTATATAGAGAGGAGGGACCGATCCGAGTTCGACTAGGATTAGGATCCTGCCCATAGTCGGATCCCGGGCCAAACAGGAGAAACGGCCCAATAAGCCATGTTCCATCTTGTAGACCTAATAGCGTGCTAAGTCGAGCCCATTAACAAGTGGATCACTTAATTAAATATCGGGTAAACCCAACAAAGACTTCCACTTCACGGGCATTTTCTTTTACACGAGTGTTTTCATCTGTATCAGCAAAGAGGACACTCTCTTTACCAGTTACACCAGTTTCAAGAGCCGGACCTTCATCTGAAAAGGATAATCCAGTTGTTTGCTTTAAACTGTAAAGATTATAATTTTATTTTCCGTAGATTTCTCAGGTTGTCTGTCTCGGAACTTCAAATTAATGATCTCCTGTCAAAATTTATTCTCTTAGACCCGTTTGGTACAAGTTTAATTTGGAGATTATATCTTTGTTCCTGATCTTTATGGAATTGAAGAGAAAACATTTGAAGCAGTTTATGTGATACGTTTCCTTTTGATGCCTGCAGCTGGGTATGGCCAATGCTCTTGATACAGAGAGTGAAAATCCATCTCCCGAGTTTCAAAATTGACGCCTTAGGGAAGGATTTTGTTGGTTGATCTTCGTGAATGTCTAACCTCACATCCACTCAGATGCTTTAACTTGAGCCCATTGTTAGTTTTGAACTGTAAAAATTATAAATTTATTTTCCGTAGATTCCTCGGTTTGTCTCGGAGTATCACATTTAGTTTTTTTTATAAAAGTTGCTTCAGTGATAATGCTTTACGTTGATATTGTTTTACGTAGATGCAAATGAACTGCTTGCAAAATTATCTTCACTTCCGTTCGGAATGTATAAATCTATAAAGATAACAATATCTCATAACTCACTATAATCAATTATTATTTATGCTTGTTACAAATAAATACGTAGGTAACGATAATAATGCTGTCTGCCCTGCACCAGACCATCCTCTATCGCGATATGCCTCCTCCCCCTCAACCAATGGCCCAACTAACCAGCCACTGTATGCATCACGATCGGCCTCTCCGCCCCCTCATCTCGATGGCCCAACCACCGTAATCCTATCCGGTTGCTATCCGGTGCACATTTAGCAACGTACAAACTATGTTGGGCAAATGGTGAATGTAACTCCACAAATGTTCTTGCCGCCTTTGACAAAGTTGCTTAGAGTCCTGTAATGATTTCATGTAAGCAAATCATATTAAAGTTTATCATTCTCTTTCTCTTCCTACATAGAGTCAGTTATCAAATTTAGTCTCACGGAAATTACTATAGGATTACTGATTTCCCCTAAAGTGGCAAATTTTTTCCAACGTCCAAGTTCTTTATCTCCTTTCATATTAAAGGTGACACTTGATTTTTCAGTTGAGAAGGCCTTCAGTAGATTATTTGTAAAATGATAAAATCAATTTAGATGCAAATATCTTCTACTCTATCTAATATGACTTTTTTTTAATTCTTTCAAATTATTACATAATATTATTTAGATTTTAGTCGGAGATACAGACCTATCTACTCTAATTTTTATATCATATCTTTATCTTGTGTTAAAAAATTCTTAAATTTTTTAAAGAATTTATTACAATCATATTACAATTTTATATTCAATCAATATATAAAATATTATAAGAAGACGTGCGTAGCACGTGATTTAACTAGTATTAACCGATGATCGAGTGGAAACAAACCTCTCTGACACGGGACCGGATTATTATTCGTGGACCCGCCGGCGTAAACGGGTCGGATTCTTCTCTAGCGTACCCTTTTATAATGATCACCGCGCAAGCGTACGAGGCCGACAAAGCTTCGCTGGTGCGATTCTGGCCCATCTTTGTAGTCGGCATCTTCCTCTCAAGAGTTTTTTTTTTATTAGGAGACTTTTATTTTTCTAAATTGTACAACTAACATAAAAAAAACTAAAAAAATTAACACAGTTGGGGCGAAAGTAGAACATATACTTTCACTCCAAACATGGAAGTTGACTACACCGACTTGTATTTAAGAACTATTTAATATCCGTCTAGATCTCAATTAATTAAGGTCACCGAGTAGGTGTGAAAAATACCAGCTCTTAAAATCAGACTAATCTACTGTGACGGGGGGGTGAAGTTAAAATATAATATAAGTCGAATCAAATAATTTCAATTTTACATGAAAGAAGGCGCAAATTTAACCGTTGCATAAGTTAGCCAACCATAACACAATTTTAAAATCTGAATATCAAAACGTCTGACTTATTAATACGTATGTGTGGATCTCCAACTTTAAAGTTCGAAGTCCCGAAAGCCGCCAGTTTCACGATGTCGTGGGTGCTTTTACCTACGTGGTGCTATTCTTCTAATATGTTTTTAAGTGTGTTTAGTTGTAACAATTAAAAGAAGAGTTTGGGTCATTCAAGAACGTCGGCCGAAGAAGTATTTTCTGTCTAGATATAAACATCCGTAGTGTTTACAAGATCGAGGTAGACTCTATGGTGCTGTTTGGCAGGGAGATAACTTGGAGATAACCTTAGATTATTCTCAAAATTTAAGAGATAACCCAAATTTATCTCCTAAATTTTATGGTGCCAAACATGTCATATAGGTTCAATCCACATTTAAATCGTAACGAATTCTATTTTTTTGAATCTTGGGTGGAAGACACTCTCTCTGCCGTCTATTGAGATGACCCAACTCTTAAATAAATAATTTAAATTTTTTGATCATATAACTTTGAGAATTCTCTTCATCACAGATATAAATAACTCATTCTGCCTAGTGAGTTTCATAGTTAAATCGTGAATGTTCATAAATTTCACGTGAGTGTTTGTATGTACGGCGAAAAAATCGAACTTAAAAAAAAATATTATTTACGAAACAAATCTTCCTCTCAAAATTCAGCACACGATCGCGCAGAAGTTTCCTGCACGTACGTCGTCACCCCCCCCCCCCCCCCCCCTTATCTCTATCATTGCTAACAGATAATAATTGACAAGGAGAAAGGACCCCCAATGGCGGGCATCGCACCTGCATATGCGCCAGCGGTGCCGCAATGAACAGGACGTCACGTCGCCCCCCCAAGGGAAGGGATCGTGATGGAGGAGAAGCTGCCAACCGGCCCGGCTGGGGCTTCCGTAAGGGACTTCAGCGAAGCTTCGTAGGAACCTGCCCAGCGAGAGCGAGAGCGAGAGAGAGAGAGAGAGGGTGATGGCTCTAGCTAGCCAGATGATCGCCTCCCGGCACGTCGCCTTCCGACACCTCCCCGAAAGCGATTGCCCTTGCCTTTACCCCCTTCTCCCCCCCACCCGACCCAACCAGCTGCCTGGCGGCTGGCCAAGAGAGGTCCGGGAAGCTGGCTAGGTATCTGATTCCGGTGGCGCAACCGGACGCTATTCTATTTTGTCCCCGTGAGGACCCACGGCCGGCCGGAGAACAGCCGCCGGCGCGGTAATAATCTGTTCTAGCTAGGTTCGCGGTACGGTTGACGATGTAACCTGAGCCGGCGTAACCGGTGTCCATGTCTCGGCCGCAGAGGAGATGACAGAGATCATGCGGTGGAACTAGATTATTTCATTATTTCACCCCCTCCACGGCGGCCATTAAAAGGGCCGGGCCGACGGCGGGGGAGGCGGATCGGGAGGCGGCGGAGCAAGCTGTGGTAGTGCTGCGGGAGATATGGCCGAGGCGAAGGGCAGCCCTCCGAGCTGCGCCGCGGAGACGGGGCGGCCCCGGGCGGCGGCGGCGGAGGAGGAGTACGAGGACCTGCTGCCCCTGATGGCGGAGAAGCTGGAGGCCGACGACTTCGTGTCGGAGCTGTGCGGGGGGTTCCGGCTGCTGGCGGACCCGGGGCGGGGGCTCATCACGCCGGACAGCCTGGCGCGGAACTCCGCGCTGCTGGGGATGGGGGGCATGACGAGGGCGGAGGCGGAGACCATGGTGCGAGAGGGCGACCTGGACGGCGACGGCGCGCTGAACGAGACCGAGTTCTGCGTGCTCATGGTGAGGCTCAGCCCCGAGATGATGCGCGACGCCGAGGTGTGGCTGGAGAAGGCCATCCTTCGAGAGCTGAATGCCCACGCCGCCCCAGACTGCACAGAGCAGCGCCGCCTGTAATCAAAACCCCCCCTCAATCTTCCACACGCTATCGATCTTCTCCGCGCCGTCGTACGTATACGTAGTCGACGGTGTGCCGGCAGGAGCTATATCCGGATCAATAACTTGCTGGGCCTGCGGTTTCTAGGGTTTTCAAGCCGATCGGTCGAGCTCTTGTGTACACATGCACGCACGTCGAAGGAATCAAGCTGCAGGTCCATAATCGCACGCGTCTGCGCTTCTCTCCCCCCCTTTCGGTCGTTCGAGGGATTATGGTTGAATCGGGCGATGGTGTGTACTTTTCGGACTGGTTCTAGTCTTGATCGATGGGAATGATTTGAGTTATTTCCGGGTTTTTTTTCTAAATAGCATGCATTTTTTTTTTTTTGCGAACTAGCACGATAATAGTTTAAATTAGCAAACTAGCATGGTTTTCTAGAAGTCGGAGTCATCCACTACGACTTCTAGATTTCGGGACAAAGTCGGATCTTTGGATAACAACTTATTTAGGAGTCTAAATTTCGCCGACGGTGATTAGATTAGTCGTATAACCTTAATCCGACTTCTTAAGAAATATTTAAAGATGTTAATTAATTTTTATTTTTATTTTTTGGTAGGGTATAGTTTGATTAAAGTCGGGGTATAACCCCGACTTCTTTGTAGTGTCGAGGAAAAGTCGGACTATAAAAGTCCGACTTCCAAATGCAGAAAACATGATATTGCAGGTTTGAAGTCGGGATTTAAAAACCTGACTTTATTAAAAGTCCTCATATAAGTCGAATAAAAATTATACGACTTTGACTAGTGAAGTCGGATTCTGAAAACCCGACTTATATAAGCATGTATATATAAGTCGGATTTAAGTAATCCGACTTCAAAATCCAGAACCTTCCCCGGAGGCCAGGTTCTGCAGGTTTGAAGTCGGATTACTAAAATCCGACTTATATAAAATAGTTAACAGAAGTCGGATAAGATATGTACGACTTTAAAAAAGAAGTCGGATTCTGAAAACCCGACTTATATTAGCATGTATATATAAGTCGGATTTAAGTAATCCGACTTCAAAATCCAGAACCTTCCCCGGAGGCCAGGTTCTGCAGGTTTGAAGTCGGATTACTAAACTCCGACTTAAATAAAATAGTTAACAGAAGTCGGATAAGATATGTACGACTTTAAAAAAGAAGTCGGATTCTGAAAACCCGACTTATATTAGCATGTATATATAAGTCAGATTTAAGTAATCCGACTTCAAAATCCAGAAACTATCCCGCGAACCGATTTTTGCAGGTTTGAAGTCGGGTTTTATTTATCCGACTTCTTTAAACTTGTTGATGAAAGTTGATTGAAACTTATGCGACTTTGACGAAAAAGTCGGGTTTACAAAATCCGACTTATTTATAGGTCTTTGAAGAAGTCGTGCTTGTACAGTCCGACTTTATAGTGAAAGTTAAAAAAAAACATGTGATCGAAGCAATTTCACACACTTCCAACATGTCTTCAAACATGTTTTTTGCCACACATTCAAATGTGGTTCACACACATTCAACTTGTCTTTGCATACATTCAAACATCCAAACACACCACATTACAACCATTAAATAAGCAATCATTCAAAACACACAATATAGCACATATAGTTTTCAACCAAACCACAGAGAGAGAGATCCAAACATCCCCACACATAGAAAGATGCAATTCAACATAAGTTAACATTCAACCATGTTTAAAAGGAGTACAAAATAGCACCCACACCACTAATTCCTTCTCCGTCTTACAACTTGCTTCCTCTTCCTTAAAACTCTGCCCGGTGTCTCCTCTTCATGTTCTTCAGGTTGTGGAGGACGAGGCTCTGTTACGCCGGACTGTTGTGTTGGATGTAGTGGCTCCATTGGAATGCGCTCTGTGTCGAGGCTTACTCCTGGACGTTGGCTTGAAGGATCTTGGGGGAATGATGATGGACCGGCGCCATAACCACTCCAACAAAAGGGTGGTTGAAGCCATGCGCCGCTTGGAGTTTGCATTGGATTTGTAGGAGGTTCATACGCCGGAACTTGCATGCGGCATTTAGTCTTCATTGCATGTTGTAGCTGTAAAATCTTCATTTTTGTTTGCTGTAACATGAAGTCATTTCTAGTGACAAGCATCTCTGTGATCTTGTCATGTGCATCCATCTGTTCAAATAAGAGAATTACATAGTTAGTTACACATAACATAATTTAGATACCTAATCATTCAAATTGTATTGAACTAATTGAACGTACCATTTCCCTCTCCACAGGCCCTCTTGGATAGTATAATTGTGGAGGCTCCCCAACCGGTTTCGTCAGGTAAGGAACAGTGTGCTCCATGTACCAACTATGATATTGCGATTGATCTACTTGTTCTACGCCTCCCTCAGGTACATAAGCATAACTCATTCTATCATTCCACCTTGCTATGTACTCAGCATAGAACTTATACGTGTTACTTTCACATAGGTAATTGCATACACAACCTGGCATTGCCATCTTTACAGCTTCCATATATCTAAGAAGATGAGTGTACGAGCTTTCCCAATCCCCAAATAACGATTCAAATGCCTTTCTCCGTGCACTCCAAGCCACATAGTATGATGGACGTATAGAGTACTTCATTTGTATCATATCTATGATATCTTTGGGTTGAATACTAAGACGAGACCGGACAATTGGTAAAATGCAACGCTGAATTATTGTACATGTCAACTGTCTATGACTTGTGTTGCAAGCAGAACTAGAACAAGTGTGAGTCTTTTCAAACTTGGTGATTTTCCACAAACCCCCCGCTCTTTTACTCACACAAGCATGCAATCTCCACTTGCATCCATCCTGTAGTCTAAGACATGTTAATGTCAATATAGACTTATTGGATCTTTCTGTTCTATATTGTACGTTACATTTCACAGACCAAGTGGAAACTGCAACAATAAGATCTTCTTTGCACGTGAACACATCTCCTTCGGAGATCTCATCACCACTAACACATCCATCTCTCACTTCTTCGGTACTTTCGACATGTCCATCTTCTTCTTCATCTTCTTCAACATACCCATTGTTTGCCACTGCATCATCAATCCAACTTCTATCCTCATCATGCTCAAATTCGTCCACAAACGCTATACTATTGAACATTTCGTTCGGTACCTCTTCGTTATCATCGTCTTGGTCTTCACTGCTATGTTCAGAATCATTACATCATCTACATCTAATTGAACCCCATCGTATTACGTTGTACTCCGTTCGACTTCTACATTCCAAGAAGGTGCATTACAATCATATTGCGACATTAGTCTTTGTCATACTTTGTGTATTGCATCCCCTTTGAAGCCCAATTGGACAATTGACTACGATTTATGCTCCATATTGACTCGTTAATGTTATCTTCCTTTTCTATATAAAGTGGAATATTATTCTCCATACAACGTCTTATCATCACTATACATGATTCATCGTCCATGACATTCTGAACACCATCAATATAGTTATATACCATCTTTAAAATACATGTCTCTCGACTAAGTCCAGTACAGTGATATACATAACTCTTGAATTCCTCATATAAACATATCACTGGTACTTTCAGAGGAAATGAGTATCCACCATCATAATAAGCATAATTATTATTTATTAAAATTTCTCTGTCCAATTGAACATAAATGACCGCTTCTCTCGATGACATGTTAGTTATGAACAAGATAAACCTGAAATTAATATCCACATAATTTTATTAAAAGAAGAGCATACAATATACAAAATTAACCGAGGCGAATGCCATTTTCGAACTAAATATTAAATAACATGAATATGATCAATTTAATCTAATGATATCCATACATATCAAGCAATTGACATAAGCCAAACGATCTGAGGCACATTTGTGTCCATCGACCGTATATTGTTACCAATCAAATACGGTCGTTTGAACAAATTATACGGATTAATCGAACAACAGTACATTCGATTAAAATGTTACTACGTTCTATTCTTTCGAATTATGCCTCTCTACTTGAACCCAATAGTTGTTTATCTCTAATAAAATAGGTATAAACCAACATTAACTCTACGAAATCAGACATAAACTCTCGGATTCACAATCTCTCGGAGGATGATCAATAACCAAATCAAAGTAGGGCCTATTTGCGGATAGGAACTAACCGAATGAAGGCGGCGGAGGAAGAATGCCGCAGAAGTCCACGCCTCCCTCAGCCGGAGGAGGACGATGTCGGGCCGCGCGTCGTGTCGGAGGAGGAAGAGATGGAGCCTGCGTCGCGCCGGAGGAGGAAGAGGAGGAGGAGCAGGAGGAGTAGGAGGAAGAACAGGAAGAGCTGGAGCCTTGCTCCGAGCCGGAGGAAGAAGAGTAGGAGGAGGAGTTGGGACCCTTGCGCCGCGCCGGAGGAGGAAGAGAATGGGAGCCGTCGCAAGGATGGGAGCCGCGCGCTAGTGTGGGCGGCGGCGGGCGGAGATAGGTTACATAGCATGAAGTCGGACTTTTAAATAACGACTTATTTTTATAAGTCGGAGAACATATATCCGACTTAATTATTTAATCGTATTTCTAAACACCGACTTAACTATGCGCAGGCTTGTCACAGCTCCAAACAAAGTTTAAAAAAAAGTCGGAAACAAATCATCCGACTTTATAAGTCATTATCCAAAAATACGACTTTGCCCCGAAATTAGAAAGTCGTAGTTGATGACTCCGACTTCTAGAAAACCATGCTAGTTTGCTAATTTAAACTTTTACCGTGCTAGTTCGCAAAAAAAAAATATGCATGCTATTTAGAAAAAAAACCCAGTTATTTCCTGACTTCTATGTATCTGTACACTGTTCATTAGCTGGTCTTGCAAAAGAGAAAAAATATATTAAAATATTTTCATGCCGAAATAAAACCAACGTACGGTAGTGGTGTTACCGCAAGTGGAAGGTGGTTTCTTTCTCAGCTCTATCACGAACAAACATGAGTCACATCAAATTTAATAATAATTTAATTTAAAATGATTCCAATGAGATTTACATTTATTTGTGAGGAGACTAAATTGTTCCTTCCACTCTTTACTTTTCTTTCTCTCCGGCGGGATAAGAAATCAGAAGACATTCATTTTGGATTTATATTTAAATCATACAGTCTATTAGAAGCGGGAGTGCTCTTTTCATCGACAAGCACCTAGCCTCATCATTTGTCTAGATACATCCTCTGTTCGCACCTTTTATATTACCGTTTTTCTCTGCAATGCACCTTCGCACTGCCGCAAAGTGCAGAATACACCACGGCAATGTCCGTCGCGTAAACAACGTTGGCCCACGGCAACGTCCGTCGGCCATGCATGCACCACGGTTTTTCCGTGGGCCACGATCCGTCGTCGCCTGAGGCGTTGGCTTTTGTAATAGCCGACGCCGATACACCATGGGGTATAGCCAGAACCATCGGCTATGACACCCACCATCGTAAACATCATCCTGTATAAGCAACGTAATTTACCGTGGGCTTTACACACGGGTTCCGTCACCATTTTGACATAGATAACGAACTGACCGTAGGCTTTTTGGCAGACTCTTCATCGTCTTTTTATTTAAGATAAGTATTATAATTATATTTTTAATTAAATATAATATTAATAATTATGTATTTTAATTAATAATACATAATAAACATTTGATACTAACTGTGTCTATGCTACTAATAAATAATACTAATTTATATTTTCTGTACGTTTTGTATAAACACCTGTACGCAAAATATGATTGACCGGTACTGCAAATAAAATCTAAATAAATGGAATAATTAAAAATTTGATTATAACACAATCAATGTTCAAACACAACATGTTCCTTGACAAATTTCACAATATGTGATGACATAAAAAATTGTATATACAACTGTTTCCGTAAAGAACACCTAAACTAAAACTAAAATTTCTGGATCATCCTCTTTACGGACGAGCTACCACATTCTTCAATATAAAAATTCTGCATAAAAGAAAAACAGTCATTAGCACTTTACATTGGAAAATATGAATGCTATTATGAAATAAAATAAAACTATGAATTTAAAGTTCGAACATATTTTCAAAAATAGAAACAAAAAATAAAGTTGAACGTTCAACATAATATTTTAATGGCACAATAAGGACGATGAACCATACATACGTCAAAATAGATTTCTATCATGGACCTTATTAACACGTGGACATAGCAGAACAAACAAAGAAAAAACACTTATTTGACTGCTAGAATTTATGTAAGACTCATATTCTCCTTATTCTAAGAAACATGATATGAAAGAACGTACAGACAACATTTGTTCTTCACAAATAGAGAAATGTACAAAAATACAAAGAAATATAATTCTTTTGTCCTCCACACAAAAAAAGATTAAGCATATATAGTGGTAAATTCTACTCTCATCCTCACCATTAACCACCTTCCCTATTTGATCGTTTACTCTATGTTATGAAAAATCTACGTGAACACTTACTCTTTGCATAAGTTCTGAAACATTAAAGATGGTCATCATTTACATGCATGGTTGTGTTTCAATGGTAAAATTGATGTCTTTGGCATGGATATATCCGATGGAATGGGATGTTAATCCACAAAGAAATGTTCAGTAACACCACCAAGACTTGGAGAATAATGTAACTGATTTATGCGCTAAGTTCATTTTAAATTTAAGACTTGTTTCTTACAACCGGAGGACTGCACTAAGATAGTGCCTTTTTTCTTGTGTGTTGAGGGGACATCGTGCTTAAACGGCAGTATCCGGTTTCCTGCATCAACACTCCTTTGATTGATTTCGTGGTCCTTCCTCTGCTTCTATCCCTGCCTGCGTCACATGCCATCGTCACAAATGATGAAGAGTCCTTGCCGGTCTACCCTGCTGCCTTCAAAAAAACTCATTGAATTTGCTATTATTCAACTCAGAAGAAATCAATTAGGAGTTTTGGACCAATGAAGCATCACGTCAATCTAATGCACAGGGAGTTCTTTACATCGAATGACCAAGTGAGAAGTTCTCCGGTTGTTTGTGACCATTATTTGAATTGAATGGATTTTTTTAAATATCTTAATGTGGAGGAAATAGTACCACAATGATGTAGCTTTTTTTCATTCTATTATATTAAGCACTGATCAAAGCTGTTTGGATTATCAGGTCATGCTCTCCAATATGCCCCACGAAACTATTCTCAGTCCTTAGGATAGCGCTAAAAAATGCTTCTTTCATTGCTGAATAACCTTGGGAATTGTATGAGATAGCTTTTTTCTTTCTAAGACAGGGAGAAAGCCATGAGTTCTGTTCCAGTGGTTTTAATATACATGTTTCTTAAAGTGTCTTGCAACTGTGTTACATATGCGATCTATATGCATTGAGCTTTTACTTTTCCAACATTTATTTCTTTGTTACTTTTCCATGGTAAAAAATACCATGCAGCCAAACACCGGAAAATTTTAACAGATGAGCTATTTCATTCGTACTTCTCATGGGTTCACTCATGTTTTACTTAGGATAAAGAAAATAACTTCTTACCAAAAAACAAAATAGAAGTATAAATAAAGTTTACCATTTTCTTTGGAGACCATATATATGCTTCATGAAGCCAGGACCTTCATACTGACCTTTCTGCTGATTCCATAAGAACCTTGATACGAAAGACAAACCTATGAATTGAAATTTATAAACAATATGTGTTGCATGAAGAAAAATAAAATACTTTACGTATGCTGTCAAATATGGTTGTGCATGATCCAAACGAAAAATAAAAAGTAAAAAAAAAACATATACTGAATCTTTCAACTTTGGCGCCGAGAAGATGATGCGCCAGCATCCCCTCTTGAAGTCCCAACCTACAAAAGAATACATACAACATAGACTATAAAGTTATTAATTGTATTAATAAAAATTAAATAATAAATAATAAAACTTACCGAGGGATGTGATACTTGAGAAAACATTAATCTCTTTAATATTTCTATCTCAGCTTGCTGCTCTCGCAATTGTTTATCACATTCATTCTCTCGAATACGCATTGCTTCTAGCTCTGCCTTTGTATTGTGTAGCTCTGTTTTTGTATGTTCTAATTCAGTTGAAAGTTCTTTCACATTGTTATTAGCTAAATTATCTTGAATTCCTTTCCAAGTAGATTGCCTACTCCATCCTATTCCATATCCTCTTACATAACCTCCATGATGTCCATCATATACTTCATCTAAAATAGGACATAGAATTGATGGATCTGAGCTTCCTGTGACATCCTTTTCTACACATCTTTCTTTTATTTTTTCCTAAGATACATTTGAAATCACATAATAAGATAAGAATATATACTATCATGTAAGAAAAAATAACATACAATTCTATGTATAAATGAACTTACACATATATCACGAGTAAATTCATTTGGATACTCTCATGTTTTTGTTTGATGAGCCTTCAAGTATGCTCCTAGAGTTGTGTAGTCAGCTCCCAAACTCTCACGTTGCATGCAACCGAGAACAAATAGAATAAAATCATGATTAGAAGGTGTAGTGAAATGTAAAAGATAAACAAATTTTTGTTGTTAAACTTACTTCAGAATGATTATGACGAGCAATAGACTTTCCTCCAAGTGTATGTGTTGCACGATTCTCTCCCCTGTTACCTTTATTTTTTTGAGCTTCATTTATTTTTCCTTCCTTTCTCCAATACTCTAAAAGAGAATCCCACTCAGTCTGAGTTATTCTCTCATCAGGGGCTATTGAATGTGTTGCTTCTTGATCACCATCTACATAATATTTCCTTTTTAGTCTACTTCTCCAATCTCTTACTTTTGCTTGTAAGGATTGTCTACAATAATCTAAAACTTTTGACATATTTGTAGAATTGCCTTGTTCATCAACAAACTCGAAGTTTGCCTGAAAATATTAAAATATTACAGTGATTTTATTAAATAAGATGCATATTAAATGAGACAAATGATTACTTACATGTATTTCTTGCATGACATCACTGAAACTTCGATTGCATTGATCATCCCATTCTTTATGTAAGGAAAAATAATTGCCCGACGTTGCATATAACCCTAACATTTGAGCAACTTTCAAACCTTCTTTTCCTACCGGTTGACCATTTATAAATATGCATTTCCACTTTTGTCATTTAGGTGGTTCAGTTGTCGTCATCTTGATATTACCTCTAGTTCTTTTTGAAGTAGAACTAGAGTTTGGTGCCGACACCATATCTGGTTGATGCAAATTTGCTGTTGATATTTCCCTTTCATTTTCTCTGATTGAATTAATATGAGGTGAGCTAATCTCCTCTCTTGGAACACTACTTGTAGTTGTAGAAGTGCTATGATGTTGAGTGGTGCGTTTTCTTTGAAATATGGAATCTACAATTTAGAAGAAATCATGCTATGTTATAAATTTATGTATAACATCTAAGAAATATTATATAAGAATGCCTTACCTTGAACTCTAAGTACTTCAATTAGATCTATATGAGATTCATCCACGAGAACATATACAATTAAATAAAAGGATGACTAAAATTTCTTTGGAATTCAATATATAACAACAAAATGATATCGTAAAATATTATGAAAATATTCAATACAAAGTTAAGGGTGTACTTGTGGTTTGCATCATGGCATCATGATCATGCTCTTTATTTTGTGCTCCTATAAAATTTATCAAACACAATGTAATCAAACAAAAAGAGATAATGATTTGTACACATACAATGAAAGTTTATAAAAATGATATAAAAATTTCATTACCTTGATGTTGTTTATCTGAAGAGTCTGTATTCTTTAACACTAATGATAATGGCCTGAATCTCATTTTTGGAGGCATTTTCCTGAAACAAAATGAAAGCATGTAAAACTATAAAATACATTTAGTTATATAACAATGCTCATGACATGAAAGCAGAAGATACCATCATAGTTTATTTGCATCTTTCATTCGAGCTTCTTTTAATAATTTTCTTGGAACGTATGTACCAACTCCAATTTCATTTCTGACCCAAGAAACATTTGTTTTCTCTTCTTCTAAGGTCTCATTTGAAAGTCTTGGCTCCGCATGTTTAAGAGCTATTTCATCTTCACTTTCAACATCTGCCTGCATGTCATAAGTATCTCTTGGCTTCCACCTACAAACAACACTCCACTCTCCATCTATAGGATCCTTTGAGTAAAAAACTTGTTGAGCTTGTGATGGAAAGATGAATGGCTCTTCACTGTAACAAAATTTTGTTGTATTGACAGAAGTTAACTTGAATTTATCTACTTTGATACCAAGCTCATCACTTATGTCATACCAAATACACTTGAAGAGGTATACTGGAGGCAATGTTCCAAAGAAAATCCCTACAATATTTTGCAAAGTGCCATAAAAAATTTCTTCATTCTCACCAATGGTTGCAATGCCACAATTCTGAGTTATACGTGACTTATCCACTGATTGTGTTTCAAATTTATATCCATTCATAAAAAACCCATGATATGAAATAACATTGAGTTTAGGGCCTCGAGCAAGACTTGTAATTTCCTCAAAGATATCTATTTGACACCTTTGTTGGTCTATCTACAAACATAAACCAATCATGTGAGTAATAATTAGCTTAAAATGGTAGATAAAATGAGATTATACTTACATGATTTCTGAACCACGTAACAAAAGTATTATGTTGTTCCAGTTGAATTCGTTCATCGTCCCAAGTTGGATGTTGACCTTCTAAGAGATTCTTATGCATTCTACATATGACAAATTAATTAATATAATGAAATAAAAAATGTAATTTATAAATGAAAAAATAAACTTACAGTATATATGGCTCAATTTATTCTGTATTGAATAATAAAAACCTGTGTGCTTGATATGACTCTGCAACTGACATATTAATAGGTAACCCAGTTCCAATTGGACCATCTGCATACCGTGCTGGTCTAATCAACTTAGTCTCCACATTATCTAGGTAGTGTGCACAAAAGACTGTAGCTTCTTCCATAAGAAATCCTTCAGCAATTGAACCCTCTGGACGACTTCTGTTGCGTATATAGTTTTTAAGTGTAAGTAAAAATTTTTCAATTGGATACATCCATCTATATTCTACTGGCCCTGCAAGCTTAGCTTCTGTAGCAAGATGAATAGTTAAATGCACCATAACATGAAAAATGCTGGAGGAAAGATCTTCTCTAATTTACATAAGATCACTGGAATTGATTGCTCAAGCTTCTTTAAAGTCTCAACATGGACAGTTTTAGCAGACAACTCCTTAAAGTACATGCAAAATTCGTTCAAAGCAAGTCCAACTGACTCTGGAAGTGTTGTTCTAATTGCCAATGGAAGAAGTTGTTGCATAAGAACATGGCAATCATGACTCTTCATTCCTACAAGCTTATGTTCTGAAATATGTACCAACTGAGAAATATTCGAAGAAAATCCATCAGGCAACTTTAAATCTTTTAAGACTTCTAAGAATCTTTCTTTCTCTTCATCCTTCATATCATAAGAAGCATGAGGTATTACATACTTCTTTTTAAATCTCTTTGACGATATTGGATGCAAAGCTTTTCTGATCCCCAAGTTCTGTAAATCAAGACGTGCTTTGATGTTCTGCTGACTTTTTCCATCATTTTGTAAAATCATGTTGAGGATGTTCGTGCATACATTTTTTTCGACATGCATAAGATCAATGTTATGCCTTACAAGTAATGTTTTCCAATATGGGAGTTCAAAAAAAATACTTTTCTTCTTCCATCCTTTTGGTAAAATTTGTTCATTACCCTTTCTTGGTTGACCTGAACTGTCACAAGCTTTTCCAAATGTGATATTCTCATAACCTTCCCAAGCTCTTAGTATATCTTCTCCTAAAAAAGAAGTTGGTGCTAACTCATATTCAACTTTGCCATCAAATGATTTTTTATCATCTCTCCAAATGTGACCTATAGGTAAGAAACACCGATGTCTCATATACACACATTTACGACTGTATGGAAGATAAATTGAACCATGCTGAGTATGACAACTTGGACATGTCATGTATCCCTTTGTACTCCAACCTGATAACATAGAATATGCTGGAAAATCATTGATAGTCCACAAGATAGCTGCACGCATCATGAAATTTTCCTTTTTATCTGCATCATATGTTTGCACACCATGTTCCCACAACAACTTGAGTTCATCAATTAATGGTTGAAGATAGACATCGTTGTCATTACCAGGAGATTTTGGACCATCTATGAGAAGACTAATCATAAAAAATGATTGTTTCATAGCCAACCATGGAGGCAAATTGTATTCTATTAAGATCACTGGCCATGTGCTATGACTACTACCTGTTGAAATCTTAAATGGGCTAAACCCATCGCTTGCTAGTCCAAGTCTGACATTACGAGGCTCCATGCTAAAAGTTGAATGTTTGAGATCAAAATCCTTCCAAGCTTCAGAATCCCTAGGATGACTCATTTTTCCATCATCATCTATGAGTGCATTATGATGCCAACTCATAAAACCAGTTGTCCTGCTAGACATATATAGTCGTTGAAGTCTTGGAATCAAAGGAAAATGACGAAGCACCTTCTTCGGAACATTATTCTTTCCACTTCTACTTTTTTTCCATCTAGACATACCACAAATCGGGCAATTGTCTAAATCTTTATGTGCTTTCCAAAATAACACACAATCATTTGGGCATGCATGTATCTTATTGCAGCTTAACCCTA
Source organism: Cryptocoryne crispatula var. balansae (assembly GCA_036172225.1). NCBI lineage: Eukaryota > Viridiplantae > Streptophyta > Magnoliopsida > Alismatales > Araceae > Cryptocoryne > Cryptocoryne crispatula. The sequence goes on along the minus strand of CM069930.1, from coordinate 31,619,695 downwards.
ATTCAGACATCATTTTTATGGATTGATACCAACTATTTGGCAATGTGTTTTCTTCAGGCAAAACATCTTTAATCAAAGCTAAAATGTCTGAGAATGCCTTGTTGGTCAGTTTATGCAAACATTTAAGCTGAAACATGTGTACAAGAAAAGAAAATTTAGAGTACTTGGTGCATCCTGTGTATAGTGGCTTCTTAGCTTCTTGCATAAGTTCATCAAATCTTTTTGCCTCAGAATTTTCTGCAGAATGAGAGACTGACTGATGTAGGAAACTATCATTCAATAATCCTTCTATATCATCAGCTGAAGTAACATTTGTGTTTGTCTCCATACGAGGCCACTTACGAGATTCTCCATGAAAACTCCAAATTGTATAGTTTGTCACAAATCCCTCTTTAACAATGTGAAGATGAACTGTATCCTTCTCATAATGATATCTATTTTGACACTTTGAACATTGGCAACGAATAACTGATAAGTCACTGGTGTTCGAATTTTTAATTGCAAAGTCCATAAAATAGTTGACCCCGTTCAAGAAAGATGTGTTTACATGTTCATGCCTTGTTTTATACATATACATCCAACTCTTATCACTCATAAAGTTTTCTTCCATCTTGAAAAAGAAAAGATATTAGTATAACAATAATAACTAGAGTTTCAATTATCTTCGGTATAATATGTTATTTAAGGATTCACAAAATAAAATTTATATGCTACAGCCTCTAAGCAAATAACTAGTAAGTTAGCACTCAAGATTCCTAACTTAGACTTACAAACTTAGCTGTGTGAGACTTAAATATCATTAATAAACAAAAAGGGGTAGATAAAAAGTTCCAATATGTCCTTAAAAATTTATTCTTTTTCATTCTGTTTTTATGTTCTTTGAAATTATAAGGTCTTGTCTTGAATCTTGAAGTTAAACGAAGGGGAATATTAGGTAAAAATCAGAGTTTTCTCCTTACTATTTAAGCAAATTTTGACGATTATGATGAAATTAGGATTTCACATAGCATCTTTTTTATGAAAACGTTCTTGATGTTCCTCTTTTCTTTTTGCCTCACCAAATAAATAAATAAATATATATATATATATATTCTTACCTAACATGATCTTGTTGAAGCCTTTGCTATTTCAAGTCTTCTTTTATTGGTGCATGAAAATGATATTATATATATTTCAATTGTAATATTTGTGGAGGATAGAAAGGGTCAATATTAAAATTAATACACTTGATCTTCATTACTAGTACAATTACTTCTTATCAAGCTCTGTATAGCATACAAAATTCATAGCCCACATCTAGAAAAAACACAAAAATTGACCAAGTTAAAAAGATAACCGCAGCTCAAAATCTACAATTGCAAGTTATTTTCAATTTCCCTCCGCTATAAAGTATGTATGTATTTATATATATATATGTATATATGTATATATATACATTCAAACCAACAATCTAAGCAACTCGTGCAACTTGTGTATAGATTACACAAAATTCATAGTTTGGATTGTTACTTCTTCTCAAGCCTTGTATAAATGTTATTAGATAGGTGCCAACGTTTTAGTGTTACCGAATTTATATTTATCTGTCCTAAAATAGAATTATTAAAAACCAATATCATAGACGTCATGCATAGATGCTAACGCATTATAAAATTTATATTTGTTCATCCTAAGATAGGAGAACTGTCCTAAAACAAAGTTCTTAAAAATCAACACTATTGACGGCATGCATAGTTGCTAAAGCATGATAGAATCTATATTTGTTCATCATAAGTTAGAAGTCCTAAAACAGAGTTCTAGAAATTCAACTCATACTATTGACGGCAAATAGTTGTTAATGCGTGATAAATATAAATAAGAAGATATGTGAATTTAAAATGAGAATAAGGGTCTATATCAGCCGATGATGCTTACTTGAACAGAGCAATGAGCAGAGCAATGAGCAGCAAAGGGGGGACCGGGTGTGTTTGGTGCCTCAACCTGCGCCCGTGCGGAATCAGCCGATCGGTGAGGACACGCGCACGTTATTCTGATTCGCGGCGGCGCAGCATCAAATGGCCGACGGCGAGATGAGCCCTGCCGCAGTTCGGCCGGCGTCGGCGTCCTGTATAGCAGCTGCATCAGGGGGAGAAGCGCGCGTTGCAATGCCGACGGACACCAGCGGCTGCTGGGGTTTGGAGCGCCTGGGGGAGAAGCGCAACGCCGACGGACACCAGCGGCTGGCGGGGACGTTTTGAGCTCTTGGGGGGCAAAGTGCGCATTGCGATCGATGCCAACGGACACCAGCGGCTGGCGGGGTTTGGAGCGCCCGGTGCAGACACGTTGCGACCGCCTCGGTGCCTGCTGCCGACGGACACTAGCGGCTCAAGGGAGGCGAGACGTTGGCTCTGTACGAGACAGAGCCGTGGACGATGCGGGAAGCGTTGCCGTCAAAGCGTACTGGATGAGGGTAGTTGGGGGCGCTGCGCGACTTCACCGCGTCAGGGGAGACCTTGCGAGACGGAGCCCTGGACGACAGCGCGGAGACCTTGCGATCGAGACGAGCGGACGATTTGGAGGAGGAGAGCGGATCCCGATTCGGATGGGAGAGTTGCGCGCGGATACGCCCGTCGCCTATTTGATCGGGAACGTGTTAAGTTGCCCGACGGTATATACCGTCGTTTACGCTCCAGCATGCCCGACGGTTAATCCGGTTCCGTGGTGTATTCTGCACTTTGCGGCAGTGTTCTCCGCCCCCACAGCCTTTCGTCGCACAATGAAACTCTTGCCCCGTGTCAGATGCGTATACGATATTTGCATCTGCCGTTTGTGCAAGCCAAGAAGCAGATCAGATCGTCCCCACAACTACCGCCCAATATCTGTTTGCTCCTCATCTCTTCCTCTTCTCCCTCCCTCTTTCCTCTCTCCATTGCAACCCCCTAGGAGTAGCTGACATGACGAGGAAGAAGAAACCATATCTAAATCTGCTCCACCCTTGGCCCTGTGCGCCGAAACCATCATCTTCGTCCTCCTCTTGCTCACTATCTCCACACAAGGTGCATCTGAGGAAGGGATCGATCGACTCTTCATCCATGTTTATGGCACCCACCAAGCATACAAATATTTTCCTATTCATATTCCGCACACACTGCGCAGAGCTGACAATGTTCAAGATTTACGTTTACAGCATACGCATTTCTCCATCATCATATTCATCAACTTCTCACTTCGTCAACAGTCGTGTCATTTTCTAATGCATGAGGATGAAATTTACGGTATTTCTTTATGTCTTCTTCAACATTTTCTCCCTTAAAATGTGTTGAACTTTTTATCCTTCTCGTAATGCAAGATTGGACATTTCAAATTTCTATGGAAATCATTCACACCAGCTGCCTATTGCTACATACTTTTATCTACTAACCAACACGAATTCATCCACATGAGTTGCAGAGTTTGTACCTCCTTTTTGAGTAAGTTTCTTGTTCTCTTTTTTATATACAGTAGAACGAAATTTTACCTTTTTTTTCCTTGTCTGCATCCACTATATTTGTTCTTGACTTCTTTATTTTCTCTTGGTAGTGTTTTTAACTCCTTATCCTTCTCGTAATGCAAGATTGAGCATTTCAAATTTATATGACAATCATTCACATTATAATTGCCATTGTTACACGCTTTGATCTACGAACCAACAAGAATTCATCCACACGAGTAACACAAAGTTTGTGCCTCCTATTTGAGTAAGTTTTTTACCCTCTTTTTTATACACAGTTAGAACAAAATTCAAACTTGTTTTTCATTGTATGCACTAGCTACCTTTTTACCACAAGCTTTGGTCCCCCTGCTGACTGGAAATCATCTGTACCCACTACACAGACTTTGTCTCCTCTTGCTTAATGTTCATGTCTTCTTTTTTTATACAGGAAAAACAATATTAAAACATTTTCTTTTTAAATGTTTTTTACTGAAAATTTATTTTTGTAAACTCCTATCATTTCTTTTACATATGCATTTGCATCTCTTTCTGACAAAATAAATAACATTCATATAAGATATTATTTTTTAAGAAGGTAAAGTAATAAACAATTCGTAATAATATTTTGTGTTGCTCTCACTGAAATTTGGATATAAATTTGTTATTTGTTGGGCTAACCCCAAACGGATTTTGAATTACTCACCGGATGTGTATTTCTAAATTTTTTATAAGCTCCTATTTAGTACGTGCTTTTTCTTAACTCAATAAAGTAATGCATCTGGATAGGAATATTCAAAAATATGCTACAGAATGGCATCCATAACATAGTTTATTTTATATATCAACTAAAACTAAGAAAATTCAAAAGTTCCAAGTGGTTCAGAAATAAAAAAATAATCAAAAATGTAGAAAATCTGATAATCTAAAAGTGTAAAAAAAATTGAGAATTCAAGAGACCATAAAAATTAAAAATTTAGAGTTCAAAAAATCTTAGAATCTCAAAGAACTCACAAGCCGAAAAGTTAAAATAATTGAAACGTCTGGAATTAAATTTGAAAAAAAAATCAGAAATATGATTCTATTTGGTTGAAATTCAAAAGTATAGTCGGTTTGATTGGTTTTATAGGCTATCATATTTATGGGTTGCCAGTTGCCACACATTTATATCTTATGAAGTATAGACCCGTTAACCTCCTAATTTTTAAACTTCTATCATTTCATTATATATGCATTTGCATCTCTTGTTGACAAAATAAATAACCATGATGTTATTTTGTGTAAGAAGGTAAAATAATAATCAACTCACAAGATAATTTGTTTTTTGTTCCAACTAAAATTTGGCTATAAATTAGTTATTTGTTCGGCTCAACCCAATTTGATTTTGTATTACTCACCAAATGCATATTTTTGAATTTTTTCTAAACTCCTATCCTGTTTTTTCTGAACTAAATCAAGTATTGCATCTGGATAGAAACGTTTAGGAATATGCTACAGAATGGCATCCACGTAGCATAGTTTATTTTATATTTCTACCAAAAATTTGGAAAATTCCAAAGTTACAACTCATTTAGAAATAAAAAAATGATAAGAAACTTAGAAAATCAAATAATCTAAAAGTTTAAAAGAGCTCAGAATTCAAGTAACCAAGAAAAATGTAAAATTCAAAGTTTAGGAGATCTCATATTCTCATAGAACTCAAGTAACAAAATGTTTAAGTAACTGAAAGGCCTGAAATCTGAAAAGCAGTACAAATTTAGAAATTAAAAAAAAATCAGAAATCTGATTTTGTTTACTTGGAGTTCAGAAGTATAGTCAGTTATAATTGTTTTATGAGTTATCATATTTATGAGTTATCATACGAAGTACCACCAGGGTAACTAATGATAGAAAAAGAGAAGTTACAAAACTGAAAGAAGCTTTACAATGATAAAGAGTCATAAGATTCCTGTTTGTTGCTTATCTCAACACCCTCTAATAATGTTTTAAGGAGTGGCATGGCTCCCACAAAATCCTTGGATGCATATAGTTTTGGAAAGCTTTCTTTAACAACAGATGATGCTCTTCCAAGATTATCAGCAACATCTAGAAGATTCTTTGCAAAACTCTATTCACAATAAACAAACATACAACTATGTTAGAAAGAATGCGGTGATGAAGTAGAGATACATGTATAAATATGTAAATGAACATATATACATATGCATCCGAACTGACATAAAAAATAGAATAAGAAACCTGTATAGCGAAGTTTTTAGAGTTCTCTACTTTACATTTGTCCTATCAATTACATTTTTCATTTTTGAATAATTGCGGAGAACTTTATCTTGCATTTTCTCAATCTCATTGTGTTTTAATTTCAACTGTTCTTCCTTCTCTACAACTGACTAAATCATCAATAGATGATTTAGCCTCCTCTGCACATAGATTATATGGTTAATTTAGCACACCTATCAAGACCACTACTTGTTATAGGAAAAGTAATAAGAAATTCAAGAAACAAGATAACAAACTAGACTTGCTTTTATTGCTAATGTAACATCATGGCCGTGTTTCGTTTCATTTGATTTATCAATAACTTCTCCTTGAGAACAATGCTCATCAGTCTTCTGTTCATTAGAAGCATGGCTTGACTCCTTAGCATTAGGCTCAGGAGAGGCAGTTGAGCTAAATCTAAACTCTTGGTATCCATATTTCCCAAGGACCTAGGGTTAAGAAGATAAACAACTCAAGCTGGGCACCAATTGCAAAAATAAATTATACGCAGTATAAATAATCATGAAATATACATCTCACACATTGTCATGTTAAAGAAAATGAAATTGACAAAAAGCAAATTGATGAAGCACATTTATGCATTATTAGTAGAACTACAACATAAAGTAAAAATCCATACTAAGGTTGACATACAAGATGATAGTACCACCAATCAGGAGAGCTTCTTGAACAACCCCACCATCCCCACACCCCATCTTGGACACTGACCTCGAGGACCCAATCCTCCTCTCCCCACCACTCCCACTATGCACCATGCCAGTCCTTGGATTATCTGATCCATCACTTCATCTCTTTGCTTGATTTCGACCAAGATCGGCATATGATGATTCCATTTGGGGAGGGGGAGGGACTGGGGTTCAAATAGAGGCTTTCCCCTTGAATTGGTTGATTGTAGTCCAAGTTGGTACTAAATTGACTTGAATCAATTGACTCGGTGCCAAATCCAACCTATTACGGTGGAATTGGCAGTGGGATTAGCCTTTTTTTTGGACAAGCACCTACCCTTGTTTCTGCCCATGTTCATCATCATGCCCACTCATCAAATTTAAATGCCATAAATAACAGGGCCTCGTGGCATTCTAAGGAATTTCACTCTTCTTTGTATAAATAACGTCATGATTAAATATATATTTAAATAGCATATTTCACCGTGATAAGGCACCGCCTGCCACTTTGCATTCCACCTTATGTCCCACCCTTGTGTTCGCGAAAGCGCCTGTGGTACTATTTTTTTTTCTTTCTACCTCTTCAGCTTCTTACTTGCAAAGTTTTTTTTTCTCTCACCACTTCACCTTCATATGTGCTTACATGTGCCTCTTCATCCCAATGGCATGTTGCTTCCTCTTAATAAATGTGCATTTTTAGATAAATATGGTGCATTTAGACATGATCGATCCCTCTCTGCCACCAATATCGTCTCTTCCACATCTACCACATCTACCCATCCCTCATGCACCCTTTCTTCTACGATGGGACTTGATGGCCATTCGACAGGTGTGTGCCAGCTACTACCATCAACCAACTATCGCCGTCTTCAATGATGTGATGACACCCAACAAGTTCAACAACATGTACTTTGAGAACTTGAAGAGGGGGCCAAACTATTGCAGAGGACCTACGCTCTAGGCCCTTTGCAACCAGTACACCTTCTTCCATGTTGAAATTGATAGATGCAACCCCATCAGGGATTGTATGATCATAGGGTCTGTGTTTCTAAATTTGTAATAGAGAATTGCTAAACATCTATTAGTTTTAGTAACATAAAAAAGAAGTTATAGAAATACGCTTACCAACATCAATGACAATCCCATTTCTTTGAAGACCTTCCATTCTCAGAAGCAACATCCTCTCAGCCCCCTTTTGTTTCCATTTCACCTGTTGGATATGACAAGAGCATCAAAGCATTACGACTTTAAGAAATTCCACAAAATAATGAGCTATCTTGAACTTATTGGGTAGAGAGCCTTCCTCGTTTACCAAGCCTTGGGCTATGAACTGACCTTGACGTCTATCAGCCCTCCTCAACCTCCTTTGGCACTAATAAATGAGGCTTATCTAGAGCCATTGTAGAGTAATGGTAGAGGAAACCATATATTTAAATGTGATATATTTAGTGGTATTAGAAAAGTATAGAACCCAGTGTATGGTAATTTTGTATACACAGTTGTATACCACCTTATTGCATGCATCATCTCTAATCATCCAAAATATCTTAGAAGGACTCATTACTATTATCAGTTGAGAATTGCATTATTTGATTGGTCTTTTATAAGGTTATTTGAGAAAATTAAACAACTTTTAACAACTTTATTTTATGCTTAGAGACCAAAATATCTAGAGACCTCATGATTATTTATTTACCATATATGGAAAAGGATGTTAGAATCTTGAATGTTGATTAATAACCCCTGATCACAATAACCCATGCTCACTTTTAGCTGCTGTTAACTTGTCTGTAGGATGATGGTTATTTGGTGAATCTTGAATTCTATTTGGTGTAATTTTGTTGGATCATTTTTTATGAGTTCTTCTGTGATCTTGTTATCCTATCCACTCAGCTTTTGTTGTCCATGAGAAAAACAATTTCTTAATTTTTACTTTCTTTTTCGGTCTAGAACTTCTCGTTAGTTGGAAACAAAAGTTCTTATTTTTAAGCAAATACTCCAATCTGAATAATTGGATCACAATAGTTTCTTTAGTAGAAACTACTGCTCTTGCCACACTCAGCAAAATCACATCAATCACTAAGCTTAGCATTTTCACTTGTTTTAGTTACGCTGCTTGTGCCAACACTATCTTTAACAGAAAGTGAACCATCCTTCTTGTCGTGCTGCTTGTGTGTTCTGAAAAATAGTTTAGTTTGATTATGACACCTTTTATACAACTCTTAGAAGGAGAAAACTTAACATCGAAGGCTTGCAGACAGATGTTCTTGAGTTGAGTGCAGGGATATCATATAGGAAAACAATAGAACTTTCTATTTAATTGTTACTTCATTCCTTTATATGTTGCATCATATTTTGTCGGGGATCTTCCATTATAATTAGAAAATAGATCATCCATGGCTAACATAGTTTGTCAACGAGGGGAAGGGATCTATCATGAACTAGCGGCAAGGGGAACAAGTTGGAAAATGGAGTTGTTATTTTCAATTGAAGTGGTAGGGTATATAGGAAGTTAGACTTTCATGTAGATTAGAGCTACATCATGAAATATTCTATTTTTGTAATGATTGTAAATTCTGAGTATACTAGAGATGTAATATATACCAATTATAAACTTATTTATAAGTATTACATAACCTTGTTTATACAAATGTCTCTCAAATCAATGTCAATTTACAAATGCAAAACACACATTAAGACTGTAAATACTTACTTGGATCTACTCCATCTATAAAATTTTATTAAATTGATGGTAGTAAAAAAATTGAGTTGTTTGGCTTAAGCATAACATGATTCGTTGGAAGGAACAAGAATTTGACTATGATTACTTGTTTATGTATATATTTGAGAAGTAAAATATAAAGTATTTATCGCCCAACTTAATTTTTATAATGTATATATTATATATATCATGAGAATTCATCTCAACTATCCTATGAATTTATATTTAATCAACATACAACATATTACTCGAATACGTGCGAAGCACGTGATTTGACTAGTTGATGACAGAGGAAGTAGTAGTTACGTGACGTATATACCACCGCTAGAATGTGACGTGAGTATTCCTTCCTTTCCATGATAAAAACGTGTTGAAGTCCACGCACCTATATATACTACCGTTAGAAACTATTACATACCTTGGGTACGGTAAAATGGCTGCAACCCTCAAAATCAAATCAAATTAGTAGTTTAATTCAATTTGATTTAATTTGAATTATTGATAAATGGAATAACTTGAATCAAGATTAAATATTTTTATTTTAAAATTATATATATTATAATATTTATATAAATTTTCTTATCGAAATAAATTTGTTTCAAGAATTTTTATGATAAAATTAATAAAATGTATAAATATATACACTAAATTTTAATATAATATGATTTAAAATAAATCATTGACATATGTACTATATCTAAGTAACGTATGGTATGAACAGGATCAGATCAAATGAAATTATACGTGTATATCTTAATAAAATATGATTTCAACCTCACCAAACCAAATCAAAACTTTAGTTAGAATTGGTTTGGTTTTGATTTGAGAATTTTCTCAAACCAAAACAGACCAAACTACGAACACTCCTAAGGAGGAAGCCAACTATTTGGGGTTCGCCTCATTTAGAATATTGAGAGGGCACCCTTCTTTTTGACACATACAGCGGGTGTGGGATCCACAAATCTGTCTATTATTCTACAACATATTTTATTCACATGCTTACGTAAAAAAATGTAAAAAAGTCTTACTACGGTATACATTATTTTTGGGCGCTTCATTCATTAATGCAATGTGAAAATATTTATCATATATTATAATAGTTCATAATGCGTATGTTACTTGATAAGGTAAATACTGTTAAGCAGATTTACTCCGTGTTCATTTTATCATGGAAACATCATTGACTCTTTTAAAAAAAATCAAGCCCAAGCTAGACAAATCCAGACTTTCTTGATACGAGCATCAAGTCAGCCCAAGCCTTCAATGGGCTCATTGGCCACCCTAGCTTACTGAGTAGGGGCTGGATCAGATAGGGCTTTCAGCATATTGACAACCATAGCTGGGTGAAGCAGTGATTTGGGAAAAAATATATATATATATAACCATGCAGAAATTTAATGAGTTTATATATCGGTACAAGCATCTTTACACGTCCTTCCCTGCAAATAAAGTTCAGAACTAACGGGTTAATTTAATTTTTTGTCCATAAAATTGTTAAACAATGTCACGAAACGTGCCAAAAATCCTTCTTTACTTGGTAACCTACGGAGCCCCTTCTATGGTATTGTGACTTGCAAGAATCTTTCTTATTAGTGAATGGTATTATTTACCGTATGTATTCTAGATATTGTTTGATAAAATATCCATAGATTTTGTGTATGACAGCTAGACGATGATCTTAAACCATGATTCTCTCTTTGAAAGATGCCCAAATATGTAGGTGGCAGTTCATATAAATGCATTAAAAGGAAGTGCAAGGGAAGAAGTAGATCATATCCACAAAAGGTGTGGAAATAATGAATACAAAGGTGGGAGACTTTCCGGCTATAAATTAATTCTGGAAAAAGATGCAGCATTAGCACAGGTGTGTTTGATTGTATAAGAATGTTTTGTACATTTTTGTCACGAAATTTTATTTTAAAATAAAATCTAAGATGACTAGAGACATAAAATTGTATCATGTTTGGTGATCAGATATGCCAACAAAAATTACTAGTGTGGATCATGCATCACCAAAAAAAATATGGAAGTCGCCAAGAAATAAATGTCTCACCTATTTTTCGTCTAAGAATAAATTGTTTGTAAACAATACTATTGTAATTATTGTCCAACCCATTTTTAACGAGTTAATTAATGTTACAAAAATATTGTCTATAACAAATTCTGCAACCAAATGGATCGAGTCCACAAGATGCAAACCCATCAAGGAAATAGCCACCGACAAGAATGAGGATGAAATGAAATGTCTTCTTGTTTGTTCTGATTATTCCAAATTGCTGACGACGCAGCTGGTAACAAGCTTTGCCAGAGAAAGACATCTTATTCCAGATTGTCCTGCGGTAGTACTGAGTGGGCATAAGAGACCTCCTGCGAGGACGCTTGTCTTGGGTTTGAACCCCAATATAAATAGTGAATATAAGATTACACCCCCTCATAGTAGTCAAAGTGTGTAGTAAAAATAAGAGTCAAGATAATCAAAAGTTAAAGAAAGATCAAAATCATGATGTTATAGTTCACAAATCCATGACATATAAGCACATTAGCAAACAACTCTATACGCCGCCCAGGGTAAACCCCTTTTTTACTTGTAAATTCTTATGTTGAAATAAACTTCATTTGATTAAGAGAGAAGTCCTTAGTCACGGTAATTAACCTTTGATCAAAATAGTGTTATGTACATAGATCTTCTTAAATCTCCACAAAAAGAGATAATATGTCACGCCCCGGATTTCCTAACCTGCGCAGCGGAATAAATCCGGCGACAAGACCGGAGAATTAACCCCTAAATGGTTTGGAAAAATTGAAGAATAACAGGCCCCGGTTCATTAAAATAAATAACTCAATCCAAAAATAAACCATACCTTGATTTCATATAAATAATTCATAAACCAATACTCTAATCCTCTTCCGCACTAAACCTGATCCACTACGCTTCTGCTGCGCTAAACCTGATTACTTAAAAAATGTTAAAGAATTTGGAATGAGTCACACGAACTCAGTAAGACTTATACCCAACTTAAATGGAACTTATACTCAACTCAGTAAGACTTATAATTTAATCAACCTAAATGGTAGCATTAAATGATAAAAACAACACAAATCAGATTATATCATAATCACTAAACTAATTATCAAGATTCAATTATTTATTTGGGTCCTTTCCAAAATCGATTAACCGATTTAACCAAACTTTACATGAACCAAACCGACTATAACTTAACCAACTAAACTATTCTATGTGCCAAGCCACCTGGACTTACATGAGCCTACTGTGCATGCCTTAATATCATTTCAGTTCCATTTGTCTGAGTAGATCATATGCTATACTTGGCGATCATCACTCCAGCTCTAAATATATATAAGAAGTATTATATAGTAAGTTAAATCCCAAAGTACGTCTAGGCAGGGGCGTACTTAAGATAAACCGCGGTATCTGGGATCGAAGGATGCACCGGATCAATCTATTTCCACTGCTACCCACGGGTGATTCTATCATAGACTGGAGGAGCAAATATTACATCACATGCATCACAACATCAATAACATTTCACAAGCAAGCCATATAATTACTCAGACAATTTTCAATACAGTAATCAATTACGCAATTTAACTCAACCAGATAACCAAATCCTTATACCATGTCAATCATTCTATTCATTCACAAAATTATGCAATTAACCATAATCATGCCAGAAATCACAATCATGTCAACACATGAAGACCATTCAATTAATGCAAATATTCATGCAATAGACCCAATCAGGAATAATAATTCAATTATATTCCAATTTATGCAATTGACCCAATTCGAACAGAATATACAACATAATTAGATATGCTAACTTCAATTAATCACAAATTAATATCAATTTATCAAATAATACACTCTACAACTTTATGCCACTATGAATCTAAGTTAATTAATTATGGTAAGAAATTATCATGTCAATTCAAATTCCAATTCAATTCATCAATTAATAAACTTTAAGATCATACATAACATGAATCGGATATAATTATAATATTAACGGGTCATAATTCAATTTCCACAATTACATATTTAATTTTTAATAATTCTCAAACCATAAATGAATCGATATGCATCTAACTAGTACTACACATGGAGATGCATGAAATTAAATATGAATGACATGTATGATGCTTTTATAAACTCACACAGACAATTAAACAATTAAACTATCAATTATATACTAATTTCTAACTATTTATCAGATAAACATATTTTAACATGTTAATTAGCATATCGGTATGCTAAGGATAAGTTGGGATCCTACTTCATTGAAGATTATAATTCGGAAAGTATCAAATAAGTTAACTGCAATACGGCCAAGGCTAAGAAGAAATCGAGATATCTTGTCAACATTAAAAAAATAAAATAATTAATTAAATTTTAAAAGGGGATACGTAAGGGAGAGAGAGAGCGCGCGCGACAGGGAGAGAAGCAAGGGAGAGAGAAAGCATGGGGGGAGGAGAGAGACAGGAGGGAGAGCGGGAGAGAACCCCCCCCCCCCCCCGGTGGCGTAGCCGCATGCCGCCGGGCGGGCATGCGCGCGGAAGTCGCGCGTGCATGGCTAAATTGGAGGGGGGGGGGGGAGAGAGAGAGAGAGAGAGAGCGCGCGCGCGCCCGAGAGAGGGCGGGAGAGAGAGCGCGGCCGGAGAGCGGAAAAGAGGAACTCGGCAGGGTGGGGTGCGACGGCGGCGAGGCGCGACGACAGCGACGGCCGCGACGCTGACGGCGGAAGACGGCAGAGGCCGAAGAAGAAGAAGAAGAAGAAGAAGAAGAAGAAGAAGAGGAAGAGGAAAGGGAGGGGAGACGGTCGCGGCGGCGACCTCGCTCCGGCGGGGGGAAAAAACAGAGAGAAAGAGAGCGGCGAGGCAGACGCGGTGCTGGCTCGGGATGGGGCCGGAATGGCGATGGCGGCGAAGGAAGAAGAGAGGGGAGAAAGGGGCTAGCGGCGGTGACCTTGCGGTGGAGAGGAGACGACAACGGCGACAATGACGTAGATGACAGGGGTGCTGGCTCGGGAAGACGACCACGAGGAGAGGGAGGATTCGAGAAGCTCGACGCGGCGAGACAATGGCGAGCCGATAACGGGACGGAGAAGAAAACAGAACGGAGGCGGTGGAGGAGGATTCCGGAAGAGGGGGGGAGGCGACAGGCAGAAACGGTGAAGGAGAGGTAAAACGGTGAAGGAGAGGTACGTGGTGAGAGGTGAGGATTTTTGTTTTTCTTTTTTTTTTCACGGTATTTGGTTATGTTTTTACCATGTTTTTTAAGCTTAAATTTAAATTTAAGAGCAAAATAAGGTTTGTTCCACGTTTCGAGCAACCTATCTTTTTTTGGGAGTGGATTTGGGAGTGGATTATTCTAGAGATAAATAGACAGATACGTAAACAAATAGACAAATATATATAGATAAATAGACAAATAAAAAATAGATAAATAAGAAAATAAATAAATAATTTTGAAATTTTTTATGACAATTATATCTACGTTTAATAATGTATATATATATTATATATGTTAATATAAATTTTAATTTTAAAAATGTAGTCAAGCAACATTCTACATTTTTTTAAAAATCGTGACAATGTTGTCAAACACTACCTAAATCTAAAACTAATACTAAGAAAGAAAATGAACTTTATTTCAAAAACAAGACTACCTAAATCAAAAGAGTAATCAAACTCACTATAAGAACTGAAAAATAAAAATCTACGGTCTCTGACTTAACATGAGGAGTTTTAAGATATTATAAAAGATCATCTGGAACTCACGACCCGAGGACGGTGTAGTTAATAAAACATGGGTAATTAGGTAGATTATATTCAGATTGGCCGTAGACCCTTCCAAGCTTTAATAGCAAGCAAGATACACAACGAAACTACAGGACTCCCATAAACATAAAGTAGCGGTATATCAACCCCAGGTATTTGGGAAGTAATTTTGCTGCCATGGAGAAGAACAAAAATCAAAGTTGTGCTTCTGAAAAATAAACAATTTCAATCATCTTTGTCATCTGTCCTGCCGAAGGAACATGTTCGGTGAGTCCATGACAACAGCAAGAGGAACATATATATACAGGTGTTGTATTACTATTTTCTGATCAAAATCAGAGGACAAGTATTCAATTTTCAGTAAAATATCAGGAACAATGAGGATCTTTTAGCACCTATAACACAATCTGTGTTTTTATTTTATCTGACGCGTTGACGTATTAATGTAATTGGCCAGGAGGTGATGAAGTTAGAAGCCACGTATGTAGCAAATCTGCATGACGTCTCTTTGCACCTTACCAAATGCTGTTGGCTAAGATGCCGAATTAGTAGGTATTCAGAAAGATAACCTAGTTGGCTGCGTCGGGAGATCCATAACCCCATGGGTTCTTGCTTGCCCAGTTCCACTGATCTCTGCACATCTCTTCTATGCCGTATTTTGCTCTGCATCAACAAAAAAGAGACCAGCTTCCTTGATCAGGACTGCAGAGAAGCACTTGGCAACACGGTGCAAAATACAACGCTTTGACATTTTGATTTCCGGGTGTGCTTGAAAGTTTAAAGCACTGTAAGCAGAGAACTATAATTTGAGTACGATCTAGCTAATACTAGAGTTTAGGGTTCGTGTTACTTACTTCCAGTTTAGCTCTTTTTCAGCCTTCACGGTGGATGCATAAACAATTTCTGAATCACCAGGCCTTCGTCCTCCAATTATCAGAGGAATTTTCTGAAAGACAATTAAGAGAAACGTAACGACACCCAGAAACAAATAGGTAAATAGCTCCTCGTGTAGTTAGAGAATGTACAACGGTAAAATCATACGCTGATTTGTTAAATTAGCAACTCCACAATTTTGTTTTGTAAGATATAAGCAACGAAGTACAGAGATACCAGGAGTGGAGCCGATGTAAAAAATTTACTATGATTGAAAATATGGTTGTACTCAATGCTCCAAATGACATGTAGAAGTAGAACTATAAGTACCTTTCCAGAGGCCTTCTCAAAAGCTGCAACCATTTCCAACACCGACGTTCCCTTGCCGGTTCCCAGATTATAGACTTCACAACCTGTACATGTATTCCCTATAGCCATCATCAGAATACGAAGAGTCCCTTCTGACAAGTTATCACTCATCTATTTGGTACATAGCATGACCAAATACACTGTAATTAATGGATGGATTATCACGAGAAAGCTTTTCCCCATCAGATCAAGAGATAAAAATACTGATAGTAATAAATTAAAAAACTCTTAATTGCTTAACTCTGGAGGTACTATGATGAGACCAAATTATAATATCATGTGTAACTTGGTATCCTATCCAACACCAATCTTCATATTACCATGGTAAATGTTTCGCAAACTGCACAACTGATGAACCACATACATGTTAATAGTAGCTGTTTTTTTAGTTACTAAACTATGCCAGTAGTAAAAGCAGACTGAATCAGGCTTCCCAAATTCCATCCTTGCTATATGGATCACAATATTAGAGCATGCATGATATATACCGCACCCCTAAATTCATTGTTTGTATGTCTAATCAAGCGCATGCAAGCCTCTAATTAGAGAAACAAATAAATTGCGAAATAAGAGAAGTTTTAGCATAATGTGCACCTGCGTCAGGTCCATCAAATAATTTCTTTAACGCGGCAATATGCCCATCAGCCAAATCAACAACATGAATGTAATCCCTCACCTGAAAAAGATGCATATGTAAAGTTGCAAGCAAGAAATGACCAGTAGTGACAGTTTAAAAGCTACATGAAGCATGTTGTAACTAAGGTGCCATTCTACATGACCATGATTTGCATAATTGATTGGATCGGAATCAGCTGATTCCTAGATCAGATTGGCCAGTCTCAATCGAATTTTCACCTGGAGCACTGACTAAAACTGAACTCATGGCAGAATCAGTTTGGATCAGTATAATCGGTTGATTCTTTTGAATCAAATTGGAATCAGTCAATTTTGCCGATTCCACCAGCACAACTCATGTCCTGATCTAAAATTGATATCGGGCCTGATTTCAATCTAATGTCACGGCTCGGAATTGTCAATCCCCCCCACTCTCCACTTAAGGCTCATGATTCCAATGTTCCTTAGTCACGATTCCGGCGATTTTGTTGATCCGGCAAGTGCGGTGCAGTCTGGCCATCCGTAAGGCTATTCCATATCAAAAGGGCATCAATCCTTCAATTTCTCCAGTGATCCTTCTATTTCTCTAGCGATTCGGTATTGTGAGGGGCCGATTCTCCTTCTCCCAATGTCGATCACCCCCCTCTGGAACCCCCTATGGAGGGGTTTGTTAATCCAAGAACAGCCCCCCACCCATGCCCCCGTAATGGGTGATTGTTTAGGGGCAAGAATAGGGGTTGTTCTCTCCTTTCCCCCTTCCCCCCCATGCCCCCCCCCCACCTGGCTACCCAATTTCAACCCTCAAGACACTATTTGAGCTTAGAAGGGGATGTTCTCCCCCTACCCCCCAATTTCAGACCGCAAACAGTCACCCGTCACCCAACACCCTTAAAAGGTTGCTGTCTTCTTCCATCCCCCCATTATCATTAGTAAAATAATTTCTAATATTCTAATTTCTTTTAATTTGGTAACGTTATAAACTCTAGCAATGGCCAACAAAGGAGATACATATGCTCCCTATGATATCGTGCAAGAACATGGCTTCTTCGTGGACCCCAAACAGATGAGAGTGCAGTGTAAACTAATGTGGCAAATAAATGAATGAGAGTATTCCGATTGAAGAGCAAGTAGATAAGGTAGGTGAAAAAGTGAAGAAATATGACAAAGTGTCCAAAGAAAATAGTGAAACTATAAGGGCCTACCTCACAGGAAGAGCCACATTAAGCAAAGAGATGAGTTGTATGAGGAACTTCTAGGAAAAAAAGATGAGAGCCCAATCCAAAAAGGCAAAGGGAAAGGGCAAAAAAGAGCCAAACCCCAGTCATCTATAGATAATGATGAGGAACCAGATAAACAATTAAGAAGAGTTTCACATGCTAGTAAGCAAGCATAGAAATATGATGAAGAAAGAAGGAAAAGAGCATGTGGCTTTGGTGCCGACGATTCGGCATTTCATCCATCATAGTCGATCTGATCCACCCCCCACTAAGAGTGTCATAAAAGGAGAGGGGGAATTTCATTGATCTTTTTTGACACAACCCACATCACTAGATGATCATTTGTTAAGAAAGCAGAGTAGCTCTCAAAGAAGGCAATTATTACAGCGGCAAAGCGAGTAGTTAGATATATCTGCAAGTGATTTTTACAATCTTGTAACTCTCTTAATTTTTTACATTATACGTATTTATTATTTCAAATTCTTGAGTTTGGTAGTTTTTAACTTAATTTAGTGTAGGTGTTCTAGCATATGTTGCAACCAACATGTAATTTTAGACCATGGTTGATGCAAGTGGGGAGGCTAGATTAGGATTAAAGTCCCAACCAATCGATATATTGATGATATTGGCCTAAATGAACAAGTGTATGAGCTCAAGATTTGGATAGAAGGATTTAAGATGGTCTGAAGGGAGAGGCTGCATCGTCATGTGTGATGGGTGGACTGTGATTACAAAAAGAAGTATAATAAATTTTTATTGTTCAAAGAGCACAACATTTTTGAAGTCTATAGATGCTTCAGGTAAAATAAAGAATGCAGATTATATCTTTTTGCTTATAAATGTTGTAGTAGAAGAAACTGAGGAGAACATTGTATAAGTTGTCACAGATAATAAGTCATCATACAAGGTAGTAGGAAAGAAGTTAACGGGAAGAAGATGACATCTGTTATGGGTTCCATGTGCAACACACTCCATAGACTTTATATTGAAGGGCATAGGCAAGGAGGTTATGGTTTTAACATTTGTGAGCCAAGCTCATTTTATCACATCATTCATCTATTCACATCTATGATTGCACCACATAATAAAAGATCATACTGAGAAACATGATCTTATCAGGTTTGGTCCTACTAGATTTGTCACACACTTTATTGCCCTAGAGAACTTGCACCAAAATAGACATGCACTGGTCCATTTCATATAGGATGGATTAGTTGGAAATCCTTGCACAGATGGATCATCTGTTAATAGACAAGTGTTTTGGGGAGAAAATTTTGTATTATTTGTCCATCATTGAGCTACTTGTACAAGTATTGAAAATAGTAAATAGATGAAAAGAACCAGATGGAATACCTATACGATGTCATGGACAAAGTAAAAGTTGAAAAATTAAGAAGCAGCGTAAAGGTTATAAAAGTTGTGTAAAATCATAGATGATAGATGGGATATGACACTATACTATGACGTGCATGTAAATAATTCTTATTATTACTAGATTAAACATTAGGCCTCTTCCAGTTGTAACTATAATGCTTAAAGGTTAGTGCATATATAATCTATGCAGGATTATGAATATTCCTTTGCCCGATCTTCCCTCCAAAATGGAAAAAAAAAAGGGTTGGCAACTGTGATTCTGCTCTCCTGTTCAACATGTTATAACAACCCTATATGTTGGGAAATGTGAATACATGTCCGTTTGCTAACTTCTGACAGTATTACATTATTCTCGTAAATAGTTGTGATGGTAAAATTTTGAACCTGGATTCTGTGAGAAGAATTTCTAAAACATAAGGACGCTTACCCCTGTACCATCCTTGGTTGAGTAGTCATTTCCATAAACAGTAAGTGCAGGTCTTCTTCCAACTGCAACTTGCTGTACAAAAGGCATGAGATTATTTGGAATTCCACATGGATCTTCACCAATAAGGCCACTAGGATGAGCTCCAACTGGATTGAAGTATCTTAGTAATATAATTTTCCACTCAGGGTCAGAATGATAAACATCGCGGCAGATCTCTTCAATGAAAAGCTGCAATAATCAAAATCATGAGCATTAGAGGGAATCAGATATACATAGCACATGAATACTAGAAACTAATGCTAAACATAAGTGTTCTTTGCTAATCTGGACTGGAATCAGCTATGGCCAATACCACTTCCACCTTGTATGATCAATCCTTGGCTGATTCCAGCTAGAATCAGCTGCATCAGCTTGGACCATCAGGAATCAAATAGAATCAGACTATTCAGAATTGGTCCATCCTGTTGAACTGGCTCTGCTGCACTGATCTGCCAATCCTGATCTGGACTGGCTTGGAATCAGCAGATTTTGGTCTGATCCAGGCTGAGTTGATCTGAGTCAGGGCGGACCAATTTAGGCCAATCATGGGTTTCCACTGAAGTGACTGGACTGGCTGATCCAGGGTCTGATCCCAACCCTACTTTCCTTATATGAGGACTTGGACCAAAAATAATTTTATCACAAGAATTCAGATCAGTTTACTTGGATAATAAATCCATAAAGGAGTGCATAGTCATGTAAATATACCTTGGTTCGTCCATATGGATTCATTGCGTGAAGAGGGAACTCTTCAGTACATGGAACTTCTTTAGGCCACCCATAGACAGTTGCCGAAGATGAGAAAACCAGCTGCACCAGTTTGAAAAGGAGAGTCTACCATTAGCACAGAGAACAGCCTCGGCATAAGCTGAGGACCCAGGCATGTCTATATGACAGGTGAAAGATGAATCAAGACCCAAAGCACACATTAGAAGAATGCTGATGATTGCCTATCACTCAATCAACATTATATAAAGCTCACCCAAAGGATATTCACTTTTCAAATAATTTTTAAAACATACAAGTGCATAGGCTCAATGACCAAGCTTGAATTTTAGGAAATCAAAGCAGAGCAAGATTGCTTTTACTTTTCTTTTGTATACACCAGATATTCACTTCACACAAATTTAGAATTCAAGTCCAAAGCATGTTTGAAAAACTAAAGGTCAGATTATTTTTCATTAGGAAGGCTTATATTTTTCCTTGGATGCACATAAATAACTGGTCATTGATTAGTACCATACGAAGCATACTTATTTCAATGGTTAAAAAAATAAAACAAAGGTTTACAGCCTCACAAAAGGAAAAAATAAAATAAAATGTGTATCATGGAAGTAACTAAAGGGTGCGGGTACTGCCTTCGGACACATTGCTTGCATGCCAAATCATACTAATGAAAGGAATTCCAAATTCAAATTGGGATCAGTGGCTGATACGCTGAAAGCAAATCAATGCAGGCTAGGCGGCATAGGCCTGGATAAGTTGCTGCAAAAATTTTTAAAAAAAAAAACCAAAACAGAAAAGCAGTCCAAATCGATCCCTGGTGGATCTGTGGGCTGTATCTGCCTATCTGGTGGGTTTTGGCAGTCCCAGTGGTAGAGGGGTGGCGGCCACTGCCTGAACTGTAGGTTGGTAGATCTGACTTGTAACAGACTTGATTTCAATCACCTTGGAATCAGCCCTAGATCAAGTTGGGATGCCAATACAGTCCAATGATTTTAGCCCAATCCTTGTGGAAATAACACCAGGATCAGGCTTCCTCCAGATTAGGTTGGCACCTGTGGATCCCTATTCAAATCAACCTATTATGCAATCCATATACTAATGAAAAGAATACTTAAGAGCCTATTTGGTTACAATATTAAAATTGATATTATATCACTTTTGATATTAACCTCACATACGTTAACACCTAAATTGACACAAACTAATATGAGATTTGATATTGATAGATCTGTTAATAAAGTATCCAAGCAGGCCCTCAGCTGATATAGTTTGCCCAATTTCTTATAACAAAATTGAAAAGGTGATCTTACAAATAAAACATTTTAGAATTAAAATTACTTTCCAACAACTGTTTTCAATGTTCGCACCTATCTCATTAACATTGTTAAATAATGTGCAGATAGGCCTAAATGTCTGCATGGTATAATAACAATTGAGATGCACGTATACTGAAGGAAATTGAAGAGAGCCCATAATATCACCACGTTGTTGAAGTTGATATCAAAAAGCAGTATGTGACATAGTTGAAAGCTTATTTCACTAAAAGGCTTGGCCTTTCTCAAGTAAACATGTCTAAATTATATTCTAGGTTCTGAAAACTTTACCTTTCTGCATCCATAAGTACCCATTACTTCCAACAGATTTATTGTACCGATGAGGTTATTATTGAAGTATAACAATGGTTTCTCCACACTTTCACCAACAGCCTTCAATCCAGCAAAATGGATAACAGCATCAAACCTGCATATATATATATATATATATATATAACAGAGAAATGCATGAGCTATGAACACATAGAACATGGCAAAGAATTGCATAATGCAGTAGAGGCCAGATGTCTCTGATTGAATTAACTAGAAAACATATTGGATTTTTCGTAGTAAATGCTTGATTGTATATCCACTTTCAGAATATCCAGAATGGGCAACAAACAGAGGCTGTAAAAAATTGTAATTTTCTTGCCATGAAATGTTCCCCAATCTACCATGAGAGCCCCAAAATCAAGTTACATTCTCATGGTCTATCGCTTTACTTCATTGGTGCAATGTATCCAACCACCAGTGATTCTAAAACTGAGAGTGCAACTTAGAGAAAACAACTGCTCAATGAAGTTTACTCATTGGGCACAGGGCAATATCTGCTGGAGTGCGCACAAAATTACTTGAGAAACTGCAAGATAGGACCAGATATGATCCTATTCCTTCAAACAATGACTCATCCTTTTTGTATGTTGGATATATTGGTCCTTGGCAGATCTGATAAGGTAAATTTTGTCCACGACATAATCAAGATAAAATCAATTTAAAATTCCATCATCTATATTTTATTCTCCTGAAAATAGTTGCTTTGATGTTAGACTTCTGTTGCAGATACTGAATTAGCATATTATATTTGAATATCCACAGGATCAAAATGATCTCAAGAAACGAAAATTTACCACAACCTCCAGCAGAGTGGAAACATAACTTATTTTTTTCCCCATCTGATCTTTTACGTGTCACCACTGCTGTTATCCAGTTCCCTTAAACTTGCTCGCCTTACAAAAGTTGATCAAGGGGAAGAAAAAGGCCCTCAGACATTATTGTAATAATCCCTAAACCTTACCCCTCCTCATCTAAACTAAAAGTATGTTGGTCAGATGATTAGCGCTGTAGACAATAATTAAACAGCCTGTATCTTCACTCTGTATAATCAGATTCTGCTGAAATAGGCATGAGTTACAAATATGAAACCCTTTGCTGCATGTCAAGAAGCGTAACAGAGAACCAAGAGAACCCAGGTTGAGAATATAAAAATGATGGCAAGAAAGAGGAAGTTTTAAAAGGAGCATTCGTGAAGGAGCATGTAGTTCTTATGCACAATATTGAATTTGACAAAATATATAATATAAGAAACACAACTCGGTGATAACACCGGCAAAGCTAAAGAAAGTGAATGTTAAAGTAGAACTAACAATTAATTACTTATTTCTGAAAGAAATGGTATCTACTTTTCGGGTTACTTTGACGGGTCATACAGTGAAAACGACTCGCTGGATCAGGGGAGTGCCTTCATGCTGATCTAATGATGTTGTTTTAATCATGCTTCGCTTGAGAGAGAGAGAGAGAGAGAGAGAGAGATAGAGAGAGAGAGAGGGAAGAGGAGAGAGATTTTAAATAATCTTACTCGGAAGTAGCCAGTGAGGATGAAGGAACTTTAACAAAGAAAAGAAAAGAAAAAAAAATACTCACTGTGTTTCAGCGAAGACCTTCTCCAGTGCTGCTTTGTCGCGGAGATCAATCTGCATAAACGTCGATATCTTCTATCAACGACGCATGGACTTCCCGTACAAAATCGAAATCAACCCAATCGAACCCCACACCCTCCCACTCTTGCCAAAAGGAAGCGACGACGGTAAATCATGACATCTTTCATAAAAGCACAGCACTGAATAGCCAGATGCACATTTCCTGACACGAGATAGAACAATAAAAGGCATTCTCGAGACCCCCGATGGACCGAAGCGTACGAAATATATCCAGCCCCAAAATTAGATAAAAAATGGCAGTACGAGTATTCAGATACGGAAGGCCGGTATAAAACATCGACAGGGCCATTGAAACAGTTCTTTTTCTTCTGAAGGCGACCAGAAGCCGAAAGAAATCATGAGCGGGATCAGAATTCCCCCCCCCCCAAAAAATGAAGAAACAACGAGAGCGGAACATGTTTGGCTCCGACGAAGACACTCGAAGCAAACCAGGGAAGCAACGGACTATGCGAAGAAAAAAACGGAAAGCAGAATTCTCCCGACACCTCTACGCGGCGGAGCCCCGCGTCACACATCCCCGTATCTCCCCACCGAGAGCCTCGCCGCATGAAGGGAAAGGCGTACCCGGTGGAAAACGAGGTTCCCGCCCGCGTCTCCGGCGAGCTCCACCACCCTCTGGACGGCGGCCTCGGACGAGTTGTCGAGGTTGTCGACGACGACGGCCCTGAAGCCAGCGAGGAGGAGCTGCAGCGTCGTGTGGCTGCCGATGTAGCCTGCGCCGCCCGTCACGAGCACGGTCTTGTCCATCGATATCGCCTTCCGCCGGGAGACGCAGCCGCAGCGCCCCGCGCGAGCAGGCGGCGGTGAATTCAGGCCGACGCCGGAGACGCTGGATTCCGGGGGACGCGAGGGCGGCACGAGCAAGCAGAGCACCCGGCCGTCTCTCAGATCGACCGCCTTTAAATCGAGAAATATGGGAAATAAACAAATAACCGGTCTTTATTCCCCGCCCCGAAGAAATTAATAAGTTATTTATTATCCCGCATGTTTCTGACGCGATTTGACCCGCGCCTCAACTTATTTTGAGAAGTGTTATGAACCGACCTCTTCGTCGCTATTTGTTCGGCTTTCGGCGAAATGACCGTTCCACCCTCGTTATTTCGTCGTGGACGCCTACGTCATAATTAGAGGCGGTAATTTTATTTAATATATTCGCCGTAAAGGCGCGGCGGCTTCTCCCCGCTGCCGTCCCGTCCGCCGCTCACGCAGAGGGCGTGAGCCGCGGGAGGGAGTTGAGGGCTGCCAAACCGAAAGATGACGTGGCAGCACGTGGGGGGCCCAGGATCCGGATCCGGATCCGGATCCAGCGGTTTCCGTTTCGGTAAAAAGCGCCACGTGGCGCGGGGTGTCATCCGGATCAGACCAGACTGGAACGGCGCGCCGCCATCGCAACCGGGGCCGTACAAGAATTTCTATTTTTATCCGGCGACGCGGGTAACATTTTTTTAATAAATAAAGTGAGGTCAAAATAATATATGTGTTGGTTTGAGTCAAACAATTAAATTAAAATATGATAAAATTATTAAATTAAATATATGTTTTCTTGTCACTACGACCGAAATGACCCACATTCGCGCAACGTCGCACGACGATGAGGGATCGAGCCCCGTACTCGATCCTCACAAGGAACCATCCCCCGGGGAATGGCCGGCACAGCGGCCAATCGAATCTCACCCCTTGCTCTCGTGAGCGAGGGATGACACCAACCAAGCGACGTTCAACCAACATATTAAATATATGTTACTTAAGATGAATGTGTAACTCATCAAAATTTTAATCTCAAATTTAATAGAATCAATTCAAATCTAGCCAGTTTATTCCAATGGATTTGAGAGTCGGATTTGAATCAGTTCAATTGAAAAAGTAAAAATAAAATTAGACCAAATGCAAAGGGAACGGTTAGCACGGCAATGGAGTCAAATTCGATTTCAAGTGTTTTGATTTTGATTGGAATAAATTTAGAGTCATTATATTTCAATTTTGATTAGATTTCGATTTCATCTCCTCTCTTTGGTCCGAACCATAATTTTCGAAGTACATATTATGTATTAGTTTATATTTAAAATAAATTAATAATTCACTCACAATTACTAAAAATTAAATACAATCTCTCTAGACTTATTTTTCGTCGTTTTATCATTTCATATACCATACTTTATAATTTGTGAAAAACGGTCACCTTGCGGTAATCAAGACCAGTTTATAAATATGAAATTTTTCCTTTTGATATTTGATGTGAGATTAAGTCATTAAGCACTCTTCCTTTCGGCTAATTAGTGTCAAAGTCATGATTAGAATATACGGTGTAATGTAGAGCAAATATAAGAATAGGTTTATCACGAGAGCAGAACCCTATAATCAACCAGTTATGATATCATATAGAGAACTATAAAACGATCGCCTTGAGGTGACTGGAACCAAGTTTATAAACATGAAAATACATCTTCCGATGTCCGATGTGATACCAAGCCATTTAACATATTAAATTTTATTGTTAAGTACTTACTTCTTGCCGAAATAAACGAAATCAACCGACTCCAATTTCAATAAACTATAAAAATATACGATTCCGATTCTCATCATTTATAAGGTATAATAACAGAAGTTTAAATCCGTTAATTTTCATCTAAACAGAATAGAATTTTCGAAATGTCGCAACATTCCGTTTATATCCCTAAGAGCAGTGCCCACGTGTAGCCGACGACTCCACTCACCCCGCGTGATCATCTCGGGGGTTCCGCGCCTACGAACATGCGTCGTCCTCTCTCCTGCGACGCGGTGGCGATGACCGCAATCAAGGCGCTCTGCTAGCTCCTCTGACCTCTCCGCAGCGGTGCTGGGTTGGCAGCAGGAAGCCTGGAAGAGAGAGAGGGGGGGGGGGGTCCGCACGTGCTCCTCCGCCTAGTCAAAATATTTTATTTATGGATGTACCTTAAAATCTAAGCTAATTATTTTTATGGATCTTATTTTTTATCTTCAGAGAGAATGCCGAGTAAAAAAAAAGAATAATTGATTATAGTGTCTCAAACTACCTGATATGAGAAATTTGAATGGTCACTGAATTTTAGATGTATTTCGCTTAGATAAACTTAAAAATACAATTTCGCAATCGATTTCTCTACGCAAATATATATACTCACAAAGTATTTTTTATTTGGATCGTAGCTTTAGATCTACCGTAAAGTTTTTAGTAGGGTTGATATTTATGGATTTAAAATGAATGTGAGGCAAGTAACTTATAATGGGGTGTTTGGTCGCAGGATAACGAAGGTTTTTATTTTAATTTTTTAAAATTGTAAGAAAACTTGTTAAAATATGTGTTTTGGTAGCCATGACAATTTTATGTTTTAAAAGTGATTTTCTTCTTAAACAAAAAAAGAGGGTCTCGTCTCTTTCTTTTTTTCTTGTGGTCCCCCACTTTGTTTGATCTTATGTGGTAGTTACTCTTTTTTGTAATCACATCCCTCCAAACATGATAATTTTATGTCATGAGTTGGTTCACTTTTTTTTAATACAATTTTTTATCATGAAAGTGTACAAAAAATTATCATGCAACCAAACACCCCATAAATGGACGCTCGATGAATCTGATAGCCTAACCTAGGATCAATTAAAGACTTGTTAATTACGCCGCTCGATCAAGTGTCGCTATCAACATTAAATACAATATTAAATATTTTTATTTTTATTTTTATTTTGTGTCTGATGCCATCGTCTTGGTAAATTCTTCAATCTCGATATAATAACACCAATATCAGTTTATTATAGCGAAAATCAATATAAAATACTATATTTTCATGTGTGATATTGTATCTTCTTTCAACGTCTTGGTATTATCTAATATCATGAGATTAACTCTTGAAACTTAGATTCTAATTCAATTCAAATTAATTAAATTAATATACTTTGTAGCCAGCTTTATTTAGTCTTGTTCGGTTGATGAAGAGATCACAAGCTCGGACGAACAAAGACAACATGTATAGATGTAAGAGAGGAAAATATAAATATATAGTTACCGTGTCACGGCTATTTTATCCAAACATTTTCAA
Source organism: Cryptocoryne crispatula var. balansae (assembly GCA_036172225.1). Lineage (NCBI taxonomy): Eukaryota > Viridiplantae > Streptophyta > Magnoliopsida > Alismatales > Araceae > Cryptocoryne > Cryptocoryne crispatula. The sequence continues at coordinate 31,591,788 of CM069930.1, read as the reverse complement.
TCTAAATATTTTTACAGATCAAAAACTCTATGTCTGATATTCTATACATAAGAGAAAGTTCTGACCTAGAAAATGTGTTTGTGACCTCACGAATTATATTCTTTATCTTAAAATTAGTGTTATTAGATCATCACGTTGATTAATTAATGGATATAAATACTAAAAATCAAATTAAAATTAAAATATATCAATTTATATATTTTTTTACTTAACTGGATTATCTACTATTAACATCCGATATTGAGAGTGCGTAGATTGTTTTATGCTTATTTGCTTTCTTTATATTTTGATTAGATAATAAAGGAGTCGATAATGATCCACATCGGCCGCCGTGGGGATGCGTCTTCGACAGAAAAGTTATCAGACACGGACGCCATCCACGTGTATAAGGATCCACGTCAGGAGGGGTCTGCGTCAGACGGAAAGCCACGTCACTCGATGCCGTCCTGGCGGCGGCGGCGGCGGCGGACACATGTTTTCCGAGGGTTGAAAAAGATGCGCCGGTAGTGGAGTGGGAAACGGGGATCTGGCGGGGGTCACCTCGGGTGGTCCCACCGATACGGCGCCGGTGGGTCCACGACCGGTTAGGCTAGGGCGTTGGGCCGGAAGCCGGAAGGCACTCAGCTCCTCGGATCTGGTTTCCGGATCCTCGACTAGGCCCGAATCCGACCAAACCCGTGGAAGGAAGGGGGACCCGACCACAGCATCCCGTCCGTCGATCCGTTGCGGGATTACAGCTAACACCATCAACGCGGTGACGTCATCAGCATTTTTCTTTCTATAAATCTGGGAGTAACGTGTAGGATTTCCTAACGTCCGCCGGGGCCTGCCTTTGGCAACCCTACGCAACGTCTCTTTCCTTATTTTTTTCTTCTGTTGAATTTTTTAAATGGGAAGTCTATCCATTTCCTTCGTCGTGACGTCAACCTAGCCAATTAAATTGCAGAATGCAGCCGGTCAAAAAGCTACGCTGACCCTCGAGGATTAAGAATGAGCGTGAAGACAAGAATAGTGGTATCGTGTTAAAGCGAGGAATACCTAATTAATAACTTCATTTATTTACGAGCACTCCTTTAATTTTAAATTTTTACTCTTTTTTTTTCAAAAAAAAATCATATGGAGTGTTTGGTTACATGATAAATTACCTTTTTATTATAATTCTATGTTTTTATAATAAAAATGATTAAAAAATATTTTTGACGTTTATTATAATTTATTATTTTAAAAGAGACATTTTAAAATAAAAATAGAGTCTTATCTCTTTTTTATCTTTTTAATTCCTGTCTCGTTTGATCATACGTGATATTCATTTTTTTTTATCACACCCGTCCAAACACGACAATTTTACATCATTAATGAGTTCACACTTTATTTTAATATAATATTTTATTAGATAAAAAATTTATAATACAACCGAACACCTTAACAGGTTTTGAAACTCGTTACATTTTAATGGTGGTAAGCATAGTTTCAAAAAACTGTATAGATTAGCAAGAGAATAATAAACCACCCAAGAAGAAAATTGTATCAGATAGGAAGAATAGTCGAGAAAATTAATTAGACGGCCTGCACTTGTAGCTTGTACGAGAAGCTAAAATTGCGACGAAATATATTTTAAATATAAATGCAAGACGTACGTATGCACGCACTCTTTTGTTAAGTATAAAAATTATACCACATAAATTTATGTTTTCAGTAAAGTTGTAAGCAACAGGACCGACCTATTTGAGCACCTTATGTACGTGTACGTGCCCTTACATATTTCATTGACCAATTTATTTATTTATGCGAAAGTCAATCTCTATTCTTCCTCCCGACGTCAACCTAGCTATAGCTATTTTAACTTACCTTTAGGATGGAGTTGGTCAAAAGTAGGGATGTCAACGGGTCGGATACGGGTCGAATAATAGTATTATCCGTATTCGTATCCTATAAAAAAAGAAGTATCCACTTACTGTTCGTTAACTATCGGTAATGCGTGTATCCGCAAACCGCATTGTAATATCCGCTTAAAAACGGTTTACGGTCGGTTAACGGTCAATTAACGAATATATAAGCATTACTAGAAGGTACCTAATATACACAAAAAAATGTTAGCTTCCTTCTAACATGTATACTTAAATATCATAGTAAGATAATACAGAGAAATCATGTATACTAGCACCATGAAATAAATATTTGTCAAATAATATGCCTTTGCAACAAAAGTAGGAAATGAACTTGACCTATGATCCAAGATAACTAAGTAACATGGACGATTGCATACAATGGCCCACATCTGTCAAGTTCATGAGAATGTTCCAAGACGAGAGTGAGAGAGGGGTGACAGTGCTGCGGGTGAACCAGAGGAGAGAGAGAGTTGGGAGCCTCGCAGGCACCACGCGGACACGGACGTCGCTAGGCGCAACAGTGCAGCCGAGGTCACATCGGCCTCCCAAAATCAACAGGTCCATGATGTAGCCGCCGGCCGCCACGTCAAGGTGAAGGTGCAATGATGCAACAGGTAAGGCGTCGCGTAAGGAAGAAGGAACATGAAGAAGTTGGAAAGTCGATTTCGGAGATTCTCACAAATTAATTTTAGGGTTTTTGAGATTGACATATTTCTTGAACGTTAGATGTTGATATATTTTCAACCGTTGGATCAAGCTTTACTTAACGGGTTCGAAAACGGTTTATCAGGTTCGGTTTATACTGTATCCGTGACCGTATCCGTTAAAAAGACGGATAATCGGTAAACGGCTAAGGATACCCTATTCGGAAATTTTTGATGATCCTTTAACCGTCCATTAAGTTAACGAACGGGTCGGATAATCGGATAATTCGCTACCATTGACATCCCTAGTCAAAAGGTTTGGTTGACGCTTGAGAATCAAGAAGAGAGTGACAGTTCATGAAGAGAGGGGTAATCAAAATTGTTAAGGATCTACTTATTTAATTTCTTATCATATTTTTATAGGTTTGGTTTGTAATGATCATTTATTAATGAATACTCTCTGATTATCAAACGTTGAGTATAGGGGATTTCAATTTTTAGTCCTAAAAAATTATTCAATTTATTTTTTAGTCCCAATGTTAATCCCTTTTAGTTTTTAGTCCCAACATTACTCATTGCCTTTTCCTTTAATTCTTTCTGTCACCTTCAAATTTTCATACTAAAATCACCATTGCGCCAGATTGATGCCCCTTCCAGAAAACTCCCTTTCTTGCTCTTCCCGCTCATGACATTATGGTTTCAGCGAATTAGTTATGACTTCTGTCAATGGCGAAGTTGGTGATAGCAATTGTGACTTCCCTTGATGGTGTTAATTTGAGTGCTCTCTCCCTCAGTGGCACTTTTCGACGATTCAAACATAACAAGGTCTACTACAGTGAAGTTGGTTTGGATGGCTGTTGTGGTTTTCTTCGATGGTGCTTGCCTAGAATTGTGGCTTCTCTCGACAATGTTGACCTAAGCGCTCTCTCCCTCGCAGTGCTCTTTGGCAATTTAAACAGATTAAGGTCTCGCCACAGTGCTCATACAATTAGGGCTTTTTGATTGGGTGCTCTCTCCCTCTGACGATGACATCTCTAACTTCATAGAACCCTTCTAACCAACTAAGCTTTGTTGTGGTGCTCTACCAACTAGGGGTTTTCAATTCTCAAGTTCTAGTAATTGACTTTTCCCCTAATCTAGTTGCATTCAATTTGTAGATTTATTTGATCTCGATGATTTTAATTTATCTCATTTGTATTTTTTATTTTTCTTCGGAATCGTGGATTGGTAGCCATTGAATCGAGCAAGATTTGTAACTTCATGGTGCCCTACCAACTAGGGCTTTTCGGTTCTTAGGTTCTAGTAAATGATGTTTCCTCTAAGCCAAACTTGATTTTGCTTTGTCTTGGTTGTAGCATTATCTAATTTTGCTTCCCTATCATGGATTTGTTGCCATCGAATCAAGCAAGATTTTTAACTTCACTATTCCTAGCAAAGGGAGACGAGCCCTTTACTACCTCCTTGTAAGTATATGAATGATATGGTAGCTCTCTATTTTTACTTAAAGCCTAGAATTTTCTTATATCCTTGTATCATTTAATGTTCATATGCGCTCATGTCATTTAATTTCATGATTAGACATGGATATGGATTGAATGCCCAAAATTTTCAACTTCAACAAATGAAGCATATGTAATCCATATGCATAAAGGAACGGCAATTGGTGAAATCATGGATGATATTTGTAGAAGATGGACATTGACAAGAGATGAAGTACAATTGATGTGTCATATTTCAGAGAAAAATACTTCTACAATGAAGTTGATAACACCAAAAGACATTGTTAAGATGATTGAAATGTATGAGATGCTTGGATCAAGAGTAATGAATATTGATGTGAAGGCAAATTCATCAAATGATAATGCATCTTTAAGGTGAGTCCAATATTTATGTTCAAGTTCACTAGCTATTTTTACTTATTGTTGTATTATTATTGAGAGCTATTTTTTAAAAGCTTACAAACTCTCTGTGACCAATCATCTGTGTAATAATTTGCTATCTTTGGAACCATCTACATCTAGACAAGAATTGATACTAAGGAGTAACTTGTGGCATAATATTATTTACTCAATGGAACAAGTATTTAGTGATGTAAATAAAATTCACGATTCCTTAAGAAAGTTTGCTATATCAAGGGGTTTTGATTATAATTATGTAAAAATGATCAATTGCGAGTCACTGTGACACGTAGACTTCAATCTTGTATATGAAGTCTTCATAGTAGAAGGATTGGTATATGTCCTCATTTTAAAATCAAATCTCTAAGTGATGTACACACATATGGTGGAGGTATAAGCACACAAAAGCATTCTAAAGTAGGAAAGAGATGGGTAAGTTCTATTGTGAAGGACAAACTTGTTGATGACCCATTGTATATCCCTAAAGATATAAAGAAAGATATTTTTAAAGAATACGGAGTTAGTATTCCTATCACCAAGCTTGGTTAGGGAAAGATGTCTCATATACACAACACTTTGGGAATGATAAGTGCTCATTTCATGTCTTACATTGGTACAAGGAGATAGTTGAAGAGTCAAATTCTGGTAGCATTGTGGAGTTGGATATGATAAAAGAACAAAGATTTACAAGGTTCTTTATATACTTTCATGCATGCATGATTGGTTTTAACAATGAATGTAGGCCCTTTTATATCTTGATAGAGCATTCTTAAAGAATAAATATCTAGGTAAATGATTAGCTGCAACTGCCCTAAATGGTGAGACCGAGTTGTTCCCTATTGCCTATGCAACATGTGATGCTAAAAATCAAGAAAACTGGGAATGGTTCTTGAGTTGTTTAAAGAAAATGATTCCTAAAGATAAAAGAAAACTTTTATCTCTCGATAGGTGCAAGGGATTAATTTAAGCCGTACGTATAACTTTTCCCAATGGGTTTCATGCTTTTTGCCTACAACATTTGAAAGATAATTTTAAAAAATACTTGAGGGGAAAATGTCCAACTTCAACTAAACAAGCAATAATTGATCTCCTTAAGAGAGCGGCATATACTCTAACAATTGTAAAATTTGAGAAAGCCATGGTTGAAATGCGCAACTTGTGTGTACAAGCTGAAATATGGGTAAGGAGAAAGAATCTAAATCATTAGGCTAATGCATTTTTTGAAGGTGAATGCTTTGGAGAGTGTATTTAAGTCCCGCAGAGTCCTTCAACAATTTTATTTTGGAGGTAAGACACTTACCTATTCTTTGTATGATGGAACAAATTTGAACTCAAATAATGACTTTGGCTTATGAAATAAAAAATAAATGTTTGACTTTGAAAGTAAAATTGTGTCCCAAGGTTGATACATATCTCAAACATTTAATGGACTCTTCTCATAGTATAACTGTTAATTGCTCAGATGGACAAGTATTTGAGGTGATGACAAAACCTTCTCATATTGTAAACCTAGAAAAAAGTACATGTACTTGTAAAGAGTGTCAGTTGAGAAAAATATCATGTAAATATGTTTGTGTAGTGAGCCATAAAGTTACAATCAATGTTGAGAGCTATACGTCTTTATACTAACTATTGATAGCTATAGCAAATGTTATGAGCAAACCATCCATCCTATCTCAAATGCAAAAAAAGTAAGGATAATAGTGTTGAAGATCTACATATTTTGCCATCGATTACAAAAAGAAAAGTAGGTAGGTTAAAGAAGAAAATGATTCCTTCTCAATAGGCATTAGAAGGAGGAAACATGACTTATACATGTTCTAAATGTAAATAGAAAGGACACAATAAAAAGTCATGTTCAAATCCCATTGTTGAATAGGTATTTTTCATCATTCATGTAAAATTAACTTTTTTTGTGATCAACAAAATAATTTTATTTCATACATTATTTTCTTGAAGTCTTATACATGGTTATTATACTTTAGTATTTTAGAGAACTCTCCAATGTTCAAAATACAATTTAGCATGTCACATCAATCATACCACAAATGTGATGTTTGGTTGGATATGGCTATTGTAGTGTTAGAACAAGTCACATTGAGAAAAATCTAGAAAGAGATTTTTACAAATGTAAAATAAAATGCTGCTTTTTATGTAATCATCTATAAATATATTTTATCACAATATTAGTTATATGTCTTCTTAAATGTAAGAAAAAAATATAAATTTTTCATGTGGTGTGATGAGATCAACAACTTTGTTCAAACTACAAAAACTACTTATTTAAAGAATAGCCGAATTCAATTTTTGGAAACAAAAATTAATATGTTAGAAAAGCATATGTGACATCAAGAATGTATTATCAACAAGATAAGATCAGTTCTACAATCACTGTCAATGATGTTCGCATTTCTAGATGTTGAAGAGGATGGTGGTGAAAATGAATCAAATGGTGTGAATTTGAGAAATTGAAGGGAAATCTATCTATTTTGTTTGTGATACATTTGCTTGAATATTATGTTTGACACAAACTATGTTGAGTCAGTTTTAAGACGAGTGTTTATGTTACTTTATGTTTTATGTTTATGTTTTTTTTCTTAAGCTCATGTAGATTTATCTTATATTGTACTTTTAGGAATTGTATTTTGGTGTAGATTTGTTTTGAAGGACATATTATGTTAGTTTATGTTTTTTTTTCTCAAACTTTTATTACTTCGTGGAATAGATTCCCAAGTTTCATTTCTCAAACTTATATCTATCAACTTCAAATCAGATGAATACACTTTTGATTTTCTGGTGCCATCTTTATTTCTTATGATCATAGAGTGTATGGAAGAGGCTTGAATATGTTTATTCTTATCTTTTTCTTGGATAGATTCAATGTTTAGATTTTTTGTGTTTTTATGTTTTTTTCTTTTTATAGTACAATTCTTTTTCATTGCTTCTATTCTTAGTTTTTAGTGTCTTGGCAAAAATGTAAGTCCCATTTTTAGTATGTTCAGTCCTTGTTACTCTAAAAATGGCTAACACATGCATTGTTGATTTTTTTTTGGTTTGGCTATGAGAGATTCCTTGCTCACATTGTTTGAGAATCCTAATTTTTACATAATGTCTATGCAAGATGCATTTTTTTACAATATATCTATGTTATGTGAACCAACATTTTTTGTATGTAGTCGAGTCTCTCAGTAGTGCACTCAATCTCTTAGGCCACGTTTGGTATCGGGATAAGATGGGATAAACCTGGTTTATCCCCTATCCTTCGTTTGGTAGACAAATAACATTCATCTTAACCTGGTTTAATTTAATCCGGTTTATCCTTGAAAATGAGGTTAAACTCATGGATAACCTATCCCCTCTTTTTAGTGGGATAGGGTCCATGTTTCGGGGATACGATTCTCGCGCGGCTGGGGTTGGACGCTCGCGCACCGGCGCCCGGCGGGAGGGGAGCTGGCGGCTCCGGCGGCGGGGAGCCACCGCGGGGGAGGGGGGCGCGCTTCCGCGGGAGGGGGAGCCGGGAGCTCGGGGAGGGGCGGAGCGCCGCCGTCCGGCAGGGAGCTGCCGTGGGAGAGGGGGGGGCGCTTCCGCGGGAGGGGGAGCCGGCGGCTCCGGGGAGGGGATGAGCGCCGCCGTCCAGCCGAGGAGCCGCCGCGGGGGAGTGGGAGCCGGGAGCTCGGGGGGAGGGGGCTGAGCGCCGCCGTCCGGCGGGGAGCCGCGGGGGGAGCTCCGGGGAGGGGGTGAAGGGGGCGCCGCGGGGGGAGCTCCGGGTAGGGGGGTGAAGGGGGTGCCGCGGGGGGAGGGGGGAGCTCCGGGGGAGCTCGGGGGGGGGGTGAAGGGGGCGCCGCGGGGGGAGCTCCGGGGAGGGGGGTGAAGGGGGCGCCGCGGGGGGACGCCGCGGGGGAGCTCCGGGAGGGGGGGTGAAGGGGGAGCTCCGGGGGGGGTGAAGGGGGCGCCGCGGGGGGGGGGGGAGCTCCGGGGGGGGGGAAGGGGGTGCCGCGGGGGAAGTGGCGTCCGCCGGGAGGAAGGGGGGTGCCGCGGGGGGAGTGGCGTCCGCCGGGGAGAGCAGGGTGCCGGGGAGGAGGGGGTGCCGCGGGGAGAGCGGCGTCCACCGAGGGGGTGCCGCGGGGGGGGGGGGGGGGCGTCCGCAGGGGAGGAGGGCGGGCGGCGCGCGGCGTCCGCCCGCCGGGAGGGGGATTATATTTTTTTTGATTAAGTCAATTTAAACAATTTGGTTTGGTTCAATTTAAATCGGTTTAGATATTTTTTAAATCGAATCAAACCGAAAGGGTCCCAAACCGAACCGAATGAGTTGGTTCGATTTGGTTTCTGCGGTTTGAATCGCGGCCCACCCCTAGTCGGAAAGAAGGGGCGGGGAGCGGCTCCGCGGGAATCACCGTCCGTCTCCGTCCGCCGGGTTTTGTCTGGAGGGAGGGCGAGCTGAGCTCCGTCCGAGTTTAAACCTATATATATATATTTAAATAATATTTTAAATTTATTATATAAATGTGTAAATAAGTTAAGATATTTATGAATTTGTTATGAATAATAAAATAATATAATATAAAAAATAAAGATAAAAATATAAAAATTTAAAGTTATCCTCGAATTTATTGTTAACATACCAAACATAGGATAGGATTATCCCTAAACTTATCCTAAGTCAAACCAAACGTAATAAGGATAGGGTCAACCACAAGGATTGGTTTATCCCTATCCCCATTAAATTTATCCCGATACCAAACGACGCCTTAGGGCCTGTTTGGTACGGGGATAAACTAGGATATACCTGGTTTATCCCCAATCCCCTGTTTGGCACACACTTAAAAATGGGTTTAGCCTGGATTAAGTTAATCCAGGTTATCCCCAAAATCAGGGATAAATGCAGGGATAAGTCATCCCACCTAATACTGAGGATAGACACCTCGAGTTCCGTCTGGCAGGGGGGGGCTCCGCGGGGAGCTCCGGCCAGCGGCTCAGTCCGGGGGGGGGGGGGGGGGGCTCGTCGTCCGCGGGAGGGAGAGGCTGTCCGGCACCGCGGGTGGGGAGGGGGGGCGCCGGCGCCGTCCGCCCCGGCCGCAGGGGGAGGGGGGCTCGTCGTCCGCGGGGGGGGAGGGGCCGAGCGCCATGGGGGGGGGGGGCTGAGCGCCGTCCGGCGGGTAGCCGCCGCGGGAGGGGGGCGTGGGGGCTGTCCGCGAGCCGCCGGGTGGGGAGTCCCCGGCGTTTGCGGGGGGCGAACGCCGGTGGCCACCAGCGGGAGGGGGGTGGGGTGGGGGCTGTCCGCTAGCCGCCGGGTGGGGGGAGTCCCTGGCGTCTGTGGGGGGCGAATGCCGGCGGCCGCCTGCGGGGGGAGGGGGGAGAACACCGCCGGGGGAAGGACTCCTTCTGTTTGGTATCGGGATAAAATTAATGGGGATAGGGATAAACCAATTCTCGTGATTAACCCTATCCCCATTACGTTTGGTTTAACTTAGGATAAGTTTAAGGATAATCCTATCCTATGTTTGGTATGCAAATAATAAATTTGAGGATAACCTTAGATTTCTATATTCTATTTTTATTTTTTATATTATTTTATTTTATTACCCATAACATATTCATAAACATCTTAACCAACTTACATATTTATATAATAAATTTAAAATACAAATAACAATACATTTTTAAAAAATTGAAAATATAAATAATGTAATTTTTAAAAATACGACAATGAAAATCATATTTGATTTTTTTTAAATTTAATTAAATTAGAAAAACTTTACAACCAAAATACCCTACAAATCGATCTACAACTAATTAAGTAGAACTAGAACTATTACTAATTAAGTAGCTTTAAGCCATCCCTTTCTTAGCTAGTACCAGTAGCTAACTATGGTGCCCATCATGTTTCAAAATAATTTAATTTGAGGTTTTAGATACCAACATTGGAATTTCAAGATCCATATTTTCATGGTACATTAATTTGTTATTCGTGTTTGGTTGTAAAATAATTTTTTATACGTTTTTATGTTAAAAATTAAAATCTAAATTAGTCAAAGACATGAAATTGTAATGTTTGGAGAAGATGCATACCGCAGACCCAATAATAGAAAAACTCGACATGGACCCAGAGACGTTGAACCATCCAGTCAGATTGGGTGGTTCACAACTTCCATAACTATGACCAAGGACGCTGAAGTGCCAGGGCACTAAACCACCCGGGTGAACTAGGGGGGATCCATTTTATGTTATAGACCCCCCATGGAACCACTGGACCCCGCTAGTCACCCCCCCCCCCAAAAAAAGCAATTTTGTTTCGGTAAAGTTGAGTTGGGTCGTTGGTAGAATACAAAGCAGAGACATAAAGAATTTTAGAAGATACAAATTAAAAAATATCAAAATTATAACATAGATTAAGCACATTTTAAGTATAGGTAAGCAAGTAAAAAGATCAAAATAAATTCATTTCACCTTATCATTTCCCACCATCTTCATTAAATAGATAGAAACTATACAAGTGTTATTCGGGAAAGGAGGCTCATCACAAGGTCTTATCACACCTCTCCAATTGTGGTTGAAGATACAGAGTGTGCATACTGCAGCTGTTAAGGAAAATTGTTCCCAACGTATAGTTGACTTACCTAAAAGAACATATTGGTATCCTCTTATCATGTTATAAAAAGATGCCAACAAGTAGCATGTGGAATGAGAAGAAACAGCTCCATACACCCATATTCATTGCTTTGTCCTGGAGACTGCTCCCATCGGACACTTATGGTTTGATCAATGATGATCTTAATGTGTTATAGAAGATAATGTCACTGATAGAAATTACTCTGTGCCATATATTTCGGACACATATGGTCACCTTCCCATTTTGTGCTATTGATTAGATTTAATTTAACTTCATTTTCTCCTCCCCCCTTTCCTTTTGAAAGTTACGGTCTTTCGCGGATGCAAGAAAGAAAGGAATTTCAAAGGCAAACCCCATATCCCTCTTCTTCTTCCTCCTTCTCTAACCCTCAGATTCTCTACTAGTTTAAAATTCTGTTATTCTGCCAGCTACTGGAGGGACAACCCCTTTCCGGATCTTGGCCGAACAAGGGCATCGGGGATGAGAGGGAGAGGAGAAGTAAGAAGTTCCGATGAAAGATTCACCTCGTCAAGATCGTTATGCGGCAAAAATCCTCGCCAGGAAGCTCCGACAGAACGCCGCAAGGTCGTCCGCTGCGATGTTGGCCGCCGCAAGATTGTTGACCGCCGCGAGGTCGTCCGCCGCCGCGATGTCATCCTCTCCAAGGTCGGCCGCTGCAATGTCGGCCGCTGCGAGGTTGTTGGCCACTGTGAGGTCGTCCGCCGAGGGCAAAGCAATCCACCACCGCGATGTCGGCTGCTCCAAGGTCGGCCACCGCAATGTCGTCCGCCGCGAGGTTGTTAGCCCACGCGAGGTCATCTGCTGCATGACAGTCGCCTCGAGAGGGTCGAGAGCGACGAGACCTAATCGGTTGAGAGCGACGACATCATACTTAATTCATCATATCCCATTTATCCCACCGAAAATGAGGGATGACTTAAACTTGATTTTAACCTCATTTTTAGGGATAGGCCTGATTAAGTTAACCTAAGTTAAATTTAAATTTATTTGCGTACCAGATGGAGAATTGGGGATAAACCTGATTTATTCTTTCTTATCCTCGTACCAAACGACACCTTAGTTGTGTACGGTCACGCTTAGATGGCAGCACAAATGCTCGTATAATTAAGATGCCATACCCTGGGTCGTAGAGGGGGTAAAATCAGTACTTTTTCATTAACGTTGCTACGGTTAACGGTGTTCGGTCAGAATGGGGGCGAATGTTATGATACTTTCAAATTCAGGAATAAGAAATAAAGGTTGAGAAGAATGGGACTAAAAAATAAATAGGTGGTCTAAGACCGGAGCGGGAGTTGATTTCACCATGAATACATAACAGAAAGTGTTATAAAAATAATAACCCAATTCAAATTATATGATTTTTATATTCACTAACGTACATATGTATATTTGGTCAATATGGGCTAAAATGCACGCGTTCACTCTATTAATTAAACAACTTGTCACAAATAAATGGTTCTAGCATGATATCCCTGTAACTTCTAATATCTCAAATAATCTTGGCTAATAAGATGTTTGAATATAACTCTTTTCTCAAATAATTTTTATTTTTAAATTTTAGACAACTATAGGCAATAATACAAACATTAAAACTTCAATAATATTTATTTTAGAAAGAGGTTAATGAGACTAAAGAAAAGACATCTCTTTTAAAATTAAGATAGACACGGCCAAACAAGCTTTTTATTTTTTATTTTTTGCTACAGAAAGTCAAGTAGACATGCAACCAAACATCCCATAAAGTATCAACACCAAAAATGATACATGTAAATATTTGTATTACAATTTATATATGGTTTGTAAAATGAATTTCAAATTTGATATTAATATCTAAATATCTTATGATCATTTATACCAATATCAATGTCAAAATTCATAGTGGTAGAGTTTAGGGATGTCAATGGGTCAAATATATGAGTGGATATATAGGGTCCATTTGGTTCCATGTAAAACTAAAATTTTTGAATATGTTTTCGGTGGAGTGACTTTTCCATCGATTCCAAAATCATGTTTATTATTTGGTTAGACGTATGCACGTTTCCAGATTTTGGTTTTAATTGGTTAGTTGGTTTCTTAGAAAAAATGTTTTTCTAATTTTTTTCAAGTTTATCATTTGTAATCTGGTATGACATTATTTGTTATTGCATCATCAATAAGTAAATAATATTATATTCATCAAAATAGGCCTGCTTAAATTTTAAATAAAATCTGATAAATAAATAAACTTTTTTTAACATATTAAATGGTTTAGATAAATTATTTATAGAATTAGCATTTTAACTTTGATAAATTATTTTAAATAAAAATTTATTTAATAAAATACTTTTCTTTACTACTAAGATTAACATTTTATTGTAATTATTCTTTTTTTAACTTAGACTCATCCTAATCGTACTTTAAACATTATTTTTATTTAAAAATTAAAATTCTACATTTATATATATAATTTTTATTAAGACTATGATGAAAAATACTTAAAAACAACCTCCCGAAAAATGGCCTCCGCTCTTTTTTCTACGGATGCCAAAATCCTTGGTTTTGGCCACGTCCAGAAAAAGTATAGTATGCAACGTCACCGGTGCATGCAACCAAATAGTTAAAAAATTTTCATTTTCCTGAAAACCTCCGCATGAATCTAGTTTTACCGGGAAACAAATGGACCCATAGTCTCATATTATCTATATAAGTGTATCAAAGCAAAAGGTATATTTATTTGTTGGCTGTTAATTACTATGAACAACAGGTAGATCCGAGAACCACTTTGTGCTAGTTATCTACTAAGAAACAAATTGCGATTGATTAATGAATGGTCTAAGAAAATATAAAGGCATAGTATGTGCAACAATCTAACATATAAAAATAAAAATAATTTTACTTATAAAACTTAAGACATAAAAGAGAAAGATATTATACAGTACTCATGAAACCACAAGATAATTTTAAGTTGCACAGACAACATAAAATTTATTAACATAATTTATAAAAAATAAAAAAAATAAAACTATTTTTGAATTTTGTTTTTGATATAAATTGAGTATCAGTTATTAGGTTGTCCTAGTTATGAGTAGTTCAATGATAATGAATTTGATTTAAGATGTATTTATTTTTATACTTATTAAACGAATAAGTTATCTTTTTATTGATACCATTAAATTATTTGGTGCTATTGAAATTTCTTATAACGATTTGTTAATTTAAGGGGTAGTTTGGATGATCAGGGCATTGGCATCGATCCCCAACATGACTGCTATAAGTTTCTGACATGAAAAACTTGTAAAAATTTATAAGTATCTAACTTGAAAAACTCAAGATACATCTTGGACCCTCTATTTTTAAGCTAAGTATATTCTTGGTGTTGAATGATCCCCCTCGGAGTGGATTCTTTCCAAGTCTTACATCTTAGGCAATCCTTTCTATTATTCCTAAATAAATAAATAAATATAAATATATATTTATATATAACACATGAAAAGGATTTTCCACCCTTTTATATATACATGTTATCAATGTTGTGTTTGAACCCTCTTTGAGGCAGGTTCTTTTCAAGTCTTACATGTTAGAGATTTTCCCACTTCTTTTTAATACTAAGTGTCAACCTTATCAATTTTAATATTGATACTCATCATTTATAAATATCAATATCAAAATTAATATATTATTATTTATGATACTTTAATTAAACCTATTTTTTTAAATGTATTGAACATCTTTATCGCTGTCAATTTTGAAATTAATATTGATATAAATTATTGATAAATGTTTAGCTATCAATATCAATATTGAAACATTAATTTAGTGTGAACAAAAGATGATACTTAATATAAGTGTTTATCTATATATCAATTTTGATATTGTTATTCTATCCTCTAATATATTAAAATAAAAATAGATACCATAGATATTCTAACCAAACATGATATATAACATAAGATGGACAAGCATTTAAGCCAAGTGTATGGTCAACACAACTTGGCTATTTGCACATACATCCCTGCAAAATATCTACATGACTAGGTACCTAAGATAGATCTCAAATATTACTATTATAACTATTATAACTATTATCATTTCATGATACTCATAAGAAAGGTCATGCTAAGAAAATAACTTAAACAATGTACTAAGCGTCTTGTGGAGGTATATATATTCAAATATGAATCTTTGAAGGCTATGTCCTATGCCATAGATTGTAATGTATCGATTTAGGCCGGTCTCTTGTGTAGTGGTTGGAAACCATTCTTACTAACTATTAGAAGTGTGAGTAGGCATTTTGTCAACAAGCACTTGACCGCATGATGTCTACATACATTTTTTAGTAGCGGCCGTTTGCCCTCTCGCCTTATTGCATACACCGGCCTCCCGATGGTTTCACCTCTCACGCCGATCTATCCGTGCTCGTGGTCCGCCATCAGCCCTCAACCCTATCCCTCCGTCCTCCACACTCCGCCTTTCACCCTATCCTCCACGGCCTCCGAATGGTTTCACGTCTCGCACCGATCGATCCATCCTCCAAACTCCATCATTAGCCCTATCCCTCTACCCTCTGCCTCTCGACGCTTACGTCCTCTCCTCTGTGGCCTTCCGATGATTCTACTGACGACATCGACAATAGGTTTAAGCCCAACTTGAAAATAGTCCAACGTCGTCCAGCTCTCACGCTTGCCAGGGAAGTTCTCTCTCTCACCTGATCGGCTGACGGTAATGTCAACAAGTTCTAGCTCGACAATGCCTTCACATAAGTTTCTTCCTTCATCTTATCTCTTGTTAACAACACCAAATAGAACATCAGTTTCCTCCTCTATCCCGTCTCCTCCTCACGTGATAGATTATCTATATGACGTTTTCCTCCTCCATCCTATCTTCTCTTTACATACCTCGATGCATAATAATACTTCCCATTCTTGAAGGCTGCTCCTTACAATCCCGTCGGAAGAAGGCTGCTCGAAAACATCATCCCAAAAGTATAACTACAACAATTGATTGAAACTGGCATTCTCTTTTCATATCATACAGTTGATTGAAGTTTGCATTCTCTTTTCTTATTACGTACTAACGCTTAAACCTCTCTTTTGACAGACTGCTTTATACAATTTGTTTATTGAAATTGCAATTGCAATGTTTGGCATAACATTTCATATAAAACATAGACAAGTCAAGATAGGTCTACTATTTTTGCAAGGTGATACGAGTTCTCGTAGTCTCTTTTTTATAAATCACCAATGTTTTTTTTAGATTGTTTTGGTCATGGATATGGAATACACCTTATTATAATTTATATTCATAACACTTTTTGCATCTTTTTCTAAATATCCCAAAACTTGTAGAAGAAGTCCTCTATCATGGGGTGGAATAGTGGAAGATGTTTACTTCCATATTAAGCAATAAATCAAAATGGGTTGATACCAGGTAGGTCAGATGGTGCCGATTTTGATCCTTATCGGAAGATTATAAAAACCATCTATTTATTGAAATTGCAATTGCAATGTTCTGCATGACATTTCATATAAAACATAGACAAATCAAGACATGTCTACCATTTTTGCAAGGTGATACAAGTTCTCATGGTCTCTTTTTTATAAATCATCAATGTTTTTTTTTAGACTGACTTGGTCATGTATATGAAATACACCTTAATATAATCTATATTCACAATACTCTTTATATCTTTTGCTAAATATCCCAAAACCTGTAGAAGAAGTCCTCTGTCATGGGGTGGAATAGTAGAAGATGTTTACTTTCATATTAAGCAATAAATCATGATGGGTTGATACCAAGTAGGTCAGGTGGTGCATAATAGGTCATTTCTACAAATATTATTGATTAACTTCACAGTTAGGAATTCATGAATAGCTAAAATTTTATCTCCAAAAAATGTCTTAACTTGGAACTGATAGAAATGTATGCCCTACAAGCCAATCATATATGATATGATTCGACATTTCTAGGAATATCTCATTCAATTAAATAGGTAAAACTTCGTTACTAGCTTTTATTAGAAGCGTATATCGTAATGAAGTCCTTGATCACATGCAATGATGATTGAATCATGATGAGATCATGATAATGAGATCGATCATCTAGAAGTATGTGATCTAAATGTTCCTAGTCATAGGATTCTTGAGATGGGACATCAAGAATCCGGATAGACTAGTGTGTGTGATGTTTTCTCATATGATGAGAATAACCGATCTCATTGGTCATCAGTGTGGGGACACTGAGATACACACACAGGTGCTCATTAGTGGAATGAGTTCACTGAACTGACCAATTTAGGAAAACCTGATCGGTATCTTACCGAACTGTCTATCACATTATTCTTACATCTTAATAGCACGGTTGGATCTTTGACCTGAGTCGCCAAAAATGTCTTGCTAGGCGTACTATGTACTTTGACTATTGACTGATGGATCACTTAGTGTTGTGGTCCTATATAGTTAATGGATTGGGTATATGGGAAACCCGGTGGAGGCAATTGAGCGGACAATAGGGGATCGTTCACTCTCAATAGGAGAGAGAGAATGTCCTATGAGATAGTGCTATAAATCCTTGGCCAAGGTAGATAGGATAATTGGAAAAGGAGTTTTCCAGTTGATCCATTCCTAAGTACAAGATTTCATAGAGTTGAAATACTCAGGGGTTGACAGTAAGTGCCGAACCCCTGACCGACTGAGACATTGTATGAACGAGGATTTAAATCTGTGTGTTAATTGATGATGGAAAGGCTCAATGGATGTTATTTAACTCCCCAAAGTCATTTGGGATCATAGGATGTGGCTTGTACCCTTTATGATCAGAAAGCCGTAAAAACTGTTATCGGATAACAGTTTTGATTTAATTTAAAGAAATTGTTCTTTTAAATTAATTAAGGCTTCAACCAAATTGACTATTGGGCCAAGTGGGTCACACACAATAGATCTTGTCAATAAGATGAGGGCATAGACACAATTTTATAGAAGTTTTAGGTTTTTGTGAAAAATTTCATCTTCTATATATAAATAGCTTTTGAAGCCAAACCCTAACAAGCCATAGGGCTGGAGCACATCCCAAGCATCCTCTTTTTATCCTCTCTCCTCTAGAAGGTGATCTCCCATGGTCAAGCTTGGATCTGGAAGGTTTCTGGAGGCCCGAAGGAAGGGAGAACTCGTCTATTGAAGCAGATCGTGTGGATACCGCTAGAGACTGGACACTTAAATGGTTCTCAGTAAGGAGGAATGTACTCTCTTCATCCATGGTGAGGGATTTGAGAAATCCCATGAGGTACTCTCGTTCTACTTCATATTCGGTTCCCGGTTTTACTCGTTCGGCATCAATCAAAGCAAAGATCATGGTTTCATGGAATCAAAAATTTTCTGCTGTCATGTATTGATTCCTTACAGTGGTATCAGAGCCCGGTTGAAGCCTTGGTCGAAGTTGAATCGAAATTGGCTTGATTTCTTGTGATTTTTGCTTTCCCGAAACTGTATACAGAGCAGTTTTGATTTGATCACCACAATTTGTATGAGATACGAAACTGTGTGTGGTTAGTTTCATTGGATTCTCGTGGATGATATATTTCCAATGCCGCAAACCTTATAAATTTTGGCCATCCGGAGAGTCCGGAATGAGTTCGAAAAGTTGCTAAGATGATCATATCCGAAAATCTGGCCGAAATTAGGGGAGTTGATGAACTTACCTATTTGGACTCAAATACCTCTGTCTAATGACGTAGGAAGATAGGAAATTAAGTTTTCTAGAGTTTTCATAAGTTATTGGACACTCAACGGCCCTTGGAGGTGCCGGATTTGAGAGATATTTGCGGTTTGGGTTAATTGCGGCCGTGGCAACTTCCTCCATAAATTGCACGTTGGATAGAATTTTTAATGAGATGAAACTTATATAAATAGAATTCTTATTCTTTAAGGATTCCAACTCATATTTTTGTGGATTTTTTAGACTCCTTTTGACCCCCCAAATATGGCCCGAAAGTCGGGCATTTTTTAGGGTTCCGCGGTGCTACAGTACTCCTCCGCCCTTATCGGGCGGAGGAGACGAGTCCGGATTGGATCTGGACTCAGCCGCGGAGGGGGGGGGTATGTGGCGGAAGGGCAGCCGCCCCGGATGGGGTACGCGGCCTCCCCGCGTTGGCGCAGGAGGCGCACGGCGGCGCACGCGGGTGCTTGGCGCACGGCGCGCGGCGACTGGCTGCTCGGTGCACCCGCGGGGGTACGTGGCATCGCCGCGTTGCGCCCGCCGGTGCCGTGGCCGGCGCCGACTTGTCGGCGCACTGCGCCGCCATTTAATTCGTTTCAAAATATTTTTTAAATTGTTTAAAATTCATTTTTGATCCAAAAAATTGCCAGAAAATTCCATAAAAAATCCGAAAAATTGTAAAATGTATTTAATAAGTTATTAAAGTGTTTAATGACTTATTAAATAGAGTTATACTATTTTTGTCATTGAATTCTATTGTTTTGATTTTAAAATTGTTTTAAGATCAAAATTAATGAAGTTAATGATTATATAAGTTCTTAGAAATTATTTAATAGGTTTATAAAATGTTTATGAACCTGTTAAATAGTTTTGGACTTTGTGTGCTACATATTTTATAAATGATTTTAAAATTGTTTTAAAATATATATTGATTAAATTAGTGTTCGAATAAATTCTGAAAAATGTGATTTTGAAGAATTATGATTTGGACATTAATTTATTGCTCTGAAAATTTTTGGAAAAGCATGAATCATCTGAATATTTTGTATTGCTTGTCTTATGCATGTAAATTGTTTATATGTGCATTTCATGTTATTTATTTTATGAAAAGTCGACAAGCATGAAATTTAGAATTTCAAAATTACAATATATAATTTTATGATGGTATATATGATATATCTCATATAATTATCACGTATGTGCTCTATGTTCATGTGATGAATGTTGGTGTGTGTATGGAGGTGATCATGGACTTAAATATGCTTTGCTTTTGATTGCTTGGTTAATTAAGTTGGTTATGTTATTAAATGGGCCTGCGTGTGCCTCCTCTCTCTCTATACAATCTGATTGTACATTCTACCTTCCCCTCATTTGTGTACTCACCTTGGTTAAAACCAAGGTTTCTTGTTATGAGTTGTACATTTGTGGGTTTGTGTACCATTTAGCTGCTTGTAATGGTTAGAAGCCAGCTTGTGGTAGAATGGAGAGCGGGACCACTTGGAGAAGCACCCTTCTGAAGTGGGAGCATGCCAACTCAAGCTTCTGAAGCAAGGAATTGCACCTATAGGGGTGCCTTATGTGTATGCTTAGGGTTAAGTCCATGATCACCTATGTTTTAATGCTTATTTGATATGTGGTGTGTGCTACAGATTATACCTTAAATATATGATATTTCAAAGGTATATTAATATTTATATGTAGCACCTATGTTGATGAGACTAAAATAAAATCCCTCCTTGTTCTAATTAGGTCGATAAACGTGAGACATTAAGAATGACTCACGTAGCCTTCTGTTGTTATGGTCTTGATGAGCCAATCTTAGATTGGATGGGTTTGTTGTGCTACCACAAGGCCCATTCAAAGAAAGGATTGGAGAACATGACCAAGGCATTAGCCGAACTTTGGGGTGGACCAGTTGCATGGCTTTGTTGTGCTTCCACAAGGGCTATGTGAAGAATCCATTCTCATAACATAACAAGCGGGGTTGACCTAACTAGAGTATATGGTTTGTTGTGCTACCACAAGATCATAACTCTAGAGGCTAAATAACTAAGAGTTGCAACTGGCAATAGTTGCCTACCTATTAAGTATGAGATGATGTGTTGTGCTACCACAAGGTCATCACCATAAAGTTAGTAGGGTCTTGGTCCCCACTAGGATGTTATCGTGATATCCCGTCTTTGCATAATGAGGGTTATGCAAATTCGTCGAAAAGTTAGTGGGAGTATAAATTAGGATGAAAGACCATATCTTAATTTTTAATGAATGTCTGTAATGTTGATATAATTATATCTCTGTTGTAGAATATTATAAACCACCATTAATCTAGCATACTAGATGCTAAGTATTTTAATGGCTCACACTTCTTATATTGGTTTAGAACTATGAGAATAGTTCTCATAGTTTACCTATAGACTATCCTACTTGAGAAGTAAGTATCTCTTACACTATCTAATGATGTGAGAGAAGATAAGATCTTATCTCATTGAAAAGATATATTAATTGCCTTATATCAGATGTTAGCCTCTATTAGATAAAAATAGTAGTGGCAACATGGATAGATGGATATGATATCTATCATGGTTCATGGTGATGAGCTAATTAAAGGTAATAAGAATAATACATCTCGAATACTTCTTATTGGTGAGACCAATAGAAAGAAGTAAGATCATTAGATAGAGATAGAAGGTGATAGTTAAAAGTCAAAGAAGTAAGTCAAGATATTACAACCCAAATTTGACATAGCATTCTTCTACTATCATGATGATGGTAAATAGAAGAAGAAGTGCAAAGTGTATTGCACATAATGCAAAGGTGGAGCTTGAGAAGCTTCATGTATCTTTGTCATTAATATTTACTTGTCTTAAATACACATTCAATAGTATAAGATACTATATATGTGTATTCTAGTATAAGATACTAGGGATACATATAATAGTATGAGAGACCAGATATGCATCATATATCTACAAAGAGTTGTAGATAATAGCAAGTAAATGAAGGCTTAAAGAAGATTGTTATCCTACATATGAAATGGTACAAAATGTTGCATCATTACTAGTGGGAGATACAAATTTTCTATAGCCTTCTAGAGTTGTCTTAATTATCCTTCTAAAAGAATATTGTTTTCATTTCCTAGTTGAATAAATGGAGATTTATTCTATGGAATGAAAATGATAACAGGTAAAGTGTTTACCAATAGGAGCATAATAAAGAGTTTATTAATATCAAATATATATGCTCGTGTAATATGTGTGAATAAATCCTCATTAGGCGAAGTAGATTGATATTGATCAATCTATTGTTTAGTAGTATGGTCATATTTACAAGAGAAGACTTAAGGAGTACTATTCGGATAGTAACATATAGGTAAATGATTTAGAATCATTAACTATATGTAAGTCTTATCTTATTAAGCAAAATGACCAACTCTTCATTTGTTAGACATGGAGAGAGGGCTAATGAGTTTATAGAACTCATGCATCTAGATGCATGTTAGCCCATATCTATTAATGTTAGAGGATAATATTTCAAACTTCATTAATTTTCAAAGATGACTTCTCTAGGTATGGACATATGTACTTTATGAAGTACAAATCCAAAACCTTTGAGAAATTATTTGAGAATAAGAATGAAGAGGAAATATTAATGAAAAGAGTATTAGAACTCTTTGATGAGATCAAAGAGGGGATACTTAAGTAATAATTCACACATAAATGAAGGATAGTGGAATCTAATTTTGATGGACACCTCTTATACATTTTAGCTTAATTGAGTAGCTAAAATGAGAAGCCATATTGTGTAGGACATAATATGGATAATGATAACCTTTGCAAAATTCTTCTTTGTCTATTTAGGGGTTAGCACTCAAAATAGGCACTTGATCTTAAATCGGTAACTTCCAAATATATTCCAATTATTCCATATCAGATATGGAAAGGGATTAAAGCTTGACCTTAAGCAAGTTAAGGTTTCAGAATGTCTGACTTGGTAAAGAAGTATAACTTTATCAAGTTAGAATATAAGACTATAAAGTATTGGCTTGTGGGATATCCTAAGAAAATTTAAGGATATTAATGCCTCCCTTAGGGAGAAGGGTATGAGTTGCTCATCTCTCCATATTTCTAGAGGAAGAGTCCCTCCTTTAGAAAGATAGTGGGAGCAAGGTATAAATGGAAGATGTTCCAGTCCCACAATCCATAGACACTTTTATTAAGGTACTAGCTTATATTTACACAAGGGCAAATCATAGATATTTTCTTATGTCCAATCAACCTAAGAGATATGTGAGACATATTTTTTATGGAATAAATGAGACATATGATAAAAGGATAACGATCCTAAGATCTATATTGAAGCAATATGAGATATTGATTCAAAATGGGAAGAAACAATAAAATCCGATATAAACTCTATCTATTCTAATCAAGTTCAGAACTTGATTAATCCACCTAAGGATTTAGTATCTATAGGGTATAAATGGATCACTAAAGAATAGATTGAAGTATATTAGAAGGTAAAGACCTTCAAAGTAAGAATAGTTAAAAGGGATATCATTTATGTCAAATAATTGACTATGATAAGACCTTTTACCTATGCCATGGAATTAATTCATTCGGATTTTGATTGTTACACACTATGACTATAGGATATGTCAAATGGATGTTAAGATAGTGTTTCTCTATGTTATTTTGAGAAACAGGTGTATATGATACAACCTTTGGGAATCAAGTTCCAAAACATCCAAATAGTGTGTGCATAAGGTCCATTTATGGACTAAAGTAAAACTTCTCATAGATGGTAGATAAGGTTTAATGAGATTAAATCTTATGACTTCATTGAGAATGAGGATATGCCTTGTGTTTTCATATAAGATAAGTGGGATTGCTATTATCTTCTTGACATAATATATGTATGGCATACTACTCATTAAGAATGAAGTAAGTATGTTATCATAAGTGAGCCTAGTTATTAATTAATCCTCCAAACTTAAAATGGGTTTTAAGATCTATGGAGATAGATCTAAAAGGTTTCTTGGCCTTACCCAATTCGTGTGCATAGTTACCATAGTCAAAGAGTTTGACATGGCAAACTCCAAGATAGGTTTCTTACGTATGTAGTGTGGAGTTAATATCTTTAAAGAGATGTCTTTGTAGACTTCTTGAGAGATAAAGAGATCACATTAGTATAGCCCTTATGCTTTTGCAATAGGACCTATCACATTTGTGATGGTACGCACATGACTTCATTAATGCTCTAAGTGTTATGAGCATTCATCAAGTAAATCCTTGTGAGAGTCACGAGATAATTTAGAGATGTGTCCTTGAGTACTTGAGAAGTAGTAAAGATATATCTCTAATGTATGGAGGATAAGACTTGAAGTCTTGTAGTTTTATGAACACAAGCTTCTAATCAGATAAGTCTAATAATTGTAGACATGCAATTTTGGCCCAGTTGGAGAGTTTAAATTCTTGTTTTCATGAAGAATATTTAAAGCAAATCTTGTTTTCCAGACGGATCAAGTTTTTGGCACATTCCGAAGGGGATCGATAGAGCAATCGGCTGGACCAAATACCCTGTATGTAGGGCACCTGGTGCCCTATATATAGGGCACCTGGCGCCCTACATACAGGGCACCTTGCGCCCTACATACAGGGCACCGGGCGCCCTATATACAGGGCGCCTGGCACCAAATCAAATCGACTTGACTGGCTGATTTGACCCCCCGTAGTGACTCGTCTTGTCGACCTGACAGACCTCATGATGCTGGCGCCCCATATACAGGGCGCTATGCCGCGTGTCACTGCTTTTCGGAAATGGCCAAAGTGCCCTCTTTTGAGCTATAAATAGACCTCCATTTAGAGCTTGGAGGGGGTTCCAAGTCCGTACCACCTTAGAGCCCATCCAAGACTACGTTTCAAAGCCATTCTCATTTCCCATAGCCTTTCAAACCAATCCAAAATCGTCCACCAAAAACCCAAAAAACCCTATGTTTCTGCCACCCAGAAACATGTTTTTTCTCCAACTTTGAGAGCTTCTATCCGTCTCTTCTCTTACATCCAGCATCCAAACCACCTTTCATTAGCTTCATTTGCATATTGTCTACAAGGAGGAGCCCCTACTTCGTCCCGGAAGCCGCCCAAAGACTCCGGAGCGGCGTTGCGAAGAGGGAAAGAAAATCTGCTCGGGCCGTACTTAGTGCCCCGTATACGTGGCGCTTTGACCTTGGTCAACGCGCCCCATAAGGGGGGAACCTGCTGCTAGCGCTCTATATATAGGGCACTAGCACGGGCAGAAGCTCGTTTTGCCATTTTCGGAGTCCGATCACCCATTTGATCGAGTTTTTGTCTCCCTTTTTTATCTTAGCATCGTTCATCATGTTATTTAGCATGCATTTGATCATTTTGCATCTCATATATGTTTAAAAGCCTACCAAAAATAGGGGTTGGGATTCCATCCCGATCCGGTTAGTTTATTCCCTTTTTCATGATTCGGAGTCTTGATCAAGCATGATGCTACACTCACGCCAGAGCTAATGATCTTCACTTTTTTATGTTTTTTGCAGGACATTCTTAGATGAATCGACCGGAGTGAAGCTTCAATCTGATCGTAGGTGAAAGAACTCTCTAAAGCTCTCCTCTCTCGGCCGGCCGAGAAAGGAGAAGTTAGAACCAAACAATCTCCCCCCTGTTTACATCCCCAAGGTACGACGGTCAAACTCCTTCTAGTCCATTTGCTTAACACCTAATCACACTTTGGAGCCTTCGGCTCCTGGCGACCACACACTTCACCTTCCTTCACACATACACACTCTCCTTCTCCTCTTCTTCTCTCTCCTCGCCGACGCACGCGCGAGCCGAGCCGGCTCACCCGGGTGCCTACACCTTTTGGCGACCACGGTGGGACAACTCTTGCTTAAGTGAGTTCTTTTCACCTTTTAAAAGAATGTCCAACATTTTCATCCTTGCTTTGGCTCTTGCTTGAGTTCTTACATTCTCCTATCATTCCTATTCACTTGCTTGCTTGTTTACTTGCTTCACTTGAGCATCACTTAGTTTCTTCCGGTTTACTTGCTTTCCGTGGGTCCTCTTTTAAAAGAAAAAAAGGTACCATTTAATTTTAGGCTTGCTTTAATCAATTTACTTTGACTTTGCATTATCTTGCTAAGCATCTTTGCTTATTTTCTTTAAAAAAAGTCTAAGTTCTCCTCTAAAGCATCTTTAGTTGAAATTAATGCTTGCTTTCACCCTTGCTTAACTTTACATCATTGCCTTGCTTACTCGTCTTCCAATACTTTCTTGATCATTGCATGCTTTTATTTTCTTCTTGTTTGCTTCTCACTCCTTGATATCTCACTTGCATTTAGTTTGCATTGGAGTTCTTTCAACTCCTTTAGGTCATCCGAGAAGGGAGGCTCTCTCCTCCCAAAGCCCTACACACCCAAACACCCCTCTTGGTGGTTGCCAACTCCTCCTCCGGGGATTCCCTCTCGGAAGGACCGGGTAGCTTCCATCAAGACCTCCATAAGTCCCCATACGTGAAGGATTTCCTCTTCACTGATCGGGCTGGTTGTACCATTTTATCCCAAAACCCGGAGTACCTACTACCTATCGTTGTGAAAAGAGTGACAACCTTAGAGTGCTCGGCGTTGTGAGAGCATAGGGTCCTACCCATTTATTCGAGTGGACATTATTTCTCTTAACAAGCCACTAATTTAAGATTGAAACACAAAAAAAATTGCGGTAATCATTCTAAGTCCGTGACATCACTTGTTTGCAAATCGAAATTGAAAACCAAAACAAAAAATTTGAAAAAACTTAACAAAAACCCAAAAGGAATCTTTGTTTGAGGTTAATTTGCTTGATAACCTGTTTGTTCAAACAAAAATCAAAAACCCAAAAAAGGAGAAAATTTTTAAAACTAAAAAGGGATTCTTGTGTTTTTCGTCACCTTTCCTTTCTATTTATGAACTTGAGATCGTGGCGAGTCATTGGGATGACGGACCAAGGATACGAACCGTTGCGCTTGGAGTATGACCAATCCTATCCCCACCCGGATGCCGTATGTGCCGTTAATGAACCCGAGATGCTCCCTCGAAACCAGTTCACCCCGACCCCACCCGCATTCTCTCGTGGGAGGCGTTCGCTCATGCCGACCCAACTCAACTACAAGCCATTGAGGCCATCCTGAAGGGAAAATCTCCGGTCAATCACACCCATGCCGAGGGTGGTCACCACACTTCTACCCCCCAGTTAGCAACTGACCAACCCGGTGCACCAGTACCGGGCCATTCTCACAATGGACCCTTGATTCCAAACTCACCCCATCCGGTGGCCATTTTGAACTACCCGGACCCAAACAACACCACACCACTTAGGCCACCGGTCTATTCTTCCGCACATTTCAATCAAGCACGTCCTCAAGTGCACCACCCGATATACCCTCCTTGCCCGGCCGCTTCCGCCTATCCGATGGCCATGCCGGCAAATCAAGCATTTGTCCTCCCCCCTCCTGTCGTCCGAGAATCCTCCGTTGATCAAACTATGCTTAACAAAATCAATAGGATGGATGAACAATATCGGGAGCTCAAGCGATTGATCGACACACGAGCTCTCCCCGAGATATCCCTTCCCTCTCTCCCCGTGTTCCATCTTCCTCCTTCTGAAATGCCCATTTACCGCCGATACAATGGAAATGGGAACCCTTTCATTCACATCAAAGATTTTCTCTATAAGTCTGTCACGTGGCAAAACGATCCGAAGGCCCTTGCATACCTATTTAGGAGATCATTAGAGGGCTCCGCGTTGGAATGGTTTTATTCACTTGACCCCTTGGAAGCTAGCAACTTTTATACCGTCAAAGCAAAGTTCTTGCAAAGATACCAAGATCGAGTCGGTCCAACCTATTCGATCACAGATCTTATGGCCGAAAAGATGAGAAACGATGAGGATTTTATAAGATATGCCGATAGATGGAGGGCAATGGCGTAAAGGCCGACGAATGCACCGTCGAATCGAACAAGTCAAGATGATCATCACCAACGCCACTCCGGCTCGAAAAATGTATTGGCATTACATCACCCCGTCACAATGAGCGAACTCTATGAGAGAGCACGGTACATCCAAACCCAACTCCGAGATTCTCCCATCATGAACCTCTTTGACCCTAGGCCCCGAATCACCAAAAAGACAACCACCACCACCACTGGGCCCGTGACCGAAGGCGTGGTAACCAATGAACATGTCAATATCATAGGGAACCCGCCCAACAACCACCAACAGCAGTACAGAAACCCCCAAAGACGAAACCCCCGCCAAACCCAACTAGCATCTCGCCCTCGTATTCGGCCCCAACCTTTTCGCCACCAAACACCAAACCAAGATCCCCAACAACCAATGCAGACACCACCCCCAAAGAACCCCGACAATTGGCCGTACAAACCTTTGCACCTTAACCACCACGCCAACCAACCACCTATAACCAAGCACCTCCCCCGCCACCTACATGCTACGAAGAGCGGGGCCTAGAAGAAACCACTACCCGCCATTACCGTACTCTCTCACGTATATTTTTAACGCTCTTATGGCGGCGGGACGTATCTCACTGCCAAGGGAAAAGCTGGAGTGGCCGCAAAATGCCAACACAAACAAATATTGTTTGTACCACAGATACCCGGGGCACACAGTGGAGAATTGCTTTCAGTTTAAAGATTATATCCATGACCTCCACGAGCAGGGAAGTATTGACTGGGGTCAAATGGGCGAGTACATCAAGGCAGTAAAGAACCAGCCTCAGCAGCAGCAACAGGCACCAGTCCGACAACAACAACAAGAATCCGGTCTGGGGATTATTCAGAACCCGCTACCCGCGCACGCACCCGCGACAGCACCAGAAAACCAGAGGGTTAATCCTATTCTAACCTCCACCGATGAACCCCGCGATAGAGGCCAGAATTGGCAAATCGAGGGACCAGCTTCCTTCATGAACATTAACCCTCCAAACCACGTTAACCGAACCGTTCACTCCATACCACTAGCTATCCCCACCAGAAGAAGCCAACCACCAATTATCCGCACGCTATCACAACCAACCATAACGCCACCAGCCGTACAACTCCAACCGGGTAGGACCTTGATACGCCCGGTCGAGCCTCCGCAAATACCATCGCCATTAGGACCCATCATTGTACCACCTCATACAACCATGCCACCACAACCTACCCGCATCCCTACAACCCGGACCATCATCACTACACCCCTACCTAGGCCTCCCATCATCCGACCTAACCCTCCGTCTACCTCCGCTACACCAACCATAGCCCCTCAGCTCGCCACGGTACTTAGAAGCGGGCGCATGTTTCAAAGAATTTTCCCCGCACCGGTCAACTAGGACGGTCACAAGAAGAAGAAGAAGAGCACCTAGAAGAATCGGTGCCGTGGACGTCCTATGATTTGCCAAGCACCTTGACAAAACCCCCGCACGGATTTCCATTATGGAGCTGATCAAAAGGTCCAAAGCTCATCAAGAAGTTCTTCAAAGAATACTTACAAAGAGTGATGGTCAATGAAACCCTTCCCCCGAGAAGATTGCATCGGCCTTGACCCCAAAAAGTGAACACCCCGCTCTCACTTTCACCAAATAAGAGTTGGTCGAACCGTAAGCAAGAAAATATGCACTTTGTATCACTATCGCATTAACGAAACAGATGTTGAGTCTTGTCTAGTCGATACCGGTGCATCCATCAATGTCTTGCCACCGTAAATGCTACGGTTGTGTGGAATCCCGTAAGAGGATATTCGGCCATCACAAATCACTGTAACAGCATATGACAATTCCAAGAGGCCTGCCCATGGCATGGTTACACTTGAAGTCAAACTCGGACCCCGAATTGTCACTGTCGACTTCCACATCTTGGATATGGACCCAACTTACAAAGCTATCTTGGGAAGGCCTTACCTTGAGGCATTAGAGGCCGTGGCTTCAACCAATCACCAATGCATTAAATTTCCTTTCAAAGGACAAGTCGTCAAGGTGGTAAGTATGCTCGTGGATTGCCTAATTACTCTCCCTATCGGCTCGCCAAAGCAACCGGTCTTCACAATCCTCGATCTGCCGAGGGATGGAAGGTAGTCCAGGCAAGTTTGGAGAAAGAAGAAGGATGACACCAAAACCCTTGGGTGGCGTATGATGGAGAATCTGAGATATCAAGAAGGTCGAGGGCTGGGGAGAGAACTCCAGGGTATCATACAACCCATCCAGCTAGTAAAGACAACATGAAGGAACGGGATAGGGTCCGATGGGACATGTGATAATCGCCAAAAGATCGGCCAAAAATACTTCCGGGGTGTTTGCACAAGTTCTTTGATAAGAGAGAAACAATACAGATGATCGAAGAACAAGAACCGCAAGAACAAGCAAAGAGGAAGAAGATGGACAACCTAGAGGATGAGCCGTATCTCAACGTATCATGGTTATTCTCTGAAGAAGGATCAAGTGACGAATCATTCCGCAACAAGCCTTCTAGCAGATCGAGAATCCGGGGTATTCACCCCATGTCGTCTCCTCAAACCCATTTCCAATAAGCTCACCATCGTGTCCACCGTATAACAAAGACGGGTGCTCTCTTTACCCATCTTTGCTTGATTTGTTCCCTTCTCTCGTCAATATCTCAACCCACGTTGGAAATTACAAACAACCAAACCCCTTCTGTGTTCATGTTTAGTACTTCTCAAAAAGATAAAAAAAATGTCCTCTTCTCAACCCAAGTTTCATTCGAAGAAACATCCCAACTCGCTCAGAAGGGTGATCCAAGTCAAGAGGCCACCCGGTCTCTAATCGATCTCCTTTGCCCTTCATCAATAAACTCCACTCCATCCACCTCTTCTTCCTCTCCTTATTTACCTTCTTTTTCTTTAGGTTTAGTTTCCAAGAAAAGCAAAACAAAAATCATAGGTAGGAGAGTTCCGTAAAGGTACCGCATCGGTTAGCTCAAAAAAGCTTAGAATGTGCCAAGCTACCGGAGTATCTAGAAAATGCAATCCAGATAGATGAAATTCGATATGAGGAGAAAGACAATATTGATCCAACTTTAGGGGTCTACGAGGTTGTATCGGAAAAGGATCCTGATACTGAGGATGAAGAGGAGGATTTGGCTGATGCTTATGCTTCCGGTTTAAGAAGGTTCGAGGAACCATCAGCCACGGTGGACGAACCGACTAAGGAACTTAATCTTGGAACACCGGAAGATCCTAAGAATATCCTCATTCGTGCCAACCTCGCCCCTTTAGAAGAGCAGAACCTAATGGGGGTGTTACAAGAATACAAAGACACATTCGCTTGGACATACGAAGATATGCCGGGGTTAGATAAGTCATTGGTAGAGCATCGACTGACTTTAAAACTTGAAGCTACCCCGGTCAAACAAAAGTTAAGAAGATTCCACCCAGACATAGCATTAAAGATGAAGGAAGAGGTCGATAAGTTACACCAAGCAAACTTCATTAGAGTCGTCCTCTATCCACAGTGGCAAATATAGTCCCTACAATGAAGAAGGATGGAAAGGTTCGAATTTGCATTGACTTCAGGGACTTAAACCGAGCATGTCCAAAAGATGATTTCCCCCTTCCTCATATCGATGTTCTTGTTGACAACACAACTGGATACGAAACCCTATCATTCATGGATGGATACTCGGGGTATAATCAAATCCGGTTAGCAAAAGAGGATCAAGAGAAGACCTCGTTCACTATACCTTGGGGAACCTATTGCTACGTCGTCATGCCCTTCGGATTAAAGAATGCCGGAGCAACTTATCAAAGGGCCATGGTGGCAATATTTCATGATATGATGCATAAATTTGTAGAGGTGTACGTTGATGATTTAGTGGTCAAATCTCGAACCCAAGATGAGCATGCTCAAGTGATGAAAAGGGTTTTGCAACGAGCCAAGGAATATAAGCTCAAGATGAACCCCAAGAAGTGTGTGTTTGGAGTATCATCTCGGAAAGTTACTTGGGTTCATTGTCAGCAAAAGATGCATCGAAATCGATCCCAACAAGGCCAAAGCCATTATTGACATGCCTCCACCAAAGAGTCTAAAAGAGCTGAGAGGATTGATTGGTAGGCTACAGTTTGTTCGCCGGTTTATCTCACAACACTCTCAAAGGTGCAAACCTTTCTATGAGTTAACCAAGGCGAAGGCCGAATTTAGATGGGATTCGAGATGTCAAGAGGCATTCGATGGTTTAAAGAAATATTTGTCAAGCCCACCCGTGCTCAAACCTCTCGGTTCCCGCAAACCCTTGATCTTATACATCTCGGTGTTGGAAGGATCCCCGGGAGCAAGATTGGCACAATTAGATGATGAAGGGAAAGAGCGAGTAGCATACTATCTGTCCAAAATCTTTGATCCTTGTGAACGAAGTATACAACCATGGAGAAAACCCGTGCCGCCCTGGTTTGGGTCGTCCCGAAACTTAAACACTACTTTATGGCCCATGAGGTTAATCTCATTGCTCGCATGAATCCCATCAAATTTCTTCTTGAAAAATCTGTCCTGACTGATCGTTTGGCACGCTGGCAGAGCTTTCTCTCCCAATTTGACATCACCTACACCCAACAGGAGGCAATCAAGGGCTACGCAATTGCCGAACACCTTGCCCATCATCCTATCCCAATCTTTGACCTTATCCAATTAGAATTTCCCGATGAAGAATTGATGTCCATTCGATATTCCAATCTATGGACTTTGTATTTCGATGGGGCATTAAACTCCCAGGGTAGAGGGATAGGGATTGTTCTTCTATCACCCAAAGGTGTCACCATTCCACAGGCTTTTCAGCTTCATTTTCCAAAGAACAAACAACAAAGCTGAGTATGAAGCCTTGTCGGCCGGACTGGAGGCCGCACACTTCTATGGTGTCACTAAACTAAGGGTAAACGGTGATAGTCAGGTGATTCTCCGCCAAGGTCAGGCCAAAGACCGCACATCTCATCCGGGCTCAGACCATACCAAGAACTCACCACCTGTTACATCAAGCTATTCTCCAAACTCGAATTCATTCATGTTCCTCGTGCTCAAAATATTCTTGCCGATGCTCTCGCCTCTCTAGCATCTTCACTATCTGTCCCGCTAGGCAGGCAAGTTAGGACGATCTATGTCCGCCGACGTACCATTCCGGCAGTGGAGGATGCACGATTCTTGAGAATTAAAGAAAAATTTGAAAGGAAAGAGTACATTGAGCAAAAGGAGGAAGTATCTCTGATTGAGTTGGAGGAATTAGAAGAGGGTGAGAAACCATGGTATCATGAGATTGCGAATTACTGTGAGGATCAGACATATCCACCGGGATCAACTGCCGAAGAGAAAAGAGCCATAAGAAGGGTCTCCCAGAGATACACCATCTTAGGTGGAGTACATTACAAAAGGAGCTTGGCTGGTGTTCTATTAAGATGCATAGATGAAGAAGAGGCTGAATTGGTGCTTAAAGAAGCACACTCTGGAGTATGTGGAGGCCATGTAAATGCTCAAGCCCTCGCCAAGAAGATCATCAGGCAAGGGTATATAATAAAAGGGCAATCCAATATGTGATAAAAATAATAAATAAAACTGAGACCAAGCAAAATCACAACAACTAAATCCAAAATGTCCAACCAAAAAAATTAACAAATTCAAAATTCAAATACGATAAGTTCACATCTCAAATCAACAAATTCACCAACTCCTTATCTCAGAGCACCAAGTTCACTAAGTTCATCTTCTTAGACAATAAAGAGGTCTAAATCGATTCAATTCCAACTTCCATATTTTTGGACCCAAATAAAAAGAAGAATAAATTCTGAATATTAAATTTAAAATTTCTTAACTCTGGAATCTTAAATAAAAAAGTAATGATTCTCAAATCTGAAATTCAATCTCAAAACTTCAAAATCAAAATTCCACAAATCCAAAATCTCAAATAATAAAAATATACACCGTCAAAGCTTGGAATCCGAATTTGGAATTCAGAATTCTCTTAACAACCAAATTAAACTCATCCAACTTAAATCCAAATCCAAAATTGGTATAAAAATCAAATTGAATTCCTAAAACAACAAAAAAAACTCAAATCAAAATGTCCAAGTCGATTCAAACCAAACCCAAAACATAAAGAAAATGCGAAAAATATCCTCAATTAAAAAATATTATGTTAAGTTCTAACTTAAAATGACATTTAAATGAAATGCATCCTAAACAAAAATCACGATTTAGACTCAACCAAAAGATATCAAGTCCTAATAAAAAAACATAACATGTCAAACTTTTAAAACAAACCCAAATCAAGTTGAAATCAAATCACTCAAGTAAAAGACACTAAATATTAATCAATTATGGTCTTGAAAATCTACAAATATAAAAATTTAAATGTAAAACCCAACCAAATCAAAAACTATATAGAAATATGAACATCCATTAAATTTCAAACCTCAATTAAGAAAATCCTAAAAATATCAAATTAAAAAAATAAAATTTAACAACAAACCTAATTTAAACAATTCAAATAAATCCAAATCAAATCAAACCAAGGTTCAAAACACTAAGTTTTGCATTCCAGCAAGTGTATGGGGCTGTTGCTCCTATGTGTTTATTGTACGGATGTATGTCTTCTATTTACAAAATTGCTATGGCGGTTAATCAAGAGTATTCGAGTATTCTCGATGTCATTAACATCGGATCTTCGCACCATCCGATGGGGAGAGGTCAAAACAAATTTTTAAAGAACCTAATAACCTCGACATATATTTTTATGCATACCACTGACCTAACTAATATTGTTATGAAATATCACCTATTTTATTAATAGTTAAGGCTAAGTCAAAAGTCAAATCAAAACAAAAAATAAATTTCTAAAATTTTATAAAAATTGAGGTTCCACAAATTGACAATTCATAGGAACCTCAATTTTGATAAAATGTTGGAAATTCACTTTTCGTTTTAATTTAACTTTTGACTTAGCTTTGACTACTAGAAAAATAGGTGATATTTCATAACAGTATTAGCTAGGTCAGTGGTATGCATAAAACATATATGTCAAGGTTATTAGGTTCTTTAAAATTTGTTTTGACCTCTCCCCATCAAATGGTGCGAGGATCCGATGTTAATTACATCAAGAATGCTCGAATACCCTTGATTAGCTGCCATAGCAATTTCGTAAATAGAAGACATACATCCATAAGATTAACAAATAGGAGTAATAGCCCCATGCACTTGACGGAATGCAACACTTAATATTTTGAACTTTGGTTTGATTTGAATTTATTTGAATTGTTTAAATTAGGTTTGATGTTATTTTTTAAATTTTGATATTTTTAGAATTTTTTTAATTGAGGTTTGAAATTTAATGGATGCTCAAATTTTTATTTAGTTGGGTTTTGCATTTGAATTAGTCATTTTTAGTTAGGACTTAACATTTTTTTTTACTAAGGACATGTTCTAAATCTGATTGATTTTTTTATTATGTTTTCGATTTGATTTGAGTTGACTTGAGCATTTTTTATTTCAGATTCTTTGTTGTTTTTTAGAATTCAATTTGATCTTAATATTATCATTTTCTTGTTTGGTTTGGGTTCTATTTGTGGATTTTGTTGATTTTGTGGTCTTCAATTTTTAGTTTTAATCTTTCGTATTTTTTTTAGTTTGAGACCTTTGAATTTTGGAGATTCATCTATAGGTTTTGAGTTTCAAATTTTGGGTTGGCAAACATTTAAATTCAGGATTTTAATTGTAATGTTTCTGATCTGAGATCTATTTAGATTTGGTAATTGGGAATTCCTTTATTTTGAAATTTCAATTCTTAAGTTGGTAAACTGATAGGCATACCTTAATTTCAATTTTTATTTTTGAATTTAAGTTGCCTTGGATTGGTTATTAAGATTAGATATGTTGGGCATTTGTTTTGAATTTGATTGATCTGTTTGTTATTCTATGAATTCAATCTTTTGACCTTTCTGATGAGCCTTTCAATTATGATATGTTTTTGGAGATTCCAAATGGAAACTTGGTAAATTTCAGACCTGGGTTGACACTTAGAAAACTTAGTCTTAATTTCATTTAGAAAGTTTGATGTACCCTCGGACTTCTACTTTGAAAATTTATGAATTGAGTATGTTCTTCGGTCTTCTAGGATTTTGATTTTCTTTGATTTTATTCTGACTATCTACTCTCTAGATCTCCCATGGTTCTACCTACTCTCAGATTCATGGAACCTTAAAGTCATTTTTTTGTCTCCCCATCCAACGGTGAGCACCCTGATTTGCATAGAATCCAAGTTTGATGAATTTTTTTTTGTTTTTAGAGTTTGTTGACTCTTCAATTTTCTGCAATTTTTGAAAATTCTTTTAAGCTCAAACTTTCAAATTTGCAATCTGATTTTTACCATATTCCACTTTGGTCACAACCTAGTAGAAAGTCCTATTTACTTATCTTTCAGATAGACCGGATTTAAATGTTGCAATTTTTTGTTTTGCAATGCTATCTTTTATACATTTGCATTCCTTCATTTTCATGGGGCTATTCTATAAGTTCCAATGACAATAATGGTATGCAAAATTTGAAACTTTTATTTATTGGCAAATTCGAATGCACATTACATGTGGGGGACATAGAAATGTCGTGTTTCCCATTGATGAATTTTCCTTAGTCCTTGATGGACATAGGATGATCCTTCCTTGGCATATATCTCTCATTTTTAATTTATGGAGAAATTTTGGCATAACCTCCCCTTAAATTGATGAGATATACCACCCTTAGTAGGTGGAGTTTGATACTCCCTACTTCGGGGGAAGGATCTGTAGAAGATGGGAGCTTGCCCATTTCCCTGTCTAGAACTAAGCACTCCGGGAGCATACCCAAGTGCCCGCACCATGAGGTGCCTATGGAGGTAAGCTAGCCTCTTAAATTTCTTTTTTGTTTCAGATTTAATTAAAATTATTTTTTAAAAGGCCCTGATGACTGGTTCAATTCTCATTGGGCCAAGATGACCGATTTGAGCTTCTTGAGGCCCTAATGGCCAGATTGTCTTCATTGGGCCTTAAAGGCTTGTTTGAGCTTCATTGGGGCCCTGGCGGCCTTGGGAAGACTTGGCAAAATGGGCCCAAATGACCAAACCAGTGTGCCAACAGTATTGCCTCGATAGAGAGCTTCGCAACAGTGCCTTGAATGTCAAAATCTGTCTCCGGATGAAAAAATGACTTTTTTGCCCTTATTGGGCCCAGACAAATTCGAAAGTGTGCACATTAACATCTGGCATATCAGAAAGTTTGTCCGACTTCCATATGAACAACGTCAAAGTCAGATCACCAATCGGATCCATATCCAAGAAGTTATGAACAAAACTTAAAAATTTGTGGAGCTCTATGCATCCCAAGACAGAGGTCGAGATTATACCGATTGGAAAATTTTGCCAAATCAGTGATTGCTGAACAAATTAAGAACTCTCAATCATTGATATGATAGAGTGGTTGATCCAATGATTTGGATTGATTGTAATTTAAAGTTTTGGATCCTATCATATTGGTTCTTTAATGGTATTGGATTCAAATATAAGAAGGGATGAGATTTATTTGGACAATCAAAGATGAGACAAATTTGAAGGTCATAACAAGTCCATCGTTAAAGTATTGGATCTTGCCTTATTGGATATTAATACTATTGGATCCTCTTGATTATGATTGATTCAATTTAATTAAAGAGGACCAAAACAAACACATCCCGTTGACGGACCAACAAGGTCCATCGATCAAAGGATGCCCATGGTCCGATTTTGGTGCAAGGGAGCATTTAGTTGGTGCACATAAAAGAAACGATTAAGATTTAAATCTTAACCGTAATATCACTTAATAAGGAAGGAGAATAATTCAAGGGGAGGAATCATACGCTCCACTATAAACACCATTATACCTCATTTTAAGAAAAAAAATAAGATATACAAGATTGTGTAACTTATGGAGGGATCAAGCTTATGAGTCATACTAAGAAATTCTGAGAAAAAGTTATTAAGCAGCGATGGAAGAATTGTACAAATATTTTGACTAACCAATTTATATTTATGCCTAATCAATATAAAATTGAAAGTCCTTTTCTTACTAGAAGTCTGATAGGGAAACATCAAGATATGTCTACAGATTTACATATGATGTATATTGACTTGGAAAATGTCTATGATAGAGTTTCAAGGGAGGTTTTATGGTGGGTGTTTGAGTGAAAGATAATGCATGTTAGGTATATTGATGAAGCAAACACTAGCGTACGAACAATTGGAAGAGAAACATATGATTTTCCTATTTTAATTGACTTACATCAAGGGTAGTAATAAGTTTTCATCTTGTTGCATTAACTATGAATGAATTAACAAAAACTATACAAGATGGTATATGTTGGTGTATGATATTTGCAGACGATATCATATTGATGAATGAGAAACAAAGAGTGAATAGAACATTAAAACTATAAAAAATACTTTCAAAACTAATGGTTTCAAAATAAGTAGAACTAAAACAATATATATAAAGAGTGTAAATTTAATGAAAACCAAAGAGAAGTATGTTAGGGTGTTAGTTTGGACGGCATAATATTATCTCATAGAACTTGGTTCAAGTATCTTAAATCAACTATTCTAAAAGATGGGGAATGTGATGAAATGTTAATCATAGGACTAAAGCATGTTAGATGTACTAGAGATGGGCTATAGGGGCTCTATGTTATAGCATGATTCCACTAAAGCTGAAAGAAATTTTCTATCATACAAAATGTTTTTATAAAATATGTGTTGTTGAAATGAGAATGTTAAGATGGATGAGTGGTCATATTAGAATAGAAAGAATAGAAATGAATATATTAGAGAAAATATTGGAGTAAAGACAATTGTAAATAAATTGAAATAAGAGAGATTGAGATAATTTTAACATCTTAAACGTAGACCTAAGGAAGCCTTAGTTAGAAAAGTTGAACATATTAAAATAATAGAAAAAAAGACATGGTATACATGAGTTAACTTGGAAGAGGGCAATTGAATACGATTTGGATGACTAAAATACCTCTAGAAAGTAACCCAAAATCAACATGAATAGGGAAAGAGAACTCATAAACAATCCCAAATAATTTAGAACTAAAGCTTAAGTTGAGTTGTGTCTCATTGTCATGGAATTCATCATCTATTAAGCAATATTCAAGTCACTACATACGGACTGCTACCATTTACGCATGTCTCTATGCCTAATGTTAAACCGGTAGCTTTAGGGGTATTCATGTTTGGCATATGCCTACTAGGGATGAAGGAGATGAATTCATACTTTAAATCAGTGGAGGAACATTAGGACACCCTTGGGGAAATGAACCACAATAGGTAATAGGGTAGCTTTATAAGCATGTGTACAAGGTCATATCACATGTCAAACATTATTAAATAAGTTTAACACAATCGCTATATTGCCAATGCATAATTGCATGTACTAAAATCTAGAAAAATCAAGATCTATGAGCCATCAAAGAGTATTTGACATTTCTAACAACTAATATAAGCTTTCTTTTAAAATCTAAAGAAATCACTAATTATGGTCAAAAGTACATGTTGGATAAACATGAAAAACAAGAAAATTGTATGTGAATCCAAGAATAAAGTTGAACCAACAAAGTCTCACAAGAATAGAAGTTGAAGACTCTGTTGTTGTAGTTGCATGATGGATAGACTTCAAATAAGACTAGAAGAAGTGTCTAGCATGGTGAAGATAAATAGACCACAAAATGGATGATATGTGACTAAATCAAAGAAGGCTACAGTTTTCACACTCTGCAATGTGGTGATGCACTGCACAGGAGCAGACAAGGGAGAACAGTAGAACTTGTCTGGTGATAGGAGAACATAGTCAAGAATCCACACACAATTGACACGAGAAGATGGAACATTGTGCTCAACAAACTAGGGAGGAACAACAAAGGAAGAAGTTTTATACAATACGAGAAGGGTCGTCTCTTTTTCATACCCTAAAAGAGAAGTCAATTTACAAAAGGCACCAAAGACGAGGCGACCATAAAGTCCACATCGTATTCAACTGGAGTAAGACAAAGATGGAGAAGACAACAAGCTTGTCATTGCTAGCAGGAACTGGGTGGAGACCAATGGCAAATGAAAGAAATGGTGAGAGAGCTCAAGGCTAGGGCATATATTATTCTGCTTTTCTTTTCTAATGAGTTACACCTCTTATTCTTGGAGGGCAAGTGGGGTGAGATGATTGACATCCCAAATATCGATAAGGCCTTTGTGTGTCTCCTCTAATACTTTGAGGGGATGTTTGGTAAAAGATTAATATAAACAAATTAATTTTGTGTAAAACAGCCTATCAGAGGCTTGACAACTGACAAGTTGGGGTGTCAAGTGGGGCTGGTGGCCCAAGCCCAACTTAGTGCACATGTAAGAAGCCCAAGCCCAACTCAATTAAAATGTAACATAATTTTTTATTATATAAATAGACTTAGCCAAATAGGCCACAAAAGGCCCATCTATTAATCGTGAACACTATACATAGTAGAATGAGCTTCATTTAAAGCATCATGCACAATTAAATTCAAAATATATATACAACATCTTACATGAAAATATTTTTTTCATGAAAAAGAATGTTTCTTCACAAGACTACTGTTTGCTAATCTAGAAAGTACTTCACTTGTTGGAGTATTATCCAAAGTGGGGCCAAATATTTTTCTACTAATACCCCAATCTATGAGACATTTTAGAAAAACTTTTCATGTGAATAACCAATGTGTGATTATTCAACCATAGAAAATTCAATAACTCATTTATGTATTTTCTATTCAAGATCAACACAATGAGTAGTTATACTCATATATCCCAATGTTTGATTTAATATCTATAAATATGTAATAAAACTTAACCTGCCACATTCTTTTGTCAACATTTCTTTCATATTCACTTTTCCATTCTTATGTATCTTTTGACAGACAACCTTAATTGTGTTTCAAGATATACTATTAAATTTTAGCATAAGACTTTTAGTAAAATTTATAAATGTCTCATGCTTAACTAATGAGAAATTTAGTTCTGACATAACAATCATTTTTGTTAGTTCAAGTTGTAAAAATTCATGGTCAAATTTGAAATTCAAATTTTGACTAGCTCATGGACTCTTGACTTGAGAAATACAGTTAGGACATTGATTAACATGTTTGATAAGTGACTTGTCCTCCACATTTTTTGAACATGCAAAAGTAATATTTCAATAGTTATAGGTTGTCTTTGTACTTCTATCTTCTAAAATTTTCTTAGTGAATGTAACTAAAATTCCAAAAATTATTTACGAGAGTGTGATGTAAAGGTATATGTCTTCAACTTAGTAGCACATAAATTTATGCCAGACTAGACATTCAAACTCTCATTTACGTAAGGCAAAAAATTGATAAACATAATAAAAGAAAAATATAAGAGATGACCAAATTCTAAGTTCACCTTAGAACGACATATACATGTCAACTATATACATGATTCTGAATTCAAACTAGGATCTGCAAGTCCAATCTTTCACATGGCTGATCTCAGGTTGGTAGAGCAAGGTTCGAATGGGTACGCCATTCCTAAAAACAATATTGGTGATTTGTTCTTTCCATGAATTCCCTGGTTATCCAATGTTGAATATGTGGATAAAGATATCCTTAGATAAATTCTCATAATAAGAATACTTTCACAATACAATTAATATTTTCATAAGCAAAAGACTCCCATTGATCGGTTTATCCCTATATTTTATTAATGATCCACTTTACCATTGGTCTT
Organism: Cryptocoryne crispatula var. balansae; assembly: GCA_036172225.1. Lineage (NCBI taxonomy): Eukaryota > Viridiplantae > Streptophyta > Magnoliopsida > Alismatales > Araceae > Cryptocoryne > Cryptocoryne crispatula. Next base: position 31,550,215 of record CM069930.1, on the reverse strand, counting down.
GGTTTTAGCGCACACTCAAGTCTAGAAAATGAATTATGACTTACTAAATCTTATTTTCCATTTAACTCGGCATCCAACTATGAACACAATATTAATTCTAGTTAAATTTGTACTAATTCTTCATTTTTATATAGGTACAAATAAGGTTACGACTCTCCATAGTATAATCCAGAAGAGACGTACAATCTGTACCCCCATAAATATTCTTCCTCCTTCTTCATCTTCCATAGTATAATAAAATTTGGATCGTCGTTATTAATTTCAGTCTCTCCAACATGTGGTATAGTATGCGTTTGATCCATGGGTATGATATGGCAAAAATTGGTGTAATTTGTACCCTCTCCAATGTATGTTTTTACATGATTTCTTCTTCTGGCTTCATCCAGAAACTTTTTTCGTCATCTGGATCAAGAATGATGATCCTCGGCTTTATCTGTTGACGCTTTTTTTTCAAATAACGTAATTTTTTTAATTAAAAAAATAACGTAGGAAAATTTTATTCGTAAAAATAACATAATTTGATAAAAGTTGGTACGCCGAATATCGACTTTACACGAAAAAATGAAAGTCTAAATAAAAGTATCCGATTTTGTATAAAAGTAGTAAGAGAATACGATTTTTTCAAATCGTAATATTCAACTACATCTTTGAATGAAAAGTTATTATTTAAAATTTTTTAAATGTCAGAATATTAAATATTTAGAGATATTCATAAATTGAAGACTCTCGATTTAAATTTGAACGATCCGTTCAATTCAATGAAACTATAGAATCATATTTCTAAATATCAAAATTTTGACTACAAAAAATTAATAATTCAGAATAATTTCGACCATCTAATATAAAAATTTATTTTTTTTGAAAAATTTAGAAGTTCAATTTTAGAATTTCAAATATTTTAAATTCACTTATTCAAATTAATCGAACAAATTCAAAGAGAATAATCCACAATTTAAAAATTATTACCTCTCATTTAATTTAAATAGTTAATTAATTAATTAATTTAACAAATGCCTGACAATGCATTAAATGAGATGTCCTGCGTTAATTTTATAATTTTTTTTAAAAACACGTCATTTGAAAAAAAAAAAAACTCGCTAGATGCCTCCGACAACAGCCTTCGAGTATCGTGGGCATCTGACCGCTAGGAGTGAGCATAGTCTGATTTAATTTGATTTATTAAATTTTTTTCGAAAATTAAATCAAATTAAACTAAGTTTTGAAATTGAACCAATTTAAATCACTCCAAATTGAACCAGATCAAATGAGATTAGATTCTATTTGGTTTAATTTAGTCTACGATTTGATCTTTTAACGCGCATGATTTACTTTAATTCATGGGCTTTTTCTAATTCGAAACATACTACTTATAAATCATTTGTAAACATAAATTTTTAAAGAGTAAATTTCAGATTGCACTCTATCAAAGTTGTTCACTGACAAAATTTATTTTGAATAAAAAATTAAAACAAAATTAACCGTAAAATAGAAATAGAAAAGATTCATCAAATCAAATGTTAAATAAATCATAAATGATCTAACAAAGTAGATCAATAACAATTTAAATTTATCAAACTTACAAATCAAATAAAATCACAAATAATTTACGTACATTAGTACACATATTTTCCGGATAGGATTCGTTGTTGTTGGCTTAGCCGAATAGGTACGTTGTATACTAGTGTAGGGCGCTAAGAGGCTGGCTGCAGGCGTTGTGCTGTTGAAGACTTGCAACGTAGGATGAATTGGCCGAGTGGCGACTACTGGGAAATCTATACTATCTATAAGAAGCGGGAGTTGCCTTTTCGTCTACAAGCACCTAACCCATTTTTTCATCTAAATACATCTCCCTCCAATGTCATTTTTTGGATCTTTACATGTTCAGCAGCGGAAGACCCTCCGATCATCAACATTTATGTAATAGCCGCAAACAGAATTTCTATCTACCAGCATGTACGCTGCTTTGAGTATACGCTACTAACCTCCCTCGTAAATGTCGCAAACCAGCTTGCATTCTCGCATTCCGCATAGCATCGCCTACACCATTCCCTGCCATTTCACCTTGCCATTTTGCGTTCTCCTCTTATTCTCTTGCGTGGTTGCTGATTCAGGTCTAGGTGCCTCTTCGACTCCAAGCGGGAAATGTCGGTTTTGAACACGATCGCGGCCCACTCCTTCCTTGAAACGCTGAGGTGCACATTAATGGGGATCCATAAGATTGTATTCTTTGGGATCCACGGCAGCATCTCCCCATTAATGTGCACCGCGTAGGAGTGCGCCTTCACCTCTTGGAGTCCTGCCTCCGTGTGGGATCCTCTTCAGCAGCCGCAATATGAGGTCTGGGACTTCCGATGGCTCTTCCTTCTAATGAACTCTAGCTGTCGCACCAATATGTTGAGAAGGTCTCCTGCCTGTTCTGACTACGGAATGACATTTACCAATAGGAGACCAAAACCCCCACCAATGAATCGAGAAATTGTGCCCATCACACTGCACCATCTTCGGTGCCATGTACTCTTGCGTTTCCTTGGAGTGGGACAGTTGCATGGCAAGGAGCTGGTCCCTCACCATGCTGCCAATGTCACTTTAGCCGATTTGTTTTTCTTGCTTGTGAGCTTTCAGTCCTTCTGTGATGCTATATCGACATGGTGGAAAACTCTTGCGTGAGGTAGTGCGGAGTGTCTGATTGACCGTCCTACGATCCCTTTCTTATAAAGACCTCAAAAGTGAAATCTTATTTTCATCCTTTTGTATAATTATTAGATGGGTGTCGAACACAAATATCTTGTTGTTCTTTGATGTATCATGATTAGTCTCATGTCTATTGCATTACATTCTTTACGCTCATGACCGATGGATTCTGTTGTCCTTTTAATAAGTTCGATAATATCATTTCTTGTTATCAGATACAATGATATAGTATCGTCGGCTGAAACGTCCGTTGATCCAAAGCTTGACGCATCAAATCAAAAGGTATAAGCAATTTTAAATAAAAATATATCATTCATTTTGACTTTCATGGGGATTCTGATGTGTCAATGAACTAAATATTGTTATAAATACTTTTGTCATGTTTGTGGTTAGTGTTCTAAGTCATTTCTTTTGATTTACTTTTTTGGCCAATGAATATCTTTTGAAGATCTTATGTTCTCGGCCAATTCAAAGATTTATTGCTATTTATTTTAATCCAATGCACTGACTTTTGTGAGACTCCATATTTTGTATTCTCTTCCTGCCTTGTTTCTGATAGAAATGTATGCTCTACAAGCCAATCCTATGTGATATGATTTTACATTTCTTGTAACATTTTATTCAGTATAAATGGCATAACCTTCATTACTTGCACTGTCTAGATGCGTCTATCGTAATGAAATCCTAGGTTGCATGCAATGATGATTGAATCATGATGAGATCATAATAATGAGATCAATCATCTAGAAGCGTGTACTCTAAATGTTCCTAGTCGTAGGATCCTCGAGACGGGACATCAAGGATCCGGTAAGACTAGTGTATATGATATCTTCTCATATGATGAGAATGACCGATCTCATTGGTCATCAGTGTGGGGACACTGAGATACATATACAGGTGCTCATTAGAGGAATGAGTTCACTGAACTGACTAGTATAGAATCCCTGAATGGTATCTTACCGAACTGTCGATCAGGGTATTCTATCATCACGGTTGCACGGTTGGATCTTTGACCCGAGTCGACAAAGATGTCTTGCGGGGCGTCCCATGTACTTTGACTTTTGACTTATGGATCACTTAGTATTGTGGTCCTGTATAGTTAATGGATTGGGTATATGGGAAACCCGGTGGAGGCAATTGAGCGGACAATAAGGGATCGTCCACTCTCGGTAGGAGAGAGAGAATGTCCTATGGATAGTACTCTAAATCCTTGGGCAAGGTAGATAGGATAATCGGAAAAGGGTTTTCCAATTGATCCAATTACGAGTACAAGATTCCATAGTGTCGGTATATTTAGGAGTTGATAGTCAATGCCGTACTCCTATCCGACCGGGACATTGAATGGACGAAGTTTTATATCCGTGTGGTAACCGATGATGGAAAGGCTCTTTGGAGAGGAGTTTATCCCCGAAGCCGTTTGGGATCATAGGATGTGGCTTGTACCCTTCATGATCGGTAGGCCGTTAAATCTATTATGAGATAATAGATTTAATTTAAAAGAAGTTGTTCTTTTAATTAGGCCTCAACCAAATGAGCTATTGGGCCTAGTGGGTCACACACATAGGAGTTAATCCATAAGTTTGGGGGCAAGGGTGTAAATATAGAGAAAGCAGGGGTTTTTGTGAAAAACTCCAAATTCTCTATATAATAGCGAATTGAGCATGAGCCCCCCAAGCCAAGGCTGCAAAATTCGTTCCTACCTCTCTCCTTCATGTTTTCCCATGCTGGAGGCCATCGAGAGTCGATGGGACTTCATCCGGGGCGAGTCGGAAGGTCCGACGCGAAGGAGAACCCGACTATGGAGGCAGCTCGTGTGGATACGACTAGAGGCTGCACACTTGAGTAGCTGAATGAGCGTAAGAACGCTCCATCTTCTCCGATTTTAGGGATTATTTGAATCCCGCAAAGGTATGTGTTCGAAACTATTTCGAATACCGATTTTGGCGACGTCGTTCGGTTCCGATCGAGACCAAGACAATGATATACGAGGAATCGGAATTTTTTTTCCGCCGCGCCAATCTGATTGGACCGATTCCCCAACAGTGGTGTCAGAGCCAGGTTGAAGTCTCGTTCGATTCTGACGTCGTTTCGACATCGTTTAATATATTTTATGTATTCCCGAATCTGTACAAACGTCCATCTTGACGGAGTAACCATAAATCGTATGGGATACGTTTTGGAGATTGGTTGCCTCTGAGTGAATCTCGTGAAAAAGGGCTTTGCAACGCCGCAAACCGTTCGAATTTTTGACCATCGGAGTGTCCGGTACTGGGTCTGAAAGATGGTGATTTCATTTTACGGAATTCACCGGTTCGATTTGGTGATTTCTTGAGATCTTCTTCCATGGAGACATTTGATGTCTTATAGATGGTTTAGAAGATAGGTAATGTGATTACTAAGAGTTTACCATTGTTATTTGTCTTAGAAAGGGCCCGTCGGAGGTCGATTGAACTTTTTTTTCCGGGCGAAGAAAAGTTCTAGGGCCGGCGGAGTTTCTTTCCTATTTTCCCGTTGATTGGGATTTTTTCATGGAAATAAAATGGTATATTTGGATTCCTTGTTCGATTTGGAATCGAACCACTATTTTTGGCTATTTTTTCGAGATCGGAATGTCCGGATTTTGGAAGGTCCTAAAACTCCTCTTCCGCGGTTACTATTCACCCTTATCGGGTGGAGGAGACGAGACCTATGGGGACCCGATAAGGGGATCCGGCGACGGTCAACGCGGTTTGAACGCGGTTTGACCGCGGCCGTTGCCGCACGCGGTTGGCGGGTCGCGCGCATCGCGCGCGTTCAATAATAAAAAAAAGGTTTTTTGAATGTGCGCGCGCGCAACGCGCGCGTGGCGGCTCGCGGGCACATGCGCCCATGTCGCGCGGGACGGCACCGTGCGCCGGCGCCAGCGGCGCACGGGTGGCGCACCCGCCTCGGAGGAAGGGCGGCGCAATGCGCCGAAGCCAGTTTTAAATGATTTAAAATTGTTTTAAATCAAAATAAAATCCGAAAATGCCAATAAAATTTCATAAAATTTGTGGAAAATTCTGGAATATCATATATTAGATTATCAAAGTGTTTTATGATTTTTATGTGATTTTGAGCCCCATTGTCATAGATTCATTAATTGTTAAGTTTTTAAAATTGTTTTAACGACTTAACTTCAGAAATTAATGTCTAAATTAATTCTGTAAAATATGATTTTTAAGAATGATGATTAGGACATTGATTTGGCACTTTTTATAGTTTTGGAAATATATATATTGTCCAAATTGTTTGAAGATGCTTGTTTATGTCATATAAATTGTTTATATGTTATTTCATGTTATTTACCTCATGAATAATTCGACAAGCATGAAATTGGGAATTTCAAAACATATGATGTATATTTTTATGATATAATAGTTATATCATATTATTACCACGTATTCGCACTATGTTCATGTGATGGTATGTATGTGTGAATGCTTGGATGATCATGGACTTAGAATGTGTGTCATGTGATGATGCTTATTTAATGTTGGCATGTAATTAAGGGCCTACGTGCCTAATCTTCTCTCTTATCAATTCTGATTGTATATACTACCTCCCTCTAAAATGTACTCCCCTTGATTAAGATCAAGGTTTCTTATTTCATTAATGTACATTTATGGGTTTGCGTACCCTTAATGCTCTTGTAATGACAAGAAGACCGATCGAGGTGGAGGAGAAAGCGTGATGCAAGGAGAAGGGTTCTTCAAGGCATAATGGCTTGTCAACACCGGCATAGAATGCTGAATCCTTTAATGCATACCGATCTGGCTCCGGTCATGCACTAATGTGATGAAAGTCCATGATCATCTATTTAAATTTTGCATATTTGATATGTATGTGTGTGCTAGATACCTTAGATATATAGTATTCAAAGGTATTCATATATATATGTAGCACATACTATGATGAGACTAAAATAAAAACCCTCCTCGTTTAAATTAGGTTGATAAGCGTGGGACATTAAGAATGACCCACGTAGCCTTCTGTTGTTATGGTCTCGATGAGCCAATCTTAGATTGGGTGAGTTTGTTGTGTTTCCCACAATGCTCACTCAACAAGGGATTGGTGATCGTGGCCAAGGCTTAAAGCCGAACCTTGGGGTGGACCATTGGCATGGCCTTGTTGTGTTTCCCACAAGGGCTGTGTTGAGAATTCATACCCATAATGTAACAAGCGGATTTGACCTAACTAGAGTATATGACTTGTTGTGTTTCCCACAAGGTCATGACTCTAGAGGCTAAATGACTAAGAGTTGCAAGAGTTGCAACTGGCAAAAGTTGCCTACCTATTAAGTATGGGATGACTTGTTGTGTTTTCCACAAGGTCGTCACCATAAGGTTAATAGGATCTCAGTCCCCACTAGGATATCATCGTGTTATCCCGTCTTTGCATAATGAGGGTTATGCAAATTCGTCGAAATTAGTGGGAGCATAAATTAGGATAAAAGACCATATCTTAATTTACATTGAATATCTGCAATATTTTCTAAATAGAATTATATCTCCGTTATAGTAACCATCGGTTATCTTGCATACTTGAAGTCATTAGGCTCATTTATATTAACTTTCTTGACTGGTTTAGAATCATGAGAAGTGTTCTCATGGTTGACTATGTAACTAACCTACTTGGGAAGTGGGTGCCTACTAATCATCTAATGTAGTAAGAGAAGATGAGATCTTCATCTCATTAGAAAGATGTATTGTTTGCCTTACACTAAATGTTAGTCTCTATATGAAGTTTAGAGGCAACATAGTTAGATGGATATGAGATCTATCATGACTCATGGTGATGAGAAAATTTAAGGCAATATTAAAAAAACAATACATCTTCAATACTTCTTGTTAGTAAGACCAATAAAAAGAAGTAAGATCATTAGATGAGAAAATGAAGGCATAGTTAAAAGTCAAGAAGTTGGTTGAGGATATTATGCCCAAAAAAAAAGACATAGGATTGCTCTTCTACTATCATGATGATGATTGGTGAAAAGTATATTGAATATATATATTGCAAAGAAGGAGCTTGAGAAGCTTCTGGCATCTCAGTCATTGACTTACTTGTCATACACATATACACATCAAGTATAAGATACTATTTGTGTATATTATAGTATAAGATACTAAACATATGTCTTATGGTATAAGATACCAGACGTGTGTATCTTGTATGAGATATTAGATATACATATCTTCTATAAGATGTTATATATGCATTTAGTGGTATGAGATACTAAATATGCATCATATATCTACAAAGGTTGCAGATAATGACAAGTAAATGAAGGCTTGATGTATAAAGATTAACCTACATATACAAATGGTGCAAGAGTTGTATCATTGATAGTGGGAGGTACAAATATTTAGTAGCCTTTTAGGGTGTTTTTATGATGAAGATTGTTGGTTTTATCCTTGTATATGAACATTATCGATATTTCCTACTTGAATAAATGTTGATTTATTTTGAGTTATGGAAATGATAATTGTTCTAAGATTATGAATGGCAAAATGTTTGCTAGTGGGAGCTTAGTAAATAATTTACTCATATGAGATATGGAAGCTCTTATGGTACGTGTGAATGCTCCTCTTAGGAGGAAATGTGTTGATATAGATCAATCTATTTCTTTAGCTTAATATAGACATGGTCATATCAATGAGAAAAGACTTAAGAAGTTCCATATAGATGGAAACATAAAGGCAAATGATTTTGAATCATTAACCAAATATGAGTCTTATCTCATTGAAAAATGACTATCTCTCCATTTACTAGAAATGGAGGGTGGACCAAGGAGTTAATAGAACTCATACATTTGGATGTGTATTGGTCTGTGTCTATTAAGGCTAAAGATGGACATTCTTACTTCATCTTTAATAGATAATTTTTCTAGGCATAGATATGTGTGCTTGTGAAGTACAAATATGAGACTTTGAGAAATTGTCTAAGGTAATAAATGAAGTAAAGAATAAATGGAAAGAGTATTAAAGCTTTTTGATTAGGTCAAGGAGTGAAATACTTAAGTACTAGATTCACACATCATTTGAAGGATAATACAACTTTATCTTAATGGACATCTCCCTATAACCCTTAGCTTACTTGAGTAGTAGAAACAAGGGTGATTGTGTCATGTGTGACATGACACAAGTAATGACAACTTTTGCAAAATATTCCATGTCTATTTAGGGCTAAGCACTCAATATAACCACTTTGTGTTGGTACCTTCTAATTTATTCTGATTATTTCATATATGATATGGAAAAGGGGTTATCTCTTGATCTGAAGCTAGTTAAGATTTCAGAATGTCCGATCATGATGAAGAAGTGTAACCCATAATAATTAGAATATAAGATAGGAAGTGTAGACTTGTGTAATATTCTAAGGAAACTTAAGGATATTTAATTATACCATTTTATGAGATAAAGGGTATGTGTTTCACAATTTACTGTATTCCTAGAGGAAGAGTTCCTCTTTGAGGAAAATAGTGGGAGCAAGGAATTTTTGGAAAGTGTTCCAGACCCACAACCCAAAGACACTTCTATTAAGGTACTGATTAATAATAGCACGCATCATAGGTCTTTGATTGTGCTAATTCAATCTTGTAGATATGTGAGACATATATTTGATGGAAGAAGATAAGCACAATAAAGTAAGGATGTTGATCCAAAGACCTATGAAAAGCAATATGAGATATTGATTCTAAAATAGGAGAAGATAATAAAATCTATAATAATATCCATCTATTTTAACCAAGTTCGGAACTTGGTAGATCCACCTGAGGGTAAAGTACCCATTAGGTGTAAATGAAAAGAAAAGATGGATAGGAGTGAATTTGAATGTGAGACCTTCAAGGCATGGATGATTGAAAAGGCATCATCTAAGTTAAGGAGTTGACCTTGATGATATCTTTTAACCATTGCCATATTCAATCCATTTAGATTTTATTAGTACACATTATGACTATGAGATATGTCAATTAGGATGTTAAGATAAAATTTCTCCAATGGTGAAATTTAAGGGGAGGTGTATATGATACAACCTCTGTTGTATATGATACAACTTGAGGGATGTGAGTCCCAAAACATCCAAAGAATGTGTACACGTTGGTAATGTCCATTCATGGACTACAACAACATTCTCAACCTTGGAATATAAGATTTGATAAGATTGAATCTTATGACTTCATTTGGAATGAAGAAGAACCTTGTGTGCATAAAAATGCTAGTGGGAGTGCTATTGTATTCTAGACATTTTACATTGATGGCATACTACTCATTATGAATGATGTAGGTATGTTATTATCCATGAAGCCTAACTATAAAAAATGAATCCTCCATAATTATTCTGGTAAAAGCTTCCTAAGGATTTAGGTCTATGGAGATAGATCTAAAAGGGATGCTTGGCTTGACCCATTTGTTGTACATAGATACCATAGTCAAAGGGTTTGACATGAAAAACTCCTATAGAGGTGCCTTTCCCTTAAGATATGGAGTTTATCTCTTTTAAAGAGATATATAATACATGAATATAGTCTCTTATGCCATAGTCATAGGGTCTATCATGTATACTATGTACATAGCCTAATGTGATGAGTACTTTAAGTGTTATGAGTAATCATCACGCAAATCCAAGTGAGAGTCACCTTTGGATAGTTGAGAAGTATATCCTTAAGAACTTGTGAAGTACTAAGGATGCATTTCGAGTATGGAGGATAGGATTGGAAGTTTGAGTTAGACTTAAACTTCTAGTTACATATATTTGGTAGCTAGGGTACATGTTTACCCGGATAGTGGTGCGGTGGTGGAAAAGTTCCATGCTATAAACACTGTAGATTTTACAAATCATAATTGCTGCCGACTGCTTATGAAGTAGTCTAGATGAAGGAGTTCATCTTATATTAGAGAGTTGTCTCTAATATCTCTGATAATGTACCATTATTTTGTGATAATGGTGGATCATTACTTTTGTAGTGGAGCCTTTGTCTCATCAGAAGTTTAAACACTTCTGTGGCAATACTACTTGATCAGAGTGGTTGCAACTCAAGGAGATATAATTAAAGATAGAGTATCTTAAACTATAAACATTGCAGATCCACTAACTAAGGCCTTGACTCAAAGTGTGTTTGAGGGTCACCTTGGGCTGATGGAGATCAGAAATGTGGGTGATTGGCTTTAGTGCAAGTGGGAGATTGATAGAAATGTATGCTCTACAAGCCAATCCTATGTGATATGATTTTACATTTCTTGTAATATTTTATTCAGAATAAATGGCATAACCTTCATTACTTGCACTATCTAGATGCGTCTATCGTAATGAAGTCCTAGGTTGCATGCAATGATGATTGAATCATGATGAGATCATAATAATGAGATCAATCATCTAGAAGCGTGTACTCTAAATGTTCCTAGTCGTAGGATCCTCGAGACGGGACATCAAGGATCCGGTAAGACTAGTGTATATGATATCTTCTCATATGATGAGAATGACCGATCTCATTGGTCATCAGTGTGGGGACACTGAGATACATATACAGGTGCTCATTAGAGGAATGAGTTCACTGAACTGACCAGTATAGAATCCCTGAATGGTATCTTACCGAACTGTCGATCAGGGTATTCTATCATCACGGTTGCACGGTTGGATCTTTGACCTGAGTCGCCAAAGATGTCTTGCCGGGCGTACCATGTACTTTGACTATTGACTTATGGATCACTTAGTATTGTGGTCCTATATAGTTAATGGATTGGGTATATGGGAAACCCGGTGGAGGCAATTGAGCGGACAATAAGGGATCGTCCACTCTCGGTAGGAGAGAGAGAATGTCCTATGGATAGTACTCTAAATCCTTGGCCAAGGTAGATAGGATAATCGGAAAAGGGTTTTCCAATTGATCCAATTACGAGTACAAGATTCCATAGTGTCGGTATATTTAGGAGTTGATAGTCAATGCCGTACTCCTATCCGACCGGGACATTGAATGGACGAAGTTTTATATCCGTGTGGTAACCGATGATGGAAAGGCTCTTTGGAGAGGAGTTTATCCCCGAAGCCGTTTGGGATCATAGGATGTGGCTTGTACCCTTCATGATCGGTAGGCCGTTAAATCTATTATGAGATAATAGATTTAATTTAAAAGAAGTTGTTCTTTTAATTAGGCCTCAACCAAATGAGCTATTGGGCCTAGTGGGTCACACACATAAGGGTTAATCCATAAGTTTGGGGGCAAGGGTGTAAATATAGAGAAAGCAGGGGTTTTTGTGAAAAACTCCAAATTCTCTATATAATAGCGAATTGAGCATGAGCCCCACAAGCCAAGGCTGCAAAATTCGTTCCTACCTCTCTCCTTCACGTTTTCCCATGCTGGAGGCCGTCGAGAGTCGATGGGACTTCATCCGGGGCGAGTCGGAAGGTCCGACGCGAAGGAGAACCCGACTATGGAGGTAGCTCGTGTGGATACGACTAGAGGCTGCACACTTGAGTAGCTGAATGAGCGTAAGAACGCTCGATCTTCTCCGGTTTTTAGGGATTATTTGAATCCCGCAAAGGTACGTGTTCGAAACTATTTCGAATATCGATTTTGGCGACGTCGTTCGGTTCCGATCGAGACCAAGACAATGATATACGAGGAATCGGAATTTTTTTTCCGCTGCGCCAATCTGATTGGACCGATTCCCCAACAGTTTCATGAATATCTTCTATGACAAATTTTTGGTAAAGTTGTATTGTAGTTAGTCATGGAAGGCAACTAACTAAATGCACTGACTTAATACTGATTTACCTTTATGTTCTCAGTTAGAAATGACCTGTTTGAATGCTACGGAAACAAAGCTTTCTTTATTGATACTCTATATAAACACCATTGATGCCAAAGGATGAACGTGTAGCATGGATCATTTATGTAATCTACATCATGCTACATCTCAAAATCTATACAATACTACTTGCAAAGCAAGGAAAGATTTTACTTTCTATTTTGGCTAAGATCATCTACATCAGTTGAAACTGCAGTCCATGATGATTGGTCCAAAATCATTGGCATATATATTTTTCTATATCATGTTTTAATTTTTTCTCTTTCTTCAAATCTTGGAAGAATCGATTCTAGCTTGAGTTTCTACCATTGGACCAACAATCCGATCTTGATCTTAAAAAGGTTGTTAAGATAGGTTGTATTTCTGTGCATATCACAACTCTAGATCCTCAATCAAAGTCAATACATATGTTAATAAAAGAACACTTGCAGCTACACGACATTCTTTGTAATTAATGACTATATTTATGACAGAATATAACAGTTCTCTGTAGATACCCTCCATATATGAGCTTAAACATATGGCCATTCATTTTCGTAATAACTAATAAATATTTGCTGTGAATATTTGTTCTATTTTTTTTCAGTTGCCCTGGACTTCTATGCCCACCTTAAAAACTTTTTTCTTGTCAACTATACCGCCAAGATGTGTATTTTAGAGACCTTAACATCTCTGGGGATTTGTCTCCTTCAGAGGTTGCAAAAATAGTATACAAATATACATTTTCATTAAACAAGGTGGTGAAAAAGTTTTAATTTTATTTTGAAGACATTGTGGCAGAATTAACTTGTTCTCTTAAAAGTTGTAGATTTCTTTTCAATAGGCATAACGTTATTCTTTACTCTACTCTTGGATGGTTTACACCTTAGGAAGAAAAAATAATGAAGCCAATAAAAAAAGAAATAAACCCCTCACTTTATTTCTTGTTATACTTTTTTGAAAAATATTTTTTATTCAATCAGTTATTAAAATACATCTAATATTTTTATTTTTTAAAAATCTAAAATGAGTTTTATTTCTTAAAATATTTTTCTCTTCTACTTTTTGTCAAACCCTTGTCCTTGTAGCTTTAAAATAGGAAACATAATTGAGCAGCCACCTATTTCTTTTATATATGGAGCACGTCATCCAATTTCACCATGTTTCTTGTGACTACCAACAAATTACTTGGTTCTCGAGTGAACCATGTGAAACATAATAAAAGGTTAACCATGTGCTGAACTCTGTGCTATGGAATCATGTTCTTTGCAGTCAAGAAGCTAATCATATATATTTTCTTTTGATACCATTTCCTTCATTTGGTTTTACTCACCCAGATGGTGGGATGAATTTGATCGTAATTTTTATTTTTTAAGACGCACCTAATTGAAAAAAAATTAGGTGTGCAGATCAGAACCACCTTTTCCAGAACTACATCTACCTAAATAATCTTCAACGTGAGGTAAGTTTTTTCTTGGCTATGACATTTTTAATTAATCTGGCATATTTTTAAGTTTAAATTTATGCATAATCTTTACCACACATTAAAAAGAGGAATGAAAAGTTCAAGCAAAAAATCTCACTAAAATATTAAATTCTTTCCAGCTTAATATCATATTTTTGTTTTAAAAATTTAGAACCAGAGAACCAGATTAAAGAAAAAATTTAGATACTAAACAGACACCATTACTCTTTACTATTTACAGCATATAGGAGGATCAAGCATAAATAGTAAGTTATGTATTTAAGATTGATGACATCCAGATTACGCATTAAGCTATGAGCTATAGTTGTAATACAACTTCATTTAAGTTAAAGTTTTCCATGAAGGGTATGAAAGGGGAGAATGGTAAATGAACGGGTGTCCAATTATAGTTTGTATTGAACACTACAGGGTATTGTGAAAATAGATGTAGGTGGATTAGCTGTAGGAAGGTCTTGAATATGAGGCTATTTCCTAATGTAAAGAATAGAAGGAAAAGGGATCAAAGTGTAAGCCTTCGAATCATGTCTCTTTATGGTTTTATTGTCACGCCCCGGATTTAATCCTGCACAGCGGAACATAATCCGACGACGTAACTGGGGAAATAACCCCAAAAAAAATATATCAATTTGGAACAAATGAGATTAATATCACAATTCCCAAGATTCCTTTTAAAATATCATGCTAAAAATACAATCTAATAAAACATATACCAATCCATGACATAAAGATCATCTAATTGTCTTCTCAAGCATCGATCCATCACGCTTCTGTTGCGCTAAACTTTGATTACCTGAAAATTTAATGAGAGGATTGGGATGAGTACGACGACTTAGTAGACACCCCATCATCCGCCAAATCGGATAGCCAGAAGGCCCTAGATGTTAATTAAATAGGTACCCAGACCTACACCCATTATATGCAAATATAGGCTAGTCAATATATTAGATATATGACTTAATCCCTGTGTTTTACACCACCAACCAAAGCCTATAATCACACCGACCAGCACCTATATGCACCATAACACGACCTAAAAAGATGGTATGAACATATACATAGACACCTACTATATGCTCCATATGATGATATCACTATAAATGAGGCAAACTATGCATACACCGTGCAACACAATATGATAATTGACAAAATAAAATACATCACTAGACCACCTATACAATACCATGCAATAATGCACCTATCCTCTAATAAAGGACCACACCTTTTTCTTATTAGCAAGGAATGTGTCGTCTTGCCACCTCAACCAGCTATCACCAGATCTATCATATATAGCAGTACCATATAGCTAAACGAAATCCCATAGTGCACCAAGGCAGTGGTGGCACAGGGACAAACCGCGGTATCCGGGATCGAAGGATGCACCGGACTGTTCTAACCTCCGCTGCCCTCGGGTCACGACTAACTAGTCTGGTGTAGCTGTTTCCATTAGAATTTCAATGCATCATGCATTCACCTCAATCATGCCATGCCATGATCACATTTCTAAGATAAATGACATACACCATATCATGCTATGACAAAAATACCATCAATGCAAATACCATGACCAACTACACCTAAACAATATGTTCATGATGCTAGAACCATAAAATGACAATAATACATATGAGCTAGCATGATACCACCGCAAACTCTCAATCAAAACATGATATGAACAGACCCAATCAGACCATATCTTTTAGTTTAAAGACATAAACATGGCTGAAATCAAGTAGTTAATTAGGCTAGCTAAACAATATCGAGTTTAGTTACCTATCACCTTATATATACAATGATATCAACTCGAAAGAATAATCATAGACTAACTAGATATAGGTTATCAAAGAGAGACTAAAATCAGTCAGGAACATGATGTTTAACATGCTATAAACAACCTAAAATAACCCTAATACGACATCCATTACATGCGAAAGAACTAATACCACTAACCAATCTAACCACAACATACAGTGCCAACCTGACTAATTAAATCAATAGTAATCACTACAAGTCATGGAGGATTAAGTAAGAATTTTAAATGATAATAGACACGTCAAGGGTGCCTACCGGAATCAATGTTGGAGAAATCGGGAACCGACGACCGAAAAGGATATCGAACGTCGGCTACGTAGCGCACAACTCGAGCCGATCTAATGGGCAATTCACACCGTCAAACTACTGGAAAAAGCACCCTGATCAAGGGAAAATATGACATAAAATCAAAGAAAAATAAGGGCTATTATATGATTGATATTCAAGAGAGAGAGAGAAGAGGAGATAATAGGAGAGAGAGGGGCTCACGGCGATAGGGGCGACAGATAGGGGGCGCGGCGCACGGCGGGCGCACTGCGGCCGGGGGGAGGGGGGCGGTCGCGCGGAAGCGTGCGTTGATCAGGGGCGCTTCGACCCGGCACCGCGGCGGTGGCCGGCTGGCCGCGCGAGGGCGGGGGCGGCCGCGTGGCGGCGGCGGCGCCGGCCGCATGGGCGGCGGCCGACGGCGAGGCGGCGCCGCGCGATGGCGTTGACCGGGGGGTGGGGCGGCACCGGGTGAAGACACCCACGCACAGGGCGGCGGTGTGGATGGCGAGCGGCGCCGGGTGCCGGCGGACGAGGGTGGCGACGGGTGAAACGCCGCATGTGCGCGCGCTCGCGATGGCGGCGAGGCGGCGGGGCTGGTGGCGCAGCGGCTGGCGGCGGCCGGGTTAGCTAGGGGCCGATCGATGGGGGAAGATGGCGAGGAGAGAGAGAGGTGGTCAAGGGTGAGACGGCGAGGGACGGCCAACGGCGCCAGGGTTAGAGGAGAGAAAACAGAAAGGAGGAGGAATAGGAATAGAAGGGGAGGGAGAGAGAGATAAATCTACATTAAACATAATTAATTTAACATCAAATACAGTAAATATTATTTAATAATAAAAAAAATATCTAAACGTTACATTTATTGTGAGCTTAAAATGTGGTTGGATATCATGTTTAAGTACTTTAATGGATTCCATGGTCATAAAACAATTTTATTTCCTAACTATCTTTTTCTTTAGAAAATTGGCATGGGTTCAGATAATCTTGTGCCATTTAAAACCAGCCAACATGATAATACTACATGAATAAGCATATTTTAGAGGCTCATGCTCAAGTGTCCCTTTTCTCCAAAAAGTTGTCATTTGCATTCTTCTTCATCGAGGTATTAACAAGCCCATCAAGAATTACCTAAGTATTGATACAATTATTTCAGGTGACTTTGGATTTGTTTTCTCTTAATCAAGCAAACGTTGTATGCATGTTATAAACAAGTTGGTTGAGATAGAATTTACATTTCCTATAACCTTCACGCATTTTCAGATCATTATACGTTACCAAAGCTGAATATTTTCTCGGAAGTGTATGATACCACATAAAGTACACAATTAAGAGAAGGGGGCATAATTGAAAAGGAGGTGAAGACAATTAACCTTGCCCTACAAAAGGTAGCGTAGGAACAAGGGCTAGACAACTCGATGCATATCTATCAAGAAGTCTTGAGAAAATTACAATATGCTTTAGAGCTTTATCCCATCCAATAGTGTTATCCAAAATATAATAAATACATGATGGGAAAACAAAACTAATACAGTGACAGAGTTTATACATGACCAATCATGTACTTCTGGCCATTGATTCCTAATCCCTTTTTGCTATTTTTTTATAAAGTTGACATGGCCGCTACAATGCATTGAAAATAAAAAAGAAAGGTGAAGGCCTACTCCAGCTATTCCAGTTAGCCTTAGCCAGTTTACTTGCTATCTGCATTGTCCTACAAAAACAGATTTGGCCAAGCCAGACCATGTTGATCTTTGCAAAGCCTTTGTTTTGAAGGCAGCAATACAGGTGGAATATGTTTAATAGTGCAATTTGTAGCAGGACAGTTTTCCTAATCTTCTTCCATTGGCTTTTGACAGTGAGGGGGGATTCTCCTCCAATGGTTTCTACTTTTCCTTTTCCTTCTCCCTTACTTTCTGTTCTTAGTAGTTTTAGTTTTAATGAATTGTGGTGTCTTTTTTCGTCACCATCTTCAAAAAGAGGTGTTATTTGCAATGGGAAATCTTAACCCCAAATTCAGATCTAGAGATTCTTATGACCAATGGATATGGAGTTGTAGAGTTACGTAGAAGTCTTTTTAATTACACCTATTCAAATTACCTACTGCAATCCCTTCCTCATTATCCAAATGCAGGTCATTATCACATCTTGTTCTTTCAGAGAATGAACTTAGTGGGAGCACACCTTTTGAGTTTGGGTCATTATCACATCTTGCTCTTTCCATAAACTTTTCAACTCCTTATAATGCAAAATTATCATTGATATTTTCTTCCATTTTTTTCTTATTAGTAATTTAGTTAGATGATCTTACTAAGTTTTTACATGTTGACAATGCCACTGTTGCATTCATTCAAAGCCTTATCTAGGTCTTGTCTTATTTTACATTAGATATGTAAATTAATGTTTCTTTATGATTATATATTATGTAAAAGTGGACTTAAGTTCTTTTAGAATATTCTGAGGTTTCAAAGTGATCTCTCTAAGATTTCTTCTCCATATTGTTTCATTTGAACCTTAGATCTGGGTTGGGGTTGTTGATGTGCCTTATTGACAACAATCATCTTTCCTTATCTCAGACATGGTTCCCCTTGACATATTTAAACAAAAATTGATATCTCATCCTACCTATTTTGGATTGATCTATGGTAGTTGATGTTATAATGTTTACTTCTTGTTAGGTTGTGGTGGATGTCTTCAATCTCTGCATCCTATTTTACTTGCAAAATTATCTTCATTTTCATTTGAAATGTATAAATCTAGAGACATAACAATATCTCATAACTCACTAGATTCAATTATTCCTTACATTTGTTGCAAATAAATATGTATGGTAATAATAATAGTGTAAAAGGTGTGTTGTTTAAAATACTATACACAATCTTTATGGATCATAGCTATTAAATCCATATAAATGTCTTTCAAATCAATGTCAGTTTACAAATGCAAAGCACACATTACAATTGTAAATACTTACTTGGACCTACTCTATCTATCAAATTTTGTTAAATTGGTGGTGATAAAAAATTGAGCTATTCGACTTAAGCATACCATAAGTCATTGGAAAGAACAAAAACCTGACTATAATTATTAACTTATGTGTATATTTGAGAAGTAAAATATAACATTTATAATCTAACTTAATTTTTATAATGTATCTATGGTGTATATATCATAAGAATCTCAAATATCCTGTGAATTTATATCTACTCAATACACAACATATTACTTGAACACGTGCGAAGCACGTGATTTGACTAGTAGAACATAATGGGGTGTTTGGTTGCATTTTAATTTTTAAAAAGATTTCATGATAAAAAATTAAAATATAATACCAAACAAGACAATTTTTAAAAGTGAAAAGGTAACAATAAATATGTTTGGCAAAAATATTTTAATTTTTAAAAATGATAATAAGATGTTTGGTAACCTTTTAAATTCAATTTTCATCCACTTCAGGCGCCCTCTGATCTTGATCTTCCGGTCGACCTCAGGCGCCGAAGTCGATGCGTCCCGGCGACCAGCTCTGGCCCTTCCTCCTCTGCTTCCCCATATCTTCCTTCAGCGTCTACCTCGGCGTCGGCGGCCAGGCGTTACTGTGGAAGACGCTCTCCACGGCGTCCTCGACCAGGCTCCTGCACATCGGCCCCAATGCCAACCTCGTCCTCTGGTGCACCGCGGCAGCGTTGACGATGCAGACGCTGAAATGAGAGTTTGTGGCGGGAGAAGCACCGGAAGAGGGAGATTAGGGCAGCAAAGGCCGGTGGGCGGGGATGGGAGGAAGGGGAAGGTGAGGTGTCGCCAAACTGTGTTCGCTGGAGACCGGCGCAGCACGGAGGGGTACAGAAGGGGGAGGTGCAAGGAGCTGCCGTGCTGGTTAGAGTTAGAGGAAAAACAGAGAAAGACGAGGGGATAAGTCGCGGCTCGCCCAATTCGTCGGCATCCGGGGTTGAGGAGCGGCGTGGAGGCCCGATCGCCGGCAGGGAGCCGGGCAAGATCGACAACCCACCCGAGGAAGGGCAACGGAGGGATTCCGTTCCGTCTGTCTTCAGAAATCGACCACGCCTAGACGCCAATGCAAGGATTGCAGGGGATGAGGTCGACCGCCGTCATCCGCCGCCGCTCCACATACTTCCTCCGCTTCGCCTGAGGTCGACCGGAAGATCAAGATCAGAGCGGCGACGATCGAGATCAGAGGCGCCCTTGAGAAGCACTGAAGCGGAGAGGGCTTCGCGAGGCTTTGTCTGCGGGACCACAAGGACTTCGCGAGACATTGTGGTCCGCTTTCAAAAATAAAAATGGTCTCTACCTCTTTTTTTTTCTACAATGCCCCTACAGTGAACAACTTTTTTAAAACAGAAAATGATACAACGAACCAAACATAGTTTGGAGGTCATTTTCATTACAATTTTTAAAAATTAAGAAAAAATGGTCATTATCACGCAACCAAACACCCCCATCAGATGTTGTGCGGCTGCCACGGGTCAAGTGTTGGTAACAAAGGAGAGGCACTCAGTGCCGTGCAATGTTGGGAGGGAGACAATTGAGAGAGAGACGTTAGTAGACAGTCATCGAACTCACGGCGACGTTGGGATGGAGAGATGCAAACGTTGGTGGGCACTCCTCAAACCTCAGCTCACTGCAACGTCGAGAGATGTTGGACCATTGATAGCCCCTATGCGGCTATCGGCTGTGCCCCTTTGAGACTTCGGGAGGGAGAGAAGCAAACGCGACGGAGATTGTGATATCCTGGTTTTTACAAAAAAAAAACCAAAATCTCCACCGTCTCTCTCGAACTCTCTACCCCCCCCATCGATTTTTTTTTCTCTTTTCTTCCCCCCCTCGCACCGCCTCCCAACTCTCTCTCTCTCTCTCTCTCTCTCTCTCTCTCTCTATCTCTCTCTCTCTCTCTCTCTCTCTCTCTCTCTCTCTGCTCTTCCGCCTTCGTCACCCTCTGTCTCCCGATCCCCCCGTCGCGCGAGCGCGGCACCCGCACCCCACGCCCCCTCTCGCTGTCTCTCTCTCTCTCCGCGCACGCCGCACGCCTGCGGCCACCCGCCCCCCCTCTCGTCGTCGTCTCTCTCTCGCGCTCCCACGAGCCATCGCCGTGCCGCTCTCCTCTCTCTCCGCGCGCCGTGCACCCACGGCCACTGCAACCCCCCCTCGCTCTCTTTCCATCTCTCTCTCATTCTCACTCTCTCGCCCACGCGACCATCGCAACAACCCGGCCACCCCATCGCCGTCGCCGTCTCGCGTCGCGTCGTCGCCGCCACTCTCTGTTTCCTCTCTCTCTTTGCGTGCGCCACGCGCCTACGGCCACCCCGCCCCTCTCGTCGTCTCTCTCTCTCCCTCCAGCACCGTCGTCGCCGCTGTGAGCTACAATCACGCCCTCGCCGCTCACTCTCTCTCTCTCTCTCTCTCTCTCTCTCTCAGCTCTATTTCACCCGCAGTTTTCCTCGTGCGATCCCTCGTGAGCGGGAGTTGTGCCTTCGCGTAGCCGATTGCACCGCCGCGAGATGCGGACTGGTGCGCCGTCGGAACCTCCCCCTCTCTCGGCTCACACCACACCGCCTCACCTTCCATCGTCAACTCTGCCTCACTCTCTCTCTTGGCACTGCCCCAGCTTGTCGTCGCCCTCACTCTCTCGTCATCGGCCTTGCCTATTCACTTGTCCATCTCGCCAGTGAGATCGCTCGGCCGTCTCCTCCGTTCTCACTCTCACGCCCTCACTCTCTCTCTTTTCTCTGTTTTTCCCTGCCTCTCGTGAGCATCGCCGTGCTCACCTCGCCCACTGCCCCCTCTTTCTCCCCTTGTGTGCCCGCCTGCACTGCCTGCACATCCACGCCCTGCCGTGACACTAGTGCGCAACCGAGCACCTGGTCACCATCGTCATCTCCCTCCGCCGTGCACCCCTCCTTCTAGCGTTGTGAGGCCGCTTCTCCGGCCAGTCTAGCAAGGAAGGTGCTCCGACCGGTTCAATTCGCGCACCGCGCCGTCGTGGTCCGGTCTTCCTTTTAGCTGCCACTTTGGGGTTTTCCAGCGCCTTTCGGGTAGGCATCCCGGACGCGTCTAATATTATTAAATTTAATGTTTAAAATTTACCAACCGCCTTTAGATGTTAATTTAAAATTAACGGTGAATATTGGATGTGGTGATTTATGATAGCTAGACGTCTTATTAATTTATTAGATGCATACTACATGGATCCTGATTTTATTAATCAATTGATTTTAATTATTGATTAGCATGTGTTGTAGAATTTAACTTGCATAACTTGTGAATTTGATATGCCCTTGTTGATTAACCCGATTGGGTCTTTGTTACTATTTATGGTTGCATATCAATTGGATTAGATAGAGTTTTAGATTAATAAATAAACCTAATTATCTAGCATTTTTCATCAATTTTTATATTGTTGGCAAGATAATTTGATGTATATGTTTATGTCGGCATAGTTCATGCATGCAGGTGTTAAATGCATTTGTTTAGCATCATATATGGAGTGTTATTGGCATGTGGTCATGTTATGTCAAGTAAATATACATTTCTTTTCATAGATGTGCATTTATTGTTTTTATAGATGGTTAAATGTATTAGATGTGCATATTCATATTAGTGGTTATAATTTGCATAGCAAGTGGCATGGCATGGCATGACATGATTGGAATGAATGCATGTGTGCATTAAATGAAATGGAAGACTGTGCTACACCAGATTAGTTAGTCGTGGCCCGTGGGCAGCGGGGATTAGAACAGTCTGGTGCATCCTTCGATCCCGGATACCGCGGTTTGTCTTAAGTGCCACCACTACCTAGGTGCACTAGGGGACTTCGTTTTACTATATATTACTGCTATATAAGATAGATCTGGTGGTAGCAAGTTGAGATGGCAAGACGACGCATTCCTTGCCAAAAAGAAAAAGATGTGATATTATATTAGAGGATAGGAGCATCTATTTCATGATTGTGTGGGTATGTTTTTAGAATATGCATTAGTTTGTCATAAGCATATTGTGCTGCATAATATGCATGGTGTCTCATTTATGTGTAGGTTTATCATATAGATCATGCAATAAATATTCATGCATACCTTGTCATTCCTAATTAGATTATTCTTTTGATGTTTATAAGTGCCGATTGGGTCTGTGTAGTTGGTTGTTGGTAATTAAAATAGAACAATTTTATTTAATTTAATTAAAATTTTTATCTGATAATAGGTTGATCAACTTACCAGTCATGAAGGTTACAAGCCACACCCATGATTCCAAATGGCTATGGGGATTATCTTATCTCCATTGAGCCTTTCCATTATAAGTTACCTCATAGATATAAACCCTCATCTATTCAATGCCTTCATCGGAAAGGAGTCAATATCGACTATCAACTCCTTAGTATACCGACTATGTGGGATACTATACTTGTAATCGGATCAATTGAAAAACTCATTTTCTAATTATCCTTTCTACTATGGCCAGAGATTTAGAGTACTATCTCATTGTACATTCACTCTCACTTACTGAGAGTGGGTGATCCCTTATTATTTGCTCAATTGCCTCCATCGGGGTTTCCCTTGTACCCAATCTATTGCTATGCTGAACCATCTAAACGGTGATCCACAAGTCAATGGTCAAAGCACAAGTTATGCCCGACAATGCATCTTTGATGGCTTAGGTCAAGTGCTCAACTATGCAACTGTGATGATACAAAACACTGATGAAAATTTGGTAAGATACCATTCGGAGTTTTTAATTTAGTTAGTTTAGTGAACTCATTCAACCAATGAGCACCTGTATGTGTATCTTGGTGTCTCCACACTAATGACCAATGACATCGGTCATCTTCATCATATGAGAAGACATCACATACATTAATCTATCTGAATTCTTGATGTCTTATTTCAAGGATCTTATGACTAGAAATATTTAGATCACATATCACTAGATGATCAATCTCATTATCATGATTTCATCATGATTCAATTATCATTGCATGTGATTAAATATTGTATTACGATATATGCATATAATAAAAGCTAGTAATGATGATTTGTCTAATTATTTGAATGAGATATTTTTATAAATGTCAAATTACTACATGTATGATTGGCTTGTAAGGCATATATTTCTATCAATCTCCCACTTGCACTAAAGTCAATCACCCATTTGGCTGATCTGTATCAGCTTGAGGTAAAGCACAAACAAACTTTGAGTAACTACTTCAATTAGTGGATCTGCAATGTTATTAATGGTAGATACTATATCTTTAATTATATCTTTATAAGTTACAATCTCTCTGATTCAATGATACTGTTAGAGAAGTTTTTAACTTCTAATGAGACATCAACTCTAGCGCCATTGTTTGCTGAAAACAACAGTACACTTTCAGAGAAAGTTGAACAATCTCATATGTTAGATGTACATCTTTATCTAAGCTACTTCTCAAGTAGTGTGTAGTTATTATGTAATTTTCTTTACATTAGTTATAAAATCTATAGTGTTATATTGCATGTAACTCTTCCAACTCACTGCACCACCATTATTCAGACTTATTATCAGACTTATTTAACTAGAAGCTTGTGTTTACATCATTATAAAACTTCAAGTCTTAACATCCTTTGTATAGAGATACTGTAAGGATTCGTCTACAAAAATTTAGTGTAGCAAAAGCGACGATTCCTAAGGGTTCTTTTAGAATCTGTCTCAATCGGAATCGAATGACGAAAACCAAAAATTGATCAAATCGGGTTTGAATATACCTGATAGGGATTCATATAATCACATGGAGACGAAGGATATGAGCTGCTTAATTCAAACTGTTCAAATGTCTGGTCTACAGCAGTATCCACACGAACTTCATCCATAGCAGTTTCTCCCTTCGCCCCGGCCTCGAGAACTCTTCTCGAACGGAGCTCCATCACCCATGGATGTCTTCTAGAGAGAGAAGAAGGTAGAGAGGAGGCTGTGGACGTGATTAACACCCCTGGGTTGATGGGGTTTTCCTGAAAGCATTAGTATTTATAAAGAATTTTGGAATTTTTCATAAAAAATTAAATTTTTATAAATTACACCCTTGCCCCTGTACTTGTGAATAAGTCCTTTTGTATGTGACCCACTAAGTCCAATATCTTATTTTGTTTAGGCCTAAATAAAATAGAACAATTCTATTTAATTTAATTAAATTTATTATTCGGTAACAGATTAATCGACGTCCCAATCATGAAGGGTACAAGTCACATCTCATGATCTCAAATGGCTATGGGGATAATCTCATCTTCATTGAGCCTTTCAATCATTAGTTACCGCAAGGATATAAACTCTCATCCATACAATGTCATAGTCGGAAAGGAGTATAGCATCGACTATCAACTCCTTAGTGTACCGACTCTATAGGATCTTGTACTCGAAAATGGATCAATTGGAAAACTCATTTTCAAATCATCCTATCTACCCTGGACAGGGATTTAAAGTACTATCCCATAGGACATTCACTCTCACTTACCAAGAGTGGACGATCCCTTGTTGTCCGCTCAATTGTCTCCTTCGAGTTTTCCTTGTACTCGATCTATCGTTATACTGAATCATCTAAACAGTGATCCATAAGTCAATGGTCAAAGTAAAAGTTCCATCAAACAAGGTATCTTTGGCGACTTAGGTCAAAGGTCCAACCATGCAACCGTGATGATCAAAAACTCTGATTGACAGTTCGGTAAGATACCATTCACGGTTTCTAATTCGGTCAATTCAGTAAACTCATTCATCTAATGAGCACTTGTGTGTGTATCTCAGTGTCTCCACATTAATGACCAATGAGATCGGTCATCCTTATCACATAATAAGATATCACATACACTAGTTTTCCAGATCTTTGATGTCCCATCTCAAATATCCTATGACTAGGAACATTTAGATCAAATACCTTTAGATGATCAATCTCATTATCATAATCTCATCATAATTTAATCATCATTATATTTGATCAAGGACTTCATTATGATATTCACATCTAATAAGAGCTTATAATGAAGATTTGCCTAATTAATTGAATGAGATATATCTTGAAATGTTGAATCATATTATATATGATTGGTTTGTAGGGCATACAGTTCTATCAGATACCTTTAGTGCTTCTCAAGTACTAAATGATACATCTCTAAACCATCCAATGACTCTCACATGGATCTACCTAATGAATGCTAATAACACTTAGAGCATTAATCACGTCATGTACGTAGTTTCACATATATGATAGACCCTATGACAAAAGCATTGGGGCTCTACTCATGTGATCTCTTTATCACCTCAATAAGTCTACAAAACAACTTTCTAAATAGATCAACTCCACACTACATAGGTAAGAAACCTATCTTGGAGTTTACCATGTCAAACCTTTTGACTATGGTGACTACGTGCATTAACTAAGTAGTCACATAACATTTTAAATCTATCTCCACATATTTTAAAACCCATATTATGTTTAAAGGATTAATTTGATAGTTAGGCTTACTTATGATAACATACCTACTTCATTCTTGATAAGTAATATGTCATCCACATAAAATATCAAGAAAGTAATAGCATTCTCACTTATCCACTTAAATACACAAGGCTTCTCTTCGTTCTTGATGAAGTCGTAAGATTTGATCTCATTAAACATTTTGTACCATCTATGGGAAGTTTTATTTCAGTTTATAAATAGACTTTACACAAGACTCTATTTGGATGTTATTGGGACTTGATTCCTTAGTGGGGACTAGACTCTATTAACTTTATGGTGATGACCTTGTGGTAGCACAACAAATCACCCTATACTTACTAGGTAGACAACTATTGCCGGTTGCAACTCTTGCAACTCTTAGTCATTCAACCTCTAAAGTTATGACCTCGTGGTAACACACCAAGCCATATACTCAGTTAAGTCAAACCTGCTTGTTATGTTATGAGAATGGATTCTTCACACAGCCCTTGTGGTAGTATAACAAGGCCATGCAAATGGTCCACCTCAAGGTTCGGCAAATGCCTTAGCCATGATCACCTATCTCTTGCTATATGGGCCTTCTGGTAGCACGCCAAACCCATCTAATTTAAGATTGACTCATCAAGACCATAACAACAGAAGGCTAAGCGAGTCTTTTTTAATATCTCATATTTATCTAAACAAAGAGGGATTTTGTTTTAATCTCATCAATAATATGTGCTAAGTATATATAATACTTTTGAAATATCATATATTTATGATATAACCTGTTGCATGCATCCACATATCAAATATGTAAAAAATTGGTGATCATGGACTTAACCCCAAGCATACACCTAAGGCACCCTTATAGGTGCAAATCCTTGATCTAGAAGTTTGAGTTGGAATGCTCCCACTTCAGAAGGGTGCTTCTCCAAGTGGTCCTACTCTCCAACCTTCCACGAACTAGCTTCTAACTATCACAAACGACTTAAGGTTATGTAGACACGCAAATGTACATAACTTAATAAGAAACTTTGATTTTAACCAAGGGAAGTATATTAATGGAGAGAGAAAGAATTTACAATTAGATTGTATAGAGAGAGAGGAGGCACACACATGTCCTATTTAATAACATAGCCAACACAATTAAACAAGTAATCATAAGTCAAGAACATTTAAGTTCATGATCACCACCATACACACACTAACATTTATCACATAAACATAGAGTGGATACATGATAGTTATACAAGATAAATCATATATATCAATATAAAATTATATACTATAATTTTGAAATTCTCAATTTCATGTTTGTCGATTTTTTTGAAATAAATAGTGTGAAAACTACAAATAAACAATTTATATGAATTATACAAGCATTTCTAACAAGTAAGAACATCTATGTATTTTCAATACTGTGCAAAGTTAAAAATTAATTTCTTGAATTTTATTTTTTAAAATTCTATTTTACAAAATTAATTAAGACACTAATTAATTTAGTTAAACTTTTAAAATAATTTTAAAGCATAACTATAAATAAATATATGTAAATAAGGTTTAACATCATCTAACAGATCATTAAATATTTTAAAACCTACGAAACAATATTTTAAAATTTTTAAAAAACTTTTTTTTAGAATTTTATGACAATTTTCAGATGTTTATAGATATTTAAATCATTTAAATATCTAAATAAATAAATAATATAAAAATGTATTAGTCCGTGCGGTAGTCAAAATGACACTCCCACCTGTCAAAATCATGTTCGCACGGCAGGGTCAAAGGTTCCTAATCAAATTGGGTGTCCCCTAGGCTAGGCGGCCTGCATCGCGGTCCGACACGCATAGTCCTGGTCAAACTACGAGTTGACCGTAGCAGGATCCACATGGCTAAAGTTTTTGGGACCCGATGGACCCGAATCCAGCGTCTTCGTCACCCGATAAAGTCGTGAGACAAATAGTAGCCACAAATTTCTACCTAAAAATCGAACTCTCCAGATGAGAAATAAATCCTGAAAAATAGATGATCAAATCATCATCGAATGAGGATTCTAAATCCAGTTCTATGTTCCCTTGTGAAAATCTATATCGACGAGAAAATGAAGAAGAATAGTGGGCGGTGTTGCCAGACCGCTAAATAAGGACCACAATATCCAAGGGGAGATAACTTCTTATCTTTGCAACTAGAAATTCTATAAAAATACAATTTAGAATACTTGTCTAACATAGATTCAAAATAATTCAGCTTTTTCTTCTAAATTTTCACCAAAAGATAGAAATCATGTGAGGAAGGCGCCGCCACCAGGACTCCCATCGTCGGAAAACATGCAAATCCTCTTCCTCTGTCACCGTTTGAAGCATTTGTTCATAAGGAAACATTAGATAATCGTATTACCCATCTTATAAACCTTTTCAAGGCTTCAGTTACCTCTATAAACGGAGATTTCACAAAATTTTCAAATCCGAGTAACGGTTCAGGCATGACAGAAACACCAAAATTTGGGACTTCCCCAGGAAGCTACAGAGATCTAAACTTTAAACGGTTTGTGGAGTTAAAACGCCCTATATCACGAGATTATATTAGTGCCAACCAATCTCATATCTGAATTACATATAGATAATGGTAGTCTCGACAAAACAGATGTTTACATAAATTTGAGAATACATAACTTACATGAAATAACATCGATTAGTTGTCGGTTTCGACATGGGCTTGAATCAGGCTCTGATACCATTGTACTCAATAATCATACAAAATTTGGTCTAGCGGAAATGACGATTCCTATGAGTTCATTTAGAACTTTTCTCACTTAGAACCGAACAACGAAAACCGAAAATTGATTTAAATAGATTTGAATATAACTAATAGGAATTCATATAATCCCATGGAGTGGAAAAGAATATGAGCTTCTGAAGCTCTACATACTATTCAAATGTTCAGTCTCTAGCAATATCCACATGAACTTCGACCACAGCAGGTTCTCCCTAGACTTGTTCCCGAATGGAGTTTTATCAACCATGGACACCTTCTAAAGAGTGGAGGAGATAGGGAGGAGGCTGAGGATGTGGTTTTCACCCTTGTCTTGATAGGGTTTGACTTAAACTATTATTATTTATAAAGAATTTAGAATTATTTATAAAAACACAAAATCTCCACAAATTATGGCCACCCTTGTACTTATGAATAAATCCTTATGTGTATGACACATTATGTCTAATATCCTATTTGATTAAAAACTAAATAAAATAAAAAAATTCTATTTAAGTTAATTACATCTGTTATCCGATAACAAATTAATCAACCTACCAATCATGAAGGTACAAGTTGAAAGAAATGTATGGTGTACAAGCCAATCATATATGATATGATTCGACATTTCTAGAAATATCTCATTCAATTAACTAGGCAAATCCTCATTACTAGTTCTTACTAGATGCAAATATCATAATGAAGTCCTTGATCACATTCAATGATGTTTAAACCATGATGAGATCATGATAATGAAATTGATCATTTAGAGGTATGTGATCTAAATGTTCCTAGTCATAAGATCTTTGAGATGGGACATCAAGGATCCAGATATACTAGTGTATGTGATGTCTTCTCATGTGATGACGATGACCGATCTCATTGGTCATTAGTGCGAAGATATTGAGATACACATACAAGTGCTCATTAATTGAATGAGTTTATTGAACTGACAGAATTAGAAACCCTGAATGGTATTTTACCTAGCTGTCAATCAGGGTTTTCTATCATCATGGTTGCATGATTGGATCCTTGACCTGAGTGACCAAAGATGCCTGTTGGGTGGAACTTGTACTTTGGCCATTAACTTATGGATCACCGTATAGACAATCTAGTATAGCGATGGATTGGGTACAAGTAGGGCTGTAAACAGGTCTAATTTGGTAGCAAAATCATCGATATCTGATTCGATTTTGATAAGGGTTAAGGAGTTCCGATTCCAATTCCGATAATTTTGGAATCACTAGGTTCTAATTTCAATCCGATTTTGATTCCATTATTGAAATCGGATCCGAATCCGATAATTTTTGAAATACATATTAAATATTAATTTTTATTAAAAAATAAGTTAACAATTACTAAATTTTGATATTATCTCTTTAATTTTTTATCATTTTATCAATTCATATAATATATTTTATAATTAATTTAATTTAAGTTAATTTTTATTTATTTATTTATTTTTTATCGAATTTAAATTAATGGAAATGGAATCAACTAATTCTGATTAGCTATCGGAATATCCGATTCCGATTCCAATAGCTTATAGGATACAAAAACAAGTTCCAAAACCATTAATTTTTATCGAAATCAAATCAGAATATCGGATTCCGTTTACACCCATAGGTACAAGGAAAATCTGATGGAGGCAATTGAGTGGACAACAAGGGATCGTCCACTCTCGGTAAGTGAGAGTGAATGTCATATGGGTTAGTACTCTAAATCCTGACCAGGGTAGATAGGATGATTGGAAAAGAAGTTTTCCAATTGATCCAATTTCGAGTACATGATCCTATAGAGTTAGTATACTAAGGAGTTGACAGTCGATGACATACTCCTTTCCGACAGGGACATTGGATGGACAAGGGTTTATATTCATGTGGTAACTAATGATGGAAAGGCTCAATAAAAATAAGATTATTCCCATAGTCATTTGGGAAAATGGGATGTGACTTGTATCCTTTATGATCGATAGGCTGATTAATCTATTATTAGATAACAGATTAAATCAAATTAAATAGAATTGTTTTATTTTAATTAGGCCTTAACCAAATACACTATTAAGCCTAATATGTCATACACATAAGAACTTATTCATAAGTACATGGGTAAGGGCGCAATTTATAGAGATTTTGGGTTTTTATGAAAGATTTTAAATTTTTTTGTAAATACCAATGGTTTTAGTCAAACCCTATTAAGCTAAAAATGAAAATCATGTCCTCAGCCTCCTCCCTATCTCCTTATCTCTCTAGAAGGTGTCCGTGGATGATAGAGTTCCATTCGGGAAGAGTTCTCAAGGCTGGCACGAAGGGAGAACATATTGTGGATGAAGTTTGTATGGATACCATTAGAGACCAGACACTTGAACGATTTTAGAGCTTGAGAAGCTCATATTCATTCTCTCCATAGGATTATTTGAATCCCTATTAGGTAAATTCGAACTCATTTTGATCGGTTTTCGATTTTCACTGTTCGGTTCCGATTGAGATAGGTTTTAAATGAACTGATAGGAATCGTTGCTTCTACTGCACCAAATTTTGTAGGATCATTCTTTACACAAGCCATATCGCATGATCCCAAATGTCTATGGAGATTATCTTATCTTCATTGAGCCTTTACATTATTAGTTACCGAATGGATATAAACCCTTATCCATTCAATGTCCTCGTCAGAAAATAGTACAACATTGCATATCAACTCTTTGGTATACTGACTCTGTGGAATCCTATACTTGAAATCAGATCAATTAGAAAACTCTTTTTCTAACTATCATTTCTACTATGGCCAGAGATTTAGAGTACTATCTCATTGTACATTCACTCTCACTTACTAAGAGTGGGTGATCCATTATTATTTGCTCAATTGCCTCCATCGGGGTTTCCCTTGTACCCAATCTATTGCTATGCTGAACCATCTAAACGGTGATCCACAAGTCAATGGTCAAAGCACAAGTTATGCCCGGCAATGCTTCTTTGGTGACTCAGGTCAAGTGTTCAACCATGCAACTGTGATGATACAAAACCCTGATGACAGTTTAGTAAGATACCATTCGGGGTTTTTAATTCGGTTAGTTTAGTGAACTCATTCAACCAATGAGCACATGTATGTGTATCTCAGTGTTTCCACACTAATGACCAATGAGATCGGTCATCCTCATCATATGAGAAGACATCACACACATTAGTTTATCTGAATTCTTGATGTCTTATTTCAATGATTCTATGACTAGAAATATTAGATCACATATCACTAGATGATTGATTTTATTACCATGATCTCATCATGATTCAATCATCATTACATGTGACTAAGAACTTCATTACGATGTATGCATCTAATAGGAGCTAATAATGAAGATTTGCAATGATATATTTCTATAAATGTCGAATCATATCATTTATGATTGACTTATAGGGCATACATTTCTATCATATTTTACTTGGTTGTTTCTCTACTCTCTTCTTGAAGTTCTTTAAAAAATATCAAACACATCTCTCTTTTCAAGAAACAAGTAGAGATATATAAATCTAGAATAGTCATTTATGAATGTGACGAGTACCCATTTCCTGTAAAACATGATAAGCAAGGACTGCATGTATCAATATAAACAATCTCAAAGATCCTTAAACTCTTCTTGGCATCCTTATTAGGCATGTGTGTCTATTTTGCCTTAGTGCAATCAACATGTCTCAAAGTCCTTAAAGTTAATAAGAAAAAGTATTCATTCTCTCACTAATCTTTGAAACCTCTTGACAAAGATATGCCTTAATCTTCTATGCCAAAAGATGGATGACTTTTCATTTACTCTACCACACTTAATGTTGATCAAAGCTAAGTATGCAGGGTATCATGGATGTGTTCTACCGTAGAAGAGAGATACAGTATGCAGGGTATCATAGATTTGTTCTACTGTAGAAGAGAGATACAGTATGCAGGGTATTGTGGATGTGTTCTACCATAGAAGAGAGATACAAATTGTATAAATTATTTGAAAAATTTTCAGTTTAAACAACAACTAAATATTTAATTAAATTAAAGGCAGTTTCCAAAACTAAAATGGAACCCTTTAGAATCAAGTTTTGATACCAACACATAAAATATGTCCTCTAAATCTAGAGCATATACACTAATCAAAAGGAGCCTAAAAGTTCAGTTCCTATATCCTTCACTTGTGAGTGCATACTATTTTATGAGAGAATAGATTGCTCACCCTATAGACCATCCTTGGAAACAAGAACTCATGCATAGACGTGGTAACATACAAAGTAGACCCATAGTCAATCCACTAGGCATCTAAAGAAACATTAACCAAATGAGACTCACAACACACATGATAAGTGATTGTATGCTCTATAATACTTCCACTATCAATTTATTTCATTGAGGAGAGCTTGATTACTTTAGTGCTAGCCTTTGCTTTGTCAAGATCGACAAACTTCTTATCGATAAACTTAAAAAATACACTATCATTAGTTTATGTAGGGATAAATTCCCTTATGTTTTGATTGACATGCCTCTAACACAGACGATTGGATCTCCCACTTCTCAAGGTGAATTTTCTGATTATATGTACACTCAATAGTAATAGAAGTAGGCTTATCCTCACACAAGGCTAAATATAAGTCCATGCACCTAAATGTAAGTCGTGTAAGGAATCAATACATGACAGCGGAAAAATTTTAATTCCATAAAGCCATGATCTTTGCCTTGATCAATGCCGAACGAGTAAAATCGGGAACCAAATATGAAGTAGAACGAGAGTACCTCATGGGATTTCTAAAATCCCTCACCATGGATGAAGAGAGGACATTCCTCATTGCTAAAAACTGTTCAAGTGTCCGGTCTCTAGCGGTATCCACACGATCTACTTCAATAGACGAGTTCTCCCTTCTTTCTGGCCTCCAGAAACCTTCCAGATCCAAGCTTGACCATGGGAGATCACCTTCTAGAGAAGAGAGGAGGAAGAGAGGATGCTTTGGACGTGCTCTAGCCCTATGGCTTGTTAGGGTTTGGCTTCATAAGC
This sequence comes from Cryptocoryne crispatula var. balansae, assembly GCA_036172225.1. NCBI lineage: Eukaryota > Viridiplantae > Streptophyta > Magnoliopsida > Alismatales > Araceae > Cryptocoryne > Cryptocoryne crispatula. The sequence continues at coordinate 31,515,938 of CM069930.1, read as the reverse complement.
CATTTATATATAGAAGATGGAATTTTTCACAAAAACCAAAAACTTCTATAAAATTGCGTTCATGCCCTCATCTTATTGACCAGATCTATTGTGTGTGACCCACTAGGCCCAATAGTCAATTTGGTTGAAGCCTTAATTAATTTAAAAGAACAATTCCTTTAAATTAAATCAAAACCATTATCCGATAACAGTTTTTACGACATTCTGATCATAAAGGGTACAAGTCACATCCTATGATCCCAAATGACTTTGGGGAGTTAAATAACATCTATTAAGGCTTTCCATCATCAATTACCACACGACTTTAAATCCTCGTTCATACAATGTCCCGATCGGTCAGGGGTTCGGCACTGACTGTCAACCCCTAAGTATTCCAACTCTATGAAATCTTGTACTCAGGAATGGATCAACTGGAAAACTCCTTTTATAATTATTCTATCTGCCTTGGCCAAGGATTTAGAGTACTATCCATAGGACATTCTCTCTCTCCTACCGAGAGTGAACGATCCCTTATTGTCCGCTCAATTGCCTCCACCAGGTTTCCCATATACCCAATCCATTAACTATATAGGACCACAATACTAAGTGATCCATCAGTCAATAGTCAAAGTACATAGTACGCCTGGCAAGACATCTTTGGCAACTTAGGTCAAAGATCCAACCGTGCTATTGAGATGTAAAAATAACCTGATAGACAGTTCGGTAAGATACCGATCAGGTTTCTCTAAATTGGTCAGTTCAGTGAACTCATTCCACTAATGAGCACCTGTGTGTGTATCTTAGTGTCCCCACACTGATGACCAATGAGATTGGTCATTCTCATCATATGAGAAGACATCACACACACTAGTCTATCTGAATTCTTGATGTCCCATCTCAAGAATCCTATGACTAGGAACATTTAAATCACATACCTCTAGATGATCGATCTCATTATCATGATCTCATCATGATTCAATCATCATTACATGTGATCAAGAACTTCATTACGATATACGCTTCTAATAAAAGCTAGTAACGAAGTTTTGCCTATTTAAATGAATGAGATATTTTTAGAAATGTCGAATCATATCATATATGATTGGCTTGTAGGGCATACATTTCTATCAAGTCGTACCCTTTATTTCCATTCAGTAGAATGTTGTTCTATTAAGATAAGGCACAGACCTAGTGAAAGGTAAAAAAAGTAAAGAAAAGAATTAAATATGTTCACATGAGATAATGCAATTTAATCGTGTTCAAGGCAACTGATTAAATGATCAAAGTAATTCTAATAACCGAAAAGAATTTCAATCAATCTAGTGCCACATCATCATAATTTCTTCTTTGGGAGGCAATCACAACATGCTGCAGACACACAAATTCAGCCTAATTGTGAAGACTAAAACTCATGTCTCTATAGAAAATACTTTTTCCTTTTGCTTAAGAAGAATGCTTTTCCCTCAAAGGAATTAAGTGTTGGCTGGGAATCCTAACAATGATAAGACGATGTTTGACATCCTATTATCAAAACATCAAGTACTCCTACCAAACGCCTACCACCCTCTACGAATCTAGTTAAGAGCATTGAATGCACACATTGCTATTGGCGTCCTAGTAAATAGAATGTTAGGTGTCAAACCTGACATTGTTGTCTAAGGTGGTGTGGGTCAAAGGAGGATGCACGACATATTAATTGGGTGTTAGTGACCCTGGACGTCTTGCCTTAATATTATGTTAAAAGAGAAGCCGAAGTGTGAATGCTTGACACTATCACATTCAATACAATGCTAGGCATCCTGTTAACAGGACATCAGGCATCCCCATTTCGAAATGTTAGGTTGTTTTGACACAGCTATAAAAGGAGACTCTTCTCTAAAGTTTAAAGGGTAGGAAGACAAAGAGAAAAGAAATTAGGAAGATGTTCCAGAAGTTCCCAAAACCTTCAAGAGAGGTCAAGAGAGAGTTTTTCATCCCTCAACCTAGACAAAGACCCCAAGATACATCCACAACCTCACCAAAGATCCCCATCCCCTCCAAGATCTATCATCCTTCTCCCAGGATCCACCCTCTCCACACATCCCACCATTGAAACCCTCTCAAGACCTTCAACCATCAAGGGACCACCCTTCTTTATCATTACAAGGAGGAGTACCAAGGAGATTTTGCCACAAGCTGCAACCAACAGAAGTGCTCAGAGTTGACCAACGAGCTAACCAGGGGATCTTCCAATTACGCACCAAGAAAACCTATCAACATAGTTTCTGACATCCTGTTACCAGAATATCTAGATATCCAAAATCGTGCATCTAGTTATAGATCTCTCTTACTTCTATCTTTTCAACTGTATAATTCTTTTACATGTAATCTACATCTTGTAAGAAATCGATCCAATCATATTGGTGTAGCAAAAAATCCGATTCCTCAAATATCAATGTCTTTGTCTCGATTGGAACCGAACGATGTAACTGAACTAGTATTTGAAATAATTTTGATCACATACCTTTGCTAGATTCAAAACAATCCCTATAGATCGAAGAAGATCAAGCATTCCCACTCTTTCCTAGTCACTCAAGTGTGTGACCTCTAGTTGTATCCACATGTACCACCTTTGAAGTTGGTTTCTCTTTCACATTGGACCTATTGATTCTTCCCGGATGAAGTTCCATAGACTCTCGATGCCCCCTACGGTGTTAAAACATGAAGGAGGTGGCTAGGGTCGAAATTATCACCCTTGGCTTGATAAGGTTTGTGCTCTCTTCACTATTATTTTTAGAACTCAAAGTGTTTTACTAAAGCCCAACATGGTTCCATAAATAACAACCCTACTCCCCATAAAAATTATCACATATCTGTGTGCCCTACTAAGCCCAATAACCCGTTTAGTTGAGGTCTAATTAAAAGAAAAACTTTTTTAAATTAAATTTATTATCTTATAATAGATTTAACAACCTATCGATCATGTGGGGTACAAGTCACATCCCATGATCCTAAACAATTTTAAGAATAAACTTTTCTCTAAAGAGTCTTTCCATCATCGATTACCACACAAATATAAATCCTCATCTATCTAATGTCCTGGTCAGATAAGAGTACAACATCGGCTATCAACTCCTAGTTATTCTGGCACTATAAAATCTTGTACTTAAAATTAGATCAATTGAAAAACTCTTTTCCAATTATCCTATCTATCTTGGCCAAAGATGTAGAGTACTATTCATAAGACATTCTATCTCTCCTACTAAGAGTGGATGATCCCCTGTTGTCTGCTCAATTGCTCCATTGGGTTTTCTATATACCCAATTTATTAACTATACAAGACCACAATATTATGTGATCAATAAGTCAATAGTCAAAATACATGGTCAGCCCGACAAGACAACTTTGGTGACTCTGGTCAAAGATCCAACCGTGCAATCACGATGATAGAATACCCTGATCAACAATTTGGTAAGACACTATTTATAAATTCTACACTGGTCAGTTCAGTGAGCTCATTTCTCTAATGAGAACCTATACATATATCTCAGTGTCTCTACATTAATGACTAATGAGATCAGTCATTCTCATTACATGAGAATATTTCATATACACTAGTCTTACTAGATTCTTAATATCATGTCTTAAAGATCATGCAACTAGGAACATTTAGATTATATACCTATAGATGATGGTTCTCATTATCATTATCTCATCATGATCTAATCATCATTGCATGCAACCTAGGACTTTACTATAATATATGCATATAAATAATGTAAGTAATGAAGATAATGCCATTATTTCATAATAAGATATTATAATAAATATAAGGACATATCAAATATGATTCACTTGTAGGATATACATTTCTATCACATCTTTCATATTATTTTACATTAATTGAGTATCCATTTACACTATCATCTGTAAGGAATCATCCTGAAAAATTTGATACAGCAGAAGCGACGATTCCTGTAGATTCATGTTGATCTTGCCTCAATAGAAATTAAACAACAAAAATAAAAAACCAATCAAGACGAGCTCGAATGTACTTGTTAAGGATTTATTTAATCCCTTTAAGATAAAAAGGAAAAAAATTTCAAGCTCTTCAAATAGTTTAAATTTTTGGTCTCTAGCAAGATCCACATGAACTTCATCTATAGCAGTTCTCCCTTCACTTAGGGCTTGAGAACTCTTCCCAAACGGAGCTCCATTATCCATGAATGCCATCTAAAGAGAGGAGGAGGTAGGGAGGAGGCTGAGGATATAGTTTTACCCTTGGCTTGATAGAGTTTGGTTAGAACTATTTGTATTTATAGAGTTTAGATTTTTTTTCATAAAAACCTAAAATATTTATAAATTATGCTCTTACCCTATACTTATGGATAAGTCCTTATGTGTATGATCCACTAAGTCAAATAAACAATTTAGTTGAGGCCTAATTAAAATAAAATAATTCTATTAAATTAAATAAAATTTATTATTTGATAACATATTAATCATCCTACATATTATAAAGGGTACAAGTCACATCTTATGATCCCAAATTACTATGGGGATCATCTTATATTCATTGTGTTTTTCCATCATCAGTTGTCACATAGATATAAATTCCCATCTATTTAATGTCCTGGTCAGAAAGGAGTACGACATCAACTGTCAACTCCTTAATATACTGACACTACAAAATCTTATATTAGTATCAGATCAATTGAAAAACTACTTTTGCAATTATCCTCTCTACTCTGGTTAGGAATGAATGATACATTGTTGTCCACTCAATTGCCTCAACTGAGTTTTTCTTATACCCTATCCATTGATGTACTAGACCATATAAGTAGTGATCCATAAGTCAATTGTCAAAGTACAATTTCCACCCAACAAGACATCTTTGGCGGACAATAGTCAAACCAAGCAACTGTGATGATAGAAAACATTGATTGATAGTCAAGTAAGATATCATTCAACATTTTATTATGCTAGTTTATTAAACTTATTCGACCAATGCGCACCTATATGTATATCTCAGTGTCTCCACGCTAATGACCAATGAGATCAAGGATCCTCATAATATGAGAAGACATCACATATATTAGTCGATCTAGATTCTTAATGTCCTGTCTTACAAATCCTATAACTAGAAATATTTAGAACACATCTTTAGATGATTGATCTCATTGTCATAATTTCATCATAATTCAATCATTATTACATGTGATCAAAGATTTCATTACGATAGTCGCATATAATAAAAGCTAGTAATAAATATTTATCTAATTAATTAAATTATATATTTTTAGAAATGACAAATCATATCATATATGATTAGTTTGTAGGACATACATTTCTATCATCATCCACCTAAAACTATTTAGGTTAAGGGGTTAGGAGTTAGTCTTAATCAGGTTAGTTTCATTCCTTTTGTCGTTTTTATGACTATATTGATATGATGCTACACATCATTAAGTCCAAATCTTTGTTTCATTTGTTTTTTTTTTTGTTTTCGTTCAGACATGTAGGAAAATCGAAATCTCCCAAGCTTTTTTTTGGCCAGCCAAAGAGGGGGAATATAGAACTCACCAAGCATGTCTCCCAAACAACGTACGTATCATGGTCACATAAACTTTGAAGTTTATCTTTCTTCTTTTATTTTTTGAAGCATGTGACTTTTGACGGCCACGATCACACACACATCACAATTCTGCATTGTTGTTTTCCCTTCATTCCATTTTCTATCTTTTCCCTCTCCTTTCTATCTTCTCTTCTCACATGACCCAAATTATTCCTCTGACACTCGAGTGACATCAAGGAACAAAAGTTTTGGGATCAGGGCGAGCGTGGAATGAAAAAGGAGCATGAGAAGGGACACTCCCCACTGAGCACCAAGAACATCATCCCCATAAAACTTGTGTTCACACTTACCAATGGACCAACTCCCCAAATAAACTGAAGTGATTGAACCAACATCTATATACACTTTTATGTCAAGAGAATTTATTTCTTTGGGTACCAAACTTCTTAAAGTTGCCATATAAATAAATAGTACTCTATCCCAAGGAAGGCTGGGTCACGAGTCATGACTGGGTCGCGAGACCCCTAGGCTGACCCGATCGCGACCCCTTTTTTATTATTTTTTTTGAAAAAATTCAAAAAAATTAAGAAAAAATGTGAAAAAATACAAAAAATACAGAAAAATTGGAGAAAATAAATGACATGATTTAAACAAATAATACATCAACTTTATTCTAATATGACGTGTTCTATATTTTGTAGGTAGTTGATGTACTCTCCCTATGTCATTTGGGGTAAGTACACAGCTTGATACATGTACACATGACGATCATATTCGTCAGTCCCTTGGGAAACAATCCTAAGACTTGATCCAAACGAGTCACCATAACTATAGGTCGATTGGATCGAAATATCTGATGACTCCACATAATTCATTCCACAATACTCTTAATCGTATGTATGGAACTAAGAGCCTTGGGATGAATCATATGCATAGTTGGAGGCATCGTGGTATTCTGCTCCAGCTCCATGGCTACGATGACCTCCTCTACCTTGCGGCCTTCTACCATGATTGGCGTCTTGGGTCACATGGGTATATTACTCCTCGCCGGTAAAACGTAACGACGTTGTAGGAGATATAGGAGGATCTGGGATCCCTTGTACTTGTAAAATGTCTCGCCCCCGTATTTAGCACCATCATCGCTACTACTCTTTGACAACGAATCCTCAGACGTCTGGTACTGCACTCGGATGTTCGGCTCTAGTGTATCTTCTCGATCGTCTTCGACCGTATCAGCATCTGCAATATCAAAAGGATAGGTCATAACTTGTTTACCTTTTCTTCTATTTTGCGTACCTTGACTAGTTCTTTATCCGGTCCTCTGTCACTTTGCTAGAGAGGGAGGGATCTAGAATTCTTCTGCCAAAGGGACATCGTCGAGCACTCATTCAGCCCATTGTCGGTCTTCTGGGATGAACTCCAGTTCTCCCAACTCTTCTCGATCGTTGACCCAAGCTTCTAAGGAGTTCTTCTCGTAGAATATTTGATCCAAATAGATGTCCTCCTCTTCAATTTGTGTCTCCTCGACCGAACGTTCTGCCACATGTGATATCCAACTCTTTTGTTCCATCTAGTTCTGCTTCATTCTCTCCAAATTCCTCAGCTTTAGCCTTATGTTGTAGTGACAATACACGAGGTCTTCAAGTCTCCTTGATGTCAACCTATTTCTTTGTTTCGTGTGAATCAAGCTGAATGTAGACCAATTCCTCTCGCAGCCCGAAGCCAAAGTGGTTTGACTTAGGACCCTGATGGCTACGTCCACCAAGTCATCGTACCCTGGTACTTTACCATGGTCCATCCACCAATCAGCTACATAAATTGAATGTCTTACATTATTTTCTAAGTAAATTTTGATTAATTAAGTAATGAAAAACATTGCTACATACCCAGACTTAGTAGCGTCACAGCTCGTTCAACTCTACTCGTTTCAAAGTGAAAACTTTGCATTCTGTTATCGTACATCTTGTTGCAGGCGATAATAGCCCGGTCGTCGTCACCAAGCAACCGTCGGATGACGCTCTTCACGTCATCTAATAGCTCGTTCGTTGCCTTGAACTGTAGACTATAGCAATATCTTGGGTTGAAAAAGTAACCTATGAACCAAATAACATTAGTAAACAACTTATACATATCTGACATTAAAAAAAAAGATTAGTAAATGTTTAAGAAAATATACCTGCTGCATGTATGGGTTGATGTAACGTACGTTCCCAACGGCGATCTATGATATCCCATCACTTGGCAAAGTTGGACACTGTCTTAGAGATTTCTTCCTTCGCTCTTTCAACCGCATTGTATAAATACCCCATGTCTGCTTTCCTATCTCTGTCAACTATCTTTAGTACCTTCACTATGGGTTGGACAATGTCTAACATCTTCTTTACAACTTTCCAAAAATCTCCACTCTCTATTGTCTCCTCTACTTTTCTCCCCTTTCTCTTATCCGATGGGTTACATCTAGCTATCCAACTATCCCAACCCGATGAAATGACCATCTTAGTTAGAGCTCTCCTTTAACTCAACAAACTTTCTAACGAAATATAGTGGGAGGCAAACCGAGTTGCACCGGGCTGTAACAACACTCGCCCCTTGGTGTGTTCCCTCATAAGTGCAAGGACAAAGTTGTGGTCATAAATAAATGAAGAAATAAATTGGGTTAGCTTAACTACCCTGTCTATTTGAGGATCCTTGCATATATCCTCCAACATCAAGTCTAAGGAGTGGGCGGAACAAGGTGTCCAATACAACTTTGGTCTTTTGACCATAAGCATCTGTCCGGCCGCTTTGTATGCGATCGCATTGTCTGTGACTACTTGAACTACCCGACTCTCTCCTATTTCTACTATCACTCTAGAAATTGATCATTGTCTTCCTAGTTATACCTGTTAAATATAAGATCATGTCGGCTTGACTGTACACTAGGAAATTGATCATTGTCTTCCTAGTTATTCCTGTTAAATATAAGATATTAACTAAGTTATACCAAAAAGAATGTTTATATATTTAATATAAATGAGTAAAATAAAATTTACTTACTGGTCCATCCGTCGGTCATTAATGTGCAACCTCGTTCCTCCCATATTCGTTCAAATGATGCCATGTACTTCTTTGTTTCTTGCACCTCCATAGGAAGATATACATTGTATATCTCCTTTAGGTTTAGACCAGGCACTCCCCTCCCGACGTTTGCGATCGTGCCAATCATGTTCTCGTAGTATGGTCCCCTCACGGCATTTTCCCGGCCAATCTTCTCCTTACATAATTTTAGGTTCTTCATCTCCGTCGTGATTGTCATTTGACGTTGTCGTGGTCTGGTGATTACGGGATCCACGGGACCTATTGTTGGGTCGTCGTCTTGGGTGAGATCATGAACCTCATCTTGCGGTTGGTTGTTGGTTCCTCTTCCACTTCCTCAACCACTCCCACTTCCAGACCTTTGACCCATCATTCGGCCGGTGCGTCTATGTAACTCTTCGTCGGCGAATGATCTTCGACTTGCTTCCATTCCCCGTAAGAGGTCATCTATTTAAGAAATATTCAACTACTTAATTATATTTTAAAATAGAAGAATGAACTATGTTTATGAGTAAAACAAACATACCCTCGTACTCTTCGTCTCCAAAAATATCCGGCCTCTCTTGTCCGGTCCAGTAAATGTGTATGGAACGTCTCCCCGGTTGTAGCAATTCTTATTGGATGGTCTCCTTATGCCGTTTGCTAGTTCCCTTCGTTTGCTCCATCGCTTGTAGGTGCCTACGAAATTGAGCCCTGACCTCCGGCGGAGTCCGTGTGTAAGGAAGAACGTTTCCTTCATGCTTGCAAGATGAAATTTTAAACGATAAATACCACCGAATATTACTTTGTCGCAATATTTACATTGCACTTTTCTCTTCGCCATGGAGATCAAGTTGCAATGTAACCAAGCCGGATCACTCTGGGTCGCGCCGACAATTTGGGTTATTTGGCTTGTAGAAGAATTTTTTTACTAAATAATTAAGTAAGTAATTAACTATATAAAAAGTTAATGACGTTAATAAGTGACTACTAATCTAAGTAAACTTTTAATTATTTAAAAAATGACTAACTAATTATGTAACTAAATAAGTAATTAACTATACCTTCTAACTAATTATGTACTTAAATAACTACTAAACTAAATATCTAACTAATCTTCTAGCTAACTAACTATGTAAGTAAGTATTAAAAATAAGAAACTACTTAACTAACTAATTAATGAAACAAGTATTAAATAAATATACTAAATGAACTAATGAAGTACTTAATGAAATAATTAAGTAAATGAAAAACAAAATGAGAGCAATGAGAGCAAAGGGAGCTTGAGAGTGAGAGTGATGGGTGGGAGTAAGGGGAGCTCAAAGCTCCCAAGGGGCTGAATTGGGGGGGGGGGGGGGGGGGGGGCCCCCCCTAGCCGTTGGCAATGGTCATATGGGCCGGGCCGGGTCGCGCGACCTGGTCTCCAGGTCACGCGACTCGTGCGACCCCCGCGACTCGGCCGGGTGAGTCAGCCCGGCCGGGTCGCGATCGAGCCGGTCGGGCCCAATTCCGACCGGGTCGGTGCCAAGTCGCGACCCGGCGAACCATGCTTTATCCTACCCTTAACATGACAATAAAGTACTCCTTTGGGAGTTAGACCTTATTTCCAAACTAAAAATATAAATTTAATATTATTCTTATTTTCCTTATGAGAGTAACACTTATTTTCTTAATGTATAAGGCCACTTTGGTGATCTACTCACGCACTTCAAATATTAAATTCTCCTTCCCTCCAAATAAGAATAATATTAAATTTGTATGCTCACTTGATGTTATTTAAACTAAAGAATAGTAAATTTTGTTATTCATCTTGATTAGTGCCACTTTGGTGATTTACACAACTATTTAAAATGCAAAAATTCTCCATGAAAATATATAATAACATCAAATAATTACTTTATGCGGGTAACAACAAATATACAATATTATTGTAATAAAATAAATATTCATACATAAATAAAACTTTAATATGTCATTATTAAAAGTTTAAATTTTTTAACCATAATTTGTAATAATTATTTTTTTATTTTTATGTTAAAATTTATTGAAAATAGCCTGAGACTGAAATTCTAGCAACCTGATTGCGTAATTATCTAAATCTGCTCTAGAAATTAATTTTAAGTTTATTATTTTGTACATATATTCATGTATTTTTAAAATAGTTTACTTAATGAATCTTAACCCTGAAGAATACTTAATAAGCCTAATATCCGGTAACTAACTAGATGTTTAATAATTCTTCGAGCAAATGAACAGATAAAAATATTAACTTGGATACAAAATAATTTAATTTAAGGGATACTGAATTAATAAGAATATTTCAACCGGATATCTCAATTCATATAAAATTAGATTCTCATTTAAACAACTTTGGATCTGATTTTCAAAGAGATCCAAATATTCAATTAACCAAATTTGAATTTGTTTTAACTTTATAATCCGAATCAATCCAAACGCAAATAGAATCCGAATCCAAACCATATTTCTTAGCGGATCCAATCTTAAACTATATCTAAATAGATTAAGATCCTAAACTATTTAAACTGACTTCGGATCTATTATCCAATCAAATTTGGATATATTCCCTTTATAAGATCCGGAGTTAAAAGGATTCAGATCCATTACGATTTCTCATAACCAAAGAGAAATGAGTTCTAAAAAAAACCTTGTACTCAAATCGAGTTGGGATCCAATCAATTTTCCATCGGATCTAATATTGAACCGAATCCGAGGTGACAAACAGGTAATTAAAGGCCTCCTCCTCTCCCACGTTGTCCCTGTTTGAAAGAAACCCTAGCCACAAGGTTTCCTCAGGCATTGGTAGAAGCAGAGGGCCGGCGGCTACTATATCTCCTCACGGGGTGCCGTCCGGCAAGGAGAAGGCCGCTGATGCCTCCCTTTTGTGGTTTGTTTTGGATATACTTGCTTGCGGCAAGGTGCGCTGCGGAGAAGGCAACACCGTGCAGTGCTGCTTATGCCGCCAAGCCACCTGAAGTGGCCACTTTGGGCCGATGTCGGGCGGCATAGCATCGTCCGACACTCTCTGCCCTACCCAGTCGCCCGTGAGGGTCCGTGCAAGCCGGCCGAGCATAGGGCACCGCACAGCGCATCCAGCACTGGCCGTGGACCGGTTTACACCCCTCCAGGGCGCAAGAGTGCCCTAACTGACTGAAATCGGATGCCTACATGCAGGGAAGAAGGCTCCACCAGCACTTCACTGCGGGCCACCTGAGCTTGCATCTTGCTCTGTCCAGGAGCATGCCTTTGTGTGCCTCAAGCCATCCATGGCGAACAGCTGAGAAATAGCAGCCGATCGTGGCTGCAGGTGAACGCTGCAGTGAGTAGCGGGGAGCATTATTCCGTTCAAACCGAAAAATTAAATTGAACCGATGACTTCGATTCTGTTCGATTTGGCTTTGGGAGACGTAAGTAATCGATTTGTCAAATCAAATCAAATTATTTAAGTTAATGATTTGATTTGATCTATTTTCACGTGGAAATCGAATCAATCCGTTAAACTGAATATCTACGATATTTTTATTATCTTTTTATTTTTTTCTTTAATATCTTAAGTAATAAATTAAAATAATCAAAGGTAAAAATGATAAAAAATTAACACATAACCCTCCTCTCTTTGTATCGAGTACGTCTCGTCGCCTCCTCGATATCGTCGCCTCCTCGATATCCTTGGCCCCTTGCTGGCTTCCCGCCGTCCCCCTCTCCCCCGAGAATACCTAAATCTGAAACCCCCCGCGGCCGGCGCGGCGGCGCTTGCAGCGTTTGATCTCTCTATCCAGTGTGGCCATCTCCGCACAGCAGTTGGTCCAACGAAAGTTCGCTATCCGCAGTCCATTGTCCATCTACGCTTGTTTGGGATTTGCCATCTCCATCTGGCGCATGTGACTCACCATCTCTGTCACGCCCCGGATTTTCGTACACTCAGCGGATTAATCCGGCGACGAGACCGGGGAAATTAACCCCTCAAATACGTCGGTTTGGAAAAAAAATTGAAGACTAACTCAGGATCCAATACATAATTCAAATAATTCAATAAACTAAAATCATACCACGATACACCAATTCATATACCATTCAAAAAGAATACCTAATGATCTTCCAAATGAACCCTCGAGAACCAGATCACCACGCTTCTGCTGCGCTAAACCTGATTACCTGAAAAATTGTTAAAAGATTTGGAATGAGTCACACCGACTCAGTAGACACCCCTTCATCCGCCGAATCGGATAATAAAAAGGCCTAAATGATAATTATATAAATACCCAATACTACACTAGTTCTATAGGTCAACCAAATAGGCTATTGGGCATAGTGGATCACACATATAAGGACTTATCCATATGTACAGGGACAAGGGCGTAATTTATGAAGATTTTAGATTTTTATGAATAATTCCAAATTCTCTATAAATACTAATAGTTTAAGACAAACCCTATCAAGCTAATGGTGAAAACCACATACTCAACCTCCTCCCTATCTCCTCCTCACTTTGGAAGGTGTCCATGGTCGATGGAGCTCCGTTCAGGAACAATTTTCAAGACCAGCACAAAGGGAGAACCTTATGTAGTTGAAATTATTGTGGATACCGCTAGAGACTAAACACTTGAATAGTTTATAGAGCTTCAAAAGCTCATATTCTTTCTCTACCTGTGATTATATGAATCCCTATCGGGTATATTCAAATCCATTTTGATCGATTTTTGGTTTTCATCATTCTATTCCGATTGAGACAAGTTCTAAATGAACTTATAGGAATCGTCACTTCCATTGCACCAAATTTTATATGACAATTTCTTGCAAAATAGTCAAGATAGCCATATTGATAAAGAATGTGAGTACTATGATAGATATACTAAGATGGCGCAAAAGCTAGTTCTATTAGCTCGATTCCTTAAAGATGATGGTATTGTACCTTAATAAACCACCCCTGGTAACCAATATCAAAATAGGATTGCTAAAAGACAAAATTGAATGCTTAAAGAGATGGTCGGGACATTGTTAAGTCACTTAACCTTACCTTTACCTTGTGGGGGTGAAGCTATTAAGATAGGTGTGCACATCATGAATAAGGTTCCTATGAAGGTGGCACCTAACAATCCCTATGATTTGTGGTGTGATAGAAAACCTTTTATAAGATATATGTGCACTTGGGGATGTTCAACTGGGGCTAAGCCATACAATTCACAGGAAAAGGTGTTTGATCTCAATACAACCAGTGTTTTTCATTAGTTATCCAGAGGAGTCAAAGGGATACAAGTTTTATCATCGTTCCCATGTATCCATTTTTATGATAGTGAAATTAGTGCTAGTGAGACTTCTCAAGTAGTTTCTTTTGATGAGTTACATGATTAGGATAAATCACCTACATCTTCTGTTAGACATGTTCTATTGTTCATTCCTGAAATGATAATTTAGTGGAATAAGACATTATAGTTGATCCACCCCATGATGTTCATGATATAACTCTAGAACCAATGTATATAATAGTTGACCAACCACTTGTTCAAGTGGATCATGAGCCAATACTGTGTCACTCTAAAAGAGTTAGGAGACATGCTATATTTGTTGGTTTCATAGTGTTTCTGTTAAAGGATAGTGTTAATACATGTAGCATTGAGGATCTAGTGACATTTTCACAGGCTATGAAGAGTGAAAATTTTGGCTTTTGGTTCGAAAAAATGAAGAATGGGCTTGACTCAATGGTTAAGAACCAAGTTTGAGATATTGTTGACTTGCCAGAATGGTCCAAACTTGTTGGATTCAAATGGGTGTTCAAAACTAAGGTAGACTCTAATGGTAATGTTTAGTGATATAAAGTCATGCTGATAGGTAAAGGTTTCACTCAAAGAGAGGGTATTGACTACAATGAGATGTTCTTTCTAGTTTTTAATAAATTTTCATTTAGAGTAGTCATTGCCCTCGTAGCTCATTTTGACTTGTAGCTACACTAGATGGAAGTGAAGATGATATTTCTTATTGGAGACTTAGATGAAAAGGTGTATATGGTGCAACCTCAAGGGTTTTCATGTTAAAAGGAGAGAACATCTAGTATGCAAGTTAAGGAAATCCTTATGGACTTGATCAAGCCTCCGAGTAGTGGTGTCTCAAATTTAATGTGATAATTTTTCTTTTAGGTTTAATAAGAACACTATTAATGAGTGTTTATACCTAAAAGACAGTGAAAGCAAATTTATTATCTTGCTTTGACATATGAATGACATTTTGCTTGCTAGTAGTGATGTCAATTTGTTGCATGAAACTAAGACTTTTTTGTCTAATAATTTTGAGATGAAGGATTTAGGTGTAGCCCAATATGTCTTGGTCATTGAAATCACCAGAGATAGACCATCTTAGGTCTTTCTCATAAGTTCTACATCTTAAAATTTTAGAAATGTTCGATATGCAGTCCTACGCACCCAATAAAGTCCCATTGTAAAATGTGATAAATTTAGTAAATTGCATTGTCCCAATAATGACGTAGTAAGGAAGCAAATGGAGTTCATCGCTTATGCTTTAGCTAATGATAATCTGATGTACCTACATACTTGTATACATCTTTTTTCTTTAAGTATGCTCAACAGGTTATAAAGTACCCAAGCATGGATCGCATGAAGTGATATCTTAAAGGCATAATAGATATGTTGCTTATATATAGGAGCTCAGACCAGTTAGAGATCACTGCATATGTCGATACAGAGTATGGTGGTTGTCCTCGATACCCATAAATCCACTTTAGATTATCCTTTCATTTTAGCTTGAGGTGTTATCTTCTGGTGTAGTGAGAAAGAAAGCATTAATATTACTTCCAGCATGGTGGTAGAGTTCATTATATATTATGAGGCTAGTGCATATGTTATTCAGTTGTGGAATTTGATCAACTTTCTACTTTTCGTAGTTTTTGTTTCATGACCTATAAGGATTTACAACGACAATTTCGCTATAATTTTCATCTTTGTGAACAATATAAGATGTCTAAGGGTTGTAGAGACTTAGATGTAAAATACTATGCCCTTAGAGATCAAGTAAAGAATTAAGAAGTGTTTATTGAATATATTGAGACACCTTTCATGGTGGCTGACCCACTCACTAAGGAACTACAACTATCATCTTTTGTAGTCATATAATTTGGATGGGTCGGTTCTCTTGATATGCTGTAATCTAGGTGGACACTTTTTCAATTATACTTGATTCTTCAATGTTGCTATATTCTTCTTGTTCCATTTATGCATATTTCGATAATGGACTTTAGGTGTGTAGAATATACTAAAGTGGTGAGCAACGAACAAATATTAAGTCTACATTTATGTGGGTAGCCATATACAATGTTCAGTTATGAAA
The DNA here is from genome assembly GCA_036172225.1 of Cryptocoryne crispatula var. balansae. Taxonomy (NCBI): domain Eukaryota; kingdom Viridiplantae; phylum Streptophyta; class Magnoliopsida; order Alismatales; family Araceae; genus Cryptocoryne; species Cryptocoryne crispatula. The sequence goes on along the minus strand of CM069930.1, from coordinate 31,499,995 downwards.
AGTTGATTTCGTGGTAAATAGAAGGTGGTATGTGTTTGAATGCATTTGCCACAATGATCCTTGTCCTTTGTCTTACTATAACTTGGGCAATTCGGGTTTCATCTACTATAAACTGTGTGTTGGTCCTTTGTTTCATCGCGCACATACCAATTTTCTCATTCAAGTCAAAGCCCATAACATCAAATCTTCTCGAATCATTTTCGAAATTATATATATTTATGTTATTTGTATAGTTCAATGTGAAGATTTGATGTATAAGACTTAATATGAATCAAATGGGAAAATATTATGTTTTTCCTAATATTTTATTCGTGATCTACTTTGGTATTGGGCTCGACTTAAACACATTATTAGATTTAGAAAATATATCATGATTTATCGGACCTTATCTCTTATTTGGCCTATGACCTAAATATGGGTAAGATCTTCATCATAGTCAAACTTGGACCCATCACTAGTCTTTATATAAGCACAAATAAGAGTGTGATTTTCCTTACAATTACACCATGTAAATTCAATAAAAGAAAGAAAATTAGAGAATAGTTTGGAGGAGACGGACAATCCCTACCTGGTGAATCTTTCTTGTTCTTGGACTTTCACAGCAAGATAGAGTTCGGATCATCATCAATTATTTTGTATCCTTAACACCAATTGAGAGCATATCGCCTCAGTCCCCGAGTGGAGGGAATAGTCGCAGTCTCCAATCAGAAGCAGCCACATACCCTCGTCACTTAAGTGGCGGTTCAAACACCGGTTCAGTGAACCGCTACCGAAAGGGGTTGAACCGCTACCGACGTCTTAGTAACTCGTTACCCACGGTAACGAGTTATTAAGACGTCGGTAACGGTTCAGCCCTTTTCGGTAGCAGGTTCAAGACTTTTGAGTAACTAGGTAACAAGTTACTAAGACGTCGGTAGCGGTTCAATGCTTATCGGTAGCGGGTTCAAGACTTTTGAGTAACAAGTTAAGATGTTACTGAACCGTTGTTGAACCACTACTGATGCCTTACTATTTCACTACCGAACTCAATACAACTCGTTAACGACGGGTAGTGAGTTACTAAGATGTCGATAGCGGTTCAGCTCTTTTTGGTAGTGATTCATCGAACCGGTATTTGAACTGCCACTTAAGTGACGGGGGTATGTGGCCACTTCTAATTGGGGACGGTGGCTATTCCCTCCACCTGGGGATTGAGGTGATCCGCACTCACACCGATCACATGCTTGATATCCTTCCCATTCCCTTCCCATAACTATAAGAGAGAACACTTGGGGAGAGTATGGTGGTATCGAGCACCAGTAGGGGTGCAAACGAACCAATACACTCGACAAGTAGCTCGAAGCTCGGCTCAATAAAAACTCGACTCGGCTCGTTTATTATGTTAAATGAACAAACTTGAACAAAAAATAAATTTCGACTCATTAAACAAGCCGGACTTGAACAGACTCCTGCTTGGCTCGATAAGCTCACGAGCAACTAAATTAAATATTATATTATATATTTATTTTAAAAAAATTAAATTTGAGTATTAATAATTATATATTATCACTTTAATATATTAAATAATTCAAAATTTAAGTTTAAACTTAGATTGAGTTTCATAAATGAGCTAAATCTAGAGTTTCACAAATGACTTTTCATTGATTCTAAGTTTATAAACGAGTTTGTATATAACTTAAGTTTGAATGTGAATTGAATTTTAGTCTAACTACTACTCGAGTTCGAGCTCGACTCGGCTCGATTAATAAATGAACCAAGCTTGAACAAGGATTTCACATACTTGCTAAAACTCAGACTCGAACTCGAACTCATGTAAAATAAACTAGCCGAACTTGAACACTATACTACTCGGCTCGGCTCGACTGGTTTGCACCCCTGAGCACTAGGTGAATGGCTGTTTTCCGAAAATACATTTTTTTAACTATTCCTAAAATTTCGTCAATTACTTTATTTTTCATGTTTTTCTTAGGGGCTTAGACGTGGTGTAGAACGCTCAAAAGTCATTACCAGCGAGCAAACCTGAGGTACACACTTTTTATCAATTGTTCTGGTACTAATATCGTAACTTGGACAAAATGTCTTATTTCTAATTTCATATTTTTAAGAACTAAAAAAATAAAGAAACTAAATATCATCACAGGACTTGAGAAGTTTTTGCAAGCCCGACAGTAACTTGTTAAAATTTCGTAGGCTTTCAAGCATTTTTTCATGTGTCGGTACGCTGTGGAGGGGTACCTAGAAACCAACTAGTCCCTGTTTTTTCTGACTGCGTTCGTTCTCAGTCTAGACTCCGGACGTCGTCCTACGTTTCTCGCCGCGTTTGTCATTTACATGGAAAAGGAGAAGGCCAAAGCCACCGCCGAGATCACCCCTGTTCTAGCAAAGCTCAATCTGAGATATCCACCTTCAAGGAACCTTCCTCCCTCTTCCTCGTTTTCCTCTGGGAAAGGTAAACGCACCCGTGATATTTTCTCTACCTTCACTTTTCGTGCTAGGTTGCATGGTCTCTTCCGTTTCTTAGTTCTCGCTTATGTGCCTCTGCATCTTGGTTGGCATCAGATGGTTGATTATTTTTTCATAGGGATAAACTAATAGACTCGACAAGTAGATGGGATTGAATACGATTGCTCTCGTTTGTGTTGTTAGACGAGTTAAGCTTGGTGAAGATTCAGAATGAAGGTCTTTTTGTCTCTTCTGGACTCACGAAGAAGCTGTTTAAGCTTTAAGTATTCAACTCAGAAATGAATATGTAATTTGGATTTCTGAAATTTCTAAATACGTTCAAAGTGCATTTGATTACTTATGCCCTGTAACGTACTATTTAAGGGCTCAATCTGGTGGTGCTCGAATGGATCAAAGTAGAAAACTATTTTTGCTATTAGATAAATGTTGAGCTTGTCATAGTCTTATCCAAGGAGGGTAGGGTCGGGGGTCGCGACCGGGTCGCGGGACCCCCAGGCCGACCCGGTCGCGACCCTATTATTTAAATAAATTTTTTTTTTGAAAAATTCAAAAAAATAAGAAAAATGCGAAAAAAATCTGAAAAAATACAGAAAAATTGGATAAATTAAATGACATGATTTAGATGAATAATGCATCAATTTTATTCCAACATGATGTGTTGTACACTTTGTAGGTAGTTAATCTGAAAAAACTAATGACGTTAATTAGTCACTACTAATCTAAGTAAACTTTTAATTATGTTAAATAAATGACTAACTAATTATATAATTAAGTAAGTAATTAACTATACCTTCCAACTAATGATGTGTTAAGTAACTACTAAACTAAATATCTAACTAATCTTCTAGCTAACTAACTATGCAAGTAAGCAAATAAGTATTAAAAAGAATAAACTACTTAACCCACTAATCAATGGAACTAATATTAAATAAATATACTAAATGAACTAATCCAATGCTTGATGAAATAATTAAGTAAATGAGACAAAAAATTTGAGCAATGAGAGCAATGAGAGCACAAATGAGAGGTTGAGAGTGAGAGTGGGGGGGTGGGAGTAAGGAGAGCCCCTTGGGGGCTTTAAATAGCCCCCAAGGGGCTGAATGGGGGGGCTGCGCCCCCCCAAGACCGTTGGCAACGGTCTTGAGACCGTTGCCAACGGTCTTGAGACCGTTGCCAACGGTCTGGCAACGGTCACATGACCGTTGCCAGACCGGGTCGCGCGACTCGCGCGACCCGGCCACGACTCCGCGACCCGGCCGGGGGAGTCGCCCCGACCGGGTCGCGACCGAGCCGGTCGGGCCTAAACCCGACCGGGTCGGGGCCGGGTCGCGACCCGGGTCGCGACCCGGCATACCATGGTCTTATCAAATAAAGGGACACAGCTTGAGCACCATACTGCTTGGTTTAGTGTTTGCGATCCTAGTCTCAAACTGTAAACGGACAGAACTCAAGAACCTTAATGCTCGCACCACATCATTGCTATGAGGGTAAATAATCACAAATTAGATTCCTCTCTCCAAGGGTTGCTCTTTCTTCACAATAGAAGTAAAATAGAAATATCTTTTGGTTCCGATCAAGGCAGATTCTAGCTTCTAAAAAGAGTACGCCACCATGTGTCAATATTCCACACTTCAAGAAGAGATGATTTGTTTTTAGATCAACTACAACAGAAGATGTAATTAATTGACTGAATAAGGAATATGTTCTGTAAGAAATTCTGTGTTGGTAGTCTTCCCTAGAAAAGCTCTATTCTTACAATAAATAATGGATTCCAAACTTCTCTCCACTAGTTGATTCTTACAATAAATAATGGATCCCAAACTTCTCTCCACTAGTTGACCTCAATGCCCCCCAAATTAAGTTTGTGGTAGGTTGATTTGACTGAGAAAGTTCGACTTTTGCTAGGAAACCATAATAATTTGTCCTCCTGAATATTTGTACATCTGACATCTTTTATATTGTCCATTAGATCAACATATTCTGACATTTTCTCTTCATCAAGGTCTCTTATACAACAATTGGACTAACCAGCATAGTTATCCCAGGTGGAATCAACTTTTACTTAGGTATCTGAGGCAATCTTGAAGAGCTCAGGGAACTTTTTCTCAGGAGGTGCATGGCCCACCCATTTAACTTTCCAAAATAAAGTAATATTGCCATTACCTATCTCAATCAAGGTTGATGAATATGAAAAATACACGATAAATAAAATTTTTATCTATATATTTAAAATGATGCCATGACTACTAAGGTCCTTGATCCAGTTTTGCTCAACTCCTAGACCATACTGAACAAATGATTCTGTCCCTATTCTATTCCTGCTGTGTTTCAACTTCTATAGCCATTTCATGTTGTGTGTGACATTAATGCTTTCCAACAACTTGAAACTAACTCCTCCCTCCTTGATGATACATGGTTCCGTTTCACTAGATGTATGCCTCTATCGCCTTCCTTGCCTTTCCAAAAGAACTTGCCCATAAGCTTTTCAATTTTCTGCAAACACTTCACGAAATTTTAAGTATAGAGAAGTACATAGGAATGCTTTGCAAGACACACTTGGACAAGAGCCACATGCCATTCATTGACAACAACCTACTCTTCCACCCCTATAAGTTACCTTCAACTTTCTGAATTACGTTTTGTCAATCCCTTTGTCTTGTTCCTTTATCAAATAAAGACAATCCAAGGTGTTTAGTGGGAAAGATCATTCTAGGCACCTCCATAATTCTCTACAGGTTTACCATTTTACTTTTTGCTATGTTCATGTTAACCATTTCATGTTTGTTTTTGTTGATCTTCAACCCAATCACAACTTCTAGCAAATGCAACAATACTCTCAAATCGATGCACTTCTCCTCATCATTCAAAGCAAAGAACCACGTGTCATAAAAAAAGACGATGAGTGACATATTCTTCATAATTTCCGACGAATATCCCCTCTATCAAAGCTCCTTGGCTGGCTTTGTCCCACATTATTCTAAGTACTTGCCCTACGAAGGCCAAAATCAGAAGAGAAATAGGATCTCCTTATGAGGCATCTAGAGCATCCAAAGAAACTGAATGACTTACCATTAAGTTTTATTGAAAAGTGTTGGATCCATCCAATTTATTTCTGAGTAAAACTCATTAATCTCAAGATTATGAATAAACATTTCCAGATAATTGTGTCATAGGCTTTCTCTAAATCAAACTTCAGCATGATACCCTCTTTTTTGTTGACCTTTCGATCATGTATGCATTCTTAAGTTGCTATAAAATTGTCGAAGATGTGTTGATTAAGAAGTACTTACCAACTTCTCAGGATACTTGCCAAGTCTATTGACAAAACTTTTGTCATAATTTTGTAACAGTAATTTAAGAGACTGATATGAGATCCTATATGTTATTAACACTTTTTTTGAGGATGGCCAGAAGGCCAAATTTCTATTAATAAGAAAAAAAGTGAAAAGATACAAGGAAGCAACAAAGCATAAAAATGGAAAGAGACCTTAAAAGATCTAGCAAGGTGGTAGATAATAGGAGTGATTACAAAAGGAAAACATGAAAATTTAAGAATTTGTCTATGAAGAAATTATCATTCATCATTTGTCTTGAATGAGCCAACAACCAATTCCTCACACAAGGACATGTGCTAAAGAATTTGCACTGGTTTCTCAAAATGGTCTTCAAAGATATGTCTATTTCTAGAGCACCAAATGGACCATAGCATAGCATAGTTGGAAGGATAAGTTTCCACACCATGCCCTTCGAAGCCTAGGGGTTCAAACTAGGCCAATCCTGCATAAGTACAATAGTGCTGACTGGTTCAGACCACCGAATCTTCCAGCTTTTAACAAGAATGTTCCATAAGAAATTAATAATCCCACACTTGACAAAGAGATGATCCACTATTTTCTCATTGCTTCCATAAAAAACACAGTAGAATGAAGTGATGGGAAAAATCTTATGGAGAAAACTTCTGGTGGGCAATTTTGCTTCCCAATCTTCAACATGAAAATCTTAATTTTTATGGGCAATGGTTGCTTCCACATGGCATGATGCCAAAAGACTTCAATCAATCCCACCCTGGGTCAACTTGTATAATGCTGAATTCACACTATTGTTGCAATTCTTACTAGGAAGTCAAACAAGTCTATCCTTTTGGTTAACAATGGACCTACAATCTTCAATGAGTGATAGTAGATTAGATAGGTCTCTAATTTTATCCTCTTTAAGATTTCTTTTAAAAGATAAAGACTAGTTTGTTCTAACATCTCACATTTCAAAAACCCTTGCACTAGGATTGCTGCATATATTGTAGAGTGAAGGAAACTTGTGGTTCAAAGAGGCATAACCACTCCACCGATCATCTCAGATTCAGAAAGATGTTCTCCTGCTGCCCTCCCATACAATAATAGAAGAGGAATTGAAAAAATCCCAATCGAGAATGATACTGATGTAACCTCACTTTTAAAAAATAATAAAATTCATGTTCTTTTTTGTAAAAGAATTTATTTTATTTTGGTTTAACTTGAGAATTATGAAAATAGATGATATTTTATATGAGTATGATGTAACCTCAAATTTAAAGATTTATTCTTTTTTTGTTTTTGGAAATTCATTTTCCTTTTGAATTTGAATTTGATTTGGTTAGACCTTAGCATTGACTTATTAGGAAAATAGATGGTATTCCATAAAAGTACTAACTAGGGTCAAAATTTATATATTGAGGTTGTTAGGTTCTTTGAAAATTGATTTTGACCTCTCCCCGTCGGATGGTGCGAAGATCCGACATTAATTACATCGATATTTCTCGAATACCCTTGATTATCGTCATAGCAATCCATTGAAGTAGAAGACATACATCCACAAAAATAAGCATTCACACATAGGAGAAAACAACCCCATGGATTTGATGGAAGGCAAGCACTTAATGTGTTTTGGATTTAGTTTGAATTGAAGTTGGATTGAATTGATTTGAATTTTGGTTTGAATTGATTTGAATTGAATTGAATTTGAATTTGATTGATTAAGTTTGACTTGGATTTGATTTGGAAAGTTTGATTTGACTTAGTTTAAATTTAAGTTTCATTTAAATTGGTTGAAATTTGGATTTTAGTGTGTGAGTTTTAATTTGATTTGAATTTGATTCAATTTGAGTTGATTAATTGATTTAAGTTTGTTTTAATTTGAATTTGTTGACTTGATTTAAATTTGATTTGGGTTAAAGACAGTTTGTTTATGGATCGATTTTGAGTTTGGTTTATTTTGAATTTGTTAATCTGCTTTAATGCTTGACTTGAGAAATTTGAGTTACATTGAATTTGGTTTGATTTGAGTTTGTTCATTAAATTTGTTAGAATTCAGTTGGATTTTGTTTGATTTGGGAAATTCAATTTGAATTGGGTTGATTTAATTTCAGTCCTCTTTAGATTTGTTTAGTTAAAGTTAATTTGTTTTGAAGTTTGGATTAAGTGAAATTAATTTAAATTTGTTCAAGTCAGATTTGGCTTGAAATGAAGTTGGTTTGGTTTAGTCTTGTTTGATTGAAATTAACTTGAGTTTAATTTAAGAGTTTGATTGAATGTTTTCCAAATTTCGGATTTTACAGTTTCAGATTTGCTTGAGTTTGGATTACTTAGAGAAATTTGATTTGATTGAATTAGAGTTGAGCTGGATTTGAGCTCAATTTTGATTGGTTTTAGGTTTCAGTTAAATCTGCAGATTTTGTATTTCATGAATTTGACAGTTTCTGGATTTTCTTGTCTTAGATGTGAGGTTCAAATTTTAATTTTGATTCAAACAGGTTTATCTTGACTGAGTTTAATTTAAACATGTTGGGACTTTTATGTTCTGTGAATTATCTTCAGATTTCTGCAAAGTTGACAGATTCTGCATGTTGATGGATTTCACGTTTTGTTTTCAGATTTTTAGATTCAAGTTGTGTTTCAGATTTTGGGTTCGGCAGGCTTCAGAGTTTCAACTTATGCAGACTTCTTTTAATTTCTGATCTTTTGGCTGCAGGAGCCTCAAATTTCCAGATTTTTATGGTGACGACAGATTTGGATTTCAGATTTTTTGTTCATTCCAGATTTTTGCTCTGAATGTGAAGTTCAGACTAGCAATTCTTAATTTCCGATTTTTCTTTTGGAATGAGTTCTGAACATAAATTCTGATTTTGGTTTGGTGCATTCAGATTTTCAGATTTTACAGATGTTTCAATTGCAGATTTTATGCTCCAGCACTTCAGTTTCAGAACTCCAGCCCTTGGGTTTTGATTTTAATTGTGCAGGCTTCGGATTTCAGACTTATATGTTTTAGGTCCAGATTTCAAATTTTTAAATGCTTCAGATTTAGATTTCAGATTTTTATTCAAATTTCAGAGATGTGAAACTCAGACTTCGGTTTTTTTTTGAATTTTCAGATTACAGATTTTTAGTTCAGAACCCCTGCAAATTCAGATTTTCATGTGGGTTAAGTTCAGATTTTAAATTTTCAGGTTCGGTTTCAGATTTTTACAGTTTTCGAATTTCTCTTGTCTTGCCTTCCAGGAGTTTCACGTGATTGCTCTCTCCTTGTAGCATCCACATGTGCACCGAATATGAATTTTCATTTGTTTTTCTCAACATGAGACATGATTTACAACTTGACCAGCAATCCGGTCTCTTAAGTTCTTGATGAACTTGTTGATTCATGGGCGGCATGTACCCGGTCTTGACAGACTTATGGGCATCCCCCACTGCTTTGAGATTGAAAATACCCGGCTTTTGACAAGCTTATGGGCAATCGACTCACTGATTTGAGATTGAGCACACCCGGCTTTTGATAAGCTTGTGGGGACTCATCTCACTGATTGAACCTCATTAGCTCATAGTTTGGCATGTCGGCATGTTGATCATGCACAACCTTCCCATGGCATAATGGGTAAGTAACTCCTCTTGGGGCATGGTAAGACATTGGGGTCTTTTAAACAGACATTTGTATGTCCACCTTAAAGGGTCAAGGGGCGTGCTTAAAGCCGGCCCATTGCTTTCCCTATTTGTTTTGGATTCTTTTAAATTAAGCCAAGACCATGAGGCGGGTTTTTAGCCGGCCGGATGCTCGTCTCGGTTTGTTGATTAATTAATGGATTTTTATTTAATTTCTGTTTATTGTTTGTTTTATTTTGTTTTTGAATTATGGGTCAATAGACGTGCTTAAAGCCGGCCTATTGCTTTCCCATTTATTTTCATTCTTTTAAGTTATGCCGAGACCATGAGGCGGGTTTTTAGCCGGCCGGATGCTCGCCTCGGTTTGTTTAATTAATTAGGTGCATTTTTATTTAAGTTTGAACTTGATTGTTCCTTTTAAAATCCTTTTTTTTTTTGCCACTGGTCACCGAAGGAGATTGGGCCTTCAGCCCTTTGGACGCAGCCCATCTTCTTTTTCCCCTTCTTTTCTTCTTTTCTCTTTTTTTTTAAACCCCTTCATAAGGTGGGCCCCACCATAAGGTTGACCTGCGGGTCAACCTTCTTCCCCCTGCGGCCGTTCCCGCGCGCGCGTGGCGCCTGGCCGCGGCCCTTCTTTTTTTTTGCTTTCTTTTCTTCTGGTGGGACCCGCCCAATTTTGACCCCGGGTCAAAATTGAGTCCCTGCCGAATAGTCGCGCCTCCCCCCTTCTCCTTATACATGCCAGGTGGACATAAGTGGGAGAAAAATAAATCCGGCAGCTCCTTTCTCCTCCCGACCAGGCGACGGCAGCGGTGGAAGCTTCCGGCGGAAGCGGGTGAAGGCGGAGGCTCCGGGCTTCTCCGGCGGCAGCGGAGGCGGTCTCAGAAGGTCCGGACGGAACCTCCGACGATTTCAAGCCATGGCCTCGACAGTGCTTCCACAGTATCTCATGGCTCTTGACGGCGCGGATGGCAGCGGCTTCAGGAGAGGGGTTCGGCGACGACGACGGCAGCTTCCAACGGAGCTTCCGGCGAAGGCGGGTTGCTCCGGAGTGGATCCCGGCAGAGGTTCCGGCAGCGACGGCGGCTTCCGGCAGAGGTTCCGCTCTCTCCCTCTTTCTCTCCCTCTTTTTCTCTTGCGCGCGGGGGATTCCTCTTGTCTGCCTCTCCCCCCCTTTTGCTCTCGGGGGAGTCCCTCCTGCGGCTCGGGGTCTGGCAGCTATGTTATCCGAGGCGTGAGGCGCCTGAGGCGAGGGACCCTGCGCCTCGCCTCAGGCGCCTAAGGCGGGCGCCTCAGGCGCCTGAGGCGTTTTTAATATTATAATAATATTTATTTTAATAATGATATATGTGATATTAGATAATTGAAAAAATACATAAAACACATGGAATCATTAACTAACAAGAGTGACAATTAAATATAACATTAAAAAGAGGAATTCAACCATGCAATAAGAAAAGAATACAACCATACAACCAAACATAATGAGCGAAGTAAGTCTAATTCGAATACAACCATACAAATACAAACATCACTCACTAGTCGCAGTCACTAGCAATCACTATCGAATCAAGGTTAAAGGAGCTTCCCGATCATCATTACTCGGTATCGTCCGAATCTTCATTAAAGACGAACTCTTTTCCTGTAAGACCTAGAAATTCATTTCAAACATGTAAAAACATAACATCAAAATTAACAAAAACAACCAAACTCAATAACTAGAAATAAGACATGTAGTGTTTAAAATACGACCTCGTACTTGGCCCCTCCTCTTCATCCATTCCAAAGAAGAAGTTCTACATCTCTCCATCTCAAGTCTTCGCCTTCATGGACAAGATCTTCATCTTCATTTGCAATCCACTCACTTCGATTCATCAATGTCATCTAAGGATATTGGGTCTAGACCCGATTTCTCCAACATTAGATGTCTTTCCCTAAGCCTTTCGTTGTATCGACGAATACCAAATCATTCAACTTCTTTTGTTCCAATCTATTCCTCTTTTTCGTATTTAATCTATACAACAACAAAATCAAGAAAATATGATTCTATTAATCAAATAAATGATAGAGGATTAGTTCTAATGCCTCGAAATGCGTTAAGGAATATTACCCGCTCAAATGCGTTCCAATTACGTTCACAAACAGAGGCACTACATGTTAAGCTCAATACGCGTATTGCCAACTTTGTAATCGAGGGGTCGCGCTTCCCCAATCTACCCACCAATTCATACAAAAGAACAAATTGATATTAAAATACACTAGAAAGTGATCGATACAAGTTTATAAATAAATAAGCAAATAATCATACCGAGTAGATGTCTTTCGAAGCCCGATAGCCATGTCCCTACCAAACATACCTTGCGCCTCTCTATACATTGCCAATTGCCTAAAATTCCGATTCGATCTTCATGCAAAGGTACCAACTTTTCAATACAATCATACAAACCTCGCTTGATTTCGTTGTCGCTCTCAATATCGGGATCGCATAAAGTGAAATTGTGGATTTAGATAATACCCCGCAGCATTTAAACGGACGATGTAACCGAAAAAATCCCATCTTCTCATTAACGATATCCCAAATCGGGCCATATTTATCTATTTTATCATCTAATGCCTTCTTTATTCCTTCCTTGGCACGATCCATGGCTTCATATATATATCCCATCGCAGGCTTTTCACCATCAACTAGCCTTAATACAAGGACAAGTGGCTTCAAGATCTTCAAAGCATAAGCCACTCCTTTCCAAAATGTAGTCTTTAAAACTATTTCACAACTCTTTTTTCCTTCAACCTTTTTATTCCATCGATTGTTGTTATTTCCGTCCAATCCTCGCGAGGTGAACATACGTCGCAAATCATCCCGCATGTGTTTAAGCTGTCCAAACTCGTATAGTTAGTTGCAAATCTAGTTACAACAGACGAACAAGGTTCTTATCATTTCAGGTATTTCCTCATAAGAGCTGTAACCTCGGTATGGCCATAAATGAAGTTCGCGACATATTTCGCATACGTCGAATCGCGGACTTTATTTGTGATAACTTGGAAATATCTTCAAGCATTAAATCAAGGCAACAAGCAAGACATGGTGTCCAAAACAAATGGCGGTGCGTGTCCATCAAAACGCGGCCCGTGCCCACATAGCTCGCCTCATTGTCCGTAACATTGCATAGGACATTTTCTCGGGACCAACCTCCTCCACAACCTTATCAAGAAGACCTCGCTAGTAACCCGGCATCTTTCGACCTCTCATTTAAGCATCAATCGTATCTTAAGAAAACTACTCAAAGAGGGAGTGTTTACCAAAAAGTTAATTAATGATCTTCCCTTCTATCCGTCCACGCATCGATACGATACTACAACCAAATCTCACCCAACCGCTTTCTCCTTCTCCACCAACTTTTCGGTGGTCTCAATCTCTTTTTGCATAAGAGAGTCTCTTACTTCATGATAACTAGGTCCTTTCAAGCCCTATTCAAATCGACCAACTCGCTCTAAAGATTGCTCGAAAGCTATTAAGGCGGACAAACGTTGAAAGAAATGCCCGTCAGTACATATCCATCTAGCGATGTATTGGATACATCGCTCTCTTTCCTCTTTCAAATGTTTTTCGTCCTTTATTGTTTTTTTTCGACTCCTCAGAGGTGCACAAAAACGATCCATAGGTCCTTTCATTCGGGAGGAAGAAATCGAGTGAAAGCTCATCTACACTCGCGAGGCATCTCGTGAAGATGTCTCCACTTTGTTGTACTCGCCTGCGGAGGTCGTCCCTCCCTTCCATCTCTCTCGACATTCATTGCCTTTTCAACTCTCGTTTGTTTTCGCTTGTTGCACATACACAACATCTCCTCCTTAGCCTCTACGTCGCTTTTTCGTACATGCAACACATTCGTCCCCAAGCCTCGCAATGTGTTGCTTCAAACGATAGATGCCTCCTTTCGCACTCCTTTTCGCAAAATTCGACACCTAACAAGATCCCGTTCCGAGGATCTACTAAAATCCCATATTTCCATCCAACATCTTCGGGATTTCAGTGAGGTGCTCTTTGAGCATGGAACCGGATGCTTCGCCGTAGTCACGGGCGCAAGGTTGACTATTAGAACTCGTCCCTCGATCCACGGTCATCACGTGCTTCGAGACACGATAAAATTTAACCTAAAATGAACCAAAATAATAAATCAAAAGAACAAAGCATAACGTTAAAAATCAACTCACAAAACGTACTCATCAAATGTTAATTATCGTCTAATACGATTATACGAATGAAAGCGATGTCAATAAACATAACTACGTAATCAATTGTGTGCTTGCTTGAAATAATCAAGAGAAAAAAACAAAACAAAAAATATACCTACGCCCTCGCGGGCCGCAGTGCAAAGAAGGCGGCGGAGGGTGCAGCAGCGGCGGCGGGTGCAAAGAAGTTGCGTACCCAGCGGCGGGTGCAGCAAGTTGCAGCCGGGCGGAGGGTGCAGCAGCGGCGGCGGCGGCGGGTGCAGCCTCAGCGGCGGCGTCGGGCGGCAGTCCAGCCCAGCGGCGGCGGGTGCAGCTCCAGCGGCGGCGTCGGCACAGTCCGCCCGCAGCGGCGGCGGCGGTGGGTGCAGCCCAGCGGCGGCGGCCGGCGGCAGGTCCAGTGTGCGGCCGGGCGGCGGCGGGTGCAGCTCCGTGCTGGGCGTGCCGGGCGGCAGTGTGCAGCCCGCAGCGGCGGCGGCGGCGGCGGGTGCAGCCGCAGCGGCTGCTAGGTCCCGGAGGGAGGGAGCAACAGTCGGGGCGACCGTCGGGGGCGACTTCTCCGGGCGTACGAGGGTTCGAGGGAGGAGAGAGAGAAGAATGGGGTGTTTAAGTTACCCGGATCCGGTCTTACCGGATCCGGTTCTTACCGGACCGCAGGGGGAGGCGGGCGAGGCGGGTAGGGCGCCTGAGGCGCTCGCTGCAACGGTCGAGGCGCCGGAGGCGCTCGCCTCAGGCGGGAAAAGCCAACGCGAGGCGGTTTTCAACCGCCTCGCCTCGCCTCACCGCCTAGGCGGGTGAGGCGACCGCCTCTAACTACACAGTCTGGCAGAGCTTATATAGGCATGAGCCGTCTCCTTCCCCTGCTAGGAATCCTCCCGAGATGGGAGTTGCGGCTCCGAGAAGGACTCGGAGTAATCCCGAAACTCATGGGATCGACCTCTCCCTTCCCTTATCCTCAACTGCCTTCTCACGGCAGCTCCTTGCCGTTGCTAACGTCGGATCCGGGGTAGAGTCCCATGGGGAATAGATTTCCTACCCTACTCGGACAGCTTCTCTTCCTTTATTTTTTTTTCTCTCTCTTTTTTTGAATGGGCCAGTCAGGAGAGATGGGCGTGAATGGGCCTTGGAGATGGACTAAATTGGGCCTGTTTGGGCCGAGCATGCCATTCCTTTTGTTTTCTTTTTTTTTTGAAATTTTTTGGTTACAACAGAGTATTAGCTAATTTGGGTGGTATGAATATTTATAAACTTACAAAGTAGGTTTCAATGATCTTCAAAACATTGACATAGGGAGTACCATTTCACTTGGACAACTTGATCCGCAATTTTCATTTGATTGAGATTGTTTGAGTTTTTTGAAAACAAATGTTTTTGATCACTTCCCATCAGGCTTCGAAGTATTGATATTAATTACATTGAACAACCATTTGAACATCTTAATTAATCGCCACAACAATTCATGAATAGGAGACATACGCCTATGGAAATAACACTTGGGAGCAATGGCCCCATAAAGTTGATGGAATGTGAATTTAGTGTTTTGAATTTGATTTGATTTGGTTTTATTTTAGGAGTTTGATTTATTTTTGGGATTTAGACTCGATGTCTCTTATTTTTGATAATTTGAGTTGATTAAGGCTCAATGGGGATGGCTTGTTTTGAATTGGTGGTTTATTTTATTAAGACAGTATGTCTTTTATCTTTGGGGTTTGTTTTAAGCTTATGGCTTTTTTTTTGGCTTAATGCCCCTTGACTTGAGTGTTTTAAATTTCAGATCTGGATGTTTAAGTTGATGTTCAAGTTGATATTCAGATTCCAGCCTTAACCTTGGGGTTTGATCTGGATGTTTCAAATTTTGGATTTGAAATTCCCATATGTTCAGAATTCCGGCCTCAAGCTTTCAACATGTTGTTTTCATATTTGAAATCCTTTGATTTGAGATCCCGTCATATATATATTTGATTTGGAGATTTGGGAATTTAAATTTCAGATTTGAGGATGGTTTAAGACCTGATGTTTGGACATTGTCAAACTTGAAGTTTTAACTTCCATCTGTTTTTTTTTGTCTTTTAGATTGGGATTGCTTTCAGTTTGACGTCCATTGATTGAGATTTTATTTTTAGGATTTCGCTTGAATTTTATTTGAGGTATGTTTTATTTAGTATTGCTGTTTAGTTAAGACTTAATGCCTTTTAATTTTGAGGATTTTTTTGATTTAGAATTCTTAATTACAGTCTTTTAGGTTTTTGAGGTTTAGGATTTCACATTTTGAAAAAACCCTGATCTCATGAATGATGAATTTAAGTTTGGTCTTTTGGGATTTGAGAACCTCAACCTCGGATTGGGTGGTTGAATTTTCTTGATAATTTTGGAGAGTCGAGTTCCAATCTTGGAATTTGATAATTTTAAGTTATTTTATATTTTTTTGTTAACTCATGGATTCAGACAATTCCAGTTTTTAGGATCTTACAGATGTGAAAACTTCAGTTTGGATTTTTTTTAGATTTGGAAATTTTGGGATTTTTGAGATTTCATATTTGAAGATGTTTTTTTTTGGGATTTTGGATTTAGAAAACTGAAATTTTAGATTTAGGAAGTTATTTTTTAATTGTTTTGGAGTCTGTTTATGTTGGTTTCTCTACCTCTAGATTTGAGTGTTGGTGTCTTGAGTTTAAGAAGTCCTCTGGTTTTATGGTCTTAAACTTTCAGATTTGGGATTTGGATGCTTGGTGAGATTTTGGATTTGGATTTGTGTTTGGGATTTTTAGGGTCAGTTTGGTTAGAGTATATCAATTTTGATATTGACATTTTTAGATGATGGTATATCAATTTCAAAAGTGATAGTATCAAATCTTTTTAGGTGTTTGGTAATACTATATCAATATTAAAATTGATATTAGGTGTTTGATAACATAATATCAATGTCAATATTTGTAACACACATGCTACATTTTCGGTATTTGTTAGAATGGCAAAAGAGGAACACGATCTATTACTTTCTCTTCTGATAAGTCGTATATACTTGAAAAAAATCCATCTGCCCGACCTTGGCCATGTACTTTAATGGAATCTCAAACTCAAATTTAAAACCTTAGTCCTAAATGATTGAGGTCGACTACGTGGATTAATTTTTTTTATTCTCCACGGTCTTCTGCTAGCTCCTCCCGAATGCTTGATTTTTCCAAGTTATATTGGATACATCTATGCCAAGTTAACCTCTCTGTCTCTTTTGTTCCGACAACATCATGATATCGATTTGTTTGACAAGCACCTTAATAGGGTGCCGCTTGATATGCCCATATCAACGAAGTCTTCCTTCTTTTATTATATCCTTGATTCTCACAACTCTTACTTTGTTTCTAGTGCACTTGCTATTAATTCTGTTTACCCGTATGTGGCTACACATTCACTATACATCCTCATTTTAGTTACCCTCAATTTGGTAATATGTTTCTTCTTATATACCCAACACTTACTACTGTAGAGTATGACGAGTCTTGTACCTGTGTGATAGAATTTTTCTTTCAATTTTAGAGAGGTTTTATGATTGCATAGAATCCTCATTTTTTTTTCTTTCATTTCAACTATATTTTTTTAATCTTTTGATTGACATCTTCATCACATTCCACGTCCATACGTAAGATTGCCAAATATTGAAATTGGGTACACAATGTGATAACCTTTTTGTCCCAGGTTACTTTGACTTTTTCAACTCCTGGGGCATTACTAAATCTAAAGTGCATATATTCTATCTTTGTCTTTCTAATTTTATTCTTCTTAACTTTTGATTTGGTACTCTATCGTTCAAGTTTTCTATCAAGACCTTCTCGTGTTTCATCAATCAGAACAATATCATTTGCGAACATCATACATCAATGTAAACCTTTTTATATATCCTTAGTCATTTTGTCCATAACTAGGATAAAAAGATTCCAACTTAGAGCGGATCCTTGGTGTAGCCCGATTTACACGGGAAGGCTTCTAACTCCTCTCACGAGGAGAAAATCTAGGCAGTCGCACTTTTGTACATGTCCCTGATAATGTTAATAAATCTACTGGGCACGATTTTATTTCTTAACACCCATTAAAGAACCTTTCTTGAGACTTGGTTAGACTTTTTCTAAATTGAGGAAAACTATTTGGAGATCTCTCTTCGGATCTCTGTATTTCTCTATTTAGGATTTAGTTAGGAAGATGAATTCCGTAGTCGATCTATTTGGCATGAATCCAAATTGGTTTCATGAGATCTTAGTATACTCTTAAAGTCTCATTTCCATACCTTTCTTCCACAACTTCAAAGTTTGATATATGAGCTTGATACATTTGTAGTTCTTATAATCTTGAATGTCTCATTTTCTCTTAAATAGTGGTATGATGATACTCTTTCTCCATTTAATTGGCATCTTTCCGGAGGTAATTGTTTTATTAAAGAGAAGAGTTAGTTAATTCACTCTCTTCTCATCCAAACACTTTCAGACTTTAATCGGGATGTTATTGGGATGATATATTTTTAACGTTCCTATTCTTCCCAACGTGAGGCATATTTCTAAAGAGGGAATTTTTTTGGGAGAACTCCACCTCTTGCCTATGGTCCCCTTCTGACTTCGCTATATTTTTTGGAATAAGATCATTGAATAGTAGTTCAAAATAACATTTTCACCGTTCTTAATTGTCCTCGTCCTGGATGTACTTCAATGGATTAATTAATCTAAATAGCTTTGTATTTTCATACCATAATAACGCCATAAAATGAACATGTATGCAAATGAACATTTTCAAAATTCTCTCATCAGAACCATATTGCATTAGAACTTCTGATCCACCAAATGACCATTACAATCAACCATTACATAAATGAAAGAAAAGGGAAAAATGGTCATAAAATTTGTTTTCCTCTTAACCTGTTATAGTGTTTTCATCAAAAAAGTACAAGTGGCTAATTGATTACTAGGATATGTATCTCATCAATATGGTAATGACCTTTTTTTTTTTTTGCTTGTATACTCAACTCAACTCAACTCAAGTTTTAGTCCCAAATTACTTTGGGTCAGCCATATGGATTTTCTTTCTCCACTCATGTCGATTTTGAGTTATCCCTTCAAAGATATTTATATAATTTAAATAATATTGAATTAGTTTTCTTTAAGTTAACGTAGATCTACCATGACCTTTTTTGTTTATGTTATGTTAATAATTTTTATTTTTCTTATGGAAGCTTCCTTATATTTATGTTTAATATGTTCAAATCATTTCAATTTTTCTTCAATTAATCTATAATTGTCACTTCTTTTACATTTTGTCTGATATATTCATTTCTAATTCTATATAATCTAGTATAATTACTCATCCATCTTCACATTCTCTTTTCAACAACACTTATTTTAGAAGTATGTTTTCTTTTTATTGTCTAATAGTCACTATCATATAATATTGCAAATCTTATACTTATATGATAAAATTTTCTTTTTAACTTTTGTGGAATCTTACAATCACATAGAATCCATATAACCAATTTCCACTTTTTTGAATTTACTTTAATTCCATAATTAACATCTTCATCGTATTTTCCATTGTTGGTGCAAATTTTTTTTTAAAACTGGATCAAGGATCAATCCAATCCGGTCCTCAATTGGCCAAAAAAATGAACTATTTTTATAATGGGTCCATCAAATGTCGATTCTAGCCCATTTTACTTGGCCCAATTGCATGGCCCATTGAGTATAAGTTTATTGGGCCAAGGTTAATGTTTAAATATGGCCTGGTCAACCTCCCTAGCCATATCAGCTGTCACCTCACCTTATCCTATTAATAAGATGGCATTGGGGATGTAAAAGGTCAAGACTTCATAAGTTGATCTTAAAGGTGACATTGGAAAGTGAAAGGGCATGGGAGAATAAAGAGACATGAGAGAATGAAGAGTCTCTCCAAGTATTAAATTCTTCCCTATCCTTTCATCTTCTCTCTTCCTTATAAAAGAGGGGCGACCAGCCAGAGGTACAGGGTTCATGCTATCGGCTCCTGCCAGTCCATTGTGTGCCATCAGCTCCATCCCACGCCTCAGCAGTAGCCAACACCAAGAGAAGAAGAGGAGGAGGAGGAGAAGAAGAAAGGTAAGGCACCATCTTTAGCCATATAGCCATTCATGTTCTCCGTTCCTTCTCCTCTCTACTATCTCCATCGGCCTCCTCTTAATCCCTTGTCTGGCCCTTCCTTTCTCCCCTGTCGACCTATCCTAAAGCCCTCTGCGCAGTCCCCTTTTGGTTTCTTAATAGGTGACCTACACAGTCCCGTCCCTTCACAACTCTTTAAAACCCCACCAGGAAAGAGGACGTACAAGATTGTGAGAACTATAAAGGTGTTACCGTACTATGCTCGTGTTAGACTATGAAATTATGGGAGAATGTTATAGAGAGGAGATTTAGAGAGTTTAATGAGATCTCAGGAAATTAATTTAGATTCTTGTCAAGTAGATCGACTATGGAGGCTATTTTTTATAGCTAAATCATCAGTAGAGAGATACAAAGACTTGAAAAGAGATCTTCATATGATTTTCTTCGATTTAGAAAAGTCTATGATCGAGTTCCAAGAGAGGTTCTTTGGTGGGTGTTAAGAAAGAAGATGATGTATAGTAGATTCATTAACTTCATCAAGGACATGTATGAGAGTGCGACTGCTCAAGTTTCCTTCCTAAGAGGTTGTCATGAGCCTTCCTTGTGTCACTCGGGTTACACCAAGGATCCGCTATAAGCCTGTATCTTTTTCTCCTAATTATGGATGAAATAACTAAATATTTACAAAAGAGTTTACCTTGGCGTATGATGTTTATAGATATTGTTTTAATTGATGGGACTCGAGAAAGTATGAACAAGAAACTTGAACGATAGAGATCCGTGTTAGAAGTTAATGGGGTGTTTGGTTGCATGATAATGAGCATTTTTATTTTAATTTTTAAAAATTGTAGTAAAAGTTTATTTTAAAAGTGTTTGGCATGTGTTACAATTTTTTATCTTAAAGAATTTTTTCACCCTCCTCCACGTGATGGAGAAAAAAAGAGGTATTGAGCATTTTTTTTTTCAAAAGGGCACAACCAATGCACATGGTCCACAAGCCTAACCCATGTGCTACATAAGTGACTTTTTATTTATGCACCAAACACCTTACCATCATTTCTAAAAATGATAATGTTTTTGCCAAACATTATATTTTTATAGTTTTTAATTTTAAAATTTGTCAAGTTTCAATGTGTGATATCATTTTTTATCATGAAACCATATAAAAAAATAAAATGCAACCAAACACCCCATAAGAGATTTAAAATTAACAGGACGAAGACATAATATATGCACTTCAAATTTTGCCAAATCCTGAGAGTTGAAAAGATCGAAGTAACCTTAGATAGAAATGTCCTTACACTGGGTACCCAATTTAAATATGTGAGGTCAATTTTACATATAGACGGAGAATGTGACGAAGATGTCAACTATATGATAAAAGTATGATAGCTGAAATGGAGACATGCGAAGAAAATTCTATGGGACCATAAAATTTCTCTAAAAATGAAAAAAATTCTATCGCATGACTCTAAGACTCTTCATGTTCTACGGTAGTGAGTGCTGAGCAATTAAGAAAAAATATACTATCAAATTGATTGTAGTTAAAATGTAGATGTTACGGTGGATGTGTGGCTACATACGGGTAGATGGAATTCGTAAGAAGTGCATTATAGATAAAGTGAGAGTTGTGTCAATCGTGAAAATTATAAGGGAGGGAAGACTTCATTGATTTGTACATATCAGGCAGTGCCCTCTTGAGACATCTGTCAAACAAGTTGAGACCTTGATGCTGCTGGCACAGAAGAGACTGAGAGGTAGGCTCCAGTTAACTTGGCGTAGACTTATCCAGTATGACTTGGAGGAACTAGGCATACGGGAGGAGTTAGCGAAGGATCGTGGTGAATAAATAAGGCGAATCCATGTAGCCGATTCCATACTTTTGGGACTAAGGCCTTGAGTTTGAGTTTGAGTTTGAGTTTGATTGCTATTTGCTAGGAAGTAGAATCCAATAAACAGGGATGGTTATGCTTGTTGAAGAGTTTGGAATTGGAGTAGGGACAAGGATTCCGGAATCGGAATCGGCTGATTCCTGGGAAGAGAATCGATTCCGGATCGGTCTAGAATCGTTTTTGTTTTTGAATTTTTTTTTCGTCAAAAAAATTCAAAAAATTCAGAAAAAATTCTAAAAAAATATGAAATGAGTTAGAATTTTTTTTAAAAATAACCAATGCATTCATCCATAGGACCACATCGAATAAATACTAATGAACTCCAATTGAAGACTTGAAGTTAAGTACATATTCCAATTCCATTGATTCAAAAATCAAAGAGATGATACATTATGAAAAAAAAATTACATCATATCAATCTACTACCAAAATCTAGGATATAAATATGGGTATTCCTCCTCTCCTCGCCGCGCTTCACGCTCCTCCTCGTGCCCGGTCTTGTATACTGTCCGGGACCATATCCATATGAAAATAATGCCGATGCCATGCTATCAAGGTCGTATGGATCGGACTGCGGGACGATCGGGACGTAAGCAGAGGATGGTGGAGCTGGTGGTGTAATCCACTGCTGGTCAACCTGGCCAAATGCTGGATACTGTGGCTCCTGTATATAAGAATCATGTGTATCCGAATCCAGCGTGTAATACGGCTTTGGAAGCCGTGAATCAGGAGACTCAGCTGCTGCTGATGGCTGCGTCGCTGGTATGCACTCCTCGTCATTATCACCTGAGGAGTTCAACCATCTCTGAAGTACCAGAAGGTCCGGAACCCAAAGTTTTTTTCAACTTTGCAAATCCTCCCATTTTCCGTGCAGTCACTTTTATTTTCGTTTTCCCCGGACTGCGAATGGGCTGGGTAGCGGCTGCTGGGACTGGAGCTGGAGCTGGGGCTAAAGCTGCAGGTGGCTGCTCCATAGCCGCGTGCGTAAGAAGGCCCTGCTGAGCACGAGAAGTAGATGGAGGTGGAGCCGAGCATCCTCCTCGGCTTCAACACCATCCAACTCTCCTTCGGCCCGTACGCGATCATCGGGATCAAACTCACCGTACGATCCCCGGCTTCCTCTCCTCTATCCGGAGGCAAGTGCGTACGCTCCTCCCGGAATATCGATCCATGTCCACCTCCTCGGGTGGTGGTGTGGCGGAGGAATGCCTCTCGCTCGTACGGACCACCCGCGAATCGTGCAAATCGTGCCTCGCCGATCTTCTCGTCGATCCTTGATGTTCTTTATGCGCGGCCTCGTATTTGTAATGACGAGAAGACCGGCTTCTCCGGCCGGTCCGAGGTCAACTTCGTTCCTCCTTTTCGTATGTATCATGTTGAATGTACTCCAGTTCCTCTCACAATGGGAGGAACTGGTGCTCTGGCTGAGTATCCTGATACCGATGGCAGCAAGTAGATTCCATCCACTCATGGTGTTCACCTGAACCCACCACTCAGCTGCAAGAAAAAACAAGAAGAGAAAAGGTAAAGAATTAGCCCATCATCTACCATAACTTATATGAAAAGAAAATAAAATCTTCATCAAGCTATTACTATACCAGGTGACACTTTGTCAACTGAATATTTCAGATCAGCATCTGAGTATACGCCGACCCTCATCTTATACTTCTGCATCTGAAAATTTTATAAAAAAAACATTAGTTGCCTGGTAAGGCTACTCCAAGGTATTGAATGAACTCTAACTTACTTCTATCTCAGCCTCTATCCTGTCCTGCTGAGATCGGCACAGACGCTGAATAACAGCAAGTGTACCCCGCATCACCTCGTTGTCGTTCACCACCTGTCCTCCATATTGGATGCGGGGGTTCAAAAAATATCCTGCAAGATTTTATTAGTTAACACTGTGCATATAAGACAATTATTCAGCAAAAATAATTTTTTAACCAAGTTACCTGCAGCATGGACATCGTGGTGCAAGGTCTTGTCCCATCGGTCATCTATGATCTTCCACCACTTTTTGTAACCTCTGAGATTTTTTTCTTTTATTTTCAGCTTTGCTCGGTCCATGGCATCATACAACGTGCCCATCTGGTCCCTGTCATATGGGTCTACTAACCTCAAGACAACTACCAGTGGCTCAATGATTGCCAAGTAGTAGGCAATCCTCTCCTAAAATGTCTTGTCAGTGATCTGCTTCTCAGACCTGACAAGAATCTCCAACTGATCTTTCTTGTCGTACGGGTTGTCCACCATATAGTTGTAATACTCATCGGACCGCGTGAACCTAACCAATGCATGCACATGCCGGTGTAGACTCTCCAACGCAATGAAATTCGTAGCAAATCGAGTCGGACCGGGCCTAACAAGATCGTGCCCTCCTGTGTGTGATCTCATGATATGTAGCAGGCGGGGATGCGAATAAATAAAAGATGTGATCGTCTGCGCCTACCTGACAAGTGTGGATACACCCTCCTCCTTGCCTATATCCTCTAATATGAGATCTATGGAATGTGCTGCGCAGGGCACCCAGAAGATGTGCTTCCTCTTCTCCATCAACTTCCTCCCACCGCCTTATATGATGGTTCGTTGTCAGTGACAACCTGAACCACATTGTCCTCCCCGATCTCCTCCACCACCCCATCCATCAGAGAAAAAATGAAGTCGGCATTTTTTATCTTTCTAGAAGCATCTACCGACTTCAAGAATGTTGTCCCCTCAGAACAGTACACCAAGAAGTTTATTATACTCCTCTTGGTGATACCTGTCCACCATCGCACATAATTGTGCAACCCCTCTCCTTCCACACCAACTTAAATCCATCCATCCACTCTTTCAACTCTTGGACCTCCTCATCCAAGCCAGCGCCGTATATGTGTCTGCTGCCCGGGGATTGCAAACCCGGTCCAGCCTCACCCACGGCATCCACCATCGTCTGGAAGTAGGGGCTGGTGGCTGCATGTGCTGGGATGCCTACATCAAGTTAAAAAAATTTGGGATCGGTAAAATTAAGTTTAAGTAAATAAAACACACATAATGTCAATTTTAATTTAAAATGTGATACCTGCATGTAAAAACCATTTCACAATGTGGCGAACGGCTCTCTTTGCAGCCGTTCCTGTTGCCTTCACTCCTTTCATTGCATGTTTAATCCCCATCTGCCCAACAATCTGTTTCCTAAATAAATACTCGTCACTCGGTGTAAATCGAGTGCTGGTAGAAGTAGATCGGCGGTATGGCTCCTGTTTCCTGGGGTCAGGCTCTCGGTCCCGGGTAGGGTGAGCCGATGCTGATCGGCCCAAAGCTGGGTCAACTCTGGACCCAGACCCTTCTGCTCCCCTCCTCCTGTCCTCCTCCTCAGCAAATGCACGCTTGCTAGCGTGCCTAGCACGTCTAAGCTCGGAGTCTGTGGACTCGTCCTCGCTCTCTGGCTCCGGCTCAGCTGGTGCCTTCCCCTTGCCTTTCTCTTTCTAGGTAGGCAAATCGCGGTCCCTCCTCCTCTGGAGTAGCTCGTCGTGCAACTCCTCCCTCTGTTCGATCATAACAGCCCGTTGAGAGGCTCTACCTGTCATGTAGCCTCTCATCTCCTCACTCTTCTCCCTGGGCACCTTGTCACATTTCTTGACATTCCCACCTGTTTCGGCAATATGTTGTTTCAGCCGGAACACCCCCCGTTCATCTCCTTTCCACACCATTTGCACTGTGCCCTCTTCCTGACTGGGTCTACTATCTGCCTGTGTTCCCAACCCACGTCGGAAGCACGTCTTTAATCTTTGCCGCATCACCTTGATCGGCCATTGCTTATATCTGCAAAAATTGTAAAAATGCACTAAAAATGATTAGATAACATAAAAATTGATTTAGACGCTGTTCGGGAAGCAGACAAACCAAGTAACACACCATTCAGTATATTTAAAGGGTTACGTATTTGCCGGAAATGGTCGTAAATTAACGTACGGGATATACGGAATTTTTCCCGTGCAAAATGGACTTAAACGGATAGTTCAAAACTTGGACGGACTTGTTCGGTCGGAAATCACAACGTTTAATGACGCTCGGACTCGTCGGAAACGCGTAAGAATGGACGTACGAAGTTTTCGGCGAAGAAATCTTACCAAAAACCTTACAAAGATCGAAGAAGAGGTTGATTCGAGGCCGGTCCGAGCTTGAATCGGCGGAATCCTTTGAAGACGTTGCTTGGAATCACCGGAATCACCGGAATCGCCGCCGGAATCGCCGGAATCGGTGGAATCGGGCCGGAATCGATGTTTGGATCGACGGAATCGGCCGGAATCGACGCTGGCAGCTGGGATCGAGGCCGGAATTGCCGGAATCGCGCCGGAATCGCCGGATCCAGCTTCTGCCGCCGCGGGATCGACAGAATCGACCCCCGCGGGTCGATTCCGGCCCTAAAAGGGCCCTTTTAGGGCCGGAATCGGTTCGATTCCCGGTCCAGAATCGAACCGGGAATCGAACCGGGCCGGTTGACCCGGTCTTCTGAAGGGATCGACTGATTCCACAAGGTCGATTCCGACCGATTCCAGGTGATTCATACCGATTCTGTGGAATTCTTCCCGGAATCGGTCCGTCAGCCAGGAATCCACCGATCCGATTCCGGAATCGGTCGGAATCGGACCGATTCCGCCGATTCTGCAATCCATGAGTGGGGATGACTGCTTTAATACTATATCTGTTTTAGAGATGTTAATTTCAGGAGTGGATGTCAGTTGGGCAAACATTGTGTGGAAAAAGAAAGCATTACTGAAATCAATATATTCCTAAGAAAAATTGCAAAAGGGAGATTGCACATAACAGATAGATTGACACTTGGTTTACATATTCACAACTTCAGTGTTACGTCTTCTGTAGGTCATGCATAGAGGATCAAGCTCAGTTGTTTTCTAACTATGGTCTCATTTAGGTTTATGGGAAATATGCTTGAGATTACTGTGCAAATCTCTATGATAAGGGCAAATCTTACTTGATTCATTTATCAATTAGCCCTTACAAATTCTTGAAGTGATAGAATTTTACATTTAGTAACCCTTTCTGCTAGCCTTGATATGTAGTATCAGGAGGACACAAAACAAAAGACATTTTGAGCATGGTATGCCGGGTCGGCGACCCGGTCGCCCGGGTCGCCCGACCCGGCCGGATTCCGGGCCGACCGGCCCGGAATCGACCCTGCCGGGCCGACTCCAAGCCGGCCCGGCGGCTCGCGCGACCCGGCTTCGGGTCGCGCGGCCCCGGCGACCCGGCCGACCGGGTCGCGTGGTCCCGCCGCCCCCCCACTAACCTGTTAGTGGGGGGGGTTAGTGAGGGGCTTCCCCCCCCCCCCCCCCCCAGAGAGTTAGTGGGGGGGACTTTTCCACTAACCCTCACCATTTACCCAAATTGCCCCCCGCCGCAGGGGGCTATAAATAGCCCCGAGGGAGGGTTCAACTCATCGAGTCTCGACTCCACACCTCGCCTCCTCCCCGCCCTGGTTGATCACCACTTTCGGTCTTCTTCTCTCCTCGATCACTTTCGGTCTCCCCCTCCTCGGCGATCACTCTTTCGGTCATCACCGGTCGACGGCTCGTCCCTCCACTCGATTCTCACCCCTCGCTCGGATAGTTTCCGCTCCACTGATGTCGTTCACACCCAAGCGTTATTTTTGACACGTCAACGCGGTTTCTTTGTCATTAAATTTTATTTCGTGTTATTTATTGTGTGGATTATTTTTTTAACATGTCTTCCCCAAGCCGTGAGACTTCCCGCTCCGCCGGAATGACCTGGCTCGTTGCACGGTCGTGTCGATGGAGCGAAAGGAAAGTAAAATGCGAGTATTGCGACAAAGTTATACGGTGGAACTTACCGCTAAAGCATCATCAGCCGGTATCGAGAGATGTTGCACCGTGCGTACGGACTCCGCACGAGGTAAGAGCCCGATTTAGGACGGCATCTTGATCCTTAGAAAGATCGAAGGAGCTTCGAAGAGGCATCGAGGACACCGTGCGTGAAGAAATTGCGGAACCCGCCAGACGTTCGCTACACGTATACGGCACGGACAAGAGAGACCGAGAAGAAGTGAATACCAAGATATTGACGAAGGTATGTAATAATTAATATTTGATATTTTACAAAAATATACGTATTTAACATAGCAAACGGATGACTTACGAGAGCCGTGGAGAGCAAGCCGAAGGTCATTCGCCGACGAAGACATGTATCGACGTACCGGGCGGTTTATAGGTCAAGGTTACGCGGTGGGAGTGGACGTGGAAGTGAAAGCGGAGAGGATCAAATCCGGACCTTGAACAACAAGTGCACGATCTCACCGGGATGACGACCGGCGATTATTTTATAGATCCGGTCATCGCGCGACCGCGTCAAAGGCAAACCACCATCAACACGGCATTAAAGAACTTGAAATTGTGCGAGGAGAAGATCGGGCGGGCAACTTCCGGATGGTTCTTTCATAGTAGTATACCAGTATGACTGAAGGGGCCTTATTATGAGTCCGTGATTGACACGATAGCGAGACGTTGGTCGGGGGGTGCGGGACCAACCCCAAAGGAGATATACAACACATATCTTCCATTGGAGATAGTGACATTAGAGAATATGTCGAGACGTTCGAACGTATGCAGGACGAACGTGGGCACATTGATGACCGATGGTTGGACGAGGTTAGTCCTTTTGAGCGTAAAATTGTGATACGGAAATTTTTATGTTTTGAAAGTGATTTTCTTCTTAAACAAAAAAAGAGGATCTCACCACTTTCTTTTTTCTTGTGGTCCCCCACTTTATTTGGTCATGTGCGGTGGTTACTCTTTTTTGTAATCACATCCCTCCAAACATGATAATTTTATGTCATGAGTTGGTTTACTTTTTATTTTAATACAATTTTTTATCATGAAAGTGTACAAAAAATTATCATGCAACCAAACACCCCATTAGTAACCCTTTCTGCTAGCCTTGATATGTAGTATCAGGAGGACACAAAACAAAAGACATTTTGAGGACCATTTTTAACAACAGGTCATATCCTTTTTTCAACTTTCCGTTTGCTGCAAGATTGAGTGGTCGCTGCTAGCTTAAACATCAGCATCTCATTATTAGCTCATTTCTCTCATATGTAAGGTTTTTCTACTTGCTATATTTTGTCCTCGCTTGCATCTCGATGTGGTGAGGAGTAATGAAAGGTGTTTGGGTATTTTATACTCCTGTGGAGTTTTTTGTTTGCTCAGTGCGATCTATCTCTTAATTAGATTTTTTTATTTTCTCTTTATCAGTAAGTATTTCTACCCATTCTTTTGTTTTTGCTGGTAACCTTCTAAACAATTAGTATTTTAATTCTGAAGACAAAAAATAGCTAATTTAAGTAGTAATAAGAAACATGCAAGATGAAGGGGGTGATGATGAGTATTTGGATTTTGATTTTGGTAGTGCTTTGTGTTGAATGTTGAATATCCTCTTATTTGTCACGATGAGTTTACTAGGCTCAAGCATCCTCAGTTTCTTTTCTTCTGAGAAATGTCTTGGATTTCTGTCTTATAAATTTATATTACTGTACACCTTCGACCTTAAGGGACTTGATCAAAAATAGTAATATGCTATATGAAATATTTGCATTTTATTTTTTCTAGGTTTGCTTCTAGATTATTGTGATTTATTTTTTTATGTTTTTTGTTGTTTCTTTATATTAATTCATTAATGATATTGATATTTTACAGGCAGAGTCTTTTCAGGAATCAACCCTCCAAGGTTACTTAGCTTATGTCTTGGAGTACTTGGACAGCATTTTGAGGATGTTGTCAGTCATTTAACTGAGATCTCTGTGATATTGCCAACTAATATCAAGGTGCTATGAAGAAATAAAAACTAAACTCTTAGGCTTGTAGCATGCTTCTTTGTCTACATAAGTACATATAAATACATATTGTCTTTGCATTTACATGCATGCAAATGACATGATTAGCTGGATGGAGCAAAAGTCAGCTGAGAGAGAGAGAGAGAGAGAGAGAGAGAGAGAGAGAGAGAGGGAGAGCGGGAGAGCGGGAGAGAGAGAGAGAGAGAGAGAGAGAGAGAGAGAGAGAGAGAGAGAGGGAGAGAGAGAGAGAGGGAGGGAGAGAGGGAGAGAGAGGGAGAGAGGGAGAGAGGGAGAGAGGGAGAGAGAGAGAGAGAGAGGGAGAGAGGGAGAGAGGGAGAGAGGGAGAGAGAGAGAGAGAGAGAGAGAGAGAGAGAGAGAGTTGTTTTAAAACCTCAGTTATTTTGAAGATATTGTCAAAGTTGAATGTTACATGCTTTATGGATGCCTTCTCTTCTAGATGCCTTATTTTTTATTGGATGTCAGCATAACTTCAGTGTGATATTATGTTGGTTCAAATGATCCGTCTTCTGAATCTAAAAAGCTACTACTTTGCTAAAGTAATATGACTCCAAGCAGCTTAGAAACAAACAACTGGGGATTGCATGCTAATGGACAATCATGGGTATGTGTGTTCAAGGAGTATCAATTCATATCTTGGGTTCATCTCGGTCAATAACGAGGGAAGAGATCTCAAAGGCATAATTCTTTAAAATGTTGAGAAATATGCTCACTTTGCACACACATTGATGAAAGTTGATTATCCAAAAGCAAGATAGCAATACGAAGATTTTTTTGAAGGTGGTGCCAATACTGAATATCAAAATTCATTAATATTAAAAATAGAGATACAAAGATAGATTAAGCATATGAAGATAGTACCAAAAAATAATAAAGAGTTGAAACAGAAAAATTTCTACTTCTCTCAAAAAAGAGAAGCAATTGCAAATATAGTTGAACTTTCCGAATGTAGATAACTAAACACTTCATGGGGTAGAGAAAGAGATTCTACTATTCTATAGTGTCTGTTACTGTTAAAACCCCAGTTCAAAAGAAATTGCATTGCATCAATTAGAAGTTGAAAATCACAATTATTAGACTTATGAAAAGCTATCCACGCACTTTGTGTTATGCCACATTCCAGATATAGATAGTTCATGCTCTCTTATCTAATTTTACAAATCACAAATTCTTCCTTGGTTACACATAATCTGATGGATTCTGTCTATTGTCGACAGTATCTTTTTGACTATCTTTGATAGGAAAAGTTGAATTTTGATTGGCTGGTTTTTATTTCAAACTTTAGAAGAACAATTGTTGGCACCAAATTTTATACACAAAAAGAAAGCAGAGATGTGGAATCCATTTCCACTCAAGACATTTTAGTATTCAAATTCTGAACCAATTGGGATTCAAATCCTAATCAAGCTAGGACCCTAAAAATCTTAATCATATTAGGGTGTCAAATCCTATGTTATCACAGGTGATCACCTTGGGAGCCTAGGCACTAAGGCGAGGCGAGACGATGCCTCAGCATCTCACCTAGCCCGCGACCACCTCAGGCAGTCACCTTTTCTGCCTCGGCCACCTTGACCGCCTAGACCACCTCAAATGGATATACTTTTCTACTCTTTATTTATAAATTTATTTTTTGGTTTGTTGTTAGTTCAACTTAAGACCATATCTTATCTATTGTATTTCATTTCTTTTTAAATCAATGAAATAGTGACATTGTGTAACATTTATAAAAACTTAAGATAAAATAAGACAAAAACTTGAGAATTATTGTTCAATTATTGTTACTTCTATGTTATTTTATAATTATTAATGCACTTCCATGCATGTTTTAGAATTATTGTTCAATTGTTATCACTTGACATATTAATGTACTTTAATTGTTGTTTCAAATTCCAGTACCATAGAAAAGGTACGTCTTTCCTACAATTTTGATGTAATTTCTACATTTTGACTACATAAGCCTCCTTCACCTCGGTCGCCGCATGCCTCTGACTACATAGGTCAAATCCTAACAAATTGGGATCTCTAACTCCATTACAATGTGGATACTGGATCCAACTTCAATTGTAGGTCTTTTTGACTTTCTTCGATTGGAAAAGTTGAAATTTGATTGGCAGGTTTTTATTTCAAACTTTAGAAGAACAATTGTTGGCGCCAAATTTTGTAAAAAAAAAGCAGAGATGTGGAATCCATTTCCACTCAAGACATTTTAGGATTCAAATTCTAAACCAATTGGGATCCAAATCCTAATCAAGCTAGGATCCTAAAAATCCTAATCATATTAGGGTGTCAAATCCTAAACAAATTGGGATCTCAAACTCCATTACAATGTGGATACTAGATCCAACTTCAATTGGAGGCCTTACCTGTCTGGGAACATGGGGCTATCAGCTACCTGTTTGGGAGACTCCACAGACCTGGAAATCAGCAAATTTGGAAAATCTCAGAAATCTGTACATTGCAGTCCAATAAATCAGTGAATTTCAGTGGCTTATACACCTTGGAAAGTGTTTGAAAAGAGGACATACACCTGGAATTCGAAATACCAGTCCAAAAACCAGAAAATATAGACTTCCACAAGTCTATATGTTGCAGAAAATCAGCAAGCTAGAGAAGCCTCCCCCTAAGCGCATGCCCATCCAGTGGCCAGGCAGAACCTTGGACCTGTCAGGTCTGAGGATGTCAAAAGCAGTAGACATAGGCTGGTGCAAGGCCGATGGTCAAGCAAAGAAGCCGTAGCCCCTACACACATGCCTAACTGAGGATCAAAGATGGCACGATTAGTCAATATAAAATATTTCAGACATGCCAGGTCCAAACATGGCAAGAACAGAAAAAAACAGGGAATTGTCTTACTCCTTGGCAACCGATGAAAGGAGAAGCAATAGGGAAATGACTCCACTCAAATCCTAACTCCAATTGGATTCAAATCCTGATCAAACAGGATTTCAATCCTATACAAATTAGGATTAAAATCCTAATTGAACTAGGATTGCAATTCCTACTCCATATGGGATTCCAAATCCGAACCAAATTAGGATCTCAAGTCCTAATCAAGTTGGGATCTCAAGGCCCACTCCACTTCAACGAGGTGTGCGACTCCAATTAGTTTGGAGTCCACAACCACTTCAAGTAGGAGTGCCACTCCAATTAGGACCACCACAGGTCCATGAAATCAGCAAATTCTGGAAGCTTATGTATTATGGAAGTCGGTGAAGAGAAAAACAAATGCCTGGGCTCTGAGAAACAAACCTGGAAATCAGCTAACATGGGGGTTTTATTTTAAGAAATCCATATGTTGCAGAAGCTGAGAAGGGAATTATCAGAGCCAATTATCAACAAAAGGGGGAAAACACCCGTCTGTATGCATGCTTAGCCAATGGACAAATAGAAGACTCAGTATACCACAAGTCTTAAGCAAACAATGACAACAAGAAAATGATGAAGACAGGTATACCACCTTGCTGATCCAAAAGAAGCCCCTTATCTGATCCTGTCCCAGTTAATAAGGGAGGATCAGATGGAGAACCTGTCTGCTCAACCTTCAGTCAGTGACCCAATGTTGACACCTGAAATTTTCAGAATTTTTAAAAGCAGCGGTTCAGTTAGCATGTGGGGTAATTGACTTAGAATCAATCGAATTCAATTTCTAATTGAGCTATAAGGTCCAACTCTCAATTTAGACTTATAATTGATGCCCACTTTATGTTTAATCCATTGAGAATTGACTCAAATTAAAGCCTGTTTTTGCAACCCACTCCCCATTCAGTGTGCTGTATTTTTGTTACAAAATGGGCCTATGAAGTGCCAATTTCGTAGCCCATCTCCTATACATTTATTGGGCTGCATTTTTATTCCAAAACAGCCCATTTTATTGCTAATTAAACCCATCTTAGCCATAAACCGCATCAGCAACGTCCCATCACCGGACCTATCCTTGGAATCTTCCCACTCCCTCGTGATCGCAGGCTTTGCATTGATGGCATTGGGGTTATTAAATGCTGCCCTTGGAGGATGGGAAGGCATTAAGGTCATTAAACCCCTTTTTAAAGCCAGCCACCCTTGGAGGATGAAGAGACACTTGGGGTCATTAATCCCCCTCCTAAAGTAAGCCGCCTAGGGAGAATGGAGGGGTGCTGTGCATGGGGGGAGCCCAAGGGTTACTTTGATCACCCCTTCATCTTTCCTTGCTCCACCATAAAAAGGTACCATAGGCCATCCTCAAGGGGAATTTTCTTTGGGTTTTTTCGATGGAGCTGGGAGAAGAAGCTGCCTAAGAAGGGGGGGGGGAGGGCTACTCCCTCCCCAGTCCCCATGCTGCTGTGCTTCTTGGCAGCTGATGTAGAAGCTTTCTCCTCCTCAACCCGTTGCTACCTGATGTCGATGCTGCTGCTATTGCTGCTGAAGATGCTGCTGGTCCCTGCATCCATGCTGCTACAGATGCTGCTGATGCTGCTGCTGTTGCATCGTGTTGCTGATGCTGAAGTCACCTCTCCATCCTCCTGCTGCTGCAGTGGCGGCATTTCCTGTTGCTGCAACTTCTGCTGATGCCGAAGGCACCTCCCCATATTGCTGCGGCCTGTGCTGAGGTTGCTGATACTCCTGGCTCCTGCTGCACACCAGGAAGAGCACATAGTAGACTAAGGAGATGAAGCTGATGCCACATCTGGCCCTCCCCATACTGTTATGATGCTGCTACTCCTGTTGGTGCACTGCTGTTGCTGATGTTGCACATCGAGAAGAGAAGATGGGAGAAGATGGGCCGAAGCCCTCTCCCTATCCCCTATATGCTGTCCATCATGGGAAGAGAAAGAAGCGAAGAAGAAGAAGAGGTCTCTGAGACTCCCGGTTGCAACCCCTATTTCATCTCAAATCAGATCCTGTTTCAGCCATATACAGGGTCTAAATTCTTTGTTGCAGTTCAAAAGATCTGTCAAGACATCATGCTTAGCCATCAGTGCTAGCAGCCAGAAATGGGCATAAACCTGGCTGGCCAATTAAACCTGCCAATCAGCGCAGAGAACAGAAAATTTAAGGTCAGAAACTTGACCAGAACAAACTGGCAGCAACTGGCATGTATAAGGAGACTGTCTGATCAATGGACAGCAAGACCGATAGCAGGTTATGAAGCTCGGAAAACATGGTTGCAAGCCTATAATGCTTAAAACCGATGATGACAACAAGCCATCAAGGCCCAACGAAGATCAAGCAGATTGACCGAATGTGCCGTCAAGGCCTGGGATAGCTTCAGCAGGCCATTGGACAAAAAAAGAAAGAGACAACTTAAATCCACTGGAACTTGAATAAAAAAAAGATTTATCAGAATCTTAGACGTTCAAAACAAGAAAAGGGTGGGGAACCATGGCAGTATGGCCTTACCCATCTTCATGTACATCAAATGGATCTAAGCAATAGAAATATCATGTTCAATGTCACCTATGGTATCAAAGGGAGATCATACATCCCCACGGGCTTAATGGAATGCAAAGAACAAGAAGAAATTTGAAAATCAAAATCTTGGATGCAAGACGGCATAGTGGAACCAGGCTAAAGGTTTCTAAAATGAAATTAGAATGCTTAAAATGAAATAAAAGAGACTAAAATGAAGCAAACCAGACTCAAGCATTCAAAATGGGCCCGAACTGGCCCAAAACACATTGAACTAGTCTCATTCCGGCTTGAACTGGCTGGACTGTTGGCGAACTGGGTTGAACTAGTTGAGAACTGGCTTGAATTGACATAGGCTTGTCGGACTAGCTGGTTAGACCGGTTGCCGGCCGGACTGGCTTAACTTAATTGGGCTGGGGTTGTAGCGTGCTGCAGGCCACGGGATCATGGGGTGTAGTGAAAGCATCCCATCGGTGGTGGTTGGAGGGGGGTCATGGACACCATGGTATGCCGGGTCGCGACCCGGGTCGCGATCCGGCCCCGACCCGGTCGGGTTTGGCCCCGACCGGCCCGGTCGCGACCCGGTCGGGCCGACTCCCCCGGCCGGGTCGCGGGGTCGCGGCCGGGTCGCGCGAGTCGCGCGACCCGGCCCGACCGGGTCGCGCGACCCGGTCCGCAACCCGGTCGCGACCGTTGCCGCGACCGTCGGCGCAACGGTCATTCGACCGTCGCCTAACGGTCGTGGGGGGCCGCGCCCCCCCATTCAGCCCTCGGGGGCTATTTAAAGCCCCGGGGGCTCCCTTACTCCCACCCCCCACTCTCACTCTAAACCTCTCATTTTTGCTCTCATCGCTCTCATTGCTCTCATTTTGTTCCTCATTTACTTAATTATTTCATTAAGCATTTCATTAGTTCATTTAGTTCATTTATTTAACTTTTGTTTCATTGATTAGTTAGTTAAGTAGTTTCTTCTTTTTAATACTTATTTGCTTACTTACATAGTTAGTTAGCTAGAAGATTAGTTAGATATTTAGTTTAGTAGTTACTTAATACATCATTAGTTGGAAGGTATAGTTAATTACTTACTTGATCATATAATTAGTTGAGCATTATTTTTACATAATTAAAAGTATACTTACATTAGTAGTCACTAATTAACGTCATTAACTTTTTAAATAATTAATTACTTACTTAAGTAATTATTTAATTACAAAAATGTCTTCTCCAAGCCAAACAACCCAAACTACCGGCGCGACCCGGAGTGATCCGGCTTGGTTGCATTGCAACTTGATCTCCATGGCGGAGAGAAAAGTGCGATGTAAATATTGCGACAAAGTAATATTCGGTGGTATTTATCGTTTAAAATTTTATCTTGCGACGTGAAGGGAAACGTTCTTCCTTGCACACGGACTCCGCCGGAGGTCAGAGCTCAATTTCGTAGGCACCTACAAGCGATGGAGCAAACGAAGGGAACTAGCAAACGGCGTAAGAAGACCGTCCGAGAAGAATTGCAACAACCGGGGAGACGTTCCGTACGCATTTACGGGACCAGACAAGAGAGGCCGGATATTTTTGGAGACGAAGAGTACGAAGGTATGGGAGGTGTTACTCGTAAACGTTGTTCATTCTTCTATTTTAAAGGATAATTAAGTAGTTAAATACTTAAATGTTTCTTAAATAGATGAACTCTCACGGGGAATGGAAGCAAGTCGAAGATCATTCGCCGAGGAAGAGTTCTATAGACGCACCGGCCGAATGATGGGTCAAGGGTTTGGAAGTGGGAGTGGTCGAGGAAGCAGAAGAGGATCTAACAACCAACCGCAAGATGAGGTTCATGATCTCACACAAGACGACGACCCGGCAGTAGGTCTCGTGGATCCCGTAATCACCAGACCACGACAACGTCAAACGACAATCACGACAGCGATGAAGAACCTCAAATTATGTAAGGAAAGGATTGACCGGGCAACGTCAAGGTGGTTCTTTCACCACAGTATCCCGGCAAATGCCGCGAAGGGACCATACTACGAGAACATAATCGACACGATCGCAGGCGTCGGGAGGGGAGTGCCTGGTCCAAACCCAAAGGAGATATACAATGTATATCTTCCTATGGAGGTGCAAGAAACAAAGAAGTACGTGGCATCATTTGAACGCATATGGGAGGAACGAGATTGCACGTTAATGACCGACGGATGGACCGGTAATTAAATTTTATTTTACTTATTTATATTAGATGTATAAACATTCTTTTTGGTATAACTTAGTTAATGTCTTATACTTAACAGGTATAACTAGGAAGACAATGATCAATTTCTTAGTGTACAGTCAAGCCGGCACGATCTTTTGGAAGTCGGTCGACGCATCAGGACAGGTAAATAATGCGGAGTATCTTTACCAATTGATAGATTGAGTGATAAAAGAAATAAGAGAGAGCCGGGTAGTTCAAGTAGTCACAGACAATGCGGCCGCATACAAAGCGGCCGGTCAGATGCTTATGGTCAAAAGACCAAAGTTGTATTGGACACCCTGTTCCGCCCACTCTTTAGACTTTATGTTGGAGGATATATGCAAGGATCCTCAAATAGACAGGGTAGTTAAGCTAGCCCAGTTTATTTCTTCATTTATTTATAACCACAACTTTGTCGTTGCGCTTATGAGGGAACACACCAAGGGGCGAGAGGTGTTACGGCCCGGTGCAACCCGGTGCGCCTCGCAGTATATTTCCTTAGAAAGGTTATTGAGTCAAAGGAGAGCGCTAACTCACATGGTCATTTCACCGGAGTGGGGTAGTTGGATGGCTGGATGTAACCCATGGGATAAGAGAAAGGGGAGAAAAGTAGAAGAGACAATAGAGAGTGGAGATTTTTGGAAAGTTGTGAAGAAGACATTAGACATCGTCCAACCCATAGTGAAGGTACTAAGGATAGTTGACGGAGATAGAAAAGCGAACGTGGGGTATTTATTCGATGCGGTTGAGAGAGCGAAGGAAGAAATCTCCAAGACCGTGTCCGACTTCGCCAAGTGGTGGGATATTATAGATCGTCGGCGGGAACGTACATTACATCAACCCATACGTACGACAGATAAATTTTCTTAAGCATTTACTCAACTTTTTATTAATCAAAGTTATGTATAAGTTGTTTACTAATACTATTTGGTTCGTAGGTTACTTTTTCAACCCAAGATACTGCTATAGTCTACATTTCAAGGCGACGAACGAGCTATTAGATGACGTGAAGAGCGTCATCCGACGGATGCTTGGTGACGACGACCGGGCTATTATCGCTTGCAACAAGATGTATGATTACAGAATGCGGAGTTTTCACTTTGGAACGAGCAGAGTTGAACGAGCTGTGATGCTATTAAGTCCGGGTACGTAGATAATAATGTAATCGAAAGTAGAATTGTTTTTCATCAAATAATTAATCAAAGTTTACTTAGATAATAATGTAAGACATTCAATTTATGTAGCTGATTGGTAGATGGACCATGGTAAAGGACCAGGGTACGAGGACTTGGCGGTCGGAGGCATGATGGTCCGAAGTCAAACCACTTCGGCTTCGAGGCCGCGAGCGAAATTGGTCTACATTCAGCTTGATTCACACAAAGCAAAGAAATAGGTTGACATCAAGGAGGCTTGAAGACCTCGTGTATTGTCACTACAACATGAGGTTAAAGTTGAGGAATTTGGAGAGAATGAAGCAGAACCAGATGGAACAAAGAGTTGGATATCACAGGCGGCGGGACGTTCGGTCGACGAGCCGCAAATTGAAGAGGAGGACATCGATTTGGATGAAATATTTTACGAGAAGAACTCCTTAGAAGGTTGGGTCAACGACCGAGAAGGGTTGGGAGAACCGGAGTTCAACCCCCAAGACCGACAATGGGCCGAAGGAGTGCTCGACGATGTCCCTTTGGCCGAAGAATTCCAGATCTCTCCCTCACTAGCAAAGCGCCAGAGGACCGGAGAAGGAACTAGTCAAGGTACGCAAAGTAGGCGAAAAGGTAAACAAGTTATGACTGATCCTTTTGATATTGCAGATGCTGATTCGGTCGAAGACGATCGAGAAGATACGCTGGAGCCAAACATCCGAGTGCAGTACCAGACGTCCGAGGATTCGTCGTCAAAGAGTAGCAGCGATGATGGTGCTGAATACGGGGGCGCGAACACTTTACAAGTACAAAGGACCTCAGATCCTCCCATATCTCCTACAACGTCGTTACGTTTTACCGGCGAGGAGCAATATACTCATGCGACCCAAGATACCGATCATGGTGGAAGGCCACAAGGTAGAGGAGGTCATCGTAGCCATGGAGTTGGAGCGAGAATACCACGATGTCTCCGACTATGTGTATGATTCATCCCAAGGCTCTTGGTTCCCTACATACGATCAAGAGTATTGTGGAATGAATTATGTGGAGTCATCGGATACTTCGATCCAATCGACCTATAGTTATGGTGACTCGTTTGGATCAAGTCTTAGGATAGTTTCCGAGGGAGACGAATATGATCGTCGTATGTGTACGTATCGAGCTTTGTACTCAACCCAAATGACATCGGGAGAGTACATCAACTACCTACAAAGTGTAGAACACATCACGTTGGAATAAAATTGATGCATTATTTATTTAAATCATGTCATTTAATTTATCCAATTTTTCTGTATTTTTTCAGATTTTATTTTGTATTTTTCTTATTTTTTTAAATTTTTCAAATTTTTTTTTTTAAAAAAGGGGTTGCGACCCGGTCGCGACCGGGTTGGCCTGGGGTCCCGCGACCCGGTCGCAACCCACGACCCCTCCCTCCTTGATGGACACTAAAGGCATCCCTGCTATCGCATGAAGAGAGACATCCCAAGTGGGGGCTTTGAGGCATCTCCTTTCAACATCCGCGGTGGGTGCGTGGTGCAGATCATGGAAATCTGTGTCGGGACTTGGGTCACGACTCGGGCCTGACCCGGCCGGAAATTGTTGTGCCCGATCGCGACCCGGTCGGCCCGACCCATCGGCTGGGTCATGGCTGGGTCATGTGACCCCACCTGCAATGGACCGTTGCCAGCAGCTGGGGGGGGGCTTAACCCCCCTCCTATCCAGCCCCTTGAGGTTCTCTCATTCTCCTCACACCTCACTCTTGCTCACAAATGCTCTTGACTCTCAATTTTTGGCTCTCAATTTTTGCTCTCTTCTTTTCTTAATTACTTTATTAGTTCATTAAATATTTGTTTCTTTTATTTTTTTAAGTTAGTTTATTAGTTAATAGTTAGTTAGTACTTATGTAATTAGATATTCAACTAGTTTATTAACTAGTTCATCATTTGCTTAATTAAGTTGCCAATTACTTAATTAGGAACTTAATTAGTTATTTCATTATTATTTTAGTTTTAAATAGTTAATAGTTATTTAGTTAAGTTAATTAGATATTTAAGTAGTTTACTCAATAGTTCATTAATTACTTAATTGTTTCAGTAGTTTCTTTATTAGATACTTAATTAGTGTTAATTATTTACTTATTTTGTTACTTAAAAATGTCTTCTCCGAGCTAAACAACCCAAACTGCCGGCGTGAGCCAGAGTGATCCGGCTTGGTTACATTGCAACTTGATCTCCATGGCGGAGAGAAAAGTGCAATACAAATATTGTGACAAAGTTATATTCGGTGATATTTACCGTTCTAAATTTCATCTTCCAGGCATGAAGGGTAATGTTCTTCCTTGCACACGGACTCCATCGGAGGTGAGAGCTCAATTTTGTAGGTATCTACAAGCGATAGAGCAAGCGAAGGGAACTAGTAAACGGCATAAGGAGACCGTTTGGGAAGAATTGTCACAACCGGCGAGACATTCTGTACACATTTACGTAATCAGACAAGAGAGATCGGATATTTTTCGAGACGAAGACTACGATGACGATATGTTTGCATTACTTATAAAAGTAGTTCACTCTTCTATTTTATTGATCATTAAGTAGTTAAATATTTCTTAAATAGATGACCTTTTACGGGGAATGGAAGAAAGTAGAAGATCCTTCGCCGATGAAGAGTTATATAGATGCACCGGCTGAATGATGGGTCATGGGTCGGGAAGTGGGAGTGATCGAGGAAGTGAAGAGGATCCAACAACCAACTACAAGATGAGATTCATGATTTGACTCAAGATGACGACCTGACAGTAGGTCCCGTGGATCCCGTCATCACTAGACCACGACAACGTCAAAGCACAATCACAACGGTAATGAAGAACCTCAAGTTGTACAAGGAAGGAATTGGCCGAGCAACATCAAGGTGGTTCTTTCACCACAACATACCAGCAAATGTTATAAAAGGACCGTACTATGAGAACATGATCGACATGATCGCAAATGTTGGGAGAGGAGTTCCTGGGCCAAACCCGAAGGAGATCTACAATGTATATCTTCCCATGAAGGTATAAGATATAAAGAAGTATTTGGCTTCATTTGAACGCATTTGGAAGGAAAGAGGTTGCAAATTAATGACCGACGGATGGACCGGTAAGTAAATTTGTTTATAGTTATTTCTATTACATGTATAAATATTCATTGTAGTATAACTTAATTAATATCTTATACTCAATAGGTATTACTAGAAAGACGATGATCAATTTCCTAGTATATAGTCAAGCTGACACGGTCTTTTAGAAGTTGGTCGATGCATCGGGACAGGTAAAAAATGCGGAGTATCTTTACCAATGGATCGATGGAGTAATAGAAGAAATATGAGAGAACCAGATAGTTCAAGTAGTCACAGACAACACGTCTGCATATAAATCGGCCGGACAGATGTTGATGGTTAAAATACCAAAGTTGGATTAAATACCTTGTTCTGCTCACTCTTTAGACTTGATGTTGGAGGATATGTACAAAGATCCTCAAATAGTTAGGGTAGTTAAGTTAGCTTAGTTTATTTATTCTTTTATTTATAACCATAATTTCGTTCTTGCACTTATGAGGGAACATAACAAGGGCCGAGAGTTGCTATGGCTCGGTGCAACCCAATTTGCCTCCCACTACATTTCGCTAGAAAGTTTGTCGAGTCATAGGAGAGCTCTAACTCAGATAGTAATTTCACTGGGTTGGGGTAGTTGGATAGCTAGATGGAACCTATCGGATAAGAGAAATGGGAGAAAAGTAAATGAGATAATAGAGAGTGGGGATTTTTGGAAGGTTGTAAAGAAGACGTTAAACATAGTCCAACCCATAGTTAAGGTACTAAGGATAGTTGATGGAGATAGGATAGTAGACATGTGATATTTATATGATGTGATTGAGAGAGCGAAAGATGAAATCTCGAAGACAGTGTCCGACTTTGCCAAATGGTGGGACATCATAGATCGTCGTTGGGAATGTACATTACATCAACCGATACATGCAGCAGGTATATTTCGTTAGTCATTTACTAACCCTTTTTTACGTTGTCCAAGCATATAAATTGTTTACTAATATTATTTGGTTCGTAGGTTGCTTTTTCAACCCAATATATTGCTACAGTCCACATTTCAAGACAACTAACGAGCTACTAGATGACGTGAAGAGTGTCATCCGACGGATGCTTGATGACAATGATCGGGCTATTATCATTTGCAACAAGATGTACGATTATTGAATGTGGCCATTTCAATTTGATACGAACAGAGTGGAACGAGCTGTGATGCTACTAAGTTTGGGTACGTAGCATTAATTTTCAACAATTACTTAGTTAATCAAGATGTACGATATAATAATGTAATACATTCAATTTATGCAGCTGATTGGTGGATGGACCATGGCAAAGTACTAGGGTACGAGGACTTGGTGGATGTAGCCATCAGGGTTCTAAGCTAAACCACTTTGGCTTCGGGTTGTGAGAGAAATTAGTTTACATTCAGCTTGATTCACATGAAGCAGAGGAACAAATTGACATCAAAGAGACTCGAAGACTTCGTGTATTGTAACTGTAACATAAGGTTAAAGTTGAAGAATCTGGAGAGAATGAAACAGAATTAGATGGAACAAAAGAGCTAGATATCATAAGCGGCAGGATGTCAGGTCAAGGAGCTATCAATTGAAGAGGAGGACATCGATTTGGATCAAATATTCTACGAGAAAAACTTCTTAGAAGCTTGGGTCAACGATCAAGAAGGGTTGGGAGAACCGGAGTTCAACCCGGAAGACCGAGCATGGGTTGAAGGAGTGCTCGACGATATCCCTTTGGCCAAAGAATTTCAGATCCCTCTCTCCCTAACAAAGCGACAGAGGACCGGAGAAGAAACTAGTTGAGATACGCAAAGTAAAAGAAAATGTAAACAAGTTATAACTGATCCTTTTGATATTGTTGATGCTAATATAGTTGAGGACGATCGAGAAGACACGCCAGAGCCAAACATTCGAGTGCAATACCAAACATCTCAGGATTCTTTGTCAAAGAGTAGCAACGACAGTGGAGCTGGATATGAGGGCGCCATCGCTTCACAAATGCAAGGGACCCCAGATTCTCCTTTATTTTCTACAACGTCTCTACGCTTTATCAACGAGGAGCAATACACCCATGCAATCCAAGATGCCGATCATGGTACAAGGCCTCAACATGGAGGAGCTCACCGTACCCATGGAGTTGGAGGAGAATATCATGATGCCTTCAACTATGCATATGA
This sequence comes from Cryptocoryne crispatula var. balansae, assembly GCA_036172225.1. Taxonomy (NCBI): domain Eukaryota; kingdom Viridiplantae; phylum Streptophyta; class Magnoliopsida; order Alismatales; family Araceae; genus Cryptocoryne; species Cryptocoryne crispatula. The sequence continues at coordinate 31,456,493 of CM069930.1, read as the reverse complement.
TTTATCCCAAAGCTCTTGGTTCCCTACATATGGCCAAGAGTATTACGTAATGAATTATGTGGAGTCATCAGACACTTCGATCTAATCGAGTTATGGCTACGATAGCTATGGTAACTCATTTGGATCAAGTCATAGGATGGTTTCCTGAGGGACTGATGAATATAATCGTCATGCATACATATATCAAACTTTATACTCAATTTAAATGACAAGAGAAGAGTATATAAATTACCTACAAAATGTAGAACATGTCACATTGGAATGAAATTTACGAATTATTTATTTAAATTATGTCATTTATTTTTTCTTTATTTTTTATATATTTTTTGGATTTTTTTGTAATGTTTAAAATTTTTTTAACTTTTCAAAAAAAAGGGGTCGCGACCCGGTCGGATCGGGTCGGCCTGGGGGCCGACCGACCCGGTCACGACCCCCGAACCCCCCTTCCTTGGTGCATATTGGAGGGCGCAAGGGTGCCGGCAAAATGATGGTTGGGGCCTTTTCACCTTTGATAGCCTTGCCATCTTTTTTTATCTCCATCACTATTTGGATGGTAAGACATTGTAGGTAGAGGTGGCAAATGAGGTAGTGCGATGTGGGTGGCGGATCCTAGGAAGCCTAGATTGTGGACATGATGTAACCTCAAAAATATAAAATTTGAAAATTCATTTTCTTGTTTGATTTTTGATTTGATTTGGATTTTGACCTTAGCATAGACTCCTTAAGAAAATATGTGATATCCCATAAAAGTATTAACTAAGTCCGTGATGTGTATAAAAAATATATGTTGATGTTGTTAGGTTCTTTGAAAATTTATTTTGACCTCTTCTCATCGGATTGTGTGAAGATTCAATGTTAATTTTATCGAGAATACTCGAATATCTTTGATTATCCGTCGTAGCAATCCATGGAATAGAAAACATGCATCTACAAAAGTAAACACATACACATAGGAAAAAATAGCCCTATGAACTTGATGGAATGCAAACATTTATTTGTTTTGAATTTAGTTTGAATTGATTTGGTTTGTTCTATTTGCATTAAATTGAACTTGTTTGATTAAAAGTGATTTGAACCTGGTTTGAGAAGTTTTCTTATTAGTTTAAGTTCAGTTTAATTTGAGTGAGATTTATTTTGTTAAAATTGATTTGAGTTTGGTTTAGTTTGATTGATGTGAATTTGTTTGGAAAATTTGACTTGGGTTTGATTTGATTTCAGTTTGACTTGAGTTTGATTTTGAATTTGTTCAATTAATTGAATAGGATATTTGATTCGAGAGATTTGATTTATTTTCAATGGGTGAGAATTTTTGCTTAAAAAATGTGTTCTCTTTAGTTCAAGTTGATTTAAAATCTGTTTACTTTTTGCTCAGTGCGGGGTCAGATTGTAGATTTGATTAAGCAATGATTTGAGCTTGATGGATGGTTGGTTGTCAGTTGGTTAAAATTTGATCAAGGGGTTTTAGTTTAATCTTGACTTGATTTGAGGATTCCATTTGCAATTTGATTAAGCTTGGAGTTTATTTGAGAGTGTTTTGATTTGATTTTTTTTTGAATCTTACAATCTTCAGATTGCAGGTTAAAATTTAAGATTTTTGCTGATTGGATTTGATTGAACTTGGAGCATGTTTTGGTTTGGAGTTTCTTTACTTTAAATTTGCCTTCGCAGATTTGATATTTTGGGAGTCTGATTTATTCATTTATTTTGATTAAGGCCCGTCTTGAATTTGTTGACTACACCACAGAACTGTCAGATTTTTGGCTTGATGCCTTCCAATTTGAACAGCTTAATTTGGAGCATGATTTATATTGATTCAAGGATCCCTTGGAGCTTCTGACAACTTGTGAAGCCTGAGTTTGTTTTGAGTTAATTTTCTGCTAGGAGTGGTCATCTTGGCAGTTTAATTGAGATCTTCCGGTTTTATTGGAAGTTCTGTTGTTTTGTTGTTTTGTTTTTTTTTTCATACACTGTGCAGACCTTAGGTTCGTTTTGATATCATTATTCTTTTATTCATTGGTTTGAGAATTTGTGATTTGTTCTCAAGTTTGAATGACATTCTTTGAATAAGGGTCTTGCCTTACAATGGTCTACATGAAAGTTGTGGTGTTTGAGATTTTAGTTTTGGGGTGCAGATTTTAGAATTTGAAACTTCAATTTTGCTTCATTTAAGATTTGAAATTTTGAAGATTGGAGTATCTTTATTGAGGTTTGTATTAGCCTTGATTAAGATTCAAATTGAGGTTTGTGAATTATTAAATTTGTTTTGAGCTGGTCAGTTGATGGTTTGGTTCGTTATTCTGACTATGCTTCCCTTTTGGAATTTCTGTGCCATTCTTTGAAAGTGTTCATTTTTAGCAAGGCTCCTTTGCTTCAAAGATTTCAATTTCAATTTCAATTTTTTTATTGCCCTAATCTGTTGCCAATATCGAGGGGTATGGCTCTCGGAGGCGCCTGGTTTGGTAATTTTTTGTTACCTTTCCTTCGTTTATCATAGACCCATATGACTGAAGTTTACTGATTTCTTTTCTTCCTTTTTTTTGTTTTGCATTCCATTGATTTCATGAGGACATCCGTTCTCCATGTGAGATCAATTGTGCACTGATCGTAGGATTTCATTGCTTGAATCAAGTTACAGGTATATAAGGGAGGGCAATTGACAACCTTGATTCCCACATCAAAAGAATCTCCTCTGGTAGGCATCTTGAAAGTTGTCTCATCAATTTGACATTGATTATGGTCCGGCCTTTAATAGGCATGTGGAATTTTCTCCCAATCGGTTCAAGATTGAGCATACCCAGCTTTTGATTAGCTTATGGGGACTCATCTCATGGTTGGTGCCCCTCACTAGCTCATAGTTTGACATGTTGACATGTTATTCATACACATCCTCCCCATGGCATAATGGGTAAATGACTTCCTCTTGGGACATGATAAGACATTGGGATTTTTTAATAAACTTTTGCATGTCTACCTTAAGAAGAGGGTCAAGAGGTGGATTTAGAACCGGCCTCTTGGTTTTTCTTTGTTTTAGATTTCTTTTAAATTAAGTTGAGACCATGAGGTGGGTTTAGAACTGGCCTTATACTTGTCTCAATTTGTTTAAATTAAGTGAATTTTTATTTAGATTTCTGTTTATTGTTTGTTTTATTATTACTTATTTTAGAATTATATGTCAAGAGGTGAGTCTAGAACCGGCCTCTTGGTTACCTATTTATTTTGGATTCTTTTAGGATAAACCTTGCTCACATAGGTCTCCACCTTCCCCATAGTGTAGGAATCCTTTCACCATTGGGAACCTTCTGTAACGGAGCATCCGCCTTCGAGAAGGACTTGGAGGGGCCCGAAGCATGCGGTATCATCCCCCTTCCTTCCACGGCTACTACGAATCCCCGAAAGAGCTAGTCTCGTAGTGAAATCCGATTTCCTTTTGTCGCAATTTCTGATCCCGGTTCTTGCTTCATTGGGAGATCTGTAAATTAACAACTCTTGTCCGAGACAGACTTGGAACGCCCCGCAACAGTCGAGACCTTCCCCGGACGTCAACACCTCTTTTCTAGGAGTTGTCGAGGAAGTAATCTGCTACGAAGGGGGATCTGGTTTGGGGTAGGACTTCCCCCCAAAGCACCACAATGGCTCAACCCAACAGCGGTGAGCTCCTGATCTATTCGATGCTTTTCTTTTTGTTTCTTCTTTCCTCTTTTTTTTTTACTCCCTTATTTTTTCATTTTCAACAAGGCCCAGTTCCAACAATTCCAACTTTGTGCTTCATTCTCTCGACATTCACCTTGGTTTATTTAGGGCCATTCTCCATCATTCAGGGACTTACCATTTTCAACATATAGGTGCATGACTCATTGTATTCAATAGGGTGATGACAATCATGATAAAATGCTTTATTTATTTCAAATATATGTTGTTGAACCAATATCTCAGCCAGATGCTGCTTTCTTTTCCTGATTTGGATGATTATGTGCATGCGGTCATTTTTATTGTTATTCACTAGTATTTATGAATATTTATGGTGCCGACAGGACACCTTCGACTCCGTCGTCTCCTCCCTCTGTCTTATTCTTCATCTCTTTTGTTGTCAACGCTAACTCCTTCATTTGGGCAGAGGTGGAGGTGGAAGTTGGAGGGCTGCAGATGTCCATGCATAGAGAGGGGGAACTAGAAGAGATTGTGGGGAAATCCACCTAGATGAAATCCAAATCAAACATATTTTCAAACGAACTTTAATCCACCTAGATGAAGCCCAAAGTATATCAAATATAAATGATGCCATATTAAACATTGAAATCAAATCAAATTGAATCAAACTAAATTCAAAATACTAAGTTTTGCATTTTATCAAGTTAATGGGGCCATAGATACCAATGTTTATCTTTGCAGATGCATGTCTTCTACGAATGGATTGATATAGCGGATAATCAAGAGTATTCAATTGCTTGCTCAATATAATTAACATTGGTACTTTGCAAGTCCCATGTGGAGAGGTCAAAATAAAAATGTTCAAAGAATCTAACAAACCTCAATGCATATTTTTATATATAATTAATTAGCTAATACTTCTATGGAATATTGCATATTTTTATAGTTGTCAAAGCCAAACAATTAAAATTCTTTTCCAAAAAGGAAAGACACAAATTTTGAAAATTTTCTAGGTTACATTAAATGGCATGTCCGATCAGGTGTCATCTTCTCTTTGTCTTCTAAAATAACAATTTATGAAGTCATACATCCTATATTCCATGCTTAATTAACATATTGTTGAAACCTCGTTTTTTCTCTCTGCTTTTTAAAAGAAAAAGAAATTTTCGTGGGATTAGAATTCCTTTTTGAATTTTTTTTCTTTCTTTTGGGCTAGTATTGACTACTATGAAATTATGTGGTATTCATAGGAGTATTAGCTAATTTGGTGTGGTATTATTTTATAGGAACATTGATAGTACCATAGATTTGTTAAGTGTCGATATGGGTATCATCCACCACTTAAATGATTCGAACCGCGAATTTGATTTGTGAGGTTTTTTGAGTTCTTTGAAAATAAAATTTAACCTCTCTCCATCGGACTTGCTATATTCCGGTGTTAATTACATCAAGTAAATACTCGAACACCCTTGATTAACCGTCACAACAACATATCGAACAGAAGTCATTCATCCACATAAACAGAAAGCTGGAAGACATATCCCTATGGCCTTATGAGATGAAATTTGGTTGAACTTAATTCAAGCTCTTTAGTTTGAGTTCATTGATCTTCTTCTTGGTTTAAGATTTGATTTGATTTGTTTGTCTTTAGTCATTTGTTGACTTAGACAATTTTGAGTTGATCTCTTTTTTTATTTGTTTATAGGAATTAATTTTTATTTTTTGGTGTGTTTGTTAGCATTTTTTGTTTGAATTTTTTATTATTATTAAGATTTATTCTTAATAATATTGATCACTTTAATTTTTATGGTTGATTTTAATCTATCATAACTTGTTTTTGTAGTCATTGATTGACATTTTTATGCTTATTTAATGACAATTTTGGTCGGATTGTATGTTAACATTTCATTAATATTTTATTCATTTATTTGATTTGGATTTTGTTATGTACATTTAATTATTTAAGTAGCATTATCTATTTGGGTTGATTTAATTTTTTATGGTTAAGTCGGATTCAAACTTAACATGTTTTGTAACTGTTTGTGGTCATTTTTTATGTATGATTTTATGGCATAGATGTAATTTGATTATGATGATATTTTTGTTAATAAATAAGTCATTATTTAATTTTTATTTAATCAAATTTGATTATTTGATTAAGTTTAGAAATTATTTAAATGACCTATTTAGTTTTGTCCATCTTTTGGAGTCCATAGGGATTTGATATCACTTTTTGAAATAACATAACACATCAGTCGAATTTGAATTTTATTTCATGTTGATCTGAGTACATAGAAGTACAACAAATGAGGGGACATTCAAGCCTTTTCTCCTCAATACATGTCAAAGTTTGTTTGGTTTGGCCAGCATTTTGGCTTTATCGATCTGGATTTTCTTTTTGAATTCCCGTTTGGTTTGACCGGCATTTCGGCTTTACTAATCTAGGTTTTCTTTTAGAATCGGGTTGATAGGCATTTCGGCTTTACCAATCTGGGTTTTCTTTTAGAATTCCCATTCGGTTTGACCGACATTTCTACTTTACCGACTTGGGTTTGCATTTAGAATTCCCATTCGGTTTGACCGGCATTTCAGCTTTACCGATCTATGTTTTCTTTTAGAGTTCCCATTCGGTTTGACTGACATTTTGGCTTTACTGACTTGGGTTTTCATTTAGAATTCCTGTTCAGTTTGATCGGCATTTCAACTTTATCGACTTGTGCTTTCTGTTTAGATCTAAGTAGCTTAACTTCGCATTTTTAAATGCGGGCTACTCGATCCCTCTCATGAAACGAGATAGGATTCAGATCGATCGGACTTTGGTGGTCGGGCGAAACCCTTACTCCTCTCTCGAATGGCCAAAAGCTAATTCGAGGCAATTGAAACTTTCTTTGGAGGTCGGGTGAAGCCTTTCCTTTTCGAACGGCCAAAAGCCAATTCGAATAAAATTGAGATTTACTCTGAAGAACATACTTTCTCTCTCCTAGAAAATCTCTCTCATCCCAATCTTCCCACCTTCTAACCACTCCAACTGCTTGTACGTATGGCACCTCAAGGTTATTTATAGAGATTTTTGGAGGGGCATTTTGGTTATTTGGCAGGCCCCCACTAAGCCCATTTTCGCAATAGTGGGGTGTGACCTGGGGTGAAATTACCCCCCATTTCTTCCTTCTTTATGCTCCTATTTGACCGGAGGCTAAACTGGTTGGTAAGGCCACTTTGGGGTGACCAGATCCAGGAAGTGCTTTAGGTCGTGAGATTGTTTGACCCAGGGAGCACTTCCTGGGTCGTGAGATCGTGGGGGAGGCCGGCTGACCAGGTCTTCCTCCTTTTTTCTTCTTCTTTTTTTGTTTGACCTGGTAGGCTTTGTTTAGCCCCGGGTAGACACGGTTGACCGAGGGGAGGCGCGGCGACGCGCGCTGTTGTGCCTGTACGCGTGCGAGGCCCGCCGGCCCCATGGGCTGGCATGGCCCATCTTTTTTTTAAAAATCTTCTCCCGGTTTGACCGGGTGGATGCCTACGCGCACGCACTGTGCGCGATTGCCACGCGACGTGACGGCCGCATGGCTTCATTTTTTTTGTCCCGGTTTGATCCGGATAACCCGGTTTGACCGGGCGGTGGGTTTGCGGCCGTGCCTGCCTCTGTTCACCCGCGTGGCTCAACGGCCGCGTGGCCGCCCCCCTTTTTTTCAAAAAAATTTTACTGTTCACCCGAGGCCGCTTTGTCGTCGTTGACTAGGAGTTGACCCGGAACAATGTTCACCCGAGAAAACACTGTTCACTCGACACCCGCGACTCCCTCTCTCTCCCTGACTCGTCTCTCTCACGGCGACGGAAGCGCAAGACCTCCCGATGGCTCCCCCCCATTACGACAGGGCTCAACGGTAGCAACAAGGTGTTCCGATGATGGCAGAGGGTAGGTGAGGCGACAACGACGACTTTGACGGCTTTCTCCGTCCCTCTTCTCTGTTTGCTTGCGGAGGAGGTGCACAGGGGTGTCTGTGGCTGGTATCGGTGAATTTGGCCACAACAGGCTCCAGTGGTGACAACAGAGCTCAACGGCAGCAGCCTTCACCTTTCTTTCCGGTGGCAACCTCCTTGGCGGTGTTGTAGACTTGTTACGACAGCGAAGGGGAGCCCGATGACTTATCTTTTTAGTCGGCTTTTGCGGCGTCGCTTGTGCGGTTGGAGGACGGTGGAGGTGCAGGCCAGCAACGCAGCGACGACAGTGCTTCTTCCGTCCCCTTCTTTTCTAACTCCATTGGTGAGAACTTCCCCTAATGGCTCTCCTTTGCGGAGACAACGACGAAAGGGGAAGTTGTTTACACTGGTTTAAGTCCGACGACGGCGAGGGGGAACGTCCGATTTCTTCTGACGCATAGGTATTTTTCCAGCTTAATTTTGACAGTGACGTCGACATTGTTTCGCGACGTCAACGGTGGCAAAAGGCTATTGGTCTTGTTTTTTTCTCTTATTTGGCGGGGAGGGAGTCTTTTGGGCGATTTTGTCGACGATGTCGGCGTTATTTCATGACGTCGACGGTGGTAAACATGCCTTGGACCATCCTCCGCGCATAGGCACCTTTGGATTTGATTTCGGCAGTGACATCTACGTCGTTTTGCGACGTTGACGGAGGTGAACATGCCCTGTACCTTCATCTATGCATATGTGCTTTCATATTCGGTTTTGGTAGCGACGTAGACGTCATTTCGCGATGTCGACGAAGGTGAACATGCCCTGTACCTTCCTCTGTGCATAGGCACTTTTAGACTTGTGTTTTTAGCAGCGACGTCGACGTCGTTATCACGACGTCGACGGTGGTAAATATATTTTGGACCGTCCTCTGCGCATAGGCGCCTCTGTGCTTGGTTTTGGTAGCGACATCAGTAGAGGCGAAAGGCCGTCAGCCTTGTTCCTTTCATGCATGTTTGGTGAACAAGGGACCCTTCGGACTTGATTTCGGTGTCGACGTCGATGTTGTTTCATGACGTCTGATTTTTTTTCCCCTTTTTTTCGACATAATTTCTTCAATCATTTTTCCGTTCAGGTTGATTTAACCAATAGGGAGATCTCGTTTGCCTACGTCGAAGGGAACTAGCTTGTCTTAGTAAATCGTAAAAGATTTAACCGATCAGGATTTTTTTCCTTTCCGTATTTGATTTTGACGTACGTGTTTGACTCCCCCCCTCTTTTTGATTGAGATTTTTTTTTTGGTTCAACACATATGCTCTTTTTCTTTGTGTACAAGAGGAGCGAAAAATGCCGTGGATGATAGCTAGAGGGTCGCGAGGCTTCTACCGGCTTCTACCATAAACACTTAATCCAATGCTGCACACAATGAGTCCTGAATAGCCAATTGTACTTGGCCTATTTCCAGAGTTCAACTAGTGATATAAATATTTAAAGGACCAAGTAGTTTGTCCCTATTCCCAATGGTTTCATCATGAGATCCTTCGAACATCATCATAGGGGGCAAAAGGATTAAGGACTTCGTTATAACCAACCTTTAACAAAATCGAAATGTTACTAGGCAGGTCACCCCGACACATACGACTATTTGCCATGGTCAGTATCTTACACTCGACTAAAAGTAAGAACAATGCTGCGGCAAAGTCCAACTTTTTCACCTCCAACATGTGCAAAGCACGCCGAGGGAATTGCAATGTGGAAAAGTTAGGATTTGACCTCACAAAAATGGGGACATGTTGTTGGCCGATTGGTGGGGAAACCCTTAGCCTCGTTGACAATCCTATCATATTGCAGAAGTAGGAGGGGGTGAATTCTTCCGCCCATCATAAAAAGTGTACTCAGCCAAATGAATGGTCTCAATTGCTACCCAAAAGGGGGATCAACCCTCTATTATGAAATTTGACAATTCTAGATGACCAGTGAGCCATTATATTGCTACCCATGGGAGGGATCAACCCTCAACCCGTCATTCCAACCAACCTAACCATTTAGTGGTCTGGTTTTATCATACTTCTTGAGTGGTAGAGAACCAATCCCTTGTCCACCACTTGAGTGATGCTACTTGGTTGCTGACGTTGCCCCAAAAGTATTGTTTGAGCTAGGAATAAATCCCAATACCCGTGATGAAACTTGCCCGTATGGCTTATCACTATATTCTGCCTGGATGGGAGTCAATCCTCAGCCTGTTTTGTATCAATAGTTGATTAGTCCGCCAATTTATTACAGACTTAGATAGGTGTCCGGGTCATTCTTCGCCAACTCAGCCAAGAATTAATTAGCTTCCCGGTGCACCGAACTAATCTTTTACTTCAAAATTATGAGGGAAAATTGGAATGCCAAGCAATCAACCCAAGGAGAAATGACATAAGCGACTAAGTTAAGCCAACGAGGAAATTTGTAGGTGACCTATTCACACTCTCGTATACTGTCCCAAGCAAGTATGTCATGTGGGGCACAAAGGCGTATCTATCTGTGTCATATTGTTTCTAGCCATAGATTGCAGAATCGGTGGGATCGGATTGGAATCGGCCGATTTCGGAATTGGATCGGTTGATTTCGATACAATTCCCTGCAGAAGGACCGATTCTGGGGGGAATTCCCTGAGAATCGGATTGAATCGGCTGGATCAGTTGGAATCCGATTCCGACTGATTCAGCTTGGAATCGATCGATCCGACCGATTCCATCGGAAGCCGGTCGGTCTGGTCCGGTTCGATTCCCGGTCCGATTTCAGACAGGGAATGGAGCCGATTCCATTCCTAAAGGGTTGGAATCGACACCTTCTAGTCGATTCCCACGTAACAACGGTGCAGCGGCGAGCTCCCTGGTGATTCCAGAGTGATTCCTCTCTCAGAATCAAGTGATCCTAGCTGTCCGCAATGATTCTGGATTCTAGCGTCGATTTCGGTGATTCCAACAGCGATCCCAGACCGATTTCAGGATTCCAGCGATCCCTTCAAGGGATTCCACCAATCTAAGCTACGATCCACCTCAATTCAACCTGTTCTTTAGTCCTTAGAAGATTGTCGGTAATATTTCTTTGCCGTAAACCCCGTACGCCCATTTTTACGCGTTTTTGACGACTCTGAGCATGGTTAAACTCGCTGAAGTCCAACCGAACAACTCCGTTCAAGTTGTAAGAACATCGATTGTATGTTCTTTGTACGAGAAAAATTCCGGAAACCCCGTACGTCGATTTTTACGCGTTTCCGAAGACTTCGAGCGTGGTTAAACCCACTAATATCTTTTCGAACAACTCCGTACAAATGGTAAGAACATCGATTGATTGTTCTTGGTATAGGAAAAAAATCTGGAAACCCCTTACATTGATTTACGACCCTTTCCGACATAGACATAACCCTCTAAACATGCCGAATAGTCTGTTTGACGGGCTGTTTGCTTCCCGAATAGCCCCTAAAGCAATTTATAGGATGTCTAACAATTTGCTATGAATTGTTTACAAATGTTGCAGGTATAAGCAATGGACGATTAGGGTGATGTAGCAACAACACATCCTTCTGATGTGGGTTAGGAACACGGCCACATAGTAGACGCAGCTAGAAAGAGAGTACAATGCAAGTGGTGTGAGAAGGAGATGAACGGGGTGTGTTCCAACTGAAACAACATATTGTCGGAATAGGTGGGAATGTTAAAAATTGTGGTAAGGTGCCTAGGGAGAAGAGTAAGAAGATAAGAGGCTGCATGACAGGTAGATTCTCTCAACGGTCTATTAGGATTGAGCAGAGGGAAGAGTTGCACGATGAGCTACTTGAGAGGAGGAGGGATCGAGATTTACCTACTTACAAAGGGAAAGGAAAGGGAAAGGCACTAGCCGAGCCAGAGCTGGAGAGTGAGGACGACTCTACAGACTCCGAGCTTAGACAGGTTAGGCATGCTAGCAAGCATGTAGCTGCAGTTTCTGCGGAGGAAGAGAGGAGGGGAGCAGGAGGGTCTATAGCTGACCTAGTTCTTGGCTGATCAGCATCGACTCGTCCTACTCGAGGTTTAGAGAGTGAGGGATGGAGACAGGAGCCACACCGCCATTCTACCTGTACTCGATTTACACCGAGTGATGAGTATCTATTTATGAAACAAAGTGCTGGACAGATGGGGATTAAACAAGTCATGAAAGAGGTGAAGGCAACATGAACGACTGCAAAGAGAGCAGTTCGTCACATTGTGAAGTGATTTTTTCATGCAGGAATCACTCTTAAAATGAAATGTATGTATGTTTTATTGAGTTAACTTTATTTTTGGCTGATCCAAAATTTTTTAACTTAATGTAGGTATCCTAGCACATGCAGTCACCAACCCTTACTTTCAGACTGCGATGGATGTTGTGGGTGAGGTTGGGTCGAGAATTTAAGTCCCGACCAGAAGGCATATATATGGCGGTGGGCTAGATGAGGAGGTTCAGGAGTTAAGGGAGTGGATGGATGGTTTTAGATTGGTGTGGATGGAGAGGGGTTGCACGATTATATGTGACGGGTGGACAGGTATCACCAAACGGAGCATGATAAACTTCTTAGTGTATTGTTCTGAGGGGATCACATTTTTAAAGTTGGTGGTTGCTTCTGGGAAGATTAAAAATGTCGACTACATTTTTTCTTTGATGGATGCTGTGGTGGAGGAGATTAGGGAGGAGAATGTGGTTCAAGTTGTCACTGACAACGAATCCTCCTATAAGGTGGCTGGGAAGAAGTTGATGGAGAAGGCAACATATGTTCTGAGGGCCTTGTGCGGCACATTCTATTGATCTCATATTGAAGGATATACGTAAGGAGGAGAGTGTTTTTACACTTGTCAGGCATGTGCAGATGATCGCTTCATTTATTTATTCGCATCCCCGTCTGCTACATATTATGAGATCACACATAGAAGAGCACGATCTTGTTAGGCCTGGTTCGACTTGTTTTGCCACAAACTTTATTGCTTTGGAGAGCTTACATCGGCACATGCATGCACTTGTGAGGTTTACCCAGTTCGAAGAGTATTACAACTATATGGTGGACCACCTGCTTAACAAGGAAAACCAGCTACATATTCTTGTCAGATCTGAGAAACAGATCGCTAACAAGATATTTTGGGAGAGGATTGCCTACTATTTGGCAATCATAGAGCTACTGGTTGTTGTGCTGAGGCTGGTAGACTTTGATGACAGGAACCAGATGGGCACCCTGTATGATGCAATGGATTGGACAAAACTAAAAATAAAAGAGAAGAATCCCATAGGTTACAAAAAGTGCTGGAAGATCATAGATGACCGATGGGACAAGACTTTGCACCACTATACATGCTGCAAGTTAGTGGGTGAAAAAATATTTGTGCTTACCTACTTTCAGTTTAGTAAATAATTGTCTTATTCATAATGTTAATACTAATATTGATAAATTTTTGCAGGATAATTTTTGAACCCCCGCATCTAATATGGAGGACATGTGGTGAACGATGACGAGGTGATGCGGGGTACACTCTTTGTTATTTAGCGCCTCTGTCAATTTCAACAGGATAGGGTAGAAGCTGAGATAGAAGTAAGTTGGAGTTTAGTTAATAATTTGGAGTCAATAATTATTTGACAACTAATGAATTTTTATTCTTGTCATTTTTTAGATGTAGAGGTATAAGATGAGAGTCGGAGTATACTTGATTTGAGATATTCTTACGACAAAGTGTCTCCTGATATACTATTTAAGATAAAGTTTTTATTTCCTTATCTTTTAAGTTATTGAAGTGGCTAGGTTGATTATTTGTTTGTTTTTTTTTTTGTAGCTGAGTGGTGGATTTAGGTGAACACTAGAAGTGGATGGAATCCACTTGCTGCTATTAGTATCAGGATACTCAGCCATAGCACTAGTTCCTCTCATTGTGAGGGGAACTGAAACACATTTAGCTTGATACATACAAAGAGGAGGAACAGGTTGACCTCAGACAGGCACAGGCTAGAGAAGCTAGTCTTCTGTCATTACAACATGAGACTGTACATCAAGAATGTCAAAGATCGACAGAAGATCTCAGAGGAGAGATTTGCACGGTTCGCAGGTGGTCCATACGAACAGAGTCATAGCTCAGCCACACCATCACCTAAGGAGGTGGACCTATATCACATATTTCAGGAGGAGCATGCACTTGCCTCTTGGATAGAGGAGAGGGCAGTCAGGGATCATCCAACTGAGTTTGATCCCGATGACCGTGCATGGGCAAAAGGAGAGTTAGATAGTGTACAGTCCGAGGATGATGCTCCAGCTCCACCTGTTTCTCAAGCTCAGGCAGGCCCTTCCTTTGCCCCAGCAGCTGTACAATAGCCACCTCCATTATTAGCCCCAACTCTAGCCCCAGCTGCAGCTACCGAGCCCATTCGTAATCTAGGCAAAACAAAAATAAAAGTGACAACATGAAAAATAGGTGATTTTCAAAGTTAAAAAAAATCTTTGGATTGTGGACATCAGAGATGGTTGAAGATGTGAAGAGAAGGAAACTGGAGATCAGACAACGTCCTGTGAGCCCAGATGATAGCACACAGGCTCTTTCTCACTCCTCAGTTGATGATGATGAGGAGTGTATACCAGCCACGTAGCCATCAGCTCCGCAGTCACCTGATTCATGACGGCCAAAGCTATATTTCACGCTAGATGAGTAGACACCACAACAACATTATATAGAGCCACCATATCCAGCATTTTATGATCCTCAGTAATTGTGGAATCCTCCACCTGAGCCTACCTACGTGCCACGATCCGATGCCTACGATTTTGATGACATGACATCGTCATTATTTTCTTATGGATATGCTCCCGCACTTAATAGAAGACTATACACAACTAAGGAGTTTCGATAATATCAGGAAGAGGATGAAGGCCAATATCCATATCATGGTTATTGGTGAAGATTGATAACATGTATATTTCTACCTTTATATTTTCATGTGATATAATTAAAATTTATTATAGTTTTTGCATCTCGACATGTATTTAACATCTTCTCATGTTTATTAGTAATTATTCCATTTGGATGTATGCTAATCTTATTTTTGGATTTTTTTCTAAACCATTTCTTATTTTTCAGAATTTTTACTGATTTTTTTTTGAATTTTTTAATGAAAAAATTCAAAAAAATGAATCGGAATCGGTCTCGATTCTAGAATCCTTGTTTCTAGTGCTAGTAGGCCAGATGGGAATGAATCTTTGGTCTAAGGTACTATAAAGTGGGTGGGAATTAATCCCTGACCTGTTAGATATTGTTGCCGTTGGCTCAATGTCTGGTTCATCCCATGGAATGCGATCTCCCGAGAATCTCTCGAGATCTCCCGAGAATCTCTTTTTTTTCACACGTCCGAGAAACGAGATCGCCGAGACGAGAATATCCTTATAATATCTTTGGTACCTTGATCTCCGCCTATTACTATTCCTAACTTGTTAGATGACCTTAAGTTTGATTCATATATTTTCAATTTTATTATTGAATCCATACAAGTATTTATCTAAATATTATTGTTTGATAAAATTTTATAACTTAATATTTTTATGACTAAAGATGTACACATTGACCCAAGATGTCATCAATCTTCTATGTTCTATCCATATTGTTCAAGATGAAGTTTTAGTCTAACATAAGATCTCTTATATGTCTCGTTAATAATAGTTCACCCTTTCTGTATTACACTTTAAATTCTCTCATATCTTATTTTGATGTTTATTATGAATTCTCTTGTTCTTTTTAAAGAGATTACATAACATTTTACATCTAAACATGTCCATTGATTGTTATTTTCAAGATCCAATCTCTTTAAATTTTTCGAGATCTCTTCTATTCAGTATCTATGAGATCAATCTAGATGCAAAATGGCAATTCTTGAGTAAGACATACCCTATATAAATGAAATTCGAGATCTGATCTCCCGAGATTTTTCCGAGAATCTCACGAGATCTCTTCTCTTTCACCCTTCCGAGATGAAGCCGAGATCCGAGATGGCAATCCTTGGTTCATCCTAGTCGCTTGAATGTGAATAAATCCTTCGCTTGCCATGGAGGATGGATCTAGGGCATAATTGATAAAATGCATTCGTGTATAGAATAAATCCCCATCTCAAAATATTGTCATTGCTAAAACACTACCAATCGGACAGGAGAGTCTCCTCTCACCCAATCTATGGCTTAATTATTGAGGAATAAATCCTCAACCACTTATGGCCGTATTACCGATTGAATGAGGAATTGATTGTGAATGAGGAGCATTTGAGAAATTCTCATGAGGTTGTTCCCCAACCTATGGAAGAACATTGTTTGGTCAACTCATTCCCACGTACCATGGAATCCCAAGTTGCGACTTGATTCGGTCAGTTTTTGGGCTGACCAGCCCAATCGGGACCCAATCGGCCTGACCCTTCATTAACAACTGTGAGGTAATGAGACCCAAATCCAAGTTGTGCGACCTTGTGACCTGATCGCAACCGCGCTTGATTGGGTCATCAACGGTCACAAGCTCGTTATCAGTGCCAAAGTCTTGTACAACTAACAATCTTGAACCCCCCTCCAAGGACCCTCAGGGGCCTATTTAAGACTCCTAAGGGGTCTTCCCTCCCCTTTCGTCTTCCCCTCATCTCTCTACTCCTTTGTAGATAAATTCTTTTTCTTTAAGCACTTGAGATTAGTTTGTTTTGTCATTAGTTAATCGTTCATTTTTTATAATCAGATTAATTTTGTTTTAAGATTAGTTTATTCTTCTTAAGTTAGTAAGTTTATTACTAAATAGTTTTAGCTTTGTTTTACATTTTGTTAGGAGTTCTTTTTTTAATTACAATTGCTTAATAATTTTGTTGTCATTACTTTAAACTCTTTTTTAAGTATCATTATATACCGATTTCACTTCCTTCAATGTCTTCTCCAAGCTATGACACGCAAACTTCAGGTGTGTCTTGGAACGATCCAGCTTAGTTATATCGCAACTTGATCTCCTTGACAGAGAGAAAAGTGTAACGTAAATATTGTGATAAAGTGATGTATAGGGTAATTTTCAATTAAAACATCATCTTGTAAGTGATGAAGCAAGCAAATAGATCATCGAAGCAGCATAAGGATACTGTTTAGGAAGAAATTTCCGAATTGACGATGCATTCATTTCACATATACGGGACTGACCAAGAGCACTTGAGTTTACATTGAGACGAAGGTTTTGACAATGGTACTTTGTCATTGCTCATTAAAGTAGTTCATATCAATGTCCTAACTTCAATACTTAACAATCGTTCTTAAAAATATGACTTGTTTCAAGTAATGGAGGGAAGTCGCAAGTTGTTGATGGACAAAGACATGCATTGACACATCGGTCGATACATGGGTCAAGGTTCAAGAAGTGGAAGTGGACGAGAAAATGAAAGAGAGTATAACATCCTATACGAGGAGGAGATCCATGATCTCACTCTACATAACGACCCGACAATAGGACAATGGATCTTACTATCACCCATCCACGACAATGACAAACGACAATCACAACGGAAGGAAGAACTTGATGCTATGTGATGGAGACCGATATCGATTGGATTGACAGACTATTCAGAGACGGCATCGTTCGGGTCCATAGAAGGCTACACATTTATTTCTTATTATTAGTAATTTTAGTTTTATTTATTTTATGTATTTTTCTTTTAGTATTTAGAGTCTTTTTCATTTCAAAATTTTAAAGGACATATATGTAATTAGTCTTTGAGGGTTCTCATTTTGTAATGTCCAGCTCTATTTGTAAAGCCTAATATAATGAATGAGAAATGAGAGATAGAATGGTTGAAGAAGAAAAGGCTCTTCTCCTCCCTCTCGATCCCCTTCTCTTGGTCTGTCTGCTCTCCCCTCGATGTTGACGTCAACGTTGACATAGGCTTCCCACCTTTGGGTGCTCTTGGTTCTCTCCTCCCCCTTCTTGTGCTCCTTTCCCATCTTCGTATCTAGGTTTGATGTCCCTTCCTCTTTCCTGTTTGGTTTTCCCCTCAACATTAACACCCTTGATGCTCCTTCTTTAGGTCCATCCAGATCTTCCCCTCTCACTCTCTCATCTCCCCACAACCAACATAACACCCCAACCCTCCACCACAACCCCCCTTTTGTGCCCTCCCGTTGTTGCACACCTCCTGCTCTAAACACCCTCGTTCCCCATTTCGAGACATCCCACCACCGCCTTCCGCTTCCCCTTGCCCTGTTGGTCCCCTCACAGAACCCCCGAACACCCCTCGTTCGGTAGGACTGCCATAAAACCCCACCTCCACCTCCTTTCGTTTGTCGAGCCACCCCCTGACCTCTTCCCCTTTCCGGTGGACCCATGATACCACGATGAAGAGAAAGGAAGAAGAGAAGGAAGGAGAAGGCACCACTTCTGCGATGTTCTTGCCGGCGAAGGTTGCCGCCCTTGTTCCTCCTTCCGTGCTTGCTAGACCCTGCCACGACGAAGATGACACGAGGTTGGGTGAGCCTGCCTCCTTTTCCCTTGTCGGGGGCACCAAGAAGCTGCCATGAGCCCCACGGGGCTCCCTCTCTAGCAGCAGGGGTGCCATGACCCCCCTTGGCCGGTCGCGCAATGACGCCCTAGGCAGCCACGACACCCCCTCGTGGTCTCCCTCCTACACGCTACATGTTGTCACGATTCCCTTTGGGGTTAAGTCGTGTTAGCTTAAGCTGGCGTCGGTTTGGCTGGCCTGGCCGACCCGGCTTGTCCGGTTTAGGCCTGATTCAACGCACAGATTGCCGGTTCAAGGTGGTTCAATCCCGGTTCGCATTGGTTCAAGCTTCAGAGGGCGGTTAAGTGCCTGTTCATCAGCCTAGGGGCCAGTTCAAGCCGGTTCGACCCCAATTCAAGAGCTTTAAGCCCCGTTTAGGGCCAATTCAGGTTCCAGACCTATTTCACAGCTATTTGAGCCCGGTTCACCGACTTTGGGGCCTGATTTGGTGGATTTTCGGCACGGTTCTATGATTTTCAGTCCGGTTCAATTTTTTTAATTCTAAAAAACATAAAAAATCATAAAAATAGGAAACTATATAACAAATTGTTTAAAATAAAAATCTAACATTTAACCACATTTGCATCATTTTAAGAGATGTTAAGATGAGTTGATAAATATGTGAACACTAATGGGGTGTTTGGTTGCATGATAATTTTTTGTACACTTTCATGATAAAAATTTGTATTAAAATAAAAAGTGAACCAACTCATAATATAAAATTATCATGTTTGGAGGGATGTGATTACAAAAAAGAGTAACTACCACACATGACCAAACAAAGTGGGGGACCACAAGAAAAAAGAAAGAGGTGAGACCCTCTTTTTTTGTTTAAGAAGAAAATCACTTTTTAAAACATAAAATTATCATGGTTACCAAACACCTCTTTTAACAAGTTTTCTTACAATTTTTAAAAATTAAAATAAAACTTTTATTATCATGCAACCAAACACCCCATAATGATTATTTCAATAATTGTATATAGTACAAATGATATACAATACAAAATATATTTTATTCACTAATAGCTATACAACATATCACGTGACTCCTCATTCTCTGTATTTTTTGAAGTATATTGAAAATGAGAACTTGGGATTGACCCATATCTTTATGCAAATAATGATTCGATTATCTCACTAAAATCATGTCTTTGTTGTGCTAGAGCCATAGAAGACACAATTGTTCAATCTGGATTAGAATCGGCTAATTCTTAAATTGGATTGGCCAATCCACTAGCCGACAAACCGATCCAAGATTGATTCCCGAGAAATTGGCTTAGATCGAATCAGCCCTAAATTGGCCGATTCTTCGAAATTGGATCAAGAATCGACTTATCCTCTAGAAATTGAAAATATCTAAATTGGTCCGATTCTAATTTGATCTCCCCCACCCCTAAATAAGGGGAGAATTTGGGTGGTTAATTCCTCTTGATTTCCCCTCCCTTTCATAGCCCCCTCCCGATCTAGGGCTCCCCCTTCTTTGGGGGGTCTCCTCCAGTTTCCCATGGTGCAAAAATTGATCTCCCTTCCCATTTTGATGAGCTTTTCCCTCTTTTCCTCTTTCCCTCTTCTCCCTCTTCCCCCTATCCTTCTCCCTCCTCTAGATTGCCCTCCCCTTTGGCCGGTTGGCCTTAAACTTAAGGGGGGGGGTTTCCTTAAACGTAAAGGGGGGAGGGAGTTTTTTCTTAAACCCAAGGGTGGGCCTCAAAATTTTTGTCTCTTTTACATATAGTCATACAAATCTTAATTTATAAAGTATGGTAGAAATAAATCAATAACATCCGAATAAGACATTCGATAGATGTAACAATATTGTTGTTAACATGTGGAAACTTCATAATGTCATCTAATTGAATTAATTATAGGAAAAATAATGATAGATAATATGAATGTGTATAGACATTTTGCATTATTATGGAGTTTAAATCAACATATGGTGGAAAATAAAGGATAATTGATATTTTATAGATCTTGTATTGATGATCTCATTTCTGAAAGGTACAGAGAGAGAGAGATTCTCAGGACATGTCTAGGGATTGCATTCTATGGTTTCAACTAAATTTTTTTAATTTGACTTTAGGGGGACTTTGAAGGGGTTTAGAGTGAGAAACCACCTCTAACGGGGGATTACTATCACCTCGGGGTGACTAGGGTGCAGGGGGTGGTTCCACCAGGGGGGTTGGTCCGTCGAAGGTGGGGTGCTTATGCCACCGGGTGGGGTTGGCAGCCGCACCGGGAGTGCCCTCCACTTTTGGGGTGGCCTAGTACGGGGGAGCCAAGGAGGGGGATAGAAGGGGGGAGGACGGTGGTTTTTTACCGGACATAGGGGAGATTGCCGGGGGGGGGTGTGAGAGCTCTGGTAGGGGAGAGGGGGTGCCCCAGAATTGGGAGGGGGAGCATTGGGGGGGGATCGGGAATAGGGGGGGAATCACTGATTTTTTCCCGTTAGAGGGGAAATTGAATCAAAATCAGGCTCGAATCTGACTTGATTCTGAGAGGTTCTATGACTTAAGGGCCTCTCGGTAGATTTGATAGATCCAATTTGATGTTGTGGAATAGACTGATTCTTGGCCGATTTTGGCCAATTTGGTTGGGATTTTATTTTATATTACTCATAGGGACAATTATCGGATTGAGACCAGCCGATCCAATTTGGGAATCATCAAATTCTAATCCTAATTGGCCAATTCTGCAAACAATGTTTGTGGGTCATTAAAATATATTTATGGCTAATCTCCATTTCATCTTACTTTAATCCTCTGGTTAAATCTTCATCTTATCTCTATGGTTTTGGGTAATTGAATAGTATATTTAAACTTACTATTTTGAGATAATATTACTCCATCTAAATTAACTCCTACATCTTTTCTCTTTTGACTTCCATTAAATTTACAATGCATATATTTTGTGTTAATTCTACTTATTTTGGAACTCTTGATCTTTAAAGTTTTTTTTCCAAAGTTCTAATTTTTTATTAACTCCTTGTGTCTCATCTATTACTAAAATAGTCTTCAAATATCATGTATCATGGTAAGAGCTCATTATAGGTTTTTGATATTACTCAATTGAAATAGAAAAATCTTTTGTTCTTGCATCCATGGTTGCTCAATTATGTGTATATCATTTGTATATGCTTAACAAGTGCCATCTTTTGTTGCAACAACTAATACAAACATTTTGAAACTCTATCTTAAGTCATTTTCATTATTAACTATATTAATTACATTTTTTGATTATTTGTACAAGAATAATCATATCTCCTACACTGCAGCCTTCACTGTAATTATTTGTCAACAATGATAACTATCTTACTTTTATTTCTCTCATTTCTCTATTAGAGTTGATGATTTGTATTTCTTTGCATCTCTCCTATCCATATGGTAGTTTTAATACAAACAATATTAATCTTTCTCTCCATATTATCAAGAAGTTCCGTATGATATCTTGTAAGTGACCAATATTTCAAATACTTATCCTTATCCCTTTTCCAACTTGTTTTAAAATTTATTTATATATTTGATTTTTATTTTTATTTTAAAACAAGTCATATGCCGCTATATATTTTTAATGTGGGAACCTTGCTTATTTAACATCATATTTGGTCTGTTTGTGGTTTGCGAGTCGGGTGTGGGGAATGTCCTCTGGCTTTGTTAGTTTTTCACTACACCCGTGTTCTGGTACATGTGCAAAGAGAACACCTCAACATTTATACATTTGGATTTATATCATGAGATGGACAATATTTTCACACTGTCACCTACCATGGCTCTCTTCTTTTACTTGAACTTTGGATTGGAAAAAAAGAGACATTTATAGACATATTTGGGTGGAGTTACATACTCGATTAGATAAGTTACTGAAAAAGTAGGAATAATAGCAGTTGAGAAAAAGTTCAAACATAGATAAGTTACTTAAAACAAGAAT
Organism: Cryptocoryne crispatula var. balansae; assembly: GCA_036172225.1. Taxonomy (NCBI): domain Eukaryota; kingdom Viridiplantae; phylum Streptophyta; class Magnoliopsida; order Alismatales; family Araceae; genus Cryptocoryne; species Cryptocoryne crispatula. The sequence continues at coordinate 31,434,471 of CM069930.1, read as the reverse complement.
GATTGAGATGGTTCAAACATATTAAATATAGAGCTACGGAAGTTTTAGTTGGAAAAGTGAAAATATAAAAAGAGAAAAAGTAATACGGTTTACTTATTATTAACCTGTAGGGAAGTATTTCAATATGATTTGGAAGATTTAAGCATCTATAAAAATAAAGTCAAAATCAATGTAAGTGGAGAAAGAAAATTTGTATAGCTGACTTAAATATTCTGGGTTTGAGACTTGTGTTAAGTTTAGTTGAGTTGTTTGTTAAAGTGCTTAAGTCAAGAAGGTCGCTTGACTGCTGGCTTGTGTACCATAGAGCGAAGTCAAATGGCTCAATCGGTTGGTTATTGCTGCAATGTGTTGCAAGAGGTCTTGTTGGTTTGTGGCTCAGAGTGCATATCAATAGCCTGAAAACCTGGATGTAAGGTGTACGGACAATCCAAATGCCAACATGTAGCCATGACTCCGGTTAATGGCCCAGTTATCCGTATGCAACCTGCCAAGTGAAGCTAAATGATGATCATGGGGGAGTTAGCATTTCATATTCTTTCTCTTAGTTTTTTTTTTCTTTCGTTTCCAGCAACAAGAATCCTATCAGCTGTACGAATTGTGGTGCTCCTGTTCCTCAATACCATGCCGTTGCCTCCATTTGGTATGTGGTTGGTTTTATGCAGACTGCCTTGTGTGCACATGGATCCACATGGAATTTTCTTTTTCTCTGCAACAGCAGGTGCTGGCCCCTCATGACAATGCTAGCTTCCTCAAAAATATTATCAGACCTGCTTTGCTTTTTTTTAGTGCTACATTCAGTGGTAGTTATGTTCTAATCTCATGAAAGTATGCTAGTTTTCCTTCCTTTCTATGCATGAATCTTGATTTATGAAGTTTTTCATGTATTAGACCACAGACTTTTACTGTATCCATTCATGGCATTAAATTCTCAAATTCAACAGAGAATTCTTGTGTCTTGCTCTCTGGAGAGGGGTTCTCAACACATCCTATGAACTCTTTTTTCGTCCCTTGTCCTATTTAGCAACAAGCATCAATGTACATTTAGCTGTCTGCTCACAAACAGTGGAAATTTCTAAGTTTCTTGTGAACATTCACTGTTAAATCTGTTTTTGTCAAACTTGTATTTGAAATACAGATGGCATTGTCAGCCATTGCTAGGAGAAGAAAAGCATTGGATGATGCCGTTCTAATTGCATTAGTTGATGATTCATGGGATATGCTGGATATATCTGGTTCTGATGTTACCGATATTGGTCTTATCAAAGCTTCACAAACTTGCCCTGATTTACGTGCTGTTGACATCAGGTCTGTATCAATCACTCAGATTATGCGTTATCTAAAAGTTTGACCTTTGTGACATGAACTTTTGTGCAGCAAATGTAGCAAAATTACTGCACTGAGTGTTTCTGAACTTATCTCTCAATGTCATTCATTGGAGATATTGAGATGCGGGTAATTATTTTTTGTCATTTTTATACATATCTTGCAAAATGAATATTTGGATCTAATTGTTTTTGGTTTCATATGTGGAGATTCTTTATTCCTTCTATCAGCTACATGTGGGCAGGGGGAGGGGGGGAGGAGAGGGGAAGAGAGGTTACCAAAATGCAAGTATGTTGTTTATGAGAATCTTATCTCCGAAGTATTTTGGAACTTCCATGATATGTTGAGGTTATATGTAGGTTTGTTTGATTTTAAATTCGAATATGACCTCTTCCCATGAATCATTGTCACCAATTCGTGTTAATCATATTGACTGCATGGTTTGAGACTTGATTAACTTGCATAGGCATTGCATGGTAAATATGATAAATATAGAAAAGTGCCATGACATGAAGCCCGACATTATCATTTGACATAGAAAAGTCCCCCTATATTCGCCCTCTTGATCTTGGGAAAGTTACCATTCACAATTTTAGAGAACCTGTCTGATTTGATACAGTGTCTCATCCAAATCATCTACTTACTATGAAAGTCTAGCTGATGCATAACCCTGAATAAGAGCTTCCAATTCACCATATCATCATAAGTTTTCTTGAAGTCAATCTTAAAGGCAATGCACCTTTTCTTCCTTCTCTTTTTCTTTGGGATGCTCCCATACATCTGTCATATAACTGTCTTGGATATTCTTTCCTTTCAGGAAATTTGACTGCTGTTGATTTGTAAGCTTGTCCATCACTTTTCTCAACATGTTTGCAAGCAGTTAGGAAACAAACTTTATATATTCCATTCCATTCAATTTTTGACGGCAACCAGAAACAAGTGGACGCAACTCATTGGTAATATAAAGAAAATGTTGCAAGGTACATAGCAAGTAGAGCAAGGCCTACCATCAGAAAGTCCAGCAGAAGCAGCACTAGTGAATGCCTAACAAAAGTGGTTGACCCAATGAAAATGAGCAAAATGTAATTAGTACCTCTAATCAGCCTAGAGTTGGTAGAGGGAAAGGCAAATATTACATGAAAAGATTAAACCACCATTGGAAAACCTTGAATTTCCTAGTATCTTGAGCTTTCCAACTGCCAGCCATGACCCACTGTTATGTAGAAAGCTATTTCTGAAAGAATCTGCTTGACATGGAAGAAACATCCATTGAAAACTCAGTTGTTGAGTGCCTGCCAGATGTCCTTCTTTGGGTCTTTGCTTATTCTTTCTCTTTCCTGCTTTTTTTTTTCAAAAATCTGTGCTTTTGAGCTTTCTTTTAATTAGGTATCCAACGTCACAACAGGCTATGAACAGAAGTTAAATCGTCTGATTGCAGAGGGTGCCCAAGGAGTGACTTCACAGCACGCAGATGCTTGAGCATCCTTGCACCTAAATTGAATGCTTTGGAGGAAGAATCCTGGGAGGACTTGGATAATACCAGCATAGTTGGTGGTGCTCGTTCTTTGTGCTGGCTTGCATGGGTATGCAATTTATCTCTGCCTGCGTTTGAAAGAACACAAGTTTTAGTCCAATAATATTTACTACACTTCTGATTTTAGTATAGTTATTCAAAAGTTTACTCTAATTTTTTTATTATGACATATTTTTGTACATGAGAAGCTGTTTAGACTTTCTATTAAGAAATAATCAGTCCCAACTTACGGTTATTGAGACCTAATCCTTAGCCTAAAAGAAATGTACTTGTCTTTTTTTACTGAGTGGGTCGTATAATAGAACCTTTTTTCAAACATGAAAACTTAAATCCTTATATCATGTACTTTAAGGAATTATAGTTGAGTCATTGCAGGAAAACTTTTCCACCCTATTTGCATTTCACTTTGTTTTTTATTTCTCCTTTAATTAAATTTATATGATTTTAAAATTTGAGCTTGAATTCCACTTGGGCACAAGTTTAATTGTGATTTGCTGGTCCAAGTACGGCTAAGCAAGGGTTTTGAAGGGTGACAACCAACGAAAAAATGTTGTCACTTTTCATGATGTGCATTCACATGTTGAAGTGTCAGGGCATTCATTTAGGATGCACTACACTAGAGCTCAGGTGTAGTGATAAGTACAAGCTGACGGTATTCACTTCATGTGACAATATCCTAATGTGATGTTAAATAAGCATAAGTTCTCCATCAAGGATATGTGTGGATAAATATGACTATGGCTTGAAGCAAGATATATGTTTTGGAACAAAACAAATAGATGTCATTATAAAAAGAAATCTAAGAAAATTTTAAAAAGAAAGATGAGAATATGCACTTGGAATATTGAGTCATTTATAAGTAAATTTATAGAACCTATTGGTAATTTGGAGAGAAGAAAGATTAATATTGTTTCTATTCAAGAAACTAAATAGATAGGAGAGAGATGTAAAGTAAGGAATACAAGTTATAAATTATGGTATATAGAAATATAGATAAATACAAATGGGTAGGTATCTATGTGAACCTCTTTTTTTACGTCTGTTCTTGAGAAAGAAAGACTTTTGTCGATACCCCGAACTTATTTAAGAAAATAGGTGATATCTTATAACAATATAAGATAGTCAGGTGATAGTTTAAAAGTATAAGAACCAAAGTTCGAGTTTTTTGAAAATTTGATTTTTGACCCCTCTCCGCCGGATGGTGCGAATATCTGGCGTTAACTTACATCGAGTAACGACTCGAATGCCTTTTGATTAACCGTCTGTTGGCGTCTGGTTTTTTTCAAAAAAAAGAGAAGAAAATTGGGCCAAAGAAAAATGGGTTTAAGTGTAAGGTGCACAGCCCACAATTCAGCCAATATATGGGCCCAATTGGCAGCCCATCTCCCCCTGGTCGGCCAGCCCATAACCAGACAAATACAGCCCATGAAAAGGCCTTTTTGCGCAGCCCACAACAGTGGGAAGGGGACTGGGCCGCGGCCCACTTGCAGGCCCACAACCGCCCTGCTGCCACCTGCGGCTAGGTGTGAACAGCACCTAAAAAGCCCCCTGCCATTCAGCAGACCACCTGCGCACCCAACCTGCCACTTGTCACCCCAGCCGCCAGCCCCCCATGCAGCCAATCCAGCCCTTCATGGGGGGGAGAAAAAGCTGGGCACCACCTGCCCACCTGCACACCCAACCTGCCACTTGTCACCCCAGCTGCCAGCCCCCCCATGCAGCCAATCCAGCCCTTCATGGGGGGGAGAAAAAGCTGGGCACCACCTGCCCACCTGCACACCCAACCTGCCACTTGTCACCCCAGCCCCCAACCGCCCCATGCAGCCAATCCAGCCCTGCATGGGGGGAGAAAAAGCTGTCTCCTGCTGCCACTTGCGCACCAACCCAGGCCCATTCAGCCCCTCTGCTGGCTCCTCACCTCCTCTCCAGCCTCTATAAAAAGAGGGGTGCGCACAAGCAAAAGGGGAGAGGTCTTTGGAGGCCGACAGGCTGCTGGTCTCCTGCTGCCACCTGCTGCCTGCGACCAGGAAAGGGAAGAAGAGAAGAAGAAGAAGAGAGGAGGAGGGAGCTTGGCGCTCCAACAGGCTACCACCCTGCTGTACCCCCCTTTCCTGCTGCTGCTGCTGCTCTCCTCCTGCCCACCTGCAACCTGCTGCCGCCAGGAGAAGGAAGGAGAAGAAGAAAAGAAAAAAAAAAAACAAGGCTGCTTGGTGCGCCCATGTAGCCCCCTCAAGGGGCTTCTTTTCTGCCCAAACCAGGCCCTTAAAAGACCCCACATAGGTCTGTGATAGGCCCATCTCCAAGGCCCCAAACGGGTCCCAGGCGGTCTCCAAATTAGACCCCTACACAGGCCCTGTCCGGTCTCCAAACCAGACCCCGTCCGGCCCAAACCAGAACCCCAAAACCAGCTCCAATCCAAGCCCAAGTTCAGACCTTGTGCGCGCCCACCCGCTGGCCCTTCTACAGGCCCAGTCCGAGCCCACACATCAAGCCCAAAATCTGGCCCTTGCCCAGTCCAATTTGGGAGCTGTTCAGCCCATCTAGCAGACCCCCTACAAGTCCACTTTCGATCCAGCCAAATGCCCTTGCGCAGACCCATCTCGGCCCTCCTGCAGCCGCCCAAATACACACCTGAACAGGCCCCCTTGCCCAAGCCTATGACTAGATCCGTATAGGCCTGTCATACAGCCCCTTTCAGCCCAGCAAGGAGTGGGCCCATGTGCAGGTCTGCTTCAGCCCACCCGGCCTGGATGCAAGGGACCGAAGGAGGCTTAATAAAAGTTAATTTTTCTTAAAAGATATCCTCGATGGAAATTAAATAAAAAAAAATGCATCTAATTAATTAAACAAACCGAGGCAAGCATAAGGCCGGTTCTAAACCCACCTCATGGCCTCGGCTCAACTTAAAAGAATTCAAAACAAAGGGAAACCAAGAGGCCGGTTCTAAACCCACCTCCTGACCCTCTTTTTAAGGTGGACATATAAAGGTCTAGTTAAAAGACCCCAATGTCTTACTATCCCTCACGAGGGAGTTATTTTGCCCATTATGCCATGAAGAGGCTGTGCATGAGCAACATGTCAACATGCCCAAACCATAGGCTAATGAGGATGATCAACCATGGGATGAGTGCCCACAAGCTTATTAAAAGCCGGGTATGCTCAACCTTGAACCGGTCGGGAGAAGACTTCTATGCCTATCAAAGGCAGGACACTGCTCAAATGCTGAAAACAAATTCCAGGATGCCTATTAAAGGCTGGGATATGTTAAAGACAACAAATTCAAGCCGATCTCAAGACCGACATATGCTTGATACCAAGTGGATAGAATGAATGTCATGTCATGGTGCTGTATTTCAGACAGTGTGGAGAATATGTTCAGTGCAAGTTCAATAAAAAAAAAGGAGTTCAATGACCTCATGAAATGTTCGGAATGCAAACATAAAGTAAAAAAAAAATTCTGAACACTTTAAAAATCTGAAATCTGTCAACCTGTAAAAAAAGCTGAAATCACCTCTGAAATTCAGAGATTAAAAATCCGAAATAGGAACTCTGAAAAATTGAAGGGCCTGAAATCTGGAGGGATCCGAACACTACAATCTGCAGTCTGAAAACTGAAGCTTTCAACAAAATCTGAGAATTGGAGTTTCAAGGTCTGAACTCCACATTTCTGACGTACAGCAAACTGAAATTTATAAGAGGTCTGGGGCTTGGAATTTGAAGAAATAAAAAATTGGGCATTGCAGGAGCCGAGGCTGGTAGGATCTGCAGAATTTGAATCAGAAAATGCATGCGCCAAGTAGAATCTGCCAATTTTGCAGAAGTCTGAAAATGATTGAAATCTCAGCGTGTCCAAATTAAAATTAAAATCCAAACCAGAAACCGAAATTGTTAACCTGCAGTAAATCCCAAACATAAAATCAAATCAAACCAAAACAACAAGTAAACTGAACTCAAATCAAACTCAAATTCAATTCAACCCATTCCAACCAAGTTCAAATCAATTAATCAAAATCAAACCCAAATCAGTTTATAAATTTGAAATTCCAGAAACTGTCAAATTCTTCCCCCAAATCAAACAAAAATCCAACTGAATTCTAACAAATTTAATGAAACAAACTCAAATTAAACCAAATTCAACATAACTCAAAATTTCTCAAATTAAAACCCATAAACAAACTGTCCTTAACCCAAATCAAACTTAAATCAATCAACAAATTTAAATTGGACTAAACTTAAAACCAATAAGCAATTCAATCAAATTTCAACCCAAACTAAAAGCAACTCAACCAATTAAATTCAACTCAAACTAAATTCAACTTAAATCAAAATCAAACCAACAAATTTGATCAATTCAATTCAACCCAAGTCAAATTCAAAACACATTAAGTGCTTGCATTCTATCAAGCTCATGGGGCTGTTTTCCTGTGTCCATATGTGTGTGAATGTTTATTTTTGTGGATGCATATTTTCTGTTCCAATAGATTGCTATGACGCTTAATCAAGGGTATTCGAGAAAACTCGATGTAATCAACGTCGGATCTTCGCACCATCCGACGGGGAGAGGTCAAAATCAATTTTCAAAGAACCCAACAACCTCAAACTATAATTTTAAAAATTACTGACCTTAGTTAGTACTTTTATGGAATACCATCTATTTTCCTAAAGAAGTCAATGCTAAGGTCTAATTCAAATTCAAAGAAAAAAAATGAATTTCCAAAAACAAGAGAAATAAATTCTTTTGGAGATTTTGAGGTTACATCACCGTCGTAGCAAACTGTTTTCGGAGAATGTGTACGTCCACAAAAAGTAATGAACTTAAAAGGGCAACGGCCTTTTGGGCCCGATGAAATACATACCGGTTTGTTTGGGGTTGATTTCATTTGGTTTGTTGGTTGATTTTGGTTGACTTAAAAGTCAGTTTTGTGGATTTGAGTTTAAATGAAATTGTTTGATTTGTTTATTTTGGTTTCAGTTTGGTTTTGATTTGTTTTGTTTTGAGTTTGATTGATTCAAGTTGTCTTGATTTCAATTTTTGATGAGTTTGAAATGTTTTAGACATTGTTGAATTTTGGTTTGGTTGATTTGATTTTGAGGTTTCAGATTTAATTAACAATCTGGATTTTTCTGTTTTCATGTTGGTTTTGATGTGCTTTAGGTGTTTGAAATGTTGTTTGTTTGGTTTCTTTTGAAAAGTTGATCTTTTGTCATTTATTTAGGCAATGCCTTTTTGAATGAATTTTTAGATTCTTTATCAAAACCAGATTTTTAGGTATGCTTTAAGTCAGTTGGAAAGTGTTATTCTTGTTTTCTTGCATATTGCTTAAACCTAATTTTTTTGTGCTTACAGATTTGACTGAAATCTGAAGTTTTTGATGCTTTGGATTGATCAAAATCTGATTTTTGATTTGATTCAAAATCGGTTCCCTCTTTGTTGAAGTTCGGTTGTTTGTTGAATCGGAGTGACTTTTAAGTTTAAATTTCAGATTGGCTTTAATTCTGATTTTTCTGTTTTTCTATTGAATTTTTAGATTTGTTTTATGTTATCTTGTTAATTGGTTGTGTTTGGCGGTTTGCATTTCATCCGGTCCATCGGGCTACTATTTGGTGCCCAGAATCATGCATATCGAATCGACGTCAAAGTCATTTTCATTCATTGAAGACAAAGTACATTGATGTAAATGATAGGTGATTCTTCACCCAACATAGGTTCTTCACCGGTTTAGAAAAATTTCGGCATTACGACGGCATGCCGGTCAATTTCTAACTCGGTGAAATTTACCCATCCAATATGGCTAGCCTATGACTTTGCCATGTTGGGGGAAGGATCATCGGCATATGGGAGCGTGCCCGCGCCGACGTCCGGATCAACATCTTGGGGCATACCCGGGGGAGCTGTCCAAAAGATAGAGTACTGGGGAAGGGTGTTTCACTCCTTAGTTAATTTTTGGCATTTCACATTTCTGGTTTTTGTTATTTGCATTTTTTTGTCAAGGCCGCTTGGGCCGGTTTTGAGTTTCATCGGCATTTCTAGCCGGCCTTCAGTCTTGTAGGGGCTCGGAGGGCCTGTCTTGGACTGTTCTTGGGCTGGAAGGGCCTGCTGGATTTGTGCTTATGTGCCTCCATTTGTCTTGTTGGTAGGGTAAGGGCCCGCCCGGACAAACGATCAGCCCATCGTACGGATTCCGAAAGGGTCCGGGACATCACCCCTACCCACCAATGCTGGAACAATGTCGGTTTCTGCACTTGTTGTTGCATGCTGCAGCTCTGTCCTCTTCTTTTTGAAGCACCACAAACTGTTGTCTTCCCGAAGGCCACAAGGGGGACTGCCGGAGAACTTCAAGCTTTTCTTTTTTTTTGAGGTAAACTGGACCGGTTTTGGGGTCTGTTCGGATGGGCTTAGATGGGCTGAAATGGGCCTGCACAGGGGCATTTCAAGGGCCTGGTTTGGTTGCTGGACAGGGATCAGATTGGGGTCTGATTTGGGGACCGGTTGAGGCCTGTGTAGGGGTCTGATTTGGAGACCGGGCAGGGGCCTGCTGAGGTCCAGATTTAGAGGACTGAACAGGCCCTGTTTAGGGGCCTGATTAGAGGACCGGTACAGAGCCTGATTGGGGCTTGTTTTGGGGGCCGGAACAGGCCGGAACTATCCCTCTTACAGGACCTGTTCGGCAGAGCTTCCAGGTGGACTGACAGGGGCTGGAGATGGCCTGAACAAGGGGGTTTTCGGATGGGCCACAAAGGGGCAGAACCGAGCTGTTTGTTGGCGGCTCAGGTGGGCCGAACAGTGGACTGATCAGAGGGGAATATGACCTGTTTAGGGAGGCTACGCAACGGGGCCAAAACAGGTCCTGTTTGGAAGATTTTATGTGGGCCGACCAGGCATGAGATGGTCTTTTGGGTTGCCGATGTCCATGAAGGCCGGCTTAGGCCATGAGAGGGTTTGAGAAGAGAAGTTTGGAAGGGGGTGAGAAGGGGTGCCCAGTGAAGGGCTACATGGTTTGGGTATCCCCTTACCTTCTTCTTCTTCCTCTTTTTCTTCTTCTTCTTTTTGTCCACGGGCAGAAGATCTTCTTCTTCTTCTCTTCCTCTCTTGGCTGTTGGCAGGTGCAGGTTGGCAGGCTGGCGCGCAAGGGGCAGTAGCTGGAGATGGAGCAGCCTGTCGGCGTCCAAAATCTGGTCCCCTCTTGGCAGCGGGTGGGGAGGCTGGAGCAGGCGCACAGCAGCCAGAAGAGGGGCAGCCTGTCGGCGTCTTCAGCTGGTCTTTTTTTCTCTTGGGTGCCCTCCTCTTTTTATAGGAGATGGGGGGATATGAAAGTGCAGGCCAGGTGGTGTACGTAGGATGACCTTTGGCTCCCCCCCAAGACAGTTTTGATTCACTTGACTCCTTGAATTCCCATAGGATTTTAATGCCTTGACCTGCCTTCTGAGTTCTCCCACGTTGGCCAGACCCTTGGCTTTCCCCATGTCATAAATAGGTCAAAGATTACATGGCAGCTGAGGTGGATGCTGATGTGGACAGGGCGGTGGGACCTGCTGAGGTGGCGGCTGAGTTGGACAGGTCAACTGGGCCTGTTGATTGAGCCAATTGGCTTTGACCACAGCCCAATTCTCTCTTCCTATGGGCTGTACGTAATGGGCTTCAAAGGAGCTGGAGGATAGTTATTTTAAATCAAAATGAGGGGTGGGCCCACTGTGGATTGTGTTCATGGGCTAGTTTATGGCCTGTTTTGGCCCAATTAAGGATTGGGCCAGCTGAAACTTGATCCGGTCCTGCCATTCCCCTTTTTTTTGCTGTTTCTTTTTTTTGCAAAAAAGTTGACGCCGACAGTATCATTGTCGATAAATTATTATAGGATGCAATTGCGTTAATGAAAAGAGTAATAAATAGGATTATCATTGTAAAAATGATTATAAAAAGAGTTATAATTAATATAATTTGTGTTTATGCTTTACAAATTGGATTAACAAGTGAGAATAAATAAAGTTTTGTGATAATTTGAATAACTTTATGATGCGGGATGGTGCTAGTGGACCAACGGTTGAACGTTGCAAAACGACGTTAGTGAGCTCCAAACAACTAAAAGATGTAGCAAATAAAGCAAAACGGACTTAAACTGGCAAAATCGGGCCCAAACCATGTTGAACCGGGTCCGAACCAACAAAAAACCACTCAAAACATGTCTAAGCTAGCTCCAAAATGACTGAACCAACCTTGAACCAGTGTGAATCGGACCGAATTGGGTTGAACCGACTTGCGCTGGGCGGCAGACCAGTCGGCGTGAGCGATGGGCGAACCGGCATGGGCCAGTCACGCGGTCGGCTGCCACTTAACTGCAGTGGGGGGTCGTTGTTGGTGGAGGGTGGCCGCCTGGGGTGGAGATGCGGCTGGCAGGTTTGAAGCTACGTACCCCATCAGGGGGGGGGTCGTTGACCGCGAATGGGTGCTTGTGAGGGCTTTGGGCTTGGTGGGCATCGGCTTCTTTCGCTGGTGGGGGCGGAGTTTTTGTGATGTATCGGAGCCCCTTTGCGAGGGAAAAGGGGAGTTGTGAGGCTCCATTGCCACTGTCTCAAGTGAAGAAGGGGCTAGAGGGCTGGTCGGGTGCCGGCCGACACTGTCATAGAGGAAATCGGAAGTGGGGAATTGTCAAGTGTTGTCTTCGCGTAGGGAGGGAGGGTTGGCTGGCATTGGTGCTTGTAGTCACCATCGTCTCCACCGGATGAAGAGGGGAAGACCACTTGGAGGTGCCATTGTAGTTGCTAGAGGAGGGGAGGGTTATCGAAGCCCTAGCGGGAGGAATGCAGGTGGAATCGTCCGCAGACGTTCTTCTTTCTCTTCCTTCTTCATCAGACAGGGGTCCAAGAGGGAGCAAGGGGTGGGTGGACGTACTTCAGGGATCGTCGGAGATTGGGATGCTAGAACGGTGGAGATCGATGTTGGTGGAGGAGTCGAAACAGATGGAGATGGGGTGAACGGGTTGTCGACGAGGTGCTTAACTGTAACTGGTGAAGGGGGAGGAGAGAAAAAGGCTCGGAGGCTCCTGGAAGGAGGAGGGGAAGATGCTAACGTTGGAGGGTTGTGGAGGAAATCAGTCCTCACTAGGGGTGGAGCTGGACGGTCTCCATCGAGTAGGAGGTGAAGGGAGATAGGAGCAGCGCCCCTTGCACAAGGGACCAAACCCTTGGGGCTTAAAAAATTCAACAAACTCTTTTTATTTTCATTATGTGGGTTCTTTTAAATAGAGGAGCCAAGTTTACAAAAAGATCTCTTAAATGACTATTTACAAATAAGGACAATAAATAAAAGAAAAGTAATTCAAAAGACTTCAAATATTTACAATCAAGTCATGTAAATGCAAATGGACCTTAAAATAGATCGGACCGGGTCCCCATCATTCTCCTACACTGGGAGAAAACTCGTCTTCGAGTTTTGATTCAAATCTCAATGTAGTTGTCACAACTTCCACCGAGTACCGCAGTCATCGGAAGCATTCTAGGAGTTGGCTCATAAGAATGGGCCAATCTTAGACTCTAATACCAATTTGATGTGGGACGGTGTAGGTGGGCCGACAGTTGAACGTTGCAAAACGGCATTAGGGAGATCAAAACAATTGAAAGATACAGGAAATAAAGCAAACCAGACTTAAATCGGTAAAATTAGGCCCAAACCATGTTGAACTGGGCCTGAACCAATCAAAAACTACTCAAAACTAGCCTGAACCGGCCACAAAATGATTGAACTGACCTTAAACTGGCCAGTTTAGGGATTGAACCGGCCCTAGACCGCTCGAATTAGGGCTGTGAACTGACATAAACCGGATTGAACCGGGCTGAACTGGCTTGGGTTGGGCGGGCGGACTGGTCGGCACGAGCGATGGGTGAATCGGCGTGGGTTGGTCACACAGCCGGCCGCTACTTAACCCTAGTGGGGGTCGTGGCTGACGAAGGGTGGCCGCTTGGGGTGGAGATGCAGCTGGCGGGTTTGATGCCGCATACCCCATCAGGGGGGGAGGGGGTTTGTCTTCGACCGCAAGCGGGCACTAAGCGAGGGCTTCTGGATGGGCAGCGTCGGCTTTGTCCGTGAGAGGAGGTGGAGGGCAGAGCTTCTGCGACGCAGTAGAGCCCCTTTGCGAGGGAAAAGGGGAGCTATGGGGCTCCATCGCTGCCATCATCCTCGATATCGAGGGAAGAAGGGGCCGGAGGGCCGGTCAGGCACCGACTGGCATTGTCGTAGAGGAGATCGGAGATGGGGAACCGTTGGGTGCCATCTTCATACGGGGAGGGAGGGTGCGGCGGGAGTTGGGACTTGCAGTCGCCATCGTCTCCACCAAACGTAGTGGGGAAGATCGCCTGGGGGTGCCGCTGCAGTTGCCAAAGGAGGGGAGGGCTGTCGGAGCCCTAACAGGAGGAGTGCGGGCAGAACCATCCATGGACCTTCTTCTTTTTCTTCCTTCTTCATCTGACATGGTTCTAGGAGGGAGCAAGGGGTGGGTGGACATACTCTGGGGATCGCCAGAGATGGGGATGCTAGAATGGTGGGGTGAATGGGTTGTCGATGAGGGGCTTAACTGTAACCAGTGAAGGGGGAAGGAGAAGGAATGGCTCAAAGGCCGTTGGAAGGTAGAGTGGAAGACGCCAATGTCAGAGGGTTGCAGAGAAAACAGATACTTACCAGGGGTAGAGTTGGACGGCCTCCATTGAGGAGGAGGTGAAGGGAGATGGGGGCGGTGCCCCTTACACAAAGGGCCAAACACTTAAGGCTCCAAAAAGTCAACACAAACTCTTTCTCTTTATTTCCATCATATGGGCCCTTTTAAACAGAGGAGCCAAGTTTAAAACAAGACCTCTTAAATGGCTATTTACAAATATGTACAATAAATAAAAGAAAAAGGACTCAAAAGACTTCAAATATTTACAATCAAGTCTAAGAGGACGTAAATGCAAATAGATCCCAAAATGGACCGGATCGGGTCCCCCTCATTAAATGAAGGCACGGTCTCTTTTGTACCCAGACGACACCGTCTCTTAACAAGTGATTGATTCGTCCTTACCCGTCCTCATCATTCTCCCCCGATTGCGAACACTCGTCCTCGAGTTTTGTAGTGTCGTATGATCAACACAGTCACTACTGAAACTAAGGACGATGGTAGTGCAACTCGGGTGATGACAAGGTGGGACCGGGAAACTCCAAAGCGACTGCAGAAGGTGAACCAGATGGTATTGTAGTTGCTGTCAAGCTCTATGTCTAAGTGCTCTCCAGGGCAATTGTGTGCAGATCCTTTGAAGCAGGTGTCTCTGATACAGTTGTTCGAACCTCGCGATTTCTCATCGTTCGAAGAATATAAAAATAAATGTGGGGGTATGGTTTCCATTGTGGCGTGGACGTTCTTTTTATCTTGACAATGATGGCAATGGTGCCTCCGGCTTATTTTTTTTCTTTTTGACATACATGTTTGGCGAGGTTGTAGTGAGTTCTTTGAATTTGATCGGACCTTTCTCCACCAATCTATGAATGGATTCGGTGTTAATTACACTGAGCGGTGGCTCAGTAACCCTTGATTAACTGCCATAATAACATATCTGCAAGCCGAATTTGAATGTTGAAAAATGATCGTATGTTCAATCTTTCTTTTTCTTGACCGAATGAGTATGTATACCAACTTTCTCAACTTTTGTTCCTTTTATACATGTATTTCTTTGAATGAGCTTTAGGGCCAGCTGGCGACTTCCCTTGCATGGAGTTGGTCTGTAGAGATTGGGGCTTTGACTCCTAGGAACCGGATTGGCTAGCCTTCATTCCCATTAAGGGTGTCACCCAAGTTGGAATTTGTCATCCAAGTTTGACTTGACCACATAATGAGTCTTCGCTTAATTTTGTCGGGCTCGACACCCATTAGGTGACACTTACTTGAAGTAGGGCTTGGCTGACCAAATGGGCCTTCAGTCATTTATTAAGCGGAATTTTCCCATAATAGGATTCAACCGACTTGATAGGTCTTCAATGATTTGAGGAACTCTACTTCCATTAAGCAATATTTCCCCAGAGTGGAAGGAGGGCTTGACCGACCTAATAATGCTTCATCATCCGTTAAACTATATTTTCCAAAAGTGGGAATTGACCGACTTAACGGGGCTTCACGATTTGTCAAATTTGATACTCATTAGATGACATTTCCTCAGGATGGGGCTTAGTTAACCTAATGGGCCTTCATCATACGTTAAGTGGCATTTTCTTGAGGTGGGACTTGATTGACATAACGAGGCTTCATAATTTGATGATTTGATACTCATTAGATGACGTCTCCTCGAAATGGGGCTTGGTTGACCTAACAAGTCTTCATCATTCGTTAATTGGCATTTTCTCGAAGTGAGACTTGACCGACTTAACATGGCTTTATGATTTGATTGATTCAATATCCATCATGTGACATTTCCTCGAAACGAGACTTGGTCGATCTAACGGGTCTTCATCATTTGTTAAGTGGCGTTTTCTCGAAGTGGGACTTGACCGACTTAACAGGGTTTCATGATTTGATTGATTTGATATTCATTAGACAACATTTCCCCAGAACGGGACTTGGTCGACCTAACGGGTCTTTATCATCCGTTAAGTGGCATTTTTCTGAAGTGGGACTTGACTGACTTAATAGGGCTTCATGATTTGATTGATTTGATATCCATTAGGTGACATTTCCTTGAAACGGGGCTTGGTCGACCTAACAGGTCTTCATCATTCGTTAAGTGGCATTTTCCGAAAGTGGGACTTGACCGACTTAACAGGGCTTCATGATTTGATTGATTCAATATCCATTAGGCGAGATTTCCTCTAAACGGGGCTTGGTCGACCTAACGAGTCTTCATCATCCGTTAAGTGGTGTTTTCCTGAAGTGGGACTTGACCAACTTAACGGGACTTCATGATTTAATTGATTTGATATTCATTAGGCAACATTTCCCAAGAGCGGGGCTTGGTCGACCTAACGAGTCTTCATCATCAGTTAAGTGGTGTTTTCCCGAAGTGGGACTTGACCGACTTAACGTGACTTCATGATTTGATTGATTTGATATTCATTAGGCAACATTTTCCCGGAACGGGACTTGGTCGACCTAACGGGTCTTCATCATCCGTTAAGTGGTGTTTTCCCGAAGTGGGACTTGACCGACTTAACGGGGCTTCATGATTTGATTGATTTGATATCCATCAGGCGACATTTCTCCGGAACGGGGCTTGGTCGACCTAACGGGTCTTCAACATTCGTTAAGTGACATTTTCCCGAAGTGGAACTTGACCGACTTAACGGAACTTCATGATTTGATTGATTTGATATTCATTAGGCGACATTTCCCTGAAACAGGGATTGGTCAGCCTAATGGGTCTTCATGATCCGTTAAGTGGTGTTTTTTTAAAGTGGGACTTGATCGACTTAACGGGGCTTCATGATTTGATTGATTTGATATCCATCAGGTGACATTTCCCCGGAACGGGGCTTGGTCGACCTATCGAGTCTTCATCATCTGTTAAGTGGTGTTTTCCCGAAGTGAGACTTGACCGACTTAACGTGGCTTCATGATTTGATTGATTTGATATCCATCAGGCGACATTTCTCCGGAACGGAGCTTGGTCAACCTAACGGGTCTTCAACATTCGTTAAGTGACATTTTCCCGAAGTGGAACTTGACCGACTTAACAGGACTTCATGATTTGATTGATTTGATATTCATTAGGCGACATTTCCCTGAAACAGGGTTTGGTTAGCTCAATGGGTCTTCATTATCCGCTAAGTGGTGTTTTCCTAAAGTGGGACTTGATCGACTTAACGGGGCTTCATGATTTGATTGATTCGATATCCATCAGGCGACATGTCCCCGGAACGGGGCTTGGTCGGCCTAACGGGTCTTTATTATCCGTTAAGTGGTGTTTCCCTAAAGTGGGACTTGATCGACTTAACGGGGCTTCATGATTTGATTGATTTGATATCCATCAGGCGACATGTCCCCGGAACGGGGCTTGGTCGGCCTAACGGGTCTTCGTCATCCATTAAGTGGCATTTTCCTGAAGTGGGACTTGATCGACATAATAGGGTTTTATGATTTGATTGATTTGATAACTATTAGGCAACATTTTCCCGGAATGGGGCTTGGTCGACCTAACGGGTTTTCATCATCCGTTAAGTGGTGTTTTCTCGAAGTGGGACTTGAACAACTTAACAGGGTTTCATTATTTGATTGATTTGATATCCATCAGGCGACATTTCCCCGAAACGGGGCTTGGTCGGCCTAACGGGTCTTCATCATTCATTAAGTGACATTTTCCCGAAGTGGGACTTGACCGACATAATAGGGCTTTATGATTTGAGTGATTTGATGTCTATTAGGCAACATTTTCCAAGATTGGGGCTTGGTCGACCTAATAGGTCTTCATCATCTGTTAAGTGGTGTTTTCTCGAAGTGGGATTTGACCGACTTAACGGGGCTTTATGATTTGATTGATTTGATATCCATTAGGCGATGTTTCCCGGAACAGGGCTTAGTCGACCTAACGGGTTTTCATCATCTATTAAGTGGTGTTTTCCCGAAGTGGAACTTAACCGACTTAACGAGGCTTCATGATTTGATTGATTTGATATCCATCAGGCGACATTTCCTCAAAACGGGACTTGGTCGACCTAACGGGTCTTCATTATCCGTTAAGTGGCATTTTCCCGTAGTGGGACGTGACCTACTTAACGGGGCTTCATAATTTGATTGATTTGATATCCATCAGGCGACATTTCTCTGAAATGGGGCTTGGTCAACCTAACGGGTCTTCATAATCCGTTAAGAGGTGTTTTTCTGAAGTGGGACTTGACCGACTTAATGGGGCTTGGTAATTGCGCTTGTTTACTTAATCTTCATTTGTTAGAATTTCTTGACCTCATCAAACAATCTTTGTTTGATAGTCATGAAGCCAGTGAACTTGAGAATTTATTGAATTTGATTGTTACTTCTTCCTTGAAGTTTCTTGGGCTTCACCGGGTTCGATTGCTTGACTCCCAGTTCTTTTGAATTTTTTCTTTGTATCTCTCCTAGCCTGATTTGCTTAGTCTTCATAGTTTGGAACTAACGTTCTTCCATATTCTTCCATCAATCAATATTTCAGAACTATACCCGTTAATGGGCCTTGCTATATTCTTCACTTGGTTTTCTTTGCTTGGTACTTGTTGGCACTCAGATTTTTTTATATGAAACATAGGCATATAAAAAATGGGGAGTTAGAAATACTTAATTCCCTCCACCCCAACACCATTACATGGAGCAAACTAGGTGAAGGGGACCTATAAAGGACGAAATTCAGCACATATATGGGCAGAATTTGAAGGAATCCAAAAAGGGGTGAGAAAGTCATAAAAAAAAAGAGCAAAGCCATATAAGGCTCTATGCCCGGTCAGTTTGGCACATATCCGTTCAAACAAAAGGGCAAAAGATTGTAAGCATATAGCTTACCATGTGGATCAAGGAAGGGCCCAAGGTCATATACCCAAGGCCGGCCAAATGTAGCATATGAAGAAGTGGAGCCCCCTGCATATGATGAATATGTCCCCCCTAAATCAGGACCTCCCAATGTAACCCACCATGCATATGGATGCAAAACACATGGCATATGACCCAAGGTATGCTGCCGAGGGGAATTTGGAAGAGGGAAGGCCAAATATAATCTGCAGGAGCTAATTCAACTCCTGTTTGAAGGCCTCGGATATAGATATATATCTAGCTGGACATGCTCCCAACAAAATCTGAAGAAGGAAGGGCCGGGAATGGCATACAGGATGCCACTGAGCTCTTGTTCAAAGGGGGAAACTAAAGACCCCCTACGGAATCAGAATTAAGGGAGACCCAATTGGTTATAACACATAAGGTAGCTGGATCCTCAAGACATTCAGCTGCATGTATGGGAAGGCTTGGCATAAGTCAAGTGGTTGATTGCCAAACGGCAAATGAGAGAAGGCAGCCCACAAACCCACTCAAGGGAGCCCAATCCAGCCTAGGGGGAGGCCGGGGCTTCAAATGGATTCATTGGACATATCTCCTATCTAGCCAAGAAAGAGGGGAGGGCTGGAAATAACAAACAGAAGGCCAAATGGGCTGCTGTTTAATAGATCCGGTGATGATTATTTAAGATATAGGCTGTCAACAAGAGGCTCACAACCGGATAGATATATATGAAAAGAGAGGGGGGCAGCCAATGAATCCCACTCAAGAGGACCCAATCCAGCACATTGAAGGGCCGGGTCCTCAAATCCATGAAACATGTCTCCTGTCCCCAACAGAAATTTGAAAGAGAAAGGGCCGGACTACGATAGACAGAAGCCACAGCTGGGTCCTGTTTAAAAAAAGAATCCAGTTATGTTTATTTGAATAACATGCTGGAGGGCAGCCATTTGGCCCGGGAGTTGGAAGAAGGCCCAATTCAATATATTGAAGAGCCGGATCTTCACATGCATATGCAAATTAACACCAAACAGATGGGAGATTGAGAAAAATGCATCTCCATGCAACCGGCCATGCATATATGGTATGGTATGGAATAATTGGGGCAATGGGCATGCTGTCGACGGAAGATAGATGAGAAGGCATAGTATGGATGAACAAAACTATGAATGATTGGAACATTGCTTACCCGGAAATAGCTAGGAGAAAGTTCACCTCCTCGGACTGACCCCAAGCAGAAGAAGGGATCACCTAAGTCCTCCAATTAGCAGGTGCGACAGCTCCCCTTGGCAATACCCAAGTTATAGCAGAAATCTGTTGAGGAGAAGGGTGCGACAGGAGAGGACAGAGGGCCCGTTTAAAAGGAGCTCGCGGATGAAGGAGTTAGACTCCAGCAGGGAGTCTAAACAGAAGGCTAGAGAGGATGATCTGCGGGGGAGAAAACAGCCTAGTCAATTCAAAATAAACCCGGGAGATAAACCAAGGCCATCCGATGGCCAGCATTGGCCAATCAACAGGCTAATATCTATAGATCTCCCCGGTCCATTGAGATGACCTTATTGGATCCTTAATGGGATAATATCCAATGGATCCTTCATAATGGGATATCCGGTAGATGCCCATAAGCAAGTTTAATTACCGGATAATAAATCCTCCCGGATCCTTAATAGGATTAATATCCAATAAGAGATCAAGGGCCTTGATTAATTGGTGGGACACATGATCAAGGGCCGGGATTGACCAATCAACAAGATCATTAGAGCATGGATCCTCCCCGGTCCATTGAGATGGCTAAAGTGGATCCTTAACAAGATAATACCCACTGGATCCACCTTTAATGGGATATTTGATTACATGGGATAATTCTCTTTGCGTAGGCAACAAGGCCTAGCTCCAA
This sequence comes from Cryptocoryne crispatula var. balansae, assembly GCA_036172225.1. Lineage (NCBI taxonomy): Eukaryota > Viridiplantae > Streptophyta > Magnoliopsida > Alismatales > Araceae > Cryptocoryne > Cryptocoryne crispatula. Next base: position 31,414,253 of record CM069930.1, on the reverse strand, counting down.
CTAAGCTTTAGATGGCAAATAATCTGCCATCGACAGACCAATGGATGGAGGGCTTGGATTGAGCTATCAAGAGAGGAGCCGGGGCATTCAATCAAAGGTCGGGATCTATACTTAATGTGAAATGGATCCGCTGCAGATCAGAAAGCAACCGAAGGCCAGGATCCTCCATCAACAGCCAGGACTTGGTCAAGCCCCACTCCCCCCACGTTCTGGGAGAAGTGGCCCCACTTCCTCCATGCGCACACTCCCATGATCTCCCACTCTCTCCCGGGTGAACAGAACCCATCAGTGGCTTATAAATAGGACAGCCCCCGCACATGAGAAGAGGTCGGAGAGGAGATAGGAAGAAAAGGAGAGAGGCTCTGCAAAATTCTGCCAAGAGGACACCCGCGCAGCTCAAAGGAGAGGCAATAAGTAAAGGGATTCTGCAGGAGAAACATGGGCAAGTCCCGAGGGATCCAAGGTAAGATGTCATGGCCATTACCTGAAGCCGTCCCCTCCTCTAGATGCTATACCCATCTTGAGCTTAATCCCCTCAATTCCTCTCCTATATTAGCAGGATATCTCCCTGCTTAAACCTGCAATTCCTAGACATACACTAGGATCCCGCAAACCCTCTTTTTCACCTTCTCGGACATATTTGGGCCTGGTCTTGGAACATGAGGAAAGCCATGTCCAAATACTCAAATTGACCCCATAATTGAGCCCATATTGCTCCCCGGACACACTCCCATTTACCTTTATAGACCTGTTGGACAGACCTGCCTTTTCTCCCTCATTTCCCTCATAACAGTCCTCTCCGGCCTTGAAATTATGGAGAAGATCCCTCAAAATTCGACTACTCCAGCGGCAAGATGCAGTGAGGCAAGCACAAACGGAGGTTATACCCTGCGGCTTTGCATCTCCCATGATGGACCAAAGATTTCCCGGGTAGCCTTGGACATGGGGAAAAGACATGGCCAACCGGGCCTGGAAGGAGATATGATATCCGACCATGAAGAGGAGCATATTGCAATGAATTACCCTCTGATTATAAAATCAGAGGGCCGAGGACATAATTGGAGCCCAATATTGGGCCTAGCCTCTTGAGCACATCCCGGACAGGACTGAAAACATACACTCCCTTTGGTCCATCTCCATGTGTACTCCCTGGAGGGGAAGGATAGTCTCAACATAATGAGGCTATGGTTATATGTGTATCCCACCAAATGAGGATATGTAATATGCCATATAGCATGATCAAGACATATATGATGATACTCATATAAAGATGAGCAAAAACCAGTGCTATCTTTATGTTTATATCCCGGTTGCAAGAACCATATGTGATAAAGAGTTTATGCCCATAACAGGACATTATGAAGGCCTAATATTAGGCCTAGTTCTAAGTAAGATTGTATACAGCCTTTTGGCTTATCTCATAATAGAGAAGGTCGGCTATAAGGCAGACCCATGTGAAGATGAAGGAGAGATGACTTCAATATGATGAAATTGAAGTTCTACTCCACCAACATACTAATGGGGACATTGGCCCAAATCGGTTTGGGAAGTTTTACCGACGTCAAAGAAAGAAGAATTTACAATAAGTTCCTTTATTTTTTTCGTCATTTTCTTTTGGGCCTCCATTGATGTCAAATCTGGCCCAAATTTTCTACCTATACGTAAGTCTTTTTTGGGCTATTAGGTTAAATTCCTTTACTAGCCCATTACGTAGGGTTTCTGTTTCTTATTTTGTCATTTACTTGTGAAAAGGCTGAACATGGGCCGCCAGCTCCACATTGGAACCGCGGACCCATTACGCTCTTGTTCTTTTTTCTTTTATTTTCCTTTTATCCATTGTACATCTCCTTAAAAGGTGATGGATGGACACTGTACGCAACATTGAAGAAAGAGAATATGTTTCCCGTTGGTTCATTTTCTGTTCCTGTAGCGCCTGTAGCGTCTCCTTCTTTCTCCCGAGCGATTGCTGGCTTCTGTAGTTCTTCTTCTCCCTCCCGTAGCTCACTTCTACCAGTCTTTGTTTAGCTTCCATCGATGCTCTCCTACTTAGCGTAAAAGGTAGGTTATAGTCAGTACAGTGTTTTGGCGATCAGCTGCTCGCCTGGTTACTGTTGAAGACTTCCGTTCCGCACCTCATCGGCGAGTCTTCTTCCATTCCGACGGCACTTCTTCAATGGCAACCCACGGTAGAAGCTGGTTGCCTGCTTCTGCGTCCTCTTCTGGAGTTTATTCTTCCATTCCGCTGGCAGCGGATATTCTCTAAGGAGGGAACACTTGTCTGTGCTTCGACGGATATTGGTTGCTACGGCGAACGCCTCTCTTGGTTCTCAGTTCAGCTAAGTATTTGCGCCGGCTTATACTATTTTCAAATCAGTCAGATTCGTTTGCCTTATTCAGTACCTCCAGATCAAATGCACCGCCCGTCTCGACCTAAAAATGTCGATGATGTTCTGCAAGTTGAACTGGTCCGACTGCGTACCTTTGTTTGTCATTGGTTGATTCAATCTAGATCTGAGAACGTCCGCTATTTGGAATGTTCAGCGATTCCAGATCTGCTGCACCTCCCATCTCGACATAGAATGTCGGTGATGTCCTGCACACAGAACTGGTCCTAGCCGCGGTTTACCTTCATTCTTTATTGATTCCTTCTAGATCCGAGAACATCCACTTGGTGGCGTAGCCCCAGGAGGGAGATGTATCTGGAACTAGTCCATACATTTGGATGGTTACGTTCTGTTTGTTGAGGACTCCGCACGTATGAGATTTGTTTTCGGAGATTGAGAAGATAATGACTAGTTCGAACAGAACAATGATGTCATTCTAGTTGAGATGCTGAGATCTCATGATCTGTGAATGTTGGAACGTAGTCGGTAAATGATGAACGTCACTGAGGAGATCTAGACATGATCTACTTCGGACCGCGCTTTTCGAGTCAAAGACACCAACTGATCACTCCCGGCGAATAGCTCCCACCGACTATTTCGGTCCGAAAGTTGCCGAAGTCTACACCGGTCCTTCGTCCGCCGCGCGGTTCTCCCTAACCGCCGCGGTCTCATCGCTGAATGTATTTCTACACCGGTCCCTTCCGTAGTTTATTTCTTTATCTTCGTTTCGAGTATCTAATCACCGAACAAGCTCACTACACCGGTCCTAGTCCAGCGAATAGCATTTTTCCCTTCTATACGTTTTCGAGCTAACAACTCGAACAAGACTACACCTCTGTCCTGGTCCAAGAGGGAGCTATTTCCGCAGTTTCTAGCTTGGTTGCGAAACTCGTTTACAACAATCCGTCGAAGGTTAATCGACCGTTTCGTTGGTATTGGTGACTCCCCGGAGATGCCCGCCGTGCACCGGAGTCCGGACACGGAGATGCCGCTGATCGTCCGAAAACAATGATGCGTCTCCAACGACTAAGCCGGTTCGATTTCCGATCGAGAGTCGAGGTTTTGAATCGATTAAAGGAAGCCGCCACAAATTGGAAATTCTCGTACGCTCGTCAACCCGGTCAAGTCACGATTCCAACTATTTGTTTTGTTGACCGTTACCACCCCGCGAGGTGTGGATCATATTTGAATGTGTAAAGCTTAAGTGAATCCGGATGTATAAGGAATCATGATCGAAACTAGCCGAGCCGACACCCACACTCCGGTGTGGAGGTAATCTCTCTATCATAAATCCTTGTATGTTTACTTGCTTTTCTATTATACGTTTCGAAATGCCATGCTCAAATGTGCGGTTAGAGATCTAGCTCGTATATAAACAAGTAGTTGGCGTAGAGGGAGAGAGTTTAATTTCAAATCCAACTGAAAACTATCAAAATCGTTTTCGTTAATTAGTTGACGAATTTGGGTCTATTGGTCGATTTTGAAGAATTTACGTTGTTTAAAATCCTGAGTATTTTCTAAAGTGGATAAAAGTTCGCTGGTCCAATTTCTAGTGCTAACAGAAGAACGCCAGTCTTGAAATAACAAACTGTTTTAAGTGAAGATTTTCTTGGTAAATTCTTAAAGAGTGTTTTCCTAATTGTCCTACACTCTAGATCCTCCTTAGTTCCGCATCACATACCATATGGTTTCAACCGAACATATGATAGTGAGCAGGGATCTCCTCTTATACATATAGGTGATCCATAAGAAGGTGAGCCAAGTCCTAACATAAGGGGACAAGGTAAACAGGTGGATACACTGAATTTAATTCCCAGACCTAGGTATTAATGAAATCTGCCAAAATAAAAGCAGGTGGTAAAGCCCGGACATAAGTGGGCATAGCCTCCCTATATATATTGATCATCAATATGTGCATAACATATTTTGGAGATCAAGGACGGGAAGGCCTATGGAAACAATTCCTAATCCAGAGATTGGGACAAAATGTCCATCTCTTCTCAATTCATTTCAAAGGGGAGGAAGCACCTGAGCCCGGTTCATTGAAGGAACAAACATCTCATATAAAAAGGGGATCGATTATGGACTGAACCCCTATGGGGCAAATTTTCTGAAAATTAAAGACTCATATCATTACAGTTGGATTGATTAAAGGTATATGGCGGGGTCCGGCTATAACCACATATTCTGATGAAAGCCGGAGCTATATATTAATTCACTTGGCCCCTATCACAATAGAGAAGAGCTAATAAGCTTGATTACCAAGAGGGGAGGATGGTCTTCATGTATATAAACCTGTACCTCCGAGAGATACCAAGTGGTCCCGAGAGGATAAGGGCAAGTTCTGCACCATATGGTATAGATGAGATATGTGTGAGTGATGATCAGATACCATCACATACATATATGCATACAATTGAAGGCTAAATCTGTACATAAGAGTGTAAGACGTGTGTACAGTCTAAAATGTGAGGGGACTGGGTTCTAACCCTCAGATCTCAGGCTTATGGGCCTGATTTCAGCCCTTTGGGTGCTGAATCACATCTAAAAACAAACAGAGAAAGAATGGTCTCATATTAGAGACCGACCAGAGCTGGCCATTTCTTATTTCCTTTAAGCCTATGTCTTTGCTGGTTGATGACTAGTCTAAGGCATTTAAGGCTTTGAAGGTCTTCACCCCGGGGACCTGCACATTGGGGATTCAAGGTCTGATCTCTAATCTTAACAAAATATGCATCTCGACAATAGGTCATCTGGCCTACAAGGTGTTCGGATGCCCCTTGATCTGAATATAATCAGATCATTAGAGAGACCAAGATAAATTTCATCAAAAGGGTATAAAGATCTCCTTAATTTCAGTTAGTCTGAGGGGTAGATAAAGAGAAGATGGCTGGCCTTGAAGCTGGAGATAATCAGATTTTGAATAAAGAGCTGACAGCCAAGCTTGGAAGGTTCGGATTTCAGGCTTATACAAGCCTCATGCTTAGACCCTAATCAGGACCTTGACTTTAATAGAATTCTGCTAAGAGGGAGATCCCAGCTTTGAATTAACATAGTTGGGCACGGTTTAACATAAAGCCATGATCGTCCCATGATTAATATCAGGGATAGATATGAACCCGAGTCCAGGTGGTAAAAAAAAAAATCTATCGATCCAGAGTGACATTTATGTCAAGAATATGGTCACATCTTTGACTATCTAAGGTAATAATCTAGGTCCAGAATTTATACAGAATTCTGATAGGCCTCTCGGCCATATGAAGAGAGGGATTTAAATAGCCTTAGATATGGAAATAATTGAATCGACAAGGGCTTGTGATAGAGGTTAAGGTAAATATCCCTTAGCCAATATAAGGGGGTTTGGTGCGACAAGCTTATGGCAGAATTTGTGTGACTTAGGTGAGAGATATTTCAGGATTGTATAAGCCTCGTTTTGCATAAGATCCTAGGCTTTATGAAGGGCAGATCGAATACCTATTATGGGGCAAATCCCAATATATGGTTCAATGCCGGATATTGATTAATTCAGAATCGATATCAAGGTCGGCTGAAGGCCTGGATACCCAGGCCCGGGTTAATGTTTGTGTCAATCATATGGTGACATGAATACTAAGTAAACCCAGGATCATCATTTCCAGACATCTAAGATCATGGGGAGATGGGTGGAGACTCATAACCCATATATGAGTGAAGCTTACCTTAACAGGATCTCTGATGAATCACATGTGGTTAGGTCCGGATGCTAGTAAAAGTTGAAAATCCCAAGTTTGAGGAGTGAATAAATTTGAGTTTAATATGCCTAAACTCAAAATTAAGAGCTTGATATCGACAAGTCCTAGGCCCGGTCCCATGTATGTATAAAGACTAGAAGCCTTTGGCAATGGAAGTCATGCGGAAATCTGGATCATAGACCATATTTGGGATCCGGGAAAACCTGAAAGTAAGTCAAAATCTTATGTATGTTTCTGGGCCAAGTCAGATGGGGCTAAGCATACAAGGTGTAGGGGCTAAGGATTTTTATAGGGTGTTTGGTAGCTCTTTTAATTTTGAGTCAATCTTGTTTTTAAAATCAAGATTACTTAACTTCTCATTTTTTATTTTAAAATCAAAAGAGTCTAACCATTTTGTGTTTGGCAAAACTGTCACAATTTTTAAAATTTATAGAGTATTGTTTGGGTATGATTTTAAAATCAAAATAACTCTATGACACATACTGTATGTCAATACAACATAGTATGTCATGACATCCATATTAATTTAATGTCAACTAACATTTATGAATAATGAACTATATACATCAGTTTCATCTATTAACATAATCTTCCCACATTTTCATTACTACGAACCATATGCATCAGTTTCCTCCGTCACCACTCTCTCCTCTGATCGGCACTTCCACGGCCCTATCCTGCAGCCCCTTCGGCCATGGTTACTATGCAGACCTCCGCGACAACCCACACCACCCCTCCTCTAACCGCAATCATCACCTCCAATCTCCCTTTTCGGACTCTCCTTGCTGCAACCACGGGAGACTCTCCCCCTCCCAGCAACCAGCCGCAGATCGCGCGCTCCCCACCCTCCAGGCCCTCTGTTCAGCGCCCCCCTCCAAGCGATCTCCTTTCCCCTGTCAGCCCTCTGTCATTGCCGGCCGACGAGGCAGCGCGGGTGCACGAGGAGCTGGGGCGGGTGTTAACTGAGACCAGGGGGTGCCCATCTCTTTCTCAATGTCGGAGATGTTCAAACTCCGCAGCTGCACATGTTCTTCTTCTTCTTCGTAGCCAAGGCGGCGGCGCCTTCCTCCGCCCAAGAAGATCGATCCCCGGCGGCAGGCCGGCGCGATCAGCAGCAGATTAGCCTATTCTCGTTGCACTCGCCGCACCTCACCATCTTCTCTTCCTCCTCCCCCAGCACCTTGCAGCTGCCGCTGCACTCCATGCACAGAACAAACCTCACGCCGCCGCAGCCGTCGCACCACCCTGCGCCCTTGGTACCCTGGCGAGCAACGCCGCCAGCTTCCCCTCCTCCTCGAGCCGCAGCACTTGCTCGACCCCGCCGAGCAGCCTCCCCTCGACGAACAGCACGGGCACCCGCACCTCGTGCCTCCCCGTCAGCATCCTCAGCTCCTCCTTGACCCAGCATTCATGGAGATGTCCCTCTCCGTCACCTGCGCCGGAGCGCCGCTACCGGTGGGGGCCCATCTCGCCGGACTCTCGCCGGACTCGGAGGCGGGATACGCCGCCTACCCCATGGTGCTTGTCCAGATCCCCATGTACAACGAGAGGGAGGGTGGCCTACTGCTCTCTCCTCCTCCTCGCCGCGCCCGGCGACGGCCCCGTCCGATCCCTCCCTTTGGCCTGCCCCCCCGCGAACAGGCGCCAGCTTCCTACCGGAACGGGCGCCCGCGTCTCTCTCAAAAATGAAACAACTCCTCCCTTGTTTTATTTCCGAGAGAGATATTAGGAATAGATCTCTTTATTTCCAAAAAAAGAGGAGCGGGCAAGAGACGTGACCAAACACCTCTCTTTCCCTATTTTCAAATTTTAGGTAAAAAAAAGGGGAAAAACAGCTACCAAACACCCTATTAAGTCCTGGATTTGGGGTATGGTTATGAGCAATCTAAATCTGATTGTAATGCGGTAAGATGTATATGCCATCTCACCAAGTTTAGAATATCAAGACTTGGAATTTAGGGCTATCTAATTGCCTTAATCTAGGATAACCCGAGAAACCCACGGAAGGAAAACATAATCTCTTCCCGGATCCAAGCATATGTCATGCTTGAACCCTCTAGATTTTGTGGGTAAGGCCACATCTCAAACATATACTAAGTCAAGAAATAAAGACTTAAATAATATTCTGTTTTCATCACTAAAGGACTTGGATCATAAAATTGGTATATATATGGCCAGAGTTCACCTTGTTCAATATAAAAGAACCTATGTGAAATCAATATAGATTTCGATCTGAATATGCTCAGATCTTGATTAGCCTCAATAATTCAACCTGTGTCTTAATATAAAACATTGGGTTGAGAGACTAGTCTATTGCAAGGTATTGTTGGAATCCTTGCCCATACTCTTAAGCTTAGATACTAAGTTTAACCTTATATGGCCATTACGTTGTCAGATTTAAATGTTAAGTTTGCATTCCATTGATTTTATGGGTCATAATCCCCATACGCTGATATTTTGTGGATGAATGTTTTCTTTCATATACGAGTTGCTACGACAGTTAATCAACGGTGTTCGAGAATCTCGATGTAATTAACATCGGAAATTCGCAACTTCCGATGGAGAGAGGTCCAAAGACAAATTTCATGAACCCTAACCTCGATATATATATGCATACCACATATTTTGGCTAATATCTTCTATGAAATATCATATATTTTCATAGTACCAAAGATAAAATAATGAAAGTTCATTTCCCAAATAAACGGAAATCAAATGAATTTTCAAGCCATGCCATACAAAATATATTTTTATATGTAAAATCTCAATGTTTCACAGTACTTCATTGGGCTTCATCGAGCCCAATTTCTCGATTTTTTTCTTTTTTTTGAGCTTCCTGGGCTTGGTTAGGCCCGACCTACTTGATTTTCTTCTCTCTTTTGATGCTTAGGTTCGGTTGGCTTGGCATGCTTGATTTCTCTTTTTTTTTAAGCTTATCGAGCCTGATTCGCTTGATCTTGATGAAGTGCCAGTGGACTTGAAAATACCCTGAACTTGATTGGTTGTTCTTTCTTAAAGCTTCTTGAACTTGATTGGGTCTCGTTGCTTGATTTTCATTTTTTTTCTGAGCCGACTTTCATTCATCGCTCGATATTTTTTGATTTGGGGTTTAACTGATTTAATAGGTGTTAATGACATTATCATGACTCCTTCTCAGGAACTTGTTGGGTCTTTCTGAGCTTAATTGACATAATCTCCATCCTTTTTTGAATTTCTTGGGCCTTGTTGGGCCTGCTTGCTTGCTTTTCATCACTTGGTTCCTCTTTAAGCACCTAGGGCTTTACCGAGCTTAGCTTGCTTGATATTTTTCTCCCCTTTTCTTCATACTTCTCAAGCCCAGTCGGGTCCAACTTGTTTGATCTTTAGTTCTTTTGAGTTTCATTGACCTGGCCTGTGTTGCTTGACTTTTCATATTCTTTGATTTTCTTAAGCCGATCTTCATTAATTACTCGTCATTTCACTAGTTCGGGGTTGAGCTGATTAATGGGCCTTGAATGGTCTTACTCATCCATTAACCAGTATTTCTCACATGGGGTGAACCAAATTAATGGGCTTTCACTGATCTTGTTCATCCATTAACCAGTATTTCCCGATCGAGAATTAACTAGATTAATGGACCTTGGGAATCTTCATTCATTACCCAGTATTTTTCGATTGGGGATTAACTGGATTAATGAGCTTTGAGAATTTTCATCCATTACCCGGTATTTTCTGATTGGGGATTAATCATATTAATGAGCTTTGGGATTTTTCATCTATTATCCAGTATTTCCCAATCGAAGATTAATCGGATTAATGGGCCTTAAAAATTTTTTATTGATTCCCTGGTATCGACCATTTGGGGATGAACCAGGTTGAGGAACCTTGGGTGGTTCGTTGGAGGTTTTATCTTTCCTCCACGAACCAGTTCTTCCTGATCGGGGATTGACCGAATTGATGGGCTTTCATAGTCCATTGCGGGTTTTCTCTTTCCTCCACCAATCGGTGCTTCCCGATCAGGGATCGACCGAATTGATGGGCCTTCATGGTTCGTTGGGTGTTTTTACTTTTCTCCATCAATTGATGCTTCCTGATCGGGGATCGACCGAATTGATGGGCCTTCACGATCCGCTGGGGTTTTCTTTTTCCTCCACCAACCAGTGCTTCCCGCTCGAAGATCGACCAAATTGATGGGCTTTCATGGTCCGTTAGGTGTTTTCTCTTTCCTCCACCAACTGGTGCTTCCCGATCGGGGATCGACCGAATTGATGGTCCTTCACGGTCCGTTGGGTATTTTCTCTTTCCTCCACCATCCGGTGCTTCCCGATCGGGGATCGACCGAGTTGATGGGCCTTCACGATCCGTTGGAGGTTTTCTCCTTCCTCCACCAACCTGTGCTTCCCGATCGGGGATCGACCGAGTTGATGGGCCTTCATGGTCCGTTGGAAATTTTCTCTTTTCCTCCACCAACCTATGCTTCCCGCTCGAGGATCGACCAAATTGATGGGCCTTCACGGCCCGTTGGAGGTTTTCTCTTTTCTCCACCAATCCGTGCTTCCCGATCGGGGATTGACCGAATTGATGGGCCTTCACGATCCGTTGGGGTTTTCTTTTTCCTCTACCAACCGGTGCTTCCCGCTCGAAGATCGACCAAATTGATGGGCTTTCATGGTCCGTTGGGTGTTTTCTCTTTCCTCCACCAACTGGTGCTTCCCGATCGGGGATCGACCGAATTGATGGGCCTTCACGGTCCGTTGGGTGTTTTCTCTTTCCTCCACCATCCGGTGCTTCCCGATCGGGGATCGACCGAGTTGATGGGCCTTCACGGTCCGTTGGAGGTTTTCTCCTTCCTCCACCAACCTGTGCTTCCCGATCGGGGATCGACCGAGTTGATGGGCCTTCATGGTCCGTTGGAAATTTTCTCTTTTCCTCCACCAACCTATGCTTCCCGCTCAAGGATCGACCAAATTGATGGGCCTTCACGGCCCGTTGGAGGTTTTCTCTTTTCTCCACCAATCCGTGCTTCCCGATCGGGGATCGATCGAGTTGATGCGCCTTCACGGTCCGTTGAGTCTTTTCTCTTTCCTTCACTAGCCGGTGCTTCCTAATCGGGGATTGACCGAATTGGTGGGCCTTCACGGTCTGTTGGCGGTTTTCTCTTTCCTCCACCAACCGTTAAGGGGGTTTTATCTCTCCCCCACCAACCGTTGGCGGTCTTTATTTAGCCGTTGGGAGGTTTTCTCTCTCATATTGGATTTTGTTTATGATGGTTTAATTGGAGCTTTAGCTATCATCTTGCTTAATGGGTCCACTTTCCATGTTAATAGGCCTTGGGTCGGCACTTGCTCATCTCGGTTAAGGGCTAATCGGGTCTTGATTGATGGGACTTGATGCACTTGAAATGGAGTTGTATGGTTTTGATTTCCCATTGATGATGGTTAATTGGACTTTGTAAGTCTTAATGGGCCTAATTTCTATGGTAATGGGCTTTGGGTCGGTCCTTTGTTCACTTCGGTTGAGGGCTAATTAGGCCTTGATTGATTGGATTTGGTTCATTTGAAGTGGGGTTACATAGTCTTAATTTCTTATTGATGATGGTTAATTGGGCCTTGCCGGCCTTAATGGGCCTTGTTGTGTTGGTATCTTCGTTGCCCATTGGGCTTTGAGATGATGTAATTGGGCCTTAGTTTCCTCCTTAGAGTGCTTTGGGACTTAACCAAATTCTTAATGCCTTGAATTTAAACTTCTTCTTGAGCTTCCTTGATTTATTAATGAAGCTTGATTGATTGTCTTAATGGTTCTTGATGAACCCTCTCGATGAACCCTCTTGATAATCCACTTGATTGGAGCCTCCTTTCCTCTATTTGGAGCCTTCCTTGGAGAAGCCTATAGAGTCTTGAGCTCTTTACATGAAGCACCTTGGGGTGGGGGGTGGGGAGAAATGTTGCCTCCCTCTCCAAAAAGATTTCCCACTTTTTTATATGCCAAGTGGGGTGGGCATTTTAGTCCATAAAGTGTCCCAACTTTTTCTTAGGGTGTGAAATAGAATGAGGGTAACTTTGGCATAAATTTGTCCCAACTTTTACTTTTTGATGGGTGTGAGAGAAAAAGGTGACGACACTTTAGACTTTGGCCACCCTTATTGGGATTTGGGTGGCCAATTACATAAAGTGCCCCTCAAAATCATTTGGTAAGAGGAATTTCGGATGTCCCCTTTGGGACAGATTTTGGGCCTTCCCCCCTTGCAAAATTGAGGCCCAAATTGCCAAAATAAAGGCCTATATGTACATACATGGGTCCAATGAGCAAATTAAGGTTAATTAAGCCCATTTAGGGGCCATTAAGGGGTCATAATCCCTCCTAAAAATTTAAGTAGACTTGGATTTGCAAAGAAACACCTTGTTCGGTCCAATGAGAGCCAAGTCATACATGAGTGGGCCATTTAATCAAGATTATTTTCTCTTTCTTTTTTTTTCTCTTAAATGGCCCCTCTTTTTTATCTTTTTCCCATTTTTTCTGCACATCTATTTTTTCTTCTTTTCTTTTCACATATTTTCTCTCTATATTTTTCTCTTCTTTCTTCTTTACGCTCTTTTTTTTTTGGCTTCTCCCTATTCTCTCTCTCTCCTTTTAATCACTCTCTTTCTCTCTATTTTTCCAACCCTCCATTTTTTCCTTC